>VDFB02271358.1:722308374-722514484 GCA_007258455.2 Sequoia sempervirens | reverse complement strand
AAACTCAAGAGGAGTTATAACAAGAAGATTAGAAGTTAGACATTCCAAGTAGGAGAACTTGTGATAAAAGAGAATTAGAAGAATGTCCCAAATCCAGAGGGCAATTGTAAATTTGAACCCAATTGGTTGGGAGAATTTGTAATAACAACAAGTTACAAGCCAGGGGTACATCAGTTATCAACAATATAAGGTAAGCCTTTACAAAAGCCCATGAACAATTCCCATCTCAAAAAAAATTATTCCTAAATCTTTCAAGGTATAAAACCAACAAATACAAAAAAATTTAAAAATGTCCTAAAAAATGGTTGTTTTGATGAAAACCTATAAAACAAGCATCTTGGTGACAACCAAAAAATAAAAAATACAAAAATCCAAAAAATAATTAAAAAGGATTAAAAATAATATAGAGAAAAATCATCCTCTACTGAAAACCACTTTGGTGGTGCTTTGAGAAAGTACCTTGGTGAAAACTTAACAAATAGGTGCCTTGTGTAAATAAGCACTTTCCATCCACTAGGATCTTCATGACTCATTCTGTATCATCCATCCATTACACTTGCATCATCCATCACATTCCATATCTCCATCCATCATCTGTCCAAATATACATCATAACTTGGTCCTATGTTCACCTCATGATCCCTCTTAGTACTACCTAGCCCATTCACAAGGTCAGTTTGTCCTGCCTTTATCGGAGTAGTCTATTTCTTCATGTTGGGGGTATGTTCTCATTAGATTAGATTCATGTATTCTTGAAGTCCCTAAATTAGAAAATCCAAAAAAATAAAATTGAAATATTATAAAATCCAAAAATGTTCTTAAAATTAGAAAATCTAAAATGATTCATAAAATAAAAAAATCCAAAAACATTCAAAACATATCAAAAATGCAAAAATAGGTCAAAAAGTAAAAAAAAAGTAAAAAATAGAGTTGTCTTGTTGAACTATAGGTCTCTGAGCTCTAAATGTAGGAAAGGTTGATCTTTGATCTTCCCCTAAGACACTTAGGTTAGTCCTTTAGGATTCCATCGCAATAAACTAACAGTCCAGTTGTTCATATGTCATCAAATAATCAAGTCTATGTTAGTTAAACTATGTAGTCTCTATGTGTATAACATAGTCAAGGATAATCTGGTTGATCAGCCCCTAAGGCCCCTAAGATAGGTCTTTAGGTTAGTCTCTTGTCCAAAATGTCAGAAACCCCAAAACATTACAAAAATTTGAAAAACACTTAAGAAACCAAAAATAGCCTCAAAACATTTCAAAAGGACATAAAAAAATCCAAATATTTGAAAAAAATCCATTTGTCCCATCTCACTTTCACCCAAAATAAGCATCACTCATAATAAATCATCATCAACCTCAACCTTTTTTGAAAAAAATAGAAACAAGTCTAGCAGGTTCAAAATTGAAAACTCTAAACCTCAAGGTCTCAACTCTAGGTCAATACATAAAAAAACTCATCAACTCATTTTATCAATATTGTATCCAATCAGTCCCAAATAAATCATTTGATAACATCATGTCATAGGATGCATCCTTCCTACAATGAACATCAACATCAGCCATTAGTATAGTTTAGGCTTGGCTAGCAGTATTGATGAACATTAGCTTGTTTGTTTACTTTGTCTTTGTCTTTTCACATATCTTTTTACACTCATTTCAATGACCTCTTGATGATGTACCAAATGGGGGGATTTAGAGAGAAAAAAAAATGGGCAACTATTATTATCCTTTTATCAATTGTGCTTGTTGGATATTCTTGTAATATAACCTCGGTCATATGTACTTTGTCTGTGTGAAGGGAGGATGTTTCAAGTATCTTGTTGACCACATAGGAAGGCTTTCCTTTCTATGTTTTGGTCTTATATGTTTGAAATATCTAAACTATATTTTGAACAAGGCTTCATGTGTTAGGTGTGAACAAGAGTAACCCTATCTAATTTTCAATTCAAAGTCCATCACACTAGGTGCAATTCCATCCTAGTTCTTTATGCCTCGATGCATCTTTCCCATGTGTATTATCAAACTTAAGGTAAGTGGTCCTTTTAAAAAACTCACAATCCTTGGTAAGTAAATCATCATCATCTTTGACTTGTTGGAGTCTCTGACTTTCCGTGCTAACATGATACCATGAGAGTTAATTATGAATCATCACAATTGTATCCATCATGTATCCACAAACCATCAACATAATGCACATCATATCATGACATATAGCAAACACTAATTATCTCACATGCATTGGATTTCATCATTGCATAATATAGATTGGTTATTCTAAGCATCTCATAAACCATACATTTTCATTCATTGCATCATCACATATACATCATAATATAACTCATTCACATCCATTTGCATCATTTATATATTACCATACCATGCATATCATATCATGCCATATAAATAAGCATCATCATCATTAAATCCATCAATACATAGACATAGTTATAAAATTCATCATCACATCACATCATGCACATTATCATATCATAAATTCATCACCATATCACACATGAGAAAGATAATGAAAAAGAAAAATATTTCATCTCATATCGTTTATCATCATCATCATCCATTGAGCATCATAATATAGATTTGGTAAGTCTAAGTATCCACATATCATAACAGTTCCATACATCATCATAAAAATGCATAGAAAAGATAATGAAAAAAGAAATGCATCCATAAATAATTGTATCACATCATAATGTCATGCATCACATCATACATAAATAAAATAGGACACATCATCACATCATATTGAATCATCTCATGGGTATGTGTAGGATCATCATGGAAAAAACATGTGCTTAAGTGCCAAAAAATTTAGAAAAATTAGAGTTAGGAAACTTTACATAAAAATTTGAATAAGTTATCTATATTATTTCAAAAATATATAAAAATAGAATCTATAGAAAATTGAATGTAGTTTCTAAACTACTAGGTTTGTTTAAAAAAAAATCCATTTTCTGAAAATTTGAAATTTCAATGTAGTAGTAATTAAATTTATGGGAAAAAATAAGTAGGTGTATGTCTGACCACCCTAACCACAATAAAATCATAATATTTTTTTATAAGATTTTAGATATAAGAAAAGGACTCATGTCCTGATGCGATGCATATTTTTTTGTAATTTTTTTCCAAGTAAATAATTAATTATAAATTTTTTATTACAACTTTTAAAAATATAAAAACTTGTATGTATGACCACCTTAACTTGGTCAAAACCTTATGAAATTCAATTTTAATTTTTTTAATCCTATAGTAGGAAAAGTATAGAATGTGATGCATGTTTTGGATTCAAAAAAAGTGATACTATTTGAAAGCTATAGATGCTTTTCAATCAACCTATCAATGAAAAAAATTAGTCATAATTTGAACAAAAAATGAATGATAATTACTTATTAAATTCAAAGTAATGCATAATTTATATTGGTGGAAAGGTGAGAATCTCCTTTAAAAACCCTTTTTGTTTCATCATTTTTTGGTAAAAAAAAGTCATTAGCCACATACCCATGATATTGCCACCTTTTGGCCGATCATGATCTTACACATACCTTCATCTCATATATATCATCAATTTAAGATACAACTATAATCCAGTATGAGGAATCAAGATCAAATGTGTGTATATATCAATATAGTACAATCTCCCATGGGACTATCAAAAATGAGCTTGTGAAATGCGAAATGAATCATCTCTTTGATAAAAAATGAGCTAGCACTACTATTTCTCCCCTCACTAGGTGACCTCTCTCCATGATCTTCTAGAGGCCGATACTCTATCTGTTCTAAAAAAATTGAGACCTAAGATGCTTGGAGCATGACCTAATAATATTGCACTCTGTAATAATCGGCCTGTCGGATTGCCTTCCTATATGCTCATAAAGAAACTGTGCTCCAGGAGGAGGATGTGTACATGCTCTTGAGATGCTACCGATGTCCCATCTCATATATAGTCTTGAGCTCTACAACTTGTCTCTACTCAATGGCATGGTCCCACTCAGTCCTTAATTACTCTTTCTTAGATGTCAATACAATGATCTATCCCTACAAATCCTGCACCTATGCTTGAAGTTGTTGGATAAGGGTGTCTCACTAATTAGGTAGCAATGGAGATCCCTAGTCCCTTGAAGGTGGTCCCTAATCTCTCTGAGGAAGCTAATCCACTTGTCTATCTTCATCTTGATGGGTCTGATTCTAGTCATGTTTGACCTGATCCTAGTCCTGTCTGCCCTAATCCTATCTTGGGGGCTCCTATCGTACCCTATCCTGATCAAGGTGTTTGTGTGGCCTCTTTAGCCTCATCCTTGACCTTGTCTTGTTGATATACCCTTGGGTATCTACCATGTTGATAGTATCCTTTTCACTTTCAATCTGAGTGGTGGAAATAACTAATCTTTGTAGACCTGTGTGGTGCCTATGTTGGCCTGGCCCTGATCATACAACCATGGCCTAGCCACTAGTTTTCTGAAGCTCTGTACTGCTTCATCTATGGGAATGTATTGGCCCTAAGCTATCTCCCTCATAGTGTGCATAAATATTTAAATGCACTCGTCATCGGTTTTATCATATGGCTCACCAAACTATCTAAGTACTTGCCCAAGAAAGTACCACTCCACCATTGTATGCTCCTTTCCTTGCATAAGTCTATCTTGTCTCACAAAAAAAAACTGTGGGGATTTGTCATACCACATTGGAAAATCAAGATATGGTCACTGTCTAAACTCTCTCATGTCATCAATAAGCTCCCTCCAATAAGGGATCTGATGATGTGTAGTGTGTGATAAAGAGAGTCCTCCCCTATACCTCTAAACAACTAGTTTTTTTGGCTCCATATTGACTAGTGTAACTCATGGGTGGAGCACTACAATGTGCTCACATGCCCAAACATGAAAGAGTGTAATCCCAACCCCGATGGCTTTGCTATCATAGTATGAAAACTCATGTAGATCTTAGTTTAGAAAGAAAAACAACATTGGCCCCCATGCAAAGCAGACTGTCCATCTACCCATCCACTCCTAGGTGATACCACTTCAATTTGGTGCCACATGTCCTAAAATGATAGTTGCTACAATTAAGTAGAATGGTGATACAATGAGCCTATATCACTCTAACTCAACGGAACCTTCAGAAAAAATAATTTCATCAAGGGCCATCATATCATGATAGGAATCTCTCCTAGCATCCACATCATAGATGTCTCTCCCTCTATGGATTGACAATTGTAGTATGTGCCAAACATCCTCTAGGGTCACTTTCACCTCACCTATAGGAAAGTGAAACAATCACATATCACTATTCCATCACTCTACTAGAACTATCATCATCCCTAAGTGTGTCATTGATGGGAAAGGTCATTGATGTCACAACTTGTATCATTTAGTCTATTATTTATCTAACTCAGTGTGTCTTAGAGCTATATGCCATAAGGATGGTTTTCATGGATTTTTGGGGGGTTTTGTATTGTAAATAGTGACTTCAGGTATCGATTTGTCTCCTTTAAGAGATTTTAGGAGCTCTCAGGAGCTTTTTAGGAGCTCTCAAGAGCTAAAGTACAACAACTAATTCCTAAGGATTAATTCTATCTTATTTCCTAAATTAACATTTTGTAGACTTATTTCTGAATTCATTAGACTTGTTTGAGAATTATTCATGGAGAAGACTAACATTTACTTTAATTCTTAATCTAAAATATATGAAATCCAAATTAATTCTATTTTTCTTTAAAAAAAAATCTATCTTAATATTTCTTGAAAATTAAATGCTATTTTAAGAACAAAAATGAACTCCAAGGAAATGACAATTAATCTAGATAACATAAATACTAATTTTCATGAACAAATTTTCAATAAATTTCAATTCCATCATTCCACAAGTTCTCGTCATTGCTTCTAATTAAACTCAACAATTAATTACCAAAATTAATTCTTACAAACATCATCTAAATCTAATTAACATAATAAACCTTACAACGAATCTAAAAAAATAATATTACCATGATGAACTAAAACTTAAAACCGATTCAAGTAGAATTAACTATCAAGTTTTAACATCCAATAAAATGAAATTGATTCAAAAACTTAACATTCTAGAATTGATATCAAACACTTTACATTTAGCACTATTAAAGAGAAATAACATAACTTAGTAAAACACTACCATAAGATTGATCCCTTTGCTTAAGTAGGCCCTACTCTTCCTCAAGTAAATTCCCTTAGCACCTTGATTGAATTAATATTTTTATTTCATTCCAATTGATCAAAGTGGGACATAGAACAAAGTATTTCCATCTAATTACAAAATTTTGATTGAAAATTATCTGACTCTAATCTAAAACTGAAACATGGATATTTATAAATATATCCTTATTAGATTCCTAACATGGCATTAACTATTAAGATTTAAGGTGATCGAAGTAAGGATTAAAACAAAATTAAAGGAGAACTAAAATAGGACATAGAGAAATATGCTAGATTGGCGTTGGGATTAGAAGTTCCATAACCAACTACAAAGAATCCTATTTGGACTTGAGTGATTCATCATCTAGCTAGGCCAATCAATGGCATGATTATTTCTCTTGATTAAATAGGGAGTTTACCTTCATCATCATACATTAAAATACCATATATAAAACCCTTAAGAAAAGGATAACAATTATGGTAGTAAAAGATCAATGTTGCATAATTATCTCATTAATATCATCATAAAATAATGACTTTAACATAAACCATTGCTTAAATATATATCCACCAATTTAGCTAAACATAAAGCAAAGTAAGTAAATATGTTAGTCTATAATCTATTGCTAGTCATGTCAATTACCAAAAATAACAAGTATTTTGAACATAAAATGATTTAAATGAAAGTATCTCGAGTCTCTCATCATTTCTTCCTCACTTGTTTTGGAAAATGTGTTGATGGTTCCTCATCAAGAATTATGGTAGTATTGTAGTCCTTCTTTAGTGCCTCCATCCAAATGTAAGAGTCCAAAACTCCTTCCCTGTACTAGTGTGACAATCTGCTATTGAGTGCAAAGCCATGGTCTCAACTTTTAAAATCATGGTCTTAATACTCCCTCAGGTACATTGGATGACTCTTTGTGCTTTGGAGAAGACATAATGTTAATTATGATTTTGAACCACATGCCAACCCATAATTCTTTTTGTTGCTCAATCAAAGTGATCACATTTATGATTCTTATCAAACTACATCTAAGATTTTTCAGACTTATTGGCTAGATCTTCTTCTTACTGAATCAAGAATTAGTTGATATCTTTCCTCACAGGATTGTATTGCTAATGGGGGAAGTTTTACCCCTATATTCTAGAATGTAGATATACTATTGAGAAAGTTTGAAACATAAATATGATTAATGTGGTTGACCCTTACCACTGATCATACCATTTTGATATATTTCTTTGCATGAAACATTTTGGGCCTCATTGGTAAACAATACTTTCTTTGAGCCTCCCTATATTTTTCCATTCTACTTGTCCATTCTACCTAATTCTACATTAAGGAGATAAAAGACCTAATTTAAAACTCACCAACATAAACATTCAACAAAGAATCATCATTATCTCCCCTTAAAAATCCATGTTGGAAAAACTCACATTTGATTTTGAATGTCAGGGTGGCTATGGAAGTAATCCTATAGAAAATCTCTATCATTGTGATAATCCAAGCTTCTCCCCAAAATTAATTGATTAAGCTTTTATTCTAGAAACTTTTCTCTTCAAAACAAAGCATACACCCTTGATGGTCGTCTCATTGAACGTATCATAAAACTTATCTCCACTACTTGCTCGAGTCTCCTTTCAATCTCATTTTTTTCTTCCTCTCACTTATGTATCTTCTTTTTTAGTTTCTCATTTTCTTGCTTGAATTTCAGGGCTGCCATGGAGAGATATTTAGGTCAGGTCTTTGGAGGAACATCTAATGGAATATTAGATGGAATGGAAGGAAAATAAAGGTAGCATGCTCGGGACATGGAAATAGAGGCTTCTTGTGAATAAAACCACATAGATTGTTGTTTTAATTGCTCTTTCTTTTCTGCAATTCTTCTTTCTATTTTTAAATTTCTTTAGTATTTTCTAATGCTTGTACACTAGCTTGTTGTAGAGCATCCTCAATTTTATTCAATTACTCTATATACCTTGCTTCACTTTGTTTAATTTTCCTTTCCTTTTCTTGAGTTGCGTTGAAGGATTGCTGCAATTCTTCTTCTTTTCTTCTCAAATTTTCTTCAAGGAATTGCATGTTTTTCCTTTCTTTCTCTAATTCAGCTTCTAATCGAGACATTTTCATATCCCTTAACAATTCCTTAGTTTCTAACTCCTCTTAATTCATTTTTTTATGGATTTCTTCTTCTTCAGTCAATGTTTCTTTTCCTTTTCTTTCTCATAATGCAAAGAAGGTGTAGGGAATCTCACAGTCTCCTCTAGTTCAAATTCCTCTTATGCTTCTTGTTCTTCAAATTATGCCTCAAACTCTTTGGAAAAGTCATGGATTTCAAAAATAGGGGTTCTTTTAGGAGTCGACATTGGGCCTTTAGGGGGGCTTTGAGGCTACTAAGGAGAATGCATTGTTGTACGGGTTTCCTCATGGCCTACAACAATTTCTACTAGGATTTTCAAAACAAGGATTTGAATTGTAGGTGTCTCTTGTGGGGTGGACACAATGGTCTCAGCATGGATAGGGCTTTCTTCATGCAATTCTTGTATTTTTCTCTTGGAACTAGTACGAATTACCCTAGAGGATTCTTGTATTTTTCTTTTACCCCTCTTTTTTTCTACCTTGGAAGATTCACCTTTCTCAATATTTGACCCTTTTTATTATGGCCCCCAATTGTGGGTTTCCCCTTTTTTTATTTTCTATTGGTGTAGAAAAAAATTCTAACTAGCCTAGTTTCCTAGATTCTTTCTTTAAGAAATGGCACCTAATTATCAAATGAAATAACCCCTGTTATTTTATGGATGACTCCCCTCTAGAGTTTACTCTTAAAATTATGCAAGAAATTTTTTTAAACAAAAATGATTATTCTAGCAGAGGGTTTTGTCTATCCATACCTCAAATGTATCAATAGTTGCATTCTCAATCCTAATATAGTACTGTATTGCCCCTCACACATGAACAATTTCATGATCTATGTTGTACTAGTTCAACATTGTTTGTCCAAAATTTGATGATCTATTTCGCATCAGTGTCCCTTATGCATAAAAAATTTTGGCATCCTTTCTGGATCTTGGTGAAATGCTACCACCAATTTTTAAAACATGGCTCAACCCTTGTTAACTAGTTTTCCTTCAGCTGGAATTCAAGAAATTTCACTTCTTATTTTTGGAGTGACTTCAATGATTGCACCCCTTACTCTGGTGACATTCATGTGAAAATTTCTCACAAATTCTGCTATGATTTCTAGCTAAAACCCTTCATATTTCATTATGAAATATCCAAGCATCCAGCTTCCCTTAACAATCTCTTGGTTTTTGAGTCAAGAGTGAAGTTTCCTAGCTCTACATTCCTCTTCTCCATTTCTTCCTATCAATAATGGAAAACCTCAACAATGGCGGACTTCACTCAGAGACTGAATTACTTAACACAATCTAGAATGATTTTTCCTTGTTTTTGGAGCAACAATTTTTAAAATGACACAATGTACCATTAATTTCTTGCATTAATTTCCTTTACTGCTCTAGACTATTCACACACCACACATTGAAGTTGCAATTTAATTCGTAAGGTTGGCATCATCTTTTACACATGTCACTATGCACTTGGAAATATTTTGAAAATATAGATGAATCATAACTAGATCCATTATTATTACTGACATCATCCAATCTCACATCATTCCTTATATCAATAATCCTGCCACTTTTTGAAATAATTAAAAGTCAATTATTTTTATTATTAATAACAATATGGTGGAGATCTCTAGAATTATAAATATTTACCTATTTTAAATTAGTCTAACTACTTTAGAAAATAATATTTGAAAATAATATTTACATTAAATTCCTGCCTCTATTTATTTTGAGCCTTTGAGTTCATCAAGAGTTCTCAAGATCTATCTAACAAAATGAAGTCTTAAGGAGCTATCAACCAAAATGGAGTCTTCAGATTCTTTAGTCTTCAAGATCTTTAGGATCCTTTCAAAGCTTTTAGGAGCTCTTAAAAGTTAACTTACATAGACCACCATTGCTGGTGTTTAGTCATCTTTTTTCTTCTCAAAAGTAAACTTCCAATTGTTGGTTTTTAATTTATTTCCATTTTTCTCAAGGTAAACCACCATTTAATGGTTTTCAATTTACCTTTTTTATTCATTCCTTCCTCAAAGGTTCAAAGATCTTCTCCCATGTAAGAAATATCTTCCATGAGAAAATGTTCAATTTTGTGTTGTAGATCATTTGAAAATTCATCTTTTGATGCATGCTTATGATATGCTTTTAGTTGATGACTATTAACTAGCATAATTCTATTTTCTCCATCAATTGGTACTAATTGGACAACTCCATTTTCAAATACCTAATATATCCCAGAGGGTCCTAACCATCTTGTGTAAACTCTTCAAATCTAGAGTCAAATAATAATGCCCAATCTCCTTCTTTGAATTGTCTAGACACAATATATCTATCCTTCCATTCATTCCTTTGCTTATAAATCACCTCTGTATGCTAAATTGCCTCCATTCTCATTTCATTAGGTTTTTTGAGCTGCAAAATTCTACTTTTCTCTAATTCTAGCAAATCAATTCCAACTTCTATTGTAGTTCTTATTTTTCTTAATTCAAATTCTAGTGGCATGAATGGTTTCTTCCCATACAAAATTTCATATGGAGAGAATCTAGTTGTTCTTTTCCATGTGGTATTATAAGCCCATATTGCCTCATCTAACCTCTCTACCTAGTCTATTTTCCTTAGAGAAATAGTTTTTTGTCAAGATGATCTCCAATTCTTAGTTAGTGACTTGAACTTCTCCATTTTCTTGAGGGTGATATGATGAAGATTTTGTATGGGTCATTTGGTATCTCTGTAAAAAGGACAACATCAGTACTGATACAAATTGTGGCCTTGGTCTAAAAAAATTTCTCTCGGTGCACCAAATCACTAAAGGATTTATTTGTACAGAAAATTTGCAACTCTATCATCTCTTGCTACTAGTAATGCTTTCACTTCATCCCATTTTGTCCCATAATCAGTACAAAAAATTATATAATTTTTTCCTTTTGACAGGGGATCAATAGGTCCCAAGAAATTGATTCCCCATTTTTCAAATGGTTCTAGAGCTATTTGTGATTGAAATGGCATCTCCATTGTTTTGGTGGGTCTTCCCATCCACTAACATTCATCACAGTGCTTATCAAAGAACAAAATATCCTTTGTCAATGATGGCCAAAAGTAGCCATCTCCTAATATCTTATGAACTATCCTTACCACTGAATAGTGTCCTCCTTTAGGCTCATGATGAAAGGTGTGTACTACATCATAGACATCTAACTCAACTAAAAATCTATGAAGAAAATTATCAAGTAATAATTTAAATAAAATACCATTAATCCACTAAAATATGGAACTTTCACAAATCAACCTCCTTTTTTTTATGATTGAAGTGACTTGGGCACTTCTCTATTACAAGGTAATTTTTCATATTAGCAAACCATGGTGGATGAACTGACATTGCAAATAAATGTTCATCTAGAAACATGTCATCCATTGGTTCTTGATCATCCTTTAGTACAATTTTAGAAAGAAAGTTGGCAACAACATTATCTTTTCCAAGCTTATCTACGATAGTAACATCAAATTCCTACAACAATACTAACCATCTAATAATATGTATACCTACTACAACCTTGTTCATCAAATATCTAATTGTACAATGGTATGTATGTACATAAACTTTGTAACTTGTAATATAATACTTGAATTTGTTTATTGCATATACTACAACTAAAAATTCATTTTTTGTTGTTTTATAATTTCTTTTAGCAGGATTTAAATTTTTGCTAACATAATAAAATACATGCATGGCAAAATTGTCATATTTTTTTCCTAACACTGCTTCAATGGCCAGATTGGATGCATCGACATGTATGTGAAATGGTTCTCCCCAAATAGGTCCTTTAATGATCAAAGAAGTTGTTAAAGATATTTTGATTGTCTCAAAAGATTTTTGACAATCTTTAGTCCATAAAAACTCCTCTTTCTTGAGCAAGGTAAACAGGGGTGATGCAACTTTACTAAATCCTTCTATAAATCTTCTATAATACCCAACCCAAGAAAACTTTTTTATATTAGATATAGAAGAAGCAGTAAAATAGAGCTTACATGTCAAATGCAAAACAGTTCTGTATCAACCTATTACTAGTAAATGCTGGTATACTTTAGATCACAACCTTTTACCATGCTACAACATAGCCATTTACAACATAATTGAAAAATTACAAAATTACAACATATATAAGAAATTGAAATACATTACAATATCCTTTATCAAGGATATCAATAACTAAATTGTTTGGAAGCAATTTATAGCAAGAGCTCTACACCTAGATGTTTGTCCATAAACTGATTGGAATAATTATGTGCCAACTGCTGCATTATTAAAGTCCTCTTTAAGCTGTCTCAACCCCTTCAAAAAGATTTCCAAGGTCATGAGATTTTTCATTGAAGCCCCCATTACCATTGTAATCTGCATCACAATAGATAAATATGTGATTCTTTTATCAGAGTCAGTAAGTCCCCTTTTATTCCCTTGAAAATTTTCCTCATTCCTAGCCCTCCATAAAAACCAAAGAATCTCAGTGGTAATGCAATCCAAAAAAAAAGGTAATCCTTATTCAAATTCTTGGAAGTAAACATAACCTCATGCCAAATAATATTACCATTTCACCAAATTGAAAATTCATTACAAAAGATGTTATATATTTCTTTAGCATATAAACATTAAAAAAAAATGTGTAATATTGTTTTTGGAATCCTACAAAATCTTCATAGGTCCACATCAATATGGTTAACCTTAAAAATAATCTTATGAAGAAGCAAGTGCCACCTGAAACAAGCCTTTTTAGGCTCCTTGATATTCTACGACATAGAGGAAAATATTTTAGAACTTTTTTCATTAGAAAAGTTCATGCCCCAACAAGCATTTAAATGTGCTTTAATAAAATCATCTTTGGTAAGTTCACTATAAATATTCTTGGCTTTAATTCCAGCAATTAGAGTACCATCACTCCAAACAAGATCTTCAGAAATGTTAAACTTTTCGACATAATTCAAGGGAAAAATAGCATTTTTATAAGAGTCCAAGATAGAATTATAAGTTTGAGTGTTAGCATTGACAAGATTAAATTCCTCAACAAGCTTTTCCAAGGGTTTTATTTTCCCATCTTCAAGAACATTATGAAAATTTTGAATGCCAGATAGACTCCATTTCTTGGTCGAGTAGCCTTGTATGAGGGCCAAATTCTTGGAATTATGTAACAGGTTCCACCATAAAGAACATCTAGAATGACACTTTATATTATCATTTATAGACAAGTTACAACACCTAAATCCAATTTTATTCTTTTCCAACTGCTAGGCCTTCCAAAGGCTTTTGAAAACAAGAGAACCAACAAGAGACATTGCAGAACATCAAAATAATGCAAAGAGGCTGATTTTTCCAAGATTTAGCTTGCTTAGGTGTGGCAAGTTGAATATTATTCCTTATCAAGACTTCCAAGGCTCATTACTAGCCATTGCTTTGGCAATCCACTTGGAAACAAGAGAAATTACATGAGTTCTCAAATCCTTTAGATCGATTCCACCATTGGATTTATCTAAACAAATCCAAGACCATTTGACAGAGTATTTCTTTCTCTTTCCTTTCCCATCTAACCAAAGGAAATTTTTGATTTGCTTCATTGACCTAATAACTACTGAAGAACCATAAAAACACAAAATAAATGTCGTAAGATGAGAGAATATTTTGACAAATTTGTATCCTTCCTACGAAGGAAATAGAGTGCTTGTTCCAACTTTCTAGCTTTTTTCCAATTTTAGAGCTTATCCACAACCACATTTCTTTTAAATTAGGACTAATTGCAAAGGGAATTCCAAGGTAACTTACTATCTTGTTTGGACCTCCCCACTAAAAACCATACTTCTACAACCACGCAAGAGCGGCATCATCCCAACTAAGAAAACTAGATTTAGAAATTGCTATTCTTGCCCCAAAATCCTAGAAAAAGAACTAATTTCCCCATTAGGGTCTCTAAATTAGTCTCCTCCAAATCTAAGGAGATGGAAGTGTCATCAATGAACTAGGTATTGATCAATTCATTTTGGTCAGGAAGAGTGATACCTTTAACTTTGGGGGAAAATGATTCTTCTCTTATGAGATAGTGGAGGGGATCAAAGTAAATAATAAAAATCTTAGGGGCAAGCAAACAACCTTGTCTTATGGACCTTCCTAAGGTAATTTATTTTGTGAGAGAGCCATTAATATCCACTTGGGTCACCACATCTTTCAATAAAGTATCCATAGCATGCAAAAAATCCCTAGGAAAGCCAAATGCTTCCAGGGCTATTCTTATGAATGCCCATTCCACCCTATCGTAGGCTTTCTCAAAGTCAATTAGGAGCATAGCAGAATTTTGGTTAGACTGCTTGGACCATTCCATAGCCTACCAACTTGTGATCATATTTTTGAGAATATACCTCCCTTTAACAAACCCTATATGAGTGGTGTAAATAAACTTT
The DNA here is from genome assembly GCA_007258455.2 of Sequoia sempervirens. Taxonomy (NCBI): domain Eukaryota; kingdom Viridiplantae; phylum Streptophyta; class Pinopsida; order Cupressales; family Cupressaceae; genus Sequoia; species Sequoia sempervirens. The sequence continues at coordinate 722,499,732 of VDFB02271358.1, read as the reverse complement.
GGTAAGATATCAACCAATCTTAAAGCAAGTACTTTGGCCAGAACTTTGTAGGAAACATTCAACAACGTAATAGGCCTCCATTTATTTATAAGAGTCCTATCACCTCCTTTGGGAAGCAATTTGATTATGCCTTTATTAATTCTCCTGCCAAGAGTCTCATTGCTTAAGGCTTCTTGGTAAACCTACACTAAGTCATCACTCACCCAATCACTAAAGGTTTTTCAAAATTCAATCAAGAGGCCATCCCAACTAGGTGATTTATCATTATTCATAGATTGGATGTCCTTCATGATTTTCTCCTTGGTTATACCATTGGCAAGTTGCACAACATCATTGCTTCCATTTTTGGGGGGGATGATCCCTTTAACAAAACTCCTGGCTTTCCTATTTCTTTCCTCATTTCCTTCAGAAGTGAAAAATTTGGAGTAGAAGGCATGGAAATGCTACATGATATCTTCCTAAGAAGTAAGGAGCTTACCCTTGTCCCAAATCTGCCCAAGGGTATGTGCAGGATCATAATGGGCAAAAAAGTGGCAATATGATGGGTATGTGGATGATGATTGTTTCTTTATCCAAAATTGATGAAATGAAAAGGGTTTTTAAAGGAGATTCCTAGATTTCCAAAAATATAAATTATGCTTTACTTTGAATTTAATAAGTAATTATTATTCATTTTCTATTGAAATTACAACTAAAGTCCTGATTGATAGGCTAAATGAAAAAATTTATAACTTTCAAATGGTTTCACACTTTTTGATTCCAAAACATGTGTCACATTCTATGCTTCGCATACTATAGGATTAAAAAAAAAATGAATTTCATGAAGTTTTGACCAAGTTAAGATGGTCGACATTACAAGTTTTTATTTTTTTAAAAGTTGTAATAAAAAATTCATAATTAATTATTTACTTGGAAAAAAATTACAAAAAAATATGCATCACATCAGGACATGAGTCCTCTACTTATATCTAAAATATTATAAAAATTATTATCATGTTATTGTGGTTAGGGTGGTCTGACACCAACTTCTTATTTTCCCCGAAATTTAATTACCTGCATTGAAATTTCAAATTTTCACCAAATAGATTTCTTTTTTTTCAAACAAACCTAGTACTTTAGAAACTACATTCAATTTTCTACAGATTCTATTGTTGCATATTTTTGAAATAGTATAGATAACTTATTCAAATTTTTGCTTCAAGTTGCCTAACTCTGATTTTTCTAATTTTTTTGCCACTTAAGGGCTTGTTTTTTCCATGATGATCCTGCACATACCCCCAATTTGTTCCTTACTACTCTTTTCTTTAATGTAATTGAAGAAATTTTTTGAACCTTTATCACAATGGTTCAACCAATTGAGTTTGGCCCTTACTTTGAGGCCCCTGATCTTGTGGGTTTGGAGTCTCCTCAGACCATTTTTAGCTTGAGTGAGAGCTTCACAACACTTTATGCTATCTAGCTCATCTTGAATCTTAGTTTCAACAATTACCAATTTTTCCCATAATTCATTCTCCTCCTTGGCATCGAGGGCCTTCTTCTTGCCTATATTTTGGAATAATTTCCTCGAAGCCTCCAAATTCCACTCCCACCTTGAAATGGCACATTCATCCTTCAAGAGCCATTTATTTATCTCTCTGATGGAGGTAATTCCATCTCTACAACCATTGTCCTATAGCAACTAAGTGTTATGAATGAACTTATCCTTTTTGGGGAATTCCTTCTCCCTCCCAAGTGAAGAAACAATTTGGGCTTTGATTGGGTGATGATTAAATAGAGTGCAGGGGTACACACCAACTTTGCACCCAGTGCTATTAGGAAAGAAGTTGAAAAGGTACTTGTTCACATAGAAACAATCCAACCTACAATAGATTCTCCTCCCCCCTTGTTGCACATAACGCTAGGTGTACCAAATCCCTTTGGCCTCTTTCTTGGACCTTTCCAAGTGGTCCACCAAATTCAATTTGTGCTTCACTTTCATTGATAGGGGGTTGCAAGAAATAGCCTCACTCTTGGATACACCAAGATGGCACCCAACAAGGCCTCTATTCATTTGACCAAGATCAAGGAGTATGTGTCCCCGTTGAGTCCCAACATCATTCTCATTCACTTTATTGGTTTAATATCTAGCCTTGGCCAATCTTAGTTCCACACCACTTACAAGGTGGTTCTTAAGAATAATAGAGTTGGGGCTTCTAGGTAAGTTTTCAGTCCTAGTGATCTTGGTCAAATCAATAGACTCTGGTTGACTATCATCTAAACTACTCTTTTCCAAGGTGATTTTACCGTCAACCCTCTTCATTTGCATTAGAATCTCTTGGTTAGTTTTACTATAACTAGTCAAGTGGACATTGAAAATATTTTGTTCAATTCTTCTTCTTATTTCCTGCATGCTAATTTGTTGAGCATTTAGTTTTTGGATCTGATTAGAATTCTAGATGAAAGAAGATTTTTTAAGAGGGATCTTGGGGTTGGAACCACTTGAGGGTTTTTGTTCAACATTAGAGATAGTTTTGAATTGACTTTGGTTTGTTCCCCTTAGGACCTAAAAGTTATTCTTGATGGGAAGGTCAACAAGACCTTTAGGTTCCTGATACCATCTTCTAGCCTCGCTAGAGGGGCCAAGAGTTTTCAATTGACTTTTTTGGGTACTATCAACTTGAATAGCCTCAAATTTATCCTTCAATGTGGGAGGCTCAAAGGGTTTCCCATTAGAGTTTCCCCCCCATCATCAGTTCTATCGACCTCTTATCCTGCATTAAAGATATTGCTAGGGTTTTTTCTAGGTTTATGTTGGATCAAGGGGAAATTCCTACCAATTTGCTCCTACTTCTTGCACAAATAGCAATTATTAACACTACCTAAGACCTCTAAATGGCATCTGATGATATGTTCATCATCCTCAATTGTAATGCTTGCTAGAATTTTAGTTCCAAGATTTAGAGAAACTAGCGCATAGGAGTCAAGATGTGGAAGAGAAACCTTCACTTCATCCACACGAATTGCATCACCAAAGGGAGAAAATAGATCGGGAGTGAGATCCCAGAAATCAGGGGGAAGATTCTTTATCAAAACCCTCCTAGGGAAAGAGAGGGTGAGTACCTCTTCTACAATGGTAGAAGGTGACCATGCAAGAGCATGAAAAACACAACCATCGAGATTCAACTAAGACTTTTTTATCACTTTGGATTGCATCTCATTTTTTTTAGAAAAATAAAAAATAGCCCATGTTGGAGCATCCTATCATAACTAATTTGGATGCCAAGTTTGGTAGGCCAGACGTTAGAGAACTAGGCATCAATAAATTTCCTCGCAGGAATTTTGTTTAAATGTCAACTAAAGCAAAAACAATTGTAGTCTTTAAGCCTACCACAAACATATTTAATAACATTTTTCATGCAAGGATTATGAATGAGTCTACAAAAAAAGGGAGTAACTAGGGACTTACCTTCACCATCCAGCACGCCACTACAACCCTCCACATTTGGCACAACACTGATATCAAATTTAGTAGATTTACGAATGGAAAAAGTGATTACCTGGAACCATTTCCCTAAATGATTCCCTAACGAAGGGTAAACACCTACATCCACTCAAGGATTAGGGGGTTAGAACCTTCTTCCATCCAAGACCCTAAGGGTTACACTTGAGAGAACTCACAAGGAAATAAGAGTAGAAGAGCAGGAGCATAACCAACAAACCAAACACAAACTCACAAATTTAGGAAAAAAACAAGGAAAAGAACAAAAATAGAAATGTGACAACCCCAACGTACAGAGGAAGCCACATAGACAAACCGAAGTGGAGGAGGGCTAGGAATCCCCCACTTGGCACTAGCATGAACACCAAGGATACATCATAGAATCCACCAGTTGCAGAGTGCTAAAAATTATTATTTTACAAGTATGTCTACATGCCCAAGAAAACTTTTAACACCATTTTGGTTCGTAGGGATCTCAATGTTCTATATGATCTCAAATCTCTTGGGATCAACCTTTATCCCCACTTCTGAGATGTGATGTCTTAGAACAATGCCCTTTATCATCATAATAGAACTATTTTCAAGATTTAGTGATAGTCCATGATCCTTATAGCATTGTAATACCTTTTCTAAGTTTTTTAGTTCCTCATCAAATGTCTTAGAATGGACTATAAAGTGATCCATAGAAATTTTGACATAGGAAGTAGTGAAATATGCAAATATAGGAAGCACTACTCTTTGAAATGTGGCTAGTGCATTACATAGTCCAAATAGTAAGACTGTATATGTGTATATACCCCAAGGACAAGTAAAGGTAGTTTTGTCTTGATCTTCAGGGGCTACTTGGATTTGGTTATATCCACTAAAGCCATCAAGAAAAGTGAATTAGTTGCTTCCTACTAGGTTATCCAATACTTGGTGGATTAATGCCAATCAGAAATGGTATTTCTTTGTGGATTTATTTAATTATCGATAATTTATGCACACATGGGATTTACCATTCTTCTTTGGAACAATAACCGGTGGAGAAACCCATTAACTATTAGATATTGGGTGTATGAACCATACTTTGAGTAGCTTCTCTATTTCTTTTTTAACTATGTCATGAAGAACGAGATTGATACATCTTTTTCATTTTCTGGTTGGTATTACATCTTCTATGTAAATGTGATGACTACAAATTTAAGGATGGATCCCTCTCATATCCATACACTCCCAAGAAAATGCTTTAATGTGTTTTTCTAATGCTTCCTTCAATTATTTTTCTTACCTTAGGGATAAAAAAAAATTGATATTGAGAGGTTTATCTCTAGCTACTATAATCTTTGTGGTGTCTATTTTGGAATCCAAAGATTTTTCAACAAGAGTGTTGCTCATGTGATGTTGTTTGAGAGCTTTCTTTCTCAATTTCTAAAGTAAACTCTTGTTCTTCACATTCTTGAATATGTTCAACTATCGTAACCATGGCTAACTCCACAATACCATCACCTTCTAACTATAAATCTTCATCCACCCAAAGTTGAGTGTTTGGTTGAATTGATGATTGTGTTGGTGGGTAGGGTGATGATTCTTTATATTTTTGACCATTTGATATGATCATGGTTCTAGATCTAAAATCAATTAAGGTAGCAACAATACCAACCATGGTCTGCCTAAGATGATTAGATATATAGAATATTTCTTTATAGCTTTAAGAACCAAAAAATCCATTGGATAATCCCATGTGTCAATGGTAACCATGATCTCTTCTACAATAACTTCTAGTTTTATAGTAGATTGGTCAGCTAACTATAGAACAGTTGTTGTTGGCTGAATAGTTTTCATCCTTAACATCTCAACTATATCATATGTGATAACATTTATGGAAGCTCCTAAATAAATTAGAATGTTGGATATTTAAATTCCATTAATACTCAACATTATTATAGACCTACCAAGATCATTATATTTCTATGGAAGCAATCTTCTTGATAGCACATCAGTGAGTTTTGTCCCTACTTGAATTGTGAAAAGTAATTCTTTTTCCTCCCTAGAGTTTTCATGCATAGGGAATTAAAAATATGATTTATCTCTGGTATATCTTTAATGGCCTGTAATAGTGGTATTTCAATTTTAATCTTTTTCAACTCTCTAAGAAGATGAGAATTGACTACATTCATGTAATGGGTTGAGAGAATTTAGGAGTGAATTTCTCTTCCTTTAATCTCTTAGGGTAGGGTGCTTAGTTGATGGTTTTTTCTTCCTCCCTTTTTCTATTGAATTTTCATTTTCTTCCCCTCTTTCTTGAATTCTTTGTTGGTGTAGTTTGAATAGTTCAATTTCTCAACTAAATTTCATTAGCATTAATAACATTCAAATTAGGGGGATTTGCATCATTATGTGTATTTCTTGGATTTGTGACTAGTTGAGCTGGTAGTTGAGGTTGGTTCACCTAGTCATTAGGAGGATTAGTGGCATTGATTGCTAGAGGAATTTGTCCCTAGGGAAAATTTTTCCCTTGATTAATTAAACCAAACAATTAATTACCAAAGTTATTTAAACTAAACAATTAATTACCAAACTTAATTATTACAAACAACATATAAATTTGATTAACTTAATAAACCTTACAATGAATCTAATAAACTAATATAACCATGATGAACTTAAACTTTAAAGAGATTCAATTAGAATTAACTGTCCAATTTTAACATCCAAGAAACTAAAATTGATTCAACAACTTAACATTCCATAATTGACATCTAACACTTAAGATTTAACAATAATGAACAAAAATAGCGTAACTCGGTAAAATACCAACACAAGATCGATCCCTTTGGTTAAGCAGGCCCTCCACTTCCTTAGGTAAGATCCCTTAACACAATGATTGAACTAATTTCTTGCTTTCATTCAAATTGATCAAAGTGGGACATAGAACAAAGTATTTCCATTGAATTACAAAATTCTAATTGAAAATTTTCTAACTCCTATCTAAATCCAAAACATGCATATTTATAACTATATCCTCATTAGATTCCTAACATGACACTAATTTCCAATATTTAAGGTGATCGAACAAAAGATTAAAACAAAACTAAAGCATAATTAAAATAGGATATAGAGAAATATGTCAAATTGGCACTGGGAGTAGATGTTCCATAACCGACTACAAAGAAGTTGATTTAGACTTAAGTGATTCATCATCCAACAAGGTTGATCAATGGCATGATTATTTCCCCAAATTAAACAGGGATTTTAACTTCATCATAAAACTTTAAAATACCCTATATAAAACCCTTAAGAAAAGGATAACAATTATGGCAATAAAAGATCAATGATACATAATTATCTCATTAATATCATCATAAAGTCACACATTTAGCATAAACCATTACATCAAATATATCCACCACTTTAGCTAAATATAAAGGAAAGAAAGTAAATTTATTAGTTTATAATCTACCACTAGTTATGTCAATTAAGAAAAATAGAAAGTCTTTTAAGCATAAAATGATTTAAATGAAAGTATCTTGAGTCTCTCATCAGTCCTCATCGATGGTGCATATGTAATGTACCAAAGTCTAATGGGCCCTAGGTGCTCCTAGAGTCGCTCATGCATACCAATTAATCTACCAAAAATTGAGAATTTGTGCTCATACAAATGAATAATCTTTGCCTCCTCCTACGCCAAGAAAGTCATGACATCAAGTTTCGTAAAAAAATACGACCTTGTTCAAATTTTGTGTGATTGAAATAACAAATGCATCATTGTTTGTGATTGTAGCACAATTTGGAAATTCAAAACTACACCACTAGAAGCTCTAAACCTCCAAACTCCATTACCATTGTACAGTTTGGGTGTGCCTCTAGTTAACCCCTATACCCTATTTTACTAATTGCCCCATCACAATGTAATTCACATATGCAGTTCAGTTTGGAGTTTGAACCCTAACTCCAAACTATGATGTCACATTGCTATCCATGGGAGTGGTGAAGTTTAATATTGTGTAGCATTGAAATGAAGTTTGCAATGTCACTAGACAAGAAAACTTGACTTAATTTTACTTTCTAAGCTAGTAAATGTGCTCAAAAATCCAAAAATCATGTCGGGGCAAGATGACTTGCCGCTAGTCTTATGCTAGGAAGCTCCTGGTACACTCACACATGCTTGGAAATGTAGCAGGGAAGCACATGTTTCACCATCTTGATCAATCCTCAGAGCTTAAATAACAAGGTTTTCAAAAGGTTGTGAGCAAATAAAATAGAAGTGGCCCCTTGAGGCCTATTAAAGCCTAAAAGTTAGGGTTTTTTGACCCTGTTTAGTCATCCAACTAGGGTTTTGGACCACCGATCCTATTTTCACCAAAACAAGGGCCGTTTTGCAGTGGTTTGTTACATTTTGGCATTTTTTGGCCTCTCAGAGCCTTTTTGGGCCTATTGGGCACCTTGTCTTCTTTTTTCACAAAATCACCCAAAAAATCCAAATTTTGTTCCAATATCTTGAGGGGGCAGTATACTAGCATAATTCATCAACTAGGGTAGCATTGATGCATTTGAAAAATTGATTTTTTTTAAATTTTATCAAGACATGTTTATTCTTTGAATCAACACAACAAGTGCATTGATTCAAAGAGGGGAAAAATGTAGACACATAAAATGTATTGATTAGTATTACATTCTAGATCTTGATTGAACACTAACACCAATTCATCCTAAATCATCCCCTTTACTAACCATTTAATCAAATAACATTTATTTGATTCAATATCCTATTAATTAAATAAATCATTTTATTTAATAAACCCATAATCTATCTTTTAATTAAATAATTCACTTTATTTAATTAATCTCTAAATTCATATATTGAAATTATATAAATTTATCTTTATTTAATTTAAAACTAACATAAAACCCTCTTTAATTAAATAAATCAAACTTTATTTAATTAAGTCTAATAATCATTTTCCTCTCATTTTGATTTAAATTAATCCAAATGTCTAAGTCAAAGTGTCAAATCACCTAAACCACACTTGAATTAATCAAATCATGATTAAATGTAATATCAATCACCTAAAACCTCTAGATTTTGCAACTTGCACAATAAATCATTTATTTTGATTTATTAATTCTTCCCATTTCCCTCAACTTGGCATCAAAAGGGAATATTGCTCCAAATTTGAAAATCCCTCCAAATGGGATTTTCCCTTCAAACAAGGCATTCAATGCCTCTTACATGTCCTTTTGTATTGAGCCAAGTGGTATTCAATACATTCTTTTCTCCCTCCAACTTGTCATTTCAAAATTTTCAAATTCCACCTAATATCATTTATTGGCACATTCATCAAAATGTGCTCAACTTTCCTCCATTCACATCTTGACAAGTGGCATTTGACTATTGAATGTTGAATGATCCCACATTCCTCCATTTTTCTCATTCTTCCATCATGTTCTTCTATAAATAGAAGGCTCTTCTTCTCATTTTGGATCTAGAACTTAAAGGAAAGTTACTATCTTCATATTTAGAGGAAATTCATACATTTCCATAGCAGTTTTCCATCATCATAGCTAGGTTAGTGCAGATTTCATCAAGGAATCACATTTTTCATCATCATCAAGTGGATCAATATTCATGAAGCTTGCAAAGGAGTTAGGAAAGGGCCATTTTACACATCAAAATGGCATGAATTCCCCTATGGGATTGAGAGTTTCCTTGCATAGAATAGAATTTCATAGTTTTTTACTTGTGTTCTTCATTTCATTTCTAGTTATTTTCATTTTAAATGAATTTCATGAGAAATGCTAGTTTTAAATTTCATATAGAACTAATTGTGTGTTTTTTTCTTGTGTTTGTGTAGGACTAGGACCACCATTCATAAATTGCATTAATTTTTTTTATATTCACTTATTTTAATTAATTCACTATATATATATGTATGTATGTATGTATGTATGTATGTATGTATGTATGTATGTATGCATTTATAGAAATGCAAGTAAACAAAGAAAGAAACTCATTTAGGTTGTATGTTTGGCACCTAATAAACTAATTTAATTGCAATACACCTTTTGATGTGGACTTATTCCAATTAGTTCACAATATATATTTGAACATGTCAGTAAATAAAGAAATCTATTCATCTAAATTAAAACATATTATTCATTTCAATCATGATATATTAATACATATTTTGATGTGGACTTATTCCAATTAGTTCACAATATATATTTGAACATGTCAGTGAACAAAGAAATGTATTCATCTAAATAAAAACACATTATTCATTTCAATGATGAAATATAACTCACTTCATTTACATCATAATATATCTAACATATATAGTCTAAAAATTACTTGACTCCATCCAATTACATCACAATATGGATTCTAACATATGGAAAAATATTAGAAGTTATATCATAACAGTAAAATAATATCCATATTATTCTACTACATAATATATTAACTAGAGTTAAATTATTCTCATGTGTAAGAATTACACAATTAAAGTAGGTATTTTATTCATCCAATACTCTACATGAGAAATAAAAGTAAGGCTATGTGTTTGCACACCACTTAAGAAATTTAGCTGCAATAATAATGTACATTTCCATTAAAAAATACCACAGTCAATTTATGTAACAACATACCGTGACATATATATATTAGTAAAATGAATTCACTCCATTCTAACCTAAAAATTACTCATTTTTAATTCAGAATATTTATCTTCATATGTATAATAATTCTCTCACAAAAGTGTTGGGTGTAAATGACAGAAATAACCTTATATATATACTTAATTATGCAGTGATGCTTGAAATTACAACACTACATGCTAACATTAGATTGATGAGGATAAAATCCTACTAAAAATTTGAATTGAGCTTAAATTTTGGTCATCAATACTCATTCACCCAAGATGAGTAATGAGTCTCCTCTAGGATAATATATGGGACAAAACATCAAAATATCTTAGAAAGGTGTAAAACCAATTTTGGGACCCAAAAATCTAGGTGGGACTCATTCTCCCAAGGTGGAAAATGAGACCCAAATCACTAAATCTAGGCCACACAAGCCAAAAACACCTAAATTATGATTATTTACTAATTGGTGTTAGGATTATCCTCGAAAAGATGCAATAAATGAGGCTTGTAGATACAAAATGGGGCTAATTAAAGAATAAGATAGACCAATTATTAATGACCAACCTAGAAAAGTGTGAAAGTGTGTTACAACACTTTACAACACTCCAAATAAGGAAAGATTAATGTTGATTTTTATTAAAAATAGGTTTATTACATTTAATTATTTGATAAACCTTAGAAAAGTGTGGAAGTGAATTACAACACTTCACAACTCTTTAGCAAGGTGTCACTAAAATCCATTAGTTCGCAAGGGCCCAAGACTTAATGTGAATGTGTTATCCACATTACAACACTAGATCAAGGCAACATTAAGCCAAAATCACAAGGAGGACCCAAACAAGCCAGAAAAAGAGTGACCCCACTTAGATATTCCACCTCCAGTTAGGATCTTGACTTGATGAAACTACCATGATTACAATCAAAGAATCTCCTTCAATATCATCCCTATTATTATGTACATGGAACTTCACCCCTTCATAATGAAAATTTTGCATCATTGTTCATCCCCTCCAAAAATATTTTGGACACTACCCACAATTATTTTCCTTCTATCATTCATAATAAAAAATCCTACACCTAAGGGCTTAGGGTTTCCCTTTGGGGCTTTGTCAAAGTTCAACTTCAATCTTCCTTGGGTTGGAAACATTCATTTTCATTTCCCCTATTTTTCTTGGACTTTTAAAGACCTGTAACCTATTTTGGCTTTTATGGGGGACCAATTCTACACCATCCTTTGGTTCCATTTCAATATAAACTTGTACCTCCTACTTCTCACCTACACATTGAAATGTTTATAGATCCCACTTTCAATTTACAAAGGATACTATCCACTTGAGTCTACATGTCTTTAGAGATCCTTACATTTTATTCTCTACATAATTAGTATATTGCCATGGTTGGGACTTCCCAGCACAATCTTTCCATTGGAAATCCCTTCCCCATCAATGGCCATGCTTCAAATACCTCTAATATACCATTTGGTAATGGGCCCACCCATTGTAGTTTAGCATAGAAAAATTTCCAACATACTTGTGCTACCTTGTATTGAAGCAACAAGTGATTTATGAAGTCAATATTATTAAAGTAGATGACACATCTATGTGGACCTACTATACCAATTCCTATATGGAGCATCCTTGGTTAAATCCTAAAATGCAAGGAAGTCCAAAAAAATGGCCTTAATTTAAGAAGAACACAGTTAATTCAACAATGTTTGTGCAGGAAATGTTACTATGTACCCTTGTTTCCTTATGGCTACATAGCTAACACATCTATGAGGACCTAATATGCCAATTCTCTATGGAATATCCTTTGTTAAAATCCTAAAATGCAAGGAAGTCCAAGCAAATGACCTTAATTTAAGAAGAACAAAGTTAATCCATCATAGTTGTGTAGGAAATGACACTATGTACCCTTGTTTTCTTATGGATTCATAGTCAACATTCATTGAATATTCCACAAAGCTTTCCACACACCATTATCCTATCTGTCTCACTTATAAAATACAATCTTTGTTTAGCTAGCTCAACCTCTAGCACTATTCTTTGAGTTGTAGGTAAGTAGGAAAGATCCTTCCATGTGTATTTGGTCCTTCCTTTAGCTTCCCACAAGTTTATATAGTCCCTAATGCAATACCCATACTTATCAATGACTTTTTGGATTGTTTCTTTGATGCCCAACAAAATGAAAGTGGCTCATAGCCATTCCAAGAGTCAAACCAAAAGGATTCTTGTCTCATTTCCTTCACCACCCAAGCTATGTGATTAGTGATTATTGGCTTGCAACAAAAAACAAAATTCCATCCTATTAATACCCTCTATGGAATAGTAATAGTTAGAACTCCATTTTCCTACTACAATTCAATTATTTGGCCTTTAGGACAATGGCCTAGGGCTCCTCTCAGTTTTTTGTACATATGCCATACCAACTTTTCACTAAGAGATTCATTGTGCAACATCAATTCCCTGATAACCACTCTACCTTTAGCCTTTGGCTTCACCACTGTGTCCCATCCTAGCACCAATATTTTTTTGTCATGTTCCACATCCCAAAGATTTTTTTTTTTGTATCCACATTAGTTGATTCACCACCTTTTTTAGCAATTTTATGCATCTTAGCATAGATATTGGTATAGCCTCTAAAACCACCTTTATCATCATTAGCATGCTTACCAATATGAGCCACCTTCCCCTCCAATTTTTAGTTTTGAATCCATACATATCCAATGTCTATCTCCATAATGAAGATTTGGCATACCTATAGAATAGAGGAATTCCTAGATATTTCAATGGGATACAACTTGTATTAAAACCCAACAAACTTTTTATTTTATGCTTCATTATTTTTCTAGTATTGAAAAAAATATATCTAATTTGTCCCTATTCATTGTTGACCTACTTCACAATTCAAATTTTCTAGAATCACCTTGATTTTTTATGTTTCTTCCAATGATCAAGTGTGAAAGAGGATGGTATTATGAAGAACTAGTGTGAAATGGCCGATATGACTTCTAACACTTTTATGCCCTTCCAAATTTCCAACTAATGGAGTTTGGAAATATGATAGCTCAATACTTCAATCATTAACAAAAAGAGGAAGGGAGACAATGGGTCTCCTTGCCAAATCCCCTTAACATTGCAAAAAAATCCACACAAGGTACCATTTATTATGGTTGAATAACTTGGCATTGATATGTATGCTTAGACCGACTTCATCCACTTGTCTCCAAAGCCCATCTTCTTCATTACCTTTAACAAAAAATTCCATCAAACTCTATCATAGGATTTACTTGATCTAGCTTTAAAATCATGCCTTTTAGTTTTGAATTTTTTAAAGTGTTGAAAAATTCATGTGTTAATATCACCCAATCCATGATGTTCCTTTATGGGATAAAATGGTTTTTTATTTACATATTATTCCTAGCATGAGTGAATTTAACCTGGTTTTCATTAGCTTTGTGATAATTTTATAGACCATATTATAGAGAGAGATAGGTCTATAGTCCAAAAAAGTTTCACAATTATCTATTTTGTTGATTAAGGATATGTTAGTGTTCTTAAAATACTTTAGCATATTAGACCTTCTCCTTGATCATTACACTATCTCATGCAAATCCTTCCCAATAAAATCCCAAAACAACTGGTAAAAGAGCATGTTGAATCCATTTGGGACATGCACTTTTTCAAGTTACACGTGAAAAGTTACTTCTATTACATCCTTAAACTTAATTACATATTTAATTTTGTTGTTCACTTCCACATTGATAACTATGTTGATGTCTTCCAAGAAGCTACACTCAATTCCTTTTTCCTCACCATTGTTTCCCACCAAATTCTCAAAAAAAATTCCAGCCTTCTCAATGTCCACTTTATTGGTAACAACTTGGCCTAGCAAGTATTTTATATTCCTGGTGCTATCATGTTCCAACTTTTCTTAACCTTCATTGAATTATGAAAAAAAATTCAGAAGTCTTTTTTTGCTTGTGTTACCTTCTTGGTTTCCCCTTTCTTTTCATTTAAATCGATTATTGTATCAAAGTAACCCCTAAGACAATCCTTGCAAATTTTAATTCTCTTGATATGGCCTTGCAAACCAATTTATTTTCTTCTCTTTTAACATGACCATAGATGTTAAAACATATATTTTTAAATTCGGATCACCTCATATTTGGATTTAATCCACAACACACCCAATCCTCACACAACTCCATTGAAATAGAAAAATGCACTCTTCAATTTCTTGTAGTAGTTCAGAAATGATGTAGTTTCAAGATCTACCAATTATGTTTTCGAACAATGCTAAAATGTGTGCTTTATTCCCTAGGTCATATAACACCACTCTTCTCCTATTATCATTCAAATATTCCCTAGGAGTCTAAATTGGATTGAGTATCAACACCAAGGTGAGTTAATTGTCAACAACAAAGATCTAGGGGGGTATTTAGGATTCAAAGGGTTCACCACCAAGGTAAAGCTTGGGAAAGACAACTTAACATTCAACTCACAAAACCTAGTAATGAAAGCCAAATAATGGATATAAATGACAAAATTAAGTAACAAGTTAAGATGTATGTACCTTAGAAGTATAAAAATGTAATGACATTTCTGGAAATACAAAAAATCTATCAAAATATGCTAGGGAGGAAAAAGACACCCTTACTATTATCTTAGTTCCACTGTTCCTTTTTGAGGGAAATGAAAAATCTTCAAATGTTGGAACATAATATGAAATAATCTTTATAAAATACCCTTTGGAGGACTAAGACACCCTTACTACCGACTTAGTCCCATCTTGAATTTTTGAAATCTCTAAATGTGATCCTAAGACTAAATGTGTGCACTTCCTTCTTATTAGATCTCTGATCTTGAAACTTCCAAATATGATCGGTAGATGAGTTATTATGAACATGACAACTTTGTAATGCAAATTGGAAACTTGGAAACTTTTCACTTCAAATTATTTTCAAGACTTTAACAAAAATCTACAAATACAAACATGCAAGAGAGGAAAAACTTGTTGATTGCTAGTAAATGGTGGTTTGTCTTGGTCAAACCCCTTGTTGGTAATTAAACCTTGGAATGAAATAAAATAAAGAAGGGAAATGATAAATAAGCAAAGTTCTATAGTGCCTCACCAAAACTCTATTATGAAATTTGCAAACTTTTGTGAAGTGACTAGCTTGAATGTAGATCTTTAATTGGAGTAGTTCTTGATAGATCTTGACTTGAATTTCTTGCTTGATTCAAAACTCTACATCACAAATGTTAGCTCAAAAAAAAATGATGCAAGAATATATTTGACATTATGCTTGAATCTTATTGATGGCTCAAAATGCTTAATGAATTGCACTTTAATGTTCTTATGTCACTTGTAAATTTTCTAGGATGCTCTCATGAATTGTTTATATTATAAATGAGTGAAAGAACCTTGTATTTACTTATCTATCCCTAATATCCCAAAATTACATCACACCAAGCCGAGATATGAATTTATTAATTAAAGGAGGCTAAATCCTACCAAGATTTGAAATTAAATCCTAAACATAACTTAAAGGGGACCAAGATTCGCTAGGTGGCATCTTAGTCTCGAGGCTTGAAACTCGAGGCATAGAATCCAAAGAGAGGCCCATTTAAGATGCATTTGAAAAGAGCATCCCAATACCTTTGGAGGAAAAAAATTCCCTAGGTGGCATCTTAGTCCTAGTCCAAAAATTAGGGATACATAGCCAAAATCATTAAGTTATCATTTAGCCTTTAATGTTTGTTGAGATGAGCAATAAAAAGATATAATTTATTAAGCTTATGGATACAAAATAGGACAAATTAAGACATAAATAAGGATGAATAAAGCTAGGTGGGCCTAAAAAATTATGAAAATGCAAGGGTATGCATTCCCCTACACTACAACTTCTTGTAATAATATGACGACAACATTCAAATAGTCCAATAGGTGCTTGAATAGTTGGTTTTGATTAGGGGTGCCCTAATTTTCTAGGTGAGGTTCCTCATCTTCCTCCAATGGAGAGCAACCTTCCTTGGATCTACTCATGTAGAATTGGATTAAGGTTTTATCACCTATCAAAGCCTCTTCTTCTCTCTTTTATTTATTTGGTTTCCTTCCTATTTTTGGAGCTGAGGCCACCTTTGAAATTTGGTGGATGTGTCATGTTTGAGATATTTTGATGGCATCTTCTTTCTTTGAAGCAGATTCCCCTTTTATTTCATTCAACAAACTCATTTCAAAAGTTTCACCATTTTGTATCAAGGAAATCTCTGTTAGTGGTAACTCAGGATTCTCCATCAATTCCCCTTCCTCCATATGAATTGAGTTTTCTAGTTAGATGGCTATTAATGGTTCAATCACCACTAAGTCCCATTCATTTTCCTTTCCATTCTTCTTTTCCTCCTTCTTACTAGTTTCCTTAACCATTGCCTATTTTTTTCTTTTCACTTTCTAAACTTCCTTAATTGTTTTTCTTTTCTTTTCTAATTTTCCTTGAAGTGGTTATGTCATTTGTAGTTAAGGCGAAAATATTTTGGAATTTCCACTTTAATTGGTTTCTTATTTTTTCCTTTTTGAGAAGATAGATAATAGGGATATAGTATATTGCAATAATTTGGATTCTTGCATAAATCAGGGATTTGTTATTCCTCAAGTCTAAGTCAATCACCAAACCCATTGATTCCTCTATCTTTGTTAAGCATTGGTGAAACTACTACTCAAAGAAAAAATTGTAGAGTCAAATCCACATCGGGCCTTGCATAATGGAGGATTAAAATTCCTTTCACACTTTTTCAAATAGAGAAAGGAGTCTCCATTTTTTCATCTATCATTCTCCATCACCTTATCTCTTAGCAATTAATTTTCAAGCACTTAAATGAAGAATGCTTTAAGTAGGAAACTCATTATTAATTAGATCCTTGCAAGTTCTTGGAGACCCATTCATGAATTTCATTATGTGTAATGTTTATCCAAAAAATCTCCCAATTATAGTAATATTTTCAAAAACCTCCTCATCTTCTTCCATATTTTACATTACATCAGCCTTGTAGGGCTTTTCGCTATGTGATGATGTATTTTTACTTGTGTACATGTAAAATATACATGCACCTAATCTGGATTCACTAATTTCATTTCATCCTTAATCTTCCCTCTACTAACCATTTTAATCAATCTTTATCTCATTAAAATTTAGATCATATTTCATCTTTCAATTAAATAAATCAATATTTATTTAACTAAATCATATTTCCCCTTCTACTTAACTTTATCAAATCAAATATATCATTTTAGTTTTTTAAATAATATTCATCTCTTTAATTAAATAAACAAAGATTATTTAAATAATCTCCTAAAGTCATCTCTTTAATTAAATAAATCAACTTTATTTAATTAATCTCCCAAAGTTCCTTCATTTAATTGAATAAATCCAAATATTAATTAAAAAATTTCTAATGTTCTTTATCTTCTCATTTAATTTAAATAAATCCAAATATTTAATTTGAACGCCACAATCAACTAACCTCCATTAAAATTAATCAAATCATGATTAATGCTAATCTAATCCCCTAATTCTCTAGATTTTACAACTTGCACAATAAATCAATTTATTTGATTTTTTATTTCTTCTATATCATACAAAATGACATCAAAACGAAATATCCCTCCAAATTTGAAAAGTCGGGCCTCTAAAAGGACTTGTCCTCCAACATGGCATTAAATCCTCTTACATGTCTCCCACTTGGCATTTGGGTATGTGCAGGATCATCATGGAAAAACAAGCCCTTAAGTGGCAATTTTTTTAGAAAAATCAGTGTTAGAAAGCTTGACGTAAAAATTTGAATAAGTTATTTATATATTATTTTAAAAATATGTAAGAATAGAATTTGTAGAAAATTGAATGTAGTTTCTAAACTGCTAGGTTTATTTAAAAATAAATAAAATATATTTGGTGAAAATTTGAAATTTCAATACAGTAGTACTTAAATTTTAGGGAAAAAATAAGAAGTAGGCGTTTGTCTGACCACTCTAACCATAATAAAATGACAATATTTTTTATAAGATTTTATATATAAGTAGAGGACTCATGTCTAGATGTGATGCATATTTTTTGTAATTTTTTTCCAAGTAAATAATTAATTATGATTTTTTTACAAATTTTAAAAGTATAAAAACTCATTTGTCTGACCACCTTGAATTGGTCAAAAATCCATGAAATTTTATTTTTCTTTTTTTAATCCTATATTATGTGAAGCATAGAATGCGACGCATGTTTCAGATACAAAAAATGTGATACCGTTTGAAAGTTACATATGTTTTTCAAACAACCTATCGATCAGGACTTTAGTCGTAATTTTTTTTAAAAATAAATAATAATAATTTATTAAATTCAAATTAAAGCATAATTTATATTGGTGGAAAGTTGAGAATCTCCTGTAAAAACCCTTTTCTTTTCATCAATTTTGGGTAAGAAAAAAGTCGTCAGCCACATACCCTACAAATATCCATAATGTTGCCACTTTTTGGCCCATCAAGATCCTACACATACCCATTTAAGACACTTTCTTCTCCCTCCAACAAGCTGGATTTCAAATTTCAAATTTGAACCTAATATCATTTATTATGCACAATGACCAAAATGTGCACAAGCTTCCTCCATTGACATGTTGATAAGTGGTTTCTTATCATTGGCTCAAGCTTTAAATCCCACATCCATCCTATTCTCCATTTTTTCAACCTTCTTCCCTATAAATAGGGGATTCTTCTATTGATTTGAGGGACACAAATTGGAGGCACAAGTTCATCAAGAACTAGATACACAATCTAAAGCATTTTCATCTTGATCACTCGTCATCTTCCATCTTCATCACATCTAGAGCTTATCAAAAAGGGCTTGGGAATGGGCTACTTTGCACATCAAAGTAGCACCAATCCCCCTAGGAGATGTTGGTTTGATCATTAGAATAGTGTCTCATTGTGGTTTTCATTCTTTTTGTTTTGTTTCCATTATTCTCATGTTCAAATTAATTTCATAGGGGGTGGTTTATTTGAGTTCTAACAATGGCTAATTTGGAATATTTTATCTCTTGTTAGTGGCAACAGATTGACCTCTCACATTTTGGTGCCCACCGTCAGGGAGTAACTAGCTACTCAGATTGAGATAGAACAAATTTGTTAAGGATGTGTTGGATAGTTAATTTATGACCTAATCAATTTTATTGTTTGGTTGAAAATTTTTAGCCAACTGTCTTAATCCCCAAGTATTTCATTGCTTTATTTAATTATTGTTAAATATTGAAATTGTTGTTCTCATTGGTGGTTTAGCTTAAAAAAAAAGATTATGGTTTTATGTAATATATAGCTGATCAATGAAATTTTCATAAGTTATAGAATGTTGAAAATTCCATATTTTCTTAAGTTTGTGCTTAGAAATTATCAGCTCAACTATAAACTATTTTAAAGTTGTTGCTTCTACGTTTCTCCATTGTTATTCAAAAATATTTTTCTCTGAAGGCATTCACAACTTTGAAAGGATAGAATTTGATGTGTCCTAGAAAGCTTTAGAGTGTGGCAACTCCCCTTCTCAACAATACACATACTAATGAAGAGTTATTAAAATTTGAATAGGCTACTAAAATGCTCACCAAATCTCAAAATATAGACAAAATAGCACAGTGATTTTCATGAGGAAGGAACAACATTGGACGCATACACTAGGCATAAGAACTATTTTGAAAGAATAATTCAAATAAATGTCCACATGTCCCAAAATATTTATCCAAAACATCATCATGAAGGATGCTAGCAACACCTAATCCATTTCTCATAGTTCACGCCTTATACAAGTTCTTTTTCTTAAATTCCCAAAATGACCGCAAGTCCAGCCATGAAACAAAGAAGGAAATCTTTGGTAGAGACCATTACTAAGTCTGATTTTTTAACTTCTAGATTCGCTATCTTCTTTTAGTTGTTATTTTGATGTTTGCAAAGAAAGTAGTCTATGAGAGCTGCTAGGAGTCGTATCTTGTGGAAGCCGCAACATATGAAGTTGATTTAAAGGTCAAATATTAGAGTCTCCCAAAGTATCTTGCTAAGAATTTCTCAACAGTAAATGTATAGTAATGCACTATTTTTGGAGATTACTTTGATTGAAAATAAAAAGAGAGAAGGTATGCGCCCAATTTCTTTATCAATATAAATGATCACTACAAATTTTAACATTTTTGATATGATGATAGCGACATCTTGGTTATTTAACTCCTTATCACTTTCATAGTTGTTGTAAAAGTGAAAGCTAGAGGTTTCTAAGTGCTATAATCCACCCTTAATTCACTTTATTCACCATAAAGTCTTGTTACATTGAGAGATTTAGTCATTTCTTTCATTCGAATACTTTCAGAGTCTCAAATATGAATGCTTTAAAAATCCACTTATTCAGTCATTGCTTTGATTATGTCATTACTTTCATTACTTTTAAAAATTTGATCATTGCTTTCATTTCGTTGATGCTATGTCTTAAAGCTTTTTTTAGACCGCTATCTTTTTCTAAAATAGAAGGCATCGACCTCAGTTATTGAGCAATTAATGCTTGTTGCAAGTTGACAATTTTTTCTCGGACATTTTGAAGCATGGTGCATATTGTCTAGGAATCATTTGAGTCTAGTCCCATCTTAGGTGCTATGTAAAACAACATTTCAATATCTCAAAGGCATCATGATTTTCTGATCAAAATTTAATGTTGAGAGCTATTGGCATCTTTATGTGGCGTGCATTAGATCAATATTTATTTTCCACATTCATTTGACCTTTGTTGTAGGCATCATGAAAAATAGTTTAGTAGCTTATTGAGGTTCCTTGTCAAACACTAACATTTCCCAATAAACTCTTTTGATTTTCTCCTTAGGCTATCAAAATGAAGTAACATTGGTAGGTGTGCAACATTGCATTGGGAAAGGAATTATGACATATACATGTTCTTGGATGCATTTCAACATAGGAATTGTAGTACTAGCTATCCTTTATTACAAAGAGCCATAGATAGTTGCATATAAATAACTAATTTCATTGCCTTAATGTTATTGGTGTTTTCTTTAGAAATGAGATGGTTTTTAATATAGTAGATTCTATTAGACAAAATGAACAGAGAAGGATGGCATTGTTGGAAAGTATGTTCAACTTTTGAACATAATGAATGGTGGCACAAATAGAAAAATAAGAAATAAATATTGATTGTTCTATCAGATTTAATTGGTTTTGTAATTTCACTTTGAATATGATCTTGGGGTAATATCATTTGATTTTGGCTATTATTTTGAATATCGTTAGACTATTTTCTATTGTTTTTCAATCTCAAAATTTAATGTTTTTCTACATTAATATGGTTGTATATGATTTGAGTGCTAACAATTTGGAGATTTTTTAGAAAGAAAAATGAAAAATTAGTAAGGGGGTTGAATCAAAAAGGTTGACAGATAGTTGAATATTTTTTTTTTCCTTTGAAAATAGAATTAGCGAACTATCAATTTTTAACAATTTTTTTCTTATATTTTTCTTGAATATGTCGATTAATGATTTGAAAATTTAAATAGTTGATAATTAATTTGCATATTTCTTGAAGACAATAGAGTAGCAAGCTAAAAAACCCCAAAAATCACAAGCAAATTTAGTTCAAGCATTGGGCATTTAAACTTGAAAAATCATTTTTAAATGCTTATTGTAATAGTCTAGAGCATCCAATTATTGTTTTTTTTTGTTTTTTAGATCAACTAGAGAAATATGGGTTTAAAATTAATCATTGATTTATTTTTTTCAAAGTTGGGACTAAAACTGAACACTAGTAACTAACGTGTCCTTACTTTTGGGCTAAATTTGAACAAACAACTTTCACACTTCAAAGTTGGTGCCTAAAAGGAATTCACTTTTGCTTTGAGGATAAAATTAACATGATATTTTGTTTCTTGTAATCCTTTGTATAAATTAATATCATTTAAAAGGCATATGCGCTTCTCTCATGCTTCACAACAATCTTGAGACTCAAAATTCTTTTGGTGATATTAAGTTGCAAAAAAGATTGCCTCCACATTTCAATGTGGGTAGTTTAAAATTGAACAAATATTGTGAGTGTGAGCTAGGCATATCAGTTGCATTCTCTTTTTGTTTCTCAAAAAAGATTGAATGAACCATGGATGTACTTTTTCAATTTTAATCATCTCTAGAGGGCACACTTTTTGGGAAAAATTAATCAACCAAGGGAATGACCCAATCAGCAACACACTAAAGCCAAGCGACTTCCACCTAGGATATAAGTGTGGGTAATTGAAGAAAGTTCAAGTATCACAAGGATTGTTCCAACAATAAAGACAACAATGGTCTCTTCGAACATGGATGATCCCCCATGAACCTCTTGCCTGTATTAAAACCCATTTTTTAAAAGACCAAAATCCTTAATCTATTTGTTGGTGCAAGAATGGTCATTTTGAAGTTTCCCCACATTTTTACACCTTTTAGTAGAGATTAGAACTATTCCATGGGAGTTTCATGGGTATTGATTCTTGGCTGAGATATAGAAGTGAGTGTTGTGGAAGGGAGCCAATGTGGTCAAGCATATAATCATCCACTAAGAGTAGGTGTAGCTGGATTTATCCAAGTGGAGATTCAACAAATATTGTCTCAATATCCATAGGGTTGTGCATGTTATTGGAATAAAAACACTTTTCTTGGATCAAAAATGTTGGAAAAAAAACATTCAACATGAACATCAAATTTCAAACCCTTTATGAGGAGCAAATATCTTTGAAAAAATCTAAGTGTTATTGGTTTCCCTAAGGATCCTATCCTTAGAGGCTCCTAAGTATTTGGATTTAAATCTCAATTTTATCTCACGAAAGTAAAAATTAGGGAACTATTGCCTTGATTTTCTTGATTTTCACATAATACACTTTGTGAGATGAAAAAAAATTAAGACATATACATGTAGTTCAAAAATCTAAGCAAGAAGTTTGTATGTGGTAAAAGAAATTCATTAACCAATATTTAATCAATTGAAACCCACACATGTGCTTTTTATCATTTTCCTTATGGTCTTCCATGCAAACATTGGTCTATTGGTTCGACTTATTGTTAGAGAAAAGCATGTTCTTCAATACCTTGGTATAGTAAACAAAGTTCTTCTTAGGTTCATTTAGGATTTAAATCAAGCATTTCATCCATCCTCAAAAATAAATCAAAACCCATTGCACAAAAAACTTTAGATCTTTGGAAAAATCATTCTATACTTGGGTAAATCATCAAGGGTATGTGCAGGATCATCATGGAAAAAATAGGCCCTCAACTGGCAAAAAAATTAGAAAAATCAAAGTTAGGCAACTTGACATAAAAATTCGAATAAGTTATCTATATTATTTCAAAAATATGTAAAAATAGAATCTATAGAAAATTGAATGTAGTTTCTAAACTACTAGGCTTTTTTTAAAATAAAATCTATATGGTGGAAATTTGAAATTTCAATGCGAGATTTAAATTTGGGAAAAAATAAGTAGGTGTCATTGACAACCCTAACCACAATTAAATGATAATATTTTTATAATATTTTAGACATAAATAGAGGACTCATGTCCATGATGCATATTTTTTTCTAATTTTTTCTAGGTAAATAATTAATTATGATTTTTTATTGCAACTTTTAAAAAATACAAAACTCGTGTGTCGAATTGGTCCGAAATTAATTTTTTATTTTTTAATATTATATTATGTGAAGCATAGAATGTGATACATGTTTTGGATTCCAAAATGTGATACCATTTGAAAGCTATAGTTGTTTATCAATCAACCTATCAATCAGGACTTTAGTCGTAATTCAAATAGAAAATAAATAATTATTATTATTTAAATTTAAATTAAAGAATAATTTATATTGGTGGGAAAGCTAAGAATCTTCTTTAAATACCCTTTTCATTTCATCAATTTTGCCTTAAAAAAAAGTTATCAGCCACATACCCTACAAATACCCATCACATTGCAACTTTTTGGCCCATCATGATCCTGCACATAACCTCAAACCAAATCAAAATAATTTTTTTAGTTAGGTGTGTGTGGATGAATCCTTCCTCACACACTTCATTAAATTATCTCCCTTTTGAACATGTTCATCCTAAGATCACATCTAACATCTTAGGGTTTACAAGCTCACTATCCAAATCAAACTAATCAAAATAAAATCCTAAAGTCTAGCATTGATCCAAAGTTCCTAAAAATTCAACACCCATATCATTCACTCCTTTCATCTTGCATCTCATCATTGGTACTAAACACCTTATGGGTCACTTTTTCAACAAGATCCAATCACAAGAAGAACATGGAATATAAGCTTGATCCATACATCATGAGCAAACTAAACCAACCAAACTATCAAATAATTACAATGCTAATAAGAAGAACATGGAATATAAACTTGATCCATACATCATGAGCAAACTAAACCAACCAAACTATAAAATACTTAAAGTTCCAATTAGCTATGTAAACTCACATTTATACAATCCATACATGGGATCCCTATCTCCTACAAACCTCAATGGTACAAAAAATGTGAGTATGCCCAATCTAAATTTTGGAACACCTTTCCCTATGGTAGATTTAAATCCAAGTCCAAACTTACAAATCTATCAACCAAACAATCAATGCATGAGTCTTCGAAACAACATTATCCCACCAAATCCATACATACCAAAAGTGAATATACCAAGTACAAGTTTGCCAAACATGAATATTCCAAATCCACCCTCACTAAACTTTGGGGTAAATATGTGAATCATAATTTTTTTGTAAAAAGTACAAACAAGATGATAACAACTCCATGTATTGCTCGAAGTGAAGGTAACACCATGAAAAATCAAAGTTACCTAAATCAAGGCAATTTGTTTTCCAACCATAATAATATCTAATTTTAACCTATAATGCCAAATCTAAGCATCATTCTAAATCAGATCATTGTCTAAAATCAATTTTTCCATGATCCCATACAAAAACCACAAGTACACATTCCAAATCTTCTTGAACAAAAGAATCAACTATAAAAAGGGAGTAAAAATCAAAATTAGGGTCAAATTTTGCTACATCAACTTTCTTCACTTGCCAAATTAATTAACTTATTGAACCAAGAGACATATTCACTCCAAAATAAATATGCTCTACCATTGGTTGAACCATGTCATCAAAGCATTGATTTGTGTCCACAACCACATCAAGTACAATATCTCCAATGTCAAGAGGTTGGATATCAAGATCAACAACATCAACAAAAAACTCAATCACCCCATCTCAAAGATAAGTCATCACATCTCCATTATCAATCACAACTATCCATCAATGATCACCTTGAAGATATTTCTACCTCATCCAATGATCGAATAAACATATGTCAAGAGTCACTACCTAGCAATGATCCAATTCAAGAAATGTTAACATCACTCAATCCTATGGTTGAAAACATTGACAATCTCTCTGCCTCAATGGTTGAAAACAATCATCAAGATCTCTCCATTTATGAACACATTGAAGATGTTTCTACCCCATCCAATGATCAACTCAGCATACATCAAGAGCCACGTTTTAGTCATCTCTAGAATTATTTGATCCTATTGACATAATGCATGACCCATTGACCTATGATCATGATAAAAATGTCTCTACATCACCTAATGAGTTAGAAGACATATCTCAAGAATTAGTTCAATACATATATACTTATTTCAATTAGTTCACAATACATATATTTAGACATGTGAGTAAACAAAGAAAGGCACTCATTTGAATTATAGCACATTATTCATTTCAATCATGAGATGAATAATATGGTAACTAAAATAAAATAATGTTCAAGCATAAGAATGGAAGTGGGGTCTTTTTTCATCGAATAAACTATGTGATAAATAAAAGTAAGGTTGTATGTTTATCAACTGATAAACTAATTTAATTGCAATAAATATTTTTATATACACTTATTTCAATTAGTTAATAATACATATATTTAGACATGTGAGTAAACAAAGAAAGACACTCATTTGAATTATATCACATTATTCATTTCAATAATGAAATGGATAATATGGTAACTGAAATTAAATAATTTTCAAGTGTAAGAATGGAAGTGGAGTATTTTTTCATGCAATAAACTCTGTGAGAAATAAAAGTAAGGTTGTATATTTTTCAACTAATAAACTAATTTAATTGCAATACATATTTTGATATGGACTTATTCCAATTAGTTCACAATATATACTTGAACATGTGAGTAAACAAAGAAAGGTATTCATCTAGATTAAAACACATTATTCATTTCAATCATGAAATATCATTTACATCACAACATATCTAACACATATATTCTTAAAATTAATTCACTCCATCCAATTACATCACAATATGGATTATAACATACAAAAATAAATATTAGCAATTATATCATAAGAGTAAAATGATATCCTTATAATTCTAATGCATACTATATTAACTAGAATTAAATTATGTTCACTATAAGAATTGTACAATCAAAATAGGTATTTTATTCATCTAGTACACTACGTAGAAACAAAAGTAAGGTTTTTTGTTTCTCAACCAATTAAGTAGTTTAATTGCAATCAAAATATACATTTCAAATAGACATGCCACCCACTCAATTTATGTCACAACACACCCTAACATATATAATAGTAAAAGGAATTCACTTTGTTCTAACCTAAAAATTCCTCATTTTTTAAATCATTCTACTTAAATCTCTTACAATGAAATTACTCACTTTAAACATATTTTTTAAAAATATATCCAAATAAAAATTATTTCATTCCAACTAAATTAGTAAATTTACTTTTACAATAATCATAATCCAACTTTTATACAAACACTATTATTAACTTTAAATAAAATTACTAGCTACTAAAATAAAACCCATAGTTTGAAAATTAAAAGCTCATTTACTTATTGAGATATGCATTGACAACTGTTATGCTTTGAGAGCTATGTAACTATGACATTATTGGTAATTTCAAAGCCAGACTGTATCATACATATATTATTAAATTAATATTTATTAATATAAAAAAGGGAGACTTGTCATTAGCATTTCACCAACAGTATGTTGGGTCATTTCCAAAAGTGTTTCCACTAAGAAACTATATATTGAAAGTAATTTTGAATGTAATTATATTGTATGCATATAAATTATTGTTCATTAAAAGAAAAAAAAATATTGTATATGTAAAATTTTCAAGTGGATTGTAGATTCAAATTTTATGTGGAATTTTTTTATTTATTTTAATGCTGAAAAACTTAAAGCTAATGATTAATCTATAAAACATCAATCCAATTTCCAGCACTACATTCAATGAAGCATCTCAAAATGAAAATGCATGCAACATAAAACTAAATCAATCAAAACCACAAGAATTTTCGAAAGAAATCTATCTCCATTAAATCAATAAAAAAAACTTGAATCTTCAAAAG
Organism: Sequoia sempervirens; assembly: GCA_007258455.2. NCBI lineage: Eukaryota > Viridiplantae > Streptophyta > Pinopsida > Cupressales > Cupressaceae > Sequoia > Sequoia sempervirens. The sequence continues at coordinate 722,472,131 of VDFB02271358.1, read as the reverse complement.
AAATCTATCTCCATTGCTATCCTCTTTTACAATATCTTGATTTTTCTCTTAGATATTTGCAGAAAAAGCACAAGATGTTTTGTGAAATTAGATGATAAGAATGAGATTCAAAATTTGTGTGTATTGAAATGTGAGGAGGAAGCATGCATTTATAGTTGAATTCATGGGGCAAATCCAAGTTGTGGGAGAAATGTGAGATAAATGGTGAGATGGGAAAATGCATGCATATTGTGAATAGATTAAATTAATGAATTATGTGCAATGTTTTCATGAAAATAGATTAAACTATGATTAAGGAAATGATTAATGATTTATGATTTGAGATGTATTAAATGGCCTAATGATTTATAGAATGATTTATTTAGAAAGATGAATGTTTATGAAATGATCATGCATGAAAAATGAAATGGATGTGAAAAAATGATTATGGATGGGATGACTTGTGACTATGCAAACATATTGAAGTGAATATTCCTATGAAGTGATTAAATGCTTATGCAAATGTTTTTATAAGATAGATGAAAATTAGCTTAATGAAAGATATATTTAAATGAAATAAAAAACTGAAATGTGCAAATGGTCACATGAAGCATGCAATGATATATATAAATATATGTAGATAATGGAATAATTCATGTAATAGATGAAAATGGTTATGAAGACATTTTAATGCATCTAAATTTTTCCCCTCTTTGAAACAATGCGGCCTGCTGCATTGTTTCAAAGAAAAGATATGCCTTAGTGAATGGAAGAATGAGGAAGGATGTAGAGGAGGTAGTTGTATTCCCACTCGAGAGGACATGCGGGTTCCAAGAATTTGAATGTACTCTCAAAATGAATGAGAGGAATTAGAAGATGAAGGAGAAAAAGACAAAGGGAAATTGATAAGGGTGATGAGGAAAAGATGCAATGAAAAAGGGAATAGATTATGATAGATGAAAAAGAAATATGAAAGAAGATGATGGTGATGAATATTATTGTACTTTATGAAGTTCTTTAAAATAATTGAGTGGTAAAATATGACAAATGGAAAACAAACACCATGGTATGAAATAGACCATGGTGTGCAAGGTCATCCATCTATAGAACAGACAGTCACAGACAAGGAATGTCCTAACTCATACTAAGGAAAAAGTTTCCCCATTATTTTTGTCAAGACAAACCATAGAGAAAAATCAAATGAGAGACGAATCATGAGACATCATCACTCATCTAAATACTTTGCGGGAAATCCCCAAGGTAGCTAGTAACATGACAAAAGAAAATCCAAAAGATAAGATAAAGTAGACCAACAAGATCAATAGTCATTCAGATTGTTTGCCAATAAGTGTTTGCCAGTAAGTTAAGGGATAAAGTGAGCAATGCGTTGATTTTTTTGACAAGGTCTGGTTTTAAGAGAAGAAACATGTCTTATAAGACATCAAGTCTAGTTTCAATCATGCAACTACCTATATAAGGAAAATGACAAAAGGGGACAAAAACAAGGTTTGGTTTCAAGAAGGAAACATCCTATGTAAGACCATTGGTTTGTTATTGATTTGACTAGTTTTATTGATGTGACAAATGACTCAATTGACTTGGAGACCTTGTGGCTTTCCTATCTTGTTGATGTTCAATTTTTTTTGAACTATAGATGATGATGTCACGTTTGAATTGACAATGTCTATTTTATTTTAACTAACCCAACGAACCCTAAAAGACTGGCCTAGGGGGCCTTGGAGGATCATCAAAAAATGGCTTTGCCTATGTAGCAATGCACAAAGACCTCGTAGTTCGACATGGCCATTGACTTTGTTTCATTGACAAAGGAATAAACCATGATGTTATTTGAAAACACCTAAAGATGGACCTAATGCCTCGAGGGCACATCGACAGATGGCCTTGCATATGTCTAGTTGTAGAGGAAACATAGTGCGACAAAGACAAAGATTAACTTAAACTCTATTTTTGGGATTTTTTGAAAATTATCTGAATGCTTTTGGGTTTTGAAATGTTTTTATTTTTTTGGATTTTGGAAATATTTTATGTTTTTGGATTCTTTTAGGACATTTTATGATCTTTTTGGATTTTTGAGCAAGTGACTTCCAATGATGAGTGCAAAATCCAGTGTAGGTCAAAGATATTTCCGCAGTTGTGTATAATAAAAATAATAGGAATGGGATGGGACAAGGTTTGTCATGAACGGGCGATGCAGGAGAAAGGCACAAGACATCAACCATTTGGAATGATAAGGCCTAATAATGGATGTTAAATGGGAGATGATGGAAATTAAACGCCTTAGTATGAATTAGAGTGGAAGACCAAATAGAGTGATAGTAGATGACAAAGCAAAGACTAATTACACATGGCACCTATTTTCTAGGTTTTCACCATGGTACTTATCTAGGGTGCCTGCTTACCAGGTTTTTATCATTGGACAAAAATTTTCTCTTTACTTTTTTCCTCTTTTTTTTAGGTTGTCACCAAGATGCCTATTTGCTAGGTTTTCATCAAGGTGACAATTTTTTCAAGAAATTTTCTCATTTTTTTGTATTTTTTCAAGAAATTTTCTCATTTTTTGTTTTTTTAAGGACTTTTTCTCTTTTTTTTTGTTTTTTTTCACAACTTTTTCCCTAGCTCTCTAAAGTTAATTATAAAACTTGTGTAGGTGCAATATGTTGATTGGCTTAGAAAAATGTTCCCCTTTAGGTGTGGACAACTAATAAGCATTGGAACCAAAAGATGTTATGATACATGGAACCAGCCAGTTGGGCTCAAATTTTCTGGGTTTCTCATATTCTATTTGATTTTTTGGATTTTGTATCAGCACTAAGTCACCAATGTTGAACTGTCTGACCAAAACTCTTTTGTTGTAATTGCAGCAAAGATAGTTCTAGTATTCTTGTAGATGAGTCAAGCCCTTTTGTGCATGTTCATCAAGCAACTCTAATTCATGCACTATGAATATATGGTACTCCTCATTGTCAATGAGCCCTTGTAGGGATATTGGAAAGGAGAGGACATTGACCTCTATAGGAAGGATAGCCTTGGTACAAAAGACTAGGGAAAATGGAGTGGCACTAGTGGGTATATAGATGCTTCTGCAGTATGCCCATAGGGTGAGGTTAAGTTTAATATGCTAGTCATGACTAGTGTCATTAACAGTATTCTTAAGAATTTTGATTATGGTCTTATTGGATGCCTCATCTTGGCCATTACCTTGTGGGTAATATGGCATAGAAAAGTGGTGTTGAATGGGGAACTTCTCACATAACTCACGGAAATCCTAATTTTTGAAGGGACAACCATTATCAGTGATGATGGATTGTGGGACACCATACCAGTAGATGACATAATTGAGGATGAACTTGGAGATTTGTTTACTAGTTATGTATGTCAAGAGAATATCTTCAATCCATTTTTTGAAATATTCAATTATAGTGATAATAAATTTGCATCCATTAGATGAAGTGGGATGGATTATTCCTATGAGGTCGAGTCCCCATTGGGTAAAGGGCCATGGAAAAGTGATCAACTGAAAATCTTATGTAGGTGCATAAATGAGGTCATTGTGTATCTAGCATTGTCAAAATTTCTTTAGAAAGTGATAGGCATCTTCCTCCATTATAGGTCAGTAATATCCTACTCGCATCATCTTTTTAGCTAGATTCAAACCACTAGAATGAGCTTCACATATACCCTCATGTACTTCACATAAGGTTGTTTGTACTTCATTAGTGTCAAGACATCTGAGTAAGCTATTTCCTAGGCCATGTCTATATAGGGTGTCATCGATGATGGCATAGTGAGTAGCTTTGGGTGTTGGAAAAAGCAAGGACAAACAACTAAGATGGGGGGTGAATCAGTTTTCACAAAAATTTAAACTTTATAAACTTAGCTTAACTTTAATCTTAGATATGATGAATAAAAAATTAACCATAAGAAATTAACATATCAAAGACACAAAGAACACAAATATTTTTTTATGTGGAAACCCTGTTAAGGGAAAAACCATAGTGGATGTCAATCCACAAGATTATAATTTGTTAAAAGTATAAAGGAAAATAATAAGGCGAATGCACATACATTGAGGATCACTTCCTAGAGCTCACTACTCAATTACAAATAGAAGACTCACTATCTTATAGAAAGATTTAGATTAAAACCATCCAAAAATTTGAAATGAGAGAATGTCTTTTATCCAAGCCTAATTACAGTTCCAATTAGGCACAATACTTCTACATACATCTCTCAACCTTCTACACACTTGCTCTTCAGTGATATTCACACTTAGCCACACAAGAGCACACAATGCATACTCAACAAACTAACCAAACTTTAGATACTCATCACACTAGCCACAAAATTCCTTCTTATATATTTGCCACAAAGATTTCACCATAACAATGTTGGCCAGAGGAAAAGAATATATTTTCAATGTCGGCTAAAATTCACAATTAAATTTTCAATGCAGACCCACCAAGTTCATCCATAACATAGTGGGGGCACAAATTCACTACTCCAAAACAATAAAACACCATTTAATCATGCCTTGAACATCCACAACACTCTAGCATCAACATGTTAGCCAAGAACAAGAAAAATTGAACATGTGCAAGAAAATATTTTCAATCACGACCTTCACTGGATCATGTGGATGTACCAAAAAGATAGAGTGTCAACTAGAGACATATATTAAAAACAATAAATATTAGAGAGACATCCACAACAACCAAGATAACCAATAATATACAATCTTCACTAAGAAACTCTGATAGAGACCAGTAAAACACTGTTAGATCACAATTTGCACATGAATTCATGCAGACCTTTGAAAATTTTGGTAGATGATCTAGACATAATCAACATTAAAACCTTTGATCCACAACAACTAACCTTTTATGTACATAAAATAATTCCTTCATGACTTGCATAGTTCCAATAGGAACCTGGAACACATTCACTTATAATTTTCTCAATATCGTTGACATATACAACACTTAGAACATCAAATACTAATAGTGTTGACATCAATGAAAACCACGTATCAGCATGATATCATACCATCCAACAATTTCACAAAAATCTCCCCCTTTGGCATTGATGGCAACACATGATGTGAAAAATACCATCAACCCAACACAGTGTATAATTTCTCTTCTCCTTGGAAAGATTTTTCATTTTGCACTTCTCCCCTAAGATATTTATATTTTTCACATTACACTTCTCCCCCTTTGATATCAATGGAAAAGGTAACTATGACCTTTCTACACACATGGTCTAAACCATATCTTTGCACATCTTACTACTACCCTTGAGTAGTAGCGACAAAAACATCAATTTGGATTAGAATATAGAAATGGAGCTCATGGATTGATGCAAGTAAGTGCATAATTTAATTCTTATAAGGAGGGGTAATTACCCCTAGCATTCCTTTATGATACTCAAAAGTATCTTTTGGAAATGGCTTAGTAAAGATATCTACAATCTATTCTTTTGTAGGCACATACTCTAGTCTAACTTCCTTCTCATTCACTTTATCCCTTAAGAAGTGAAACTCGATTGATATATGCTTAGTCTTCAAGTGTAGTACTAAATTCCTTGATATATTTATTGCAATTGAGTTGTCATGGTATATTGCAATAGGTTCTTCATATATCACCTTAATATCTTTCAATATTTTTTTTCATACATAGCACCTGAATACAATTATTTGTAGTAGCAATATATTTTGTTTTAGTAGTGGATAGAGAAATAGAGCTTTGCTTCTTACTTAACCAAGATGCCAAATTCTTCCCTAGGAAGAAAGCACCACCACTAGTAATTTTTATGTCATCCACATCACCAACCCAATCAGCATCTGTGTATGCACATAGTGTGAGATCATCATCTTTTAAATACCAAAGTCCAAAATATTTAGTTCCCTTCAAGTATCTAATTCTTTTTTTATAGTAGTTACATGTGATTCTTTCGGATCAGCTTGAAATCTTGCAACCATACATACAACATGCATAATATCTAGCCTTTCCTATGTCAAGTAGAGTAATCCTCCAATCATTGATCTATATTTGGTTTGATTTTCCTTAGGATAATCATCATTTTGTGTTAACTTACATCTGGTCACCATGGCTATACCAAGCATTTTGGAATCATCCATTCCAAACTTCTTTAATATTTCCTTCACATACATCGATTGAGATATGAAAATCCCTTGATCCAATTGTGAAACTTGCAATCCTAGAAAGAACTTCATTTCAGCAATCATTCTCATCTCAAATTAATTCTTCATTTCATCAGCAAACTTCATGCATATATTATCATTTCCACCAAAGATGATATCATCAACAAAAACTTCTATGATTAACTCCTTATAATGATCTATTTTGAAATATAAGTTATTGTCAGTAGTACCTTTTGAGAATCCAAGCTTTAGTAGATATTTGTATAGTCTAGCATACCAAGTTCTAGGGGCTTGTTTGAGTCCATACAAGGCTTTCTTCAATTGCAAACCATGTCTTCCTCATTTGTTAGCTAAAATCCATTTGGTTGTTCAATATACTCTTCTTCTTCAAGTTCACCATTTAGAAATGCAGAATTTACATCCATTTGGTAAACTTCATAGATTCTTGTAAGTAGTATAAGGAAGAAATAGTCTTATTACTTCAATTCTAGCAATAGGGTCAAAGATCTCTTCAAAATCTATACCTTCCATTTGAGAGTAAGCTTTGCATACCAGTCTCGCCTTATTCTGGACCACTTCACCATCTTCGCTTAGCCTATTTTTGAATGCCCACTTAGTGCGAATCACATTCTTGTCTTTGGGCCTAGGAACTAGTGTCCATGTCTCATTCTTTTCAATTTGTGATATTCTTCTTTCATATCTTCCAGCCAATGTTCATCTTGATAGGCTTCAGTGACATTCTTAGCTTCAATCTTGGAAATCAAACAATATTCTTTAGAAATTTTCTTTCTAGTTTGCACTCCTTTGCTCTTATCTCCTATTATTTTACTTTCAGAATGATTCAACTTTATAGACCTTGGAGTTTTAGGATTCTCTTAGAATTCTATGTTTTATAAACTTTCTCGTGTAGTTGCACTTGACTGTGCTTCTTGATTGACTTGATTTTCCAAAACAACTTGTGGTTGCTTCATTGGAACACTAAATAATCTTAAGTAGATTTGGTGATTGATAATTCTTCCCTTGGCTCATGATTTTTTCATCTAAATCCTAGCTATATCTTCTGGATGATCTGACTAAATCCTCATCAACCTTGGCATTTGCACTTTCAATTACTTTTCTTAGTCTTTTGTTGTAGCATATGTATGCCTTTCTCTTTGTGGAGTAACCTAGGAATATTCATTCATCACTTCTAACATCAAACTTTCCTATGACATCATCAATTTTGATATAGCATTTTCCTCCAAATATTTTGAAGTATTTGATAGTGGGCTTATGAACAAAACATAATTCATGAGTCTTACCAAAATTACCATTCACATTTACTTTATTAAGGTATATGCAACAATACTGATTGCTTCACTCTAATACATCTGAAGCACATTTCCTTCCACCATCATTATCCTAGAAGCATCCAAAATAATTGTATTCTTTCTTTTTGCAACTCCATTTTGTTGAGGGGTTCAGGGAGCAGATAGTTGTCTTTTGATTCAATTCTCTTCATAGTAAGTATTGAATTCTTTTGAAAGGAATTCTCTGCCTCTGTTAGATCTCAGGCATTTGATCTTCAGAACTTTTTCATTTTCTACCATGGACTTAAAGCTTTTTAACTTATCTAATGCTTCACTTTTCTCTCTCAAAATGGAAACCCAAATCATTCTAGAGTAGTCATCAATGACAACCATAAAATATTTTTCTCCAAGAATTCTCTTAACTCTAGAGGGACCACAAAAATTGGTATGGAATAGTTCTAACACATTATTTGAGTGTTCACTAAAAGGAGAATCTAGTTTTTTTACCCATTTGGCATTGTTGATAGATTACATTAGTAGGTTTCACTAGTTTAGGCAGATCTCTTATTGCTCGAGTAGAACTTATCTTAATGATGTTGTCAAAGTTTACATGACACAATATCCTATGCCATAACCAACTTTCATCTACTTGATCAATTAAGCAACTACCATTAGTACTATTGAAATAAAATATGTTACCTTTAGTCTACACACTAGTGGCAATCATGTTTCAAAATTTTCCACGAATCTGGTTTTTTCTATCCTTGAACTATAGATCATATCCCTTGTGCACCATCTATCCAATACTTAACAAGTTATGCTTTAGGCCTTCAACATAGAGAACATCATTAGTATTTTCTTTACCACCAAGGCTAATAGAGCCTCTACCACAAATGACACAAGCATTATTATCTACAAATCTCACAATCCCACCATCATACTTTTCTAGATTCACAAAATTTCTTTTTTCACCAGTCATATGATGTGAGAATCCACTATCAATGACCCATTCATCTTTCTCCTCAACATGGGCTATAAGATCTTTCTTTTCTTCAGTGGATTCCATAGGTTCAGGCTTATTTTCAATGGTAGCAATAAAATCCCAATCATCCTCATTTACAACATCTTTATTAGACTCATCATCTATTACTACTTCTTTAGAAAACTAGCATTTCTTTTGAAATCTAGGTTTTATAGGTTTTCTAGGAACTCTTTCAAGACATCTTGATGCAAAGTGACCCATTTTATTGCATGAAAAACATTTAATAGGTAATACATATTCATACTTACCTTTTCATTTTCCTTCTTGTTTTGCAATGAGTGCTTCTAGTTCTAGAACTTCTCTATCTTGGTCTTTGATCTATTTAATTTCTTCATCATATTTGGATGCCCTTATGGAGCTCTCTCCAAGACTTTAACTTTGCCCAGAGCTTTGAATGTAGATTTAGTATTCGATGTGGATTCACAAAATTCAGTTATTTCAAAAGAAACAAGCTTTCCTATTAATGTGTCTCTTGTCATCTTGTTTATAGACATAAACTCTTCAATAGCATCAACTTTCAACTTTTAGGAGGGAGGAAAGGTTCTGAGTATCTTAGCCACAATTTCATCTTCACTTGTTGAACTATGTACACATTTAATACCTAGCACTATCTCATTTACTCTTTGCATTAAAGAAGTAATATTTTCATCTTCACCCATCTTCAGGTTTCATACTTACCTTTCTGACTTTATAGCTTAGCCATCTTTACCTGTGTGTCTCCTTCATACAAAGTTTCCAGCTTTATCCAAATCTCATGAGATGTCTACAAGCCTACAACATTTTCCATCTTTGAATATGTTAGAGCACTCAACAATCCTTCAATGTCTCTAGTATTTCTTTATGCATCCTTGATTTCATTAGGAGTTGAGGGTCCATTCATAGGAATAGTGTATGAATTCTTTGTAATCTTTTAGATAGCATCTCCAATGCATTGTAAATGAAATTTCATCCTAACTTTCCATAGTGAGTAGTTGGTGCCATCAAATCTAGGGTTGTCCTTCTTGAATGTTACCATCCTGAATTACCTCAAGCTGTTAGAAATTTCATTAGAGGAACCTGTTCTAATACTAATTGTTGGAAAAAGCAAGGATAGGAAACTAAGAGGGGAGGGATGAATTAGTTGTCACAAAAATTTAAACTTTAAAAACATAACTCAACTTTAATCTCAAATATGATGAATAAACAATTAACCATAAGCAATTAACATATCAAAGAGACAAAGAACAACAATATTTTTTATGTGAAAACCTTGTTAGGGGAAAAACCATGGTGGATGTTAGTCCACAAGATTATACTTTGTTAAATGTATAAAGGAAAATAATAAGGGGAATGTGCATTCATTCAGGCTCACTGCCTAGAGCTCACTGCTCAATTACAAATAGATGAATCACTTTCTTATAGAAAGATTCAAATTAAAACCATTTGGAAATTTGAACTGAGAGAATGGCTTATTTCTAAGCCTAATTATAGTTCCAATTAGGCATATTACTTCTACATACTTCACTCAACCTTCTACACACTTTCTCTTTAATGATATTTGCACTTACGCACACAAGAGAACACAACACATACTTAGCAAAGTAACCAAACTTCATATACTCATCACAATATGCATAGAATTGCTTCTTATATATCTACCACAAGGAATTCACCATAACAAAGTTGGCCAGAGGAAAAGAATATATTTCAATGTCGGCTCAAATTCACAATTAAATTCTCAACGCACACCCACCAAGGTTGGCCATAACATAGTGGGGACCCAGATTCACTTCCCCAAAACAAGAATACTCCAATTAATCATGTCGTGAACATCCACAACATGCTAGCATCAACATGTCGGCCAAGAACAAGAAAAACCAAACATGCACAAGAAAGTATTTTCAATGATGAGCTTCACTGGATCATGTGGATGTACCAAAAAGATAGAGGATGAACTAGATACATCTAAGAACACCAAGAAATAGTAGAGATACATCCACAACAACCGAGGTAACCAGGAACATACAATCTTCACTCAAAAACTCTAACAAAGAACATCAAAACACTGTCAGACCATAACTTGCACATGAATTCATGCAGACCTTTGAAACTTTTGGTACATGATCTAGACATACTCAAAATTAAACCCTTTTATCCATAATAGCTAATGTTTTACGTACATAATGTAATTCCTTCATGATTTGCATAGTTCCCCTAGGAACCTAGAACATAGTCACTTATAATTTTCTCAATATCCTTGACATATACAACACTTAGAACATCAAATTCTAATAGTTTTGACATCAATGATGACCAAGTATCAGCAAAACATCACACAATCCAAAAATTTACCAACATTGGGAAGGAAGGAATTGCGTTGGTTGTTGGATAGGTCAAGGGGTAAGGTCTAGGAATGTAGATTGTCATAAATGGTTTGATACCATGGGGAAATTGGACCAACGATTTTTCCTACCATCTCATATCTAGGGACATTAGAGGTGGGAACCAACAACTATTCAACAAAGAACTCATATTGTGACATATGTTTTGGAATTTCCAGGAGAGATCTGATGGTGGCCATGGCATTAGCAACCTTGTTCTAAATTTGAGGGATCTAAGAAAAAGTGATATCTATAAAATATAGCTTAAAACTATTAACCATTCTTTTATATGGGGCCAATTTCTCATCTTTAGTGTCATAGTCATCATTGACTTGTTGGATGACCAATTGTGAATCACCAAAGACTTGTAGGCTTGTAATTTTCCATTTTATAGCCATGTGCAATCTTGTTAATAAGTTCTCATATTCTTCCATGTTGTTTGTACATGGGAAGGCTATTATGAAGGATTTGGGTATAGTGTCACCTTGGGGTGTGATGAATATTATTCCCACACTTGATCCATCACTAATGTATGAGCCATCAAAATATAATTTCCATGTTATGCTAGTGTCTACTACTAATATTGATTCATCTAGGAAATAAAAAACTAGAGGGTGATCAACTTTTGTGATGCATCAACAAGTTGGTCTATGATAACCTATCCTTTTATTGCTTTTTGTTCCACATATTGTATGTCATGCTCACTAAGTATCATGACCCACTTAGCCAACCATCCTTTCAATTCTAACTTTTTGAGTAGGTATTTGAGGGGATCTATCTTAGTGATAAGTTTGGTCTAATGATTGAGCATGTAGTGTCTTAGTTTCGAGCAACGAAAACCATAGCAAGAGAAGAACGTTCAATAAAGCTATAATTGAGTTCATACACAACCAATGTGTGGCTAATGTAATAGATTGCTGGTTATTTCTCCTCATGATCATTTTGTGCAAGCAATACCCCTAGTACAAAAGTGGTGGCTAATATGTAACGAATTAGGGGCTTATCATCTATTGGTGGCATGAAAATAGAAGGTGTTAAGAGGTATTCTTTAATTTGTTGGAAATTTTAATCAAAATTATCTCTCATTATGAAAGGAAATCCTTTGTGTAATAAATACTAAAAGGGCTGAAATTTATTTGCAAGTTGTGCAACAAAATGTCTGATGGATTGAAGTTAGCCCTATAATGTCTTGAGTTGACTGATTCCTATTGGGGGAGGCATGTCCAATATAGCTTTTACTTTTGTTGGGTCTACTTCAATGCCTCTACAAGAAACTATGTATCCTAAGAGATTTCCCAATGTCACACCAAAGACACATTATTTTGGATTTAAGCAGACTTTATATTCTTTAAGACTTTTGAAAATTTTGTTCAGGACTCTTAAATGATCACCATGTGTCACAGATTTTTCTAAAAGGTCATCAACATAATCTTTCATCAATGTATGCATGAGATCATAAAATATGGTGGTCATAGCTCTCTAATAGGTTGCACCTGCATTTTTAACTCTTAAGGGCATGAAATTCCAATAGTTTGTACCCCACAGGCAAGTGAAATTTGTTTTATTCTAATCTTCAAGAGTGATACAAATTTAATTATACCCCCAGAAGCCATCCATGAGGGAAAACATCTCGTAGCCTACTGTTAGATCTACTATGATGTCTATATTAGGAAGTGGTAAGTCATCCTTTGGACATGCTTTGTTTAGGTCATAGAAATATATGAAAATATGGATTTTTCTATTTGGTTTGTTCACTGTCATAAGATTTAAGATCCAATCTGCATAGTCAATAAATCTTATGAAACCAACATCCAATAATTTCTTAACTTCTGCTTTAACCAATAGAGCTATCTGAGGATGCATTTTTCTAAGTTTTTTTTTAATAGGATTTTCATTTAGAAGCAATGGTAAATGATGCAAGACTAACCTGAGGTCCAACCTAGGCATGTCAGCATAAGACCATGCAAAATTGACTTGCGTTTTATGAAAAAATATTGAAATTTTTTATTTTTCTCTTCTTTTATGGATGTTGCAAAGAGAACAATTTTAGGATTCTCTATTGTACTGATAATTACTTCCATTACTTCCTCAATTAGTATTAGGTATCTCTCTTGATTTATGGGAAGAAATTCCAAACTCCATCCTTTGGTGCCTCAAAGAGGTTTTTTCCTTCAGATACATCATCTATTTTTACTTTTTCTCAGTCAAAAGGCACCTTGCACTTTTCACTTAAAGACCTTTCATTTTTTACTTTATTTTTTTCATTTTTTGTTTTATTTTTCACATTTTTATCATTTTTTTGACTAGAGGGTGGACAAATCTCACCAAAATATGTCATAGCATCAATATCTATGCTAACACCAACCTTATGGTCTTCCTGTGGTATGACTTCTCATTGTCCAATAAATTCTGCAATGGCTTGATCATTTTCAAGTATGTCCAAAGTAGGTGGATCATATTGTTCCCAATCAACTAATTGTAGGTAAACAAGGGAAATTGCATCATCAATATTACTTAAGGATGGGGAAGTTGTAGATCAGGTAAAGACTTATGTATTATCGGATTCTATCTATGCTTTATCTTTAGTGGTCTTTAGTGGGTGAAGGTTATGAAAGGAATCAACACGAATATTGATATCCATGAGGTTGGTAAAGGGTGGGTGAGGTGTGTCAGACTCATGAAAGACATAGTCAAGCTCATAATCACTAGTTGTACAAGAATCCCACTCATATTCATTAGATTCAATGTCACTATCATAAAGGTTAGTTGGGTTCTTAGATGTCTTGACATCTTCCAAAGCACTCACATCCTTATTTGAAAGCACCAATCCTAATTGGTACAAAACCTAGCCCCAAGTTCTTTGGTCATTTCAGAGGCATCAAGGGCTCCCTAATTTCATTTTTATTTATGCTAAGCCCACTAATTTTTTCATAAGCCTTTTGTTTCACAAGTTGAAATCCTTTACCATATTGTTGTATTAGTAGTGGTTGCATATCTCCCTCATCTTTGTAAATCTAGTCTAAAACATCATCAATGTACTCTTTGTTTAACTCTCTCTAGCTTATAAAGGTGGTGGTGGGAGGAATTTTGATAACAACTTTAGATTCCATCTTATATACAGGCTTGCCATAGGATTTTGGAGACTTTGGTAGCTTGGTGATGCAATAGGAAGTAATCATATGATATTCCCCATAGCCCTTGTCCTAGATCTGAATCTCGAGATCAATGGATGGAATGGTGAATGTGGGGAATTTAGTCAGAGTGGATGGATCAATGTAATTAGATGGAGAAAATATAGTAGCTTCATAGTTTATAGGCACTTGATATTCAAAGACCCCTTTCAAATTGGTGCAATATGAAATGAGATCAAGATTGCCAATGATTGTGATTTTAGTGCCATTATAAGGAAACTTTAGACATTGATGGTATGTGGATGGAATGACTTTCATAGCATGAGTCCATGGTTGGCTGATGAGTAGGTTGTATTGTAATTCAAGATCTAGGACTTGGAATGCAGTATCTAGTGATGTAGGTCCAATATTGATAGGCATTATGATAACGCCCTTAGAAGAACATTCTTCATCATCATAGGCTTTGATGATAATGCTCTAAGTTTTGTCCACACATGTTTTAGATAGGCCCATTTCCCTCACTAATTTTAAAGTGAAAATGTTCAATCCAACTGTACCATCTACTAGGACACATTTGACCTTGCTTTTGTATATGAAGACCTCAAAGTATAGTGGGTCATTATGGTTTGACTTGGATGTAGAGTAATCTTTATCAAAAAAAGAGACATGGTGGGAGTTGGCCAAGTATCCAACCATGGATTCAAATCAGTTGATGTCCAAGTTTATAGGGATAGAGGTTTCTTTCAGGGCCTTAACAAGGATAAATTTGTGTCTAGGTGATATGCACAAATGATCAAGGATAGAAATCTAAGCAGGTGCCTTTTGCAATTGGTCAACAAGGTTATATTGGACTTTGAACTATGGCTGCTTTGGAGGAGGACTAGATATAGTAATCTTAGCTCTACAGGTGGTAACGACAATTTCAGGTTTCCTCTTAAGGGTGATTGTGTTAACATGGTCATGAGAAGCTCAAAGGTGGTTAATAATTTTATAGTCAAAAGAGGCATTGGTATAACTACCATGATTGTCTGTCTTTTTACCCGAACTAGAGGCTTTTCCATAATCTTGCAATGGATTCTTGAAAATTGTGTGGTCTTTATTGGAAGTTTGTTGTTGTCCCTCGACCTCTAGAGTATCATTTTCAATTAGGTCTCAAATGAAGTTCTTTAATCAATGAAATTACGAGGTCTTATGCTCTTTGATGAAGTGGTAGTCATAGAAGGCATTGTCATCCAACCAAGAAGGTTTAAATTGTTCTAGTTCATATGGTTTGGGCTCTTGGAGTTGTATGCTATTGGATTGTACTAGGTTCTTCAAGACAATTTCATTTGGTTTTGGTAAAGGATTGTATTTTCTTCGTGGGTATTGTCTTGGTTGTCTTGGAGGACCTCTTTCTTGGTTATTTTGGATTGTATTTTCCATTGGTGTGGGGATCTATGATATATTGTTTTTTGTCTGAGGTCCTTAGAGTGTTAGAGTGGGACCATTCCTATTGACTACCTTAGCATTGAAAACACCATCATTGGTCACATGTTTGTTTCTTTCCCAATATTTACCTTTGTCATTGAAGGAATTCTATTGTGTACTCTTATTTCCATATGAAAGTTCACCTTGGGCAATTAGTACTTTTTCCACTCTCATACCTTTTTATACCAAGTCTAAAAAGTTTGCACAATAATCAAATTTTTGTTTTTAAAGAATTTCAACAAGACATCGACTTGCCAAGCTACACGATCTCTGGAAAAAGTTAATGAAAATTTCACCCTCATCTTGTTTCATGTGGCATAGGGTGGCTATTGTTATATCATTATGAATGTTATGGGTATGCGTAGGATCATCATGGAAAAAACAGGCCCTTAAGTGGCAACAAATTCAAAAAAATCAAAGTTAGCCAACTTGACATAAATTTTTTGAATAAGTTATCTTTATTATTTCAAAAATATGTAAGAATAGAATCTATAGAAAATTGAATGTAGTTTCTGACCTACTAGGATGTTTTTTTCAAAAGAAAATCTATATGGTGAAAATTTGAAATTTCAATGCAGTGGTACTTAAATTTTAGGGAAACAATAAGAAGTAGGTGTTTGTTTGACCACCCTAACCACAATAAAATGATAATATTTTTTTATAAGATTTTATACATAAGTAGAGGACTCATGTTCAGATGTGATGCATATTTTTTTGTAATTTCTTTCCAAGTAAAAAATTAGTTATGAATTTTTTATTCCAACTTTTAAAAAAATATAAAAACTCGTTTGTCTGACCACCTTATCTTGGTCAAAACTTCATGAAATTCATTTTTTCTTTTTTTAATCTTATAGTATGTGAAGCATAGAATGTGATGAATGTTTTGAATTCCAAAAATATGATATTGTTTGAAAGATATAAATGTTTTTCAATCAGCCTATCAATAAGGACTTTAGTCATAATTCAAATAGAAATAAATAATAATTATTTATTAAATTCAAAGTAAAGAATAATTTATATTGGTGGAAAGATGAGAATCTCCTTTAAAAACACTTTTCATTTCATCAATTTTGGGTTAAAAAAAAAGTCATCAGCTACATACCCTACAAATACCCATCATATTGCCACTTTTTCGCCCATCATGATCCTGCACATACCCTTATAAGAATAGTTTTCGATGAAATTATTTGCTAAGTCATCCCTTGATTTTATAGATCATTTAGGTAGTAATGCAAAGAATTCAAGTGCAAGACCAACAAAACTTCTAGGAAACAGTCTCATCAAGTAAGTGTGCTTAGAGGATACATCTACACACATCATAGTAAATTCCCTTATGTGTTCAAGTGGATATGTATTTCCCGTATATTTAGTGAAGTTAGGTATATTGTACCCATGAGGGAAAAGTGGCATGTAAATTATAGGATCATATGGATATGGATGTAGGTCATGCGATGTGTATGCTTAATTTTTTGGTAGTTCTATTCCTTCCACTTGTTTTTCTAAAGTAGCCAATTGAGAAGTCAACACATCTATTATAGGATTTTGTATGACATTATGTTGAGATGACATGTGGTGCATGTAGGATGGATTTTGACTTTGTCCATATGTATGAATGTGTGATATATATGTTGGAATGTGTGAAGTGGCCATTTTTAATTGTATCTATCCATGTGGATTTTTATGTCCAAAAGAGGATCCATGTGGTATGTTGAAAGGGTTTGATGTTTGTGTCATTTGTGGTCCTTGTCGTTATTGAAATAGGTTATATCCATGTGAATTGTTTATGTTTTTCCCTTTCAAGGTGTTGGTATTGACAAGAGGACCTTAAGACATGGAATTTTTGGGTGATTGAGATCCTAGAATAAGAACCCTTCTTGACATAGGTTTACCAAGGATGTTGGATGTGGATGGCCCTATGGTTTGAGATGAAGACCAAAAGGAAGTAAATACTAAGCCCAAGGTTTGTGTTTTGAATATTTTTTGTCATGTGGTTTGTGACATAGATTGTATTGTTGGGATAGATGAGGTGTTGGGGGTTGTGGTATTTTTGCTTGTCGCTACAATAGGTATGGAGACTATAAGTTGTGGTGATGATTGTCCTTGGCTTTTTTATGTGTTGTCTCTTTGTGGTGTTGCAATGCATAAAGTATCAACATGAATTCCTTGGGGTAATTTAACTCTTTCATGCAATAGCTTAGACAAGAATATTTGAGGGTCTAGCATGACAATTTCATCCACTAGAGAGGAAGCTTCAAAATTTTGAGCAGTAGCCACTACAACTTTTATGTATACATTTCCATCTTTATCCCTAATGAGGAATTTTTCAAAAGGATTTGTTATCTTTGGTTAGTCGTGAGATGAAGGTCCCAAATTTTTGTTTTCTTGTGTTCCAAAGGTATTTTCATGAGGATCATTAGATTTGTTTCCAAGATTTAAAGTGGTTGTGTAGTTGTAAATGTCCTTATCATCATGAAAGAAATCCATGGCTCTACACTTCTTTTGTAATATAGTTTCAACCATAAGAATGTTTACTCAAAATGGGAAAAGCAAATGATATGATATTAAGACTATATTTTTGGTATTTTTGGAATAAGATATGCCTAAATGTAATGCAACTAGTTTTGTGGTATTTGGAGAATGTCTAAATGAGGTAATGACAATTCCACTATAATCTAAATTATTACCAAGTGTAAAAGGGGAATGATGCTAATGCAAAGAATTATGAAAAATATGAGATGTGGTTGAAATTACTATGGTATGAACTATGCACCTTCATTTTGATTTTTAAGGAAGGAGTTACTAGCCAATGTAAGGTAGTCCAATGTTTCTAAATGAAATTATCAATGACCTCAAGGAGAGTGGATGACAAGTGACAAGTTTGACAAAGTGAGCATTAAACTAGACTGATGAGTTTAAAGGTTACAATGAAATGGCAAGGACTAATGTGGAAAATGATAAGGTCAATGATAATTTTTTGTAACAATGGGCCTATGACAAGATATGGTAATTTTTCGTATTCCAAAGTTTTCAGAAAAGGTGTATGCAACCTAAGATTTGTTTAAGTGATGCAACTAAGCTAAATGAATATGATGGAATGATGAGAAATAAAGTGAGAAAATCCTTGGTTTAAACTACTTGTTTGGAAAAATTATTGGCTTAGTTTGTGTCAAAGTTGAAATGTTATCAAATTTTTGTGTGATGTTCAATTTGTTTTGACAATGTTTTAAATACACACATGTAAGACACAAAAAAAAGAAATTTTTTGAGTTTATTTTCAATCACGAATGTTGTTTGATTATAGCAATACAAGCACAAATCCTAAGGTTGGAAAGGACAATATTTGCTAGATTCGATGTGGGTTTCCCTCACTGCACTTATTCTTAGCGAATGAATCCAGAAGCTTGGCCACAAGAGCTCCCCCTTACAGTGCACTCACTTGTCAGGTCAACCAAGCTTCCAAGCCCCATAAATCTACCATGGTAGGTTGATTACCCTACTAAGAACTATGAGAATGTGGATTCCTTCACAATGACCATTGTTGCACTAGCAAATAGAAGGGATTCTCACTTCTAAAACAAGAGGGTTCTAGTGAATACTCAAGGATATGGCACTTTGTGAGTGTACAACAAGCCACTTAAGGATTTAACCACTTTAATAGGGGCTCTTATACCTTTAAAAGAAAAGGATGTTACCTATTTTTTAATGGCACTACATGGCTAAGGCCTACATACCATGAGGACTTTACAGTTTAGTCTCATCCTTTTATATACCAACCTGAGTGAAAAATTGATTAGGGTCATTCCCTCTTGAAGGGCAGGCCCCTCTAAGTTATAAACATAAAAAATAGATGGGTTTGGTTTCTAATCAAAAAGTTCACACAAGGTTAGAGCATACTCCCTACCATCCTTCAAACATAACAAATATGCTCATTGACCTCCTAGTTAAACCTATGTGAAAAGAAGATAGTTGTTAGTTTCAAAACACCAATTGAAAGGTGTTCTAATCTAAAAGGATAGTTGGTTTCAAAATCAAGTCTTCAACAAATGCCATGCATCAAAATTCCATTAATAGTTTCATTCCTTCTTTCTTCAACAAGCGTATGTTTATGATTTCAAGCCTCTATCAAATGAACCTGCAAGAAAGTAAACTAAATTAGCCCTAAATCAGCAATTAGACAATGAATAAAAATTACATTAATCTAAATTTAAATTGGGAAGTAATCTAAAGTTGAAAATTATTCTTAAAATGAAAAACTTGTCTAAATTCTAAAATTAAAAACTAATCTGAACTAAAAACTACTCTAAATTTAGATTAATCTAAATTGAAAATTATTCTTAAAGTTAAAAGCTATTCTACATTAAAAGTGAATTAATCTAAAATTAAAAGCTAATGCCAAAAGTTAAACACTAACCTAAGAATTAAAAATTAATCCAAAGTTAAAACATAAATTGATCTAAAATTAAAATAAAAGTAATTTAAATCAAAACTTAAAAACTAAACTAAAGCAAAAGATATAAAGTTAACAAAAAAATCCAAAGTTAATGTAACTAAACCAGACAAGTTTTCATTTTGATGCCAATCAATCTCTATAGACATTTACTTAGTACTGCCAGAATTTATGGAAACCAATAAGATCGACCAATTTAATTTTGTTTACTCAGAGTATATGCAGAGAATTTTTGAAAATGGAAAGTACTATGACTGCTTGTTACGCTCAAAACAGCATGATTATGATTGTTTTAATACTCGTTCTAATTGGCAAGCTCCGATTACAGTCCTAAGGTCAGAATGATGGCACACCGAATTTAGCATGTAATGTTATAACAGCTGGTGAGTTAAAATGAAACGCAATTTCTGATACAGTCTGCGACACAAAATATATTATGCATGGAAACTTCCAAAGGACACCAGCATTAGAAAGAAATAGTTGTGAATATCAAGCGCCTCAAAAGAAATAACCAGATCACATGAAAACTAAAACCACCGCATAAAGTAAAGGAGTATGAAAACTTGATAAGCGCCTGAAAGGAATTCTTAAGAGCCCCAAATAAATTCTAATGAAACAAAAGAAATTATTAACCCTTTAATCAACCCATTGAATGCAAAAAAATGTCATAAGTCACAAAGTGCCATAAAAGTAAATTAAGGAATGTTTAAATCAAAAAGTGCCATAAAAGTAAATTATGGAATGCTTGCATTATGCGCGCCTCAACCAAATCTGCTAATGACAGTATGTATATGAAATAAAGATGCTTTTAGTGGCTTCCATTAATACGTCACAAAGAGAATTCAGGGACAGACGTGTAAAAGAGAGTCACTCGCCACATAAAAGATTAAAAAATAGTGTCTGAAAATGGATGAGAATAAACCTCACGCCTCACAAAGTGATTATCATTACGTAGATATTTCGTGCAAAGGAATAACAATCAGAAAGGAATTTAATCAAATTATCACCATCACAGCAGAAAGTACGAGTTATTATGTAATGCTGAAAATCTGAAAGCTAAAGATTAATCTGTAAAAAATCAATCAAATTCCCAGCAATATGTTCAATGAAGCATCTCAAAATGAAAATGCATGCAACATAAAAGTTGCAACATAAAACTAAATCAATCAAAACCACATGAATCTTCAAAAGAAATCTATCTCCATTGTTATCCTCTTTCACAATATTTTGAGTTTTCTCTCAGATTTTTGCAGCAAAAGCACAAGATGTTCTGGGAAATCGGCTGATAAGAATGAGATTCATCATTCATGTGTGTTGAAATGTGAGGAGGAAGCATGCATTTATAGCTGAATTCATGGGGTGAATCCAAGTTGTGAGAGAAATGTGGGATAAATGGTGAGATGGAAAAATGCATGCAGATTGTAAATAGATTAAATTAATAAATTATGTGCAGTGTTTTGATGAAAATGGATTAAACTATGATTAAGGAATTGAATAATGATTTATGATTTGAGATAGATTAAATGACCTAATGATTTATAAAATGATTTATTGAGAAAGATGAATGTTTACGAAATGATCATGCATGAAATATGAAATGGATGTGCAAAAATGATTATGGATGGGATGTCTTATGACTATGAAAACATATTGAAGTGAATGTGCCTATGAAGTGATTAAATGCTTATGCAATTTTTTTTATAAGATAGATGAAAAATAGTTTAATGAAAGATATATATTTAAATATATTTAAATGAAATAGATGGCTGAAATGTGCAAATTGTCACATGAAGCATGCGATGAGAGATATAAATATATGCAGATAATGGAATAAGTCGTGCAATAGATGAAAATTGTTATATAGAAATTTTAATGCATCTACACTTATCAATTATACTTAAATCTATAATTTGATTAAAATATAAAAGTTTGTATAAGTTTGAGAAGTAGGAAAAAAATATTGAAAGAATAAAATTATAACATGTATAGTTAAAGGATTCTTGTTAAATATCATTTTTTGGAATAGAGATATATGGTTGGAGGAAAATGTATGAAGTAGTTGTTGTGAACTTAAAAGTATTAATGTTTTTATATTGAATAAGATATTGACTTTTAAACATGCATTTATTCGACTGATTATTTTATTAATTTTTAATTAAACAATCCATTTATTATACTTGAAAAACTCCAAGTAGATGGAAAAATCAGATCTCATCTAGTTTTGTTTCTTATAAAATATAATGAAATAAGTAATTCATTACACTATACAATCCTACATAACCTATAACCTATAAGCAATTCATTACAATATACAATCCTGCTTAACCCATAACCATTTTTTTTAAGAAAATAGACTTAGAACTATCCAAGGGTTTCTTGTTAAGAATGTGTTGTTTTCTCATTTTCAAGAACAAGGTGTAGAAGATAAGATGTTATAAAATTAAAAATACCATTTTTTTTCTATTCAATAAACTACTAGTTTTAAAATATTATTGAACCAAGTTCCTATTTTCAAAAGCTAGTAATAAAATTAATGAACTTAAAAGTATTAATATTTTTGCATTCAATAAGATATAAAGTCCCATTGCATGGTTAATGTTAAAGTGTATCAAGTATAGTAACGGAAATTATACCAAGGTGTGACAAATGATCAAAACATGAAGTACCAAGCACAATAACAATGATCTATAGATGAAACACCAATAGTTGCATAATCCCTCAGAGCATGTCACCACTATCCTCCCAAGTCATATGAACATGATCCTCTAGGAAGAAACCATAGAATGAAGAGAGAAAACTTGTAAACCATAACATGCCCTTCTACGAACACCTCAAAAGTGCAATGTTTTGTCAATTATGATCTCTTTACAATCCCAAATTAAAATCATCAACAACACCCATAAAAAATTCAATCTATTAGATCAAACAAAACATATAAATCATCTATAATACTGGCATGGATATAATCCTCTCTAACCAAGGAAATCAAACTTAATGTATCCATTCCCAAAACAAATAACTCAACCCAATAACCATCTTTCGAAAATCCTTATCAATGAATGATAACATAAACTCAAATGCACAAGGAGATAACTGTGCCAAAGATCTCTCAAAATGAATCCTCTACAACTAACAATCTATAGCTCAAGATCCATATTTATGAAAGGTAGAAAAATAAACTCATGCTAAATAATCCTCTAAATAGTCCCCTAAAATCAATCACCATGACACAACTCATTCCCATGAGAAATGAAATCATGAAATATAAACACATCAAAAATAGGATAGGAAATACCTATTAGATGATGAATTGTCGAGTAGACCAAGAGTGGGGAATGAGAATGCTTATCCAGGATAACCAATTCATCGTGACTCACTCCAAAAACAATGTCCTCTATAGGCCTATCATGAACTCATATCCATATACAAGTGAAGGTTCATCGATCTTCAAACTGAAACCTTCAAAGAGTAACCATATCAAGAAAATGTCTCTAATCACAAGAGAACTCCAACCTCACTCATGTCTCCAAGTTCTCATGAGCATCTAAAACTGATCAATCCATTCCAAGCTCCAATACAATACCTCACTATCATGAAGCTTCCAAGAAAATGATAAATATACTCAATACCAAGAGAACCATCAAGATCAATGTCAAAGATCCCATCATAGAATCATGAACCTAACCATCTCCTCCTAGGAAATCACATGCACCAATGCAGATATAGTTATCTCATGATAACCTGTATCATTGAAAACCTTTAAATAGGTAACAAGAATAAACCATGACATAATACCAATAACATTCTAAACCAAGAATCAACATCTCCAATCACATGAAGATAACCATCACCAATGATGAATCACATTTCTAAGAACTCTCACTAAGCTGTGATACTACTCGATATAAATGGCATTTAAAAACCATCTCGTCCATGAAGATCATCCAAGTCAACACACATAACTAAAATTCCAATCATGCCAAGTAGAAACAAGATCTCCAAGGAAAGAAGATACAACCACCACCAAACAATAAAGAACCAATCCTACACCACCAAGTCTTCCCTCTCAAAAGCTTCAACTGAAAAGTATAACCAAGAAAATAGAATCATCCTATTATGGCATCATGATCAAACAACATGCTAAAAGTCCTAATAAAAGACTAATCAGGTACTCTAACCTTCCATCCTCTCATCCCAAAGCAACATACCAATGCACAAATGACCATAGACAAGGCCAACTAACAAAATCTATATCAACATGCTAAAACAATATCATGGATATAGACATTCCATATCTGACTCAACCTAATGCAATTGAATGGATGGCCAGCCAACATAACTACATAACTTGAAGATCCATATAATGAAGCATGCAAACTCATCATCACACTAGTAATTTGCAAACTGAGACATTGAATAAGATAATCCTATCTATGACATTATTAATCAAATATTGGACCAAACATTGTTTTCTTGGAGGGAAGAAGATATCACAGTAATTCCAAATGATGTTCTAACAAATAGTGTCTTGTAGGAACAGTCATACTACAACACAAGGTACAAAAGAAGGCTCACTAGATAATATGTGCAACGAGCTCTAGAACAACCACAACCACAACAATTGTAACCACTAGTAGAGTAAGCCTCACAAATCCAACCCACTCAATAGTCACAAGCTCCGTCATTGCTAAAGGAGGTGGACAAAGCATTGAACCCATCCACATCACATCATCCTCTCTTGAAGAAAAAGGAAATACCACCATTCAAACCTAAGGTCCTTCCACTTAGAATGCTTAATGTGGTAGAGAAACTGAAGAAGGCACCCACTAAAGTATCTCTATGGGAAGTTATATCAATTCTAGAACAAAAGACATTACTCCAAAAGGCATTGAAGAAGCAGGAACAACTATCACTGATGGATACGATCCCACCACACAATCAAGATAAATGAAAAGGACCTATGTTAGACCCATGACCTTGAGAAGCCATAGTGTATATAAATGTTGCAGACAATATAAAGGTGAAATACATATGCAAACAAAAGCCTACCCCTTTCTTTTTAACACTTATTGTGGGGGATAAGCTTTTACACAATAACATTATTGATTCAGGAGCTAGTACCATGGTCATGCCTAAGCAAGTGACTAATGGGGTTGAATCTTAAATAAAAGTCTCTCAAGAAAGGGATCATGCAATTAGATGAGAAGAGGTCTTGACTACCAACTGCATCAATAATCTTTCCTTGACCCTTTTCTCATGTCCAAGCCAAATTTTCACAAAAGAAGTAGTCATGGCAGATATCCCCCAGTATTTGGGATGTTTCTTTCAAGAGACTTCACAGTAAATCTTGGTGGATATTTGGTGCTTGATTGGTGTGATTTGATAGTACAAACAAAACATAGGGCAAGGGGGTTAGATAGCCTTGTCCTCATATGAAACTTGTTTATTGTGTCTTTTGGCTAGTTGACCAACTTCCATGTATATTATGGAGCAAATTTTACCTTTGAAATTTTTGGTTTCTGGTCCTTACTTCTTTTTCACTTTAGGATGGCTCCACAATCAAAGGAAAAAGGCTACTCCCACATAAAGGTGGGTAAAGCACCATGTGGTGGCTACACTATTTTATATATATCATTTTCATTCAGGCCTGAACTGGGACATGTGTCTAAATACTTGGTGAGGTTGTTCTTCAAATCCATTTTCCTAAAATTTGAAATCCATTGCCAACTTGCCACATCATCCATTTTGTTGAGCGGGTTGTGTTAACCATAAATTTATTTTCTTTTAGTTAGAGTTTGTAGAAGAGCATGATGGAGATCTTAAGTTCAAGGTAGAAAATTCAAGTCAACATCATCATTCTTCATAGCTAATCGATCATATTTTTCTAGGATATGCTAAGATTCGATTGTTTTATGCTAGTATATCTTTGCAAAGCTTCTCTAAAATATGGAGCCCTTATTGAGGCAACCCAACAATTTATGAGAAAATATTGTTGCAATCCAATCTAGTCCTAGATCAGATTACAATCTATCAGGTATCGACACCTAGCATTGGTTCATCTCTACTAGTTGAGGTGGTGTTTCTCTTTCCTAGCTATTTAAAGGGGTTTGTAGTAGATAACAAAAAAATTCTTGGACAGTCTTAAAGAGAAGGATCTTCTTTTCTTTGGAAGAAGATACTTTTTAAGAAGTTTTAATTTATTAGGGATAGGAAGATTTTATAGAGCATTTTTCAAGCTCTCTGGCATGTTATATTTTTTGAGACTATTAATCTGATTGGCATGTGGCCCCTATTTTTCAATGAATTTTTTGCAAAAATTACATTTCTTATGAAAAAATCAATGAAATTGTGCATTTTTGTGGCCTTTATCATGAATTTCTTTTTTACGTATCATTTATGCAAAGAACACTCTATTAAAAGCCTTACATGTAGGTAGTCTAAACAATTATTTTGCATGTTGCAAGCTTTTATGTTTGATGCTATCTTTCAAGAACTAGATCATGTTTAATATGCTCTTTCATTTTCTGTAAAAAGATATGATATTTTTCATATTATGCTATAAAAGAGGGAGGGTTCTATAAAGATCCAAATATCTCTATTCATCATTTTGTTTTCTTATTACTAACAAACCTTAATGGATGCTTCTCATGGGGAGATTTGAAAGACTACACTATTCTTTCTCTAGCCTTTTCCACTCGTTCTCTTTCCAACAATGAAGGTTCTAAGGTATTATATGTCCATTTCATTAGTTATAAGGAATTTTAAAATTTTGAAATGTTGTAAAAACCTTGGCAAATCGACATATTTATTCTCTTTATGCATTTCTCTCTAACCTTTTCCCCAAACACAAAGAAGAGTCTGCTTTCTTTAAAACTCTTGGTGGTTATTCAGTGAGGCACAATTTATTCCCACACTCATTGAATTTCATGTTAGATTGTTCAAATAGGCGCAAGATTTTATGATAATATTGATTTTCCTAGAATGCCCAGTGGGACTCAAAGTTTCCCAAACGTTTGATTGGAAGTTGAAAACATTTCATAAATCAGACGACGAGGAGAGGTTGGAAATCTCATTCCCAAAGTCCATAATAGAGCATCTTCTAGAGGCCATTTCTAGTACTCCCAGTTACTGACCTCAACACTGAGGAAAAGGCTTATAGGTTCCATATCACCTATAAGGTTCAAAAGGGTAAGAAGTGTGATCCCACTATCTAGAGCTTTATGCACTCCACTAGGAGTCTAAACCTTCCAATTTAGAATACCTATCTATCCTATCTAGTGGAACCTATTTACAATGACTCACATGCATTCTCTCACTCCTACAAATTTTATAACTTGATATAGTAGTACCCTACTACAACCACCTACACCCTTAGATGTATGGCTCGCCATACTCGCCAATGCTCTTTAGGTAATCCCAAAGTTTTTAAGGGAGGAATTTAAGACCCCTTTTGAACATTTCCAATATATGGCAGAGGTATGCATAGTACATAACATTGTAGAAGAAAATGTAGCCCTTAGTTTACTATCAATGGAAATGTCAAGACTAGTAAAGGTCCTTGGCATCCGATTCTATTCGCTCTTGGGGTGAACTTGGGGAGAATTTTGAGGGATTCTCAATGAAAGAAGATCACTCCTCTTTGTTAAAGTAATTAATTACTATCAAGACGACCCTACAAGAGGCCATAAGCAACTTCAATAGCAAGTTCCAGAAATCTTGGTAGAGGATACCTATGATAGCCATGCCTCCAACAACTATGGTATTCAAGTTCTATCTAAAATATTTCAATTAAAATATCATATTCATGATACAATCTATGGGAGGAGATACTCTTCCCAATGCATATGATATAGCTATGCACATAGAAAATAATTTGATTAATGTCGAGAAGCTTCTACCATGACCGTCACTACCCATGTTCATAAAAAAATTTGGTGGCCCCTAGGAAGAAGCGACTCCTAGCACCTCCACTCCACAAATAAGCACATCAGATGTACCACCATCCATGTATGTATACCAAGGAGGACAACCCAACACATTAGGATCCTCTTCATTAGTAGTAGATGTAAATAATGTGAGGAACCTTGTGCGGTCCTTTGCAAATGAGCTAGTCCTCATCTAATGATAGCAAGTAGCACCTCTAAAGCCTCCCACATATAATTATGAAGGAGGAAGGTCATATTATCAATAGAACACATATGAAGGAGCTCCAAAAGGAGGAAATCAACAACT
Organism: Sequoia sempervirens; assembly: GCA_007258455.2. Taxonomy (NCBI): domain Eukaryota; kingdom Viridiplantae; phylum Streptophyta; class Pinopsida; order Cupressales; family Cupressaceae; genus Sequoia; species Sequoia sempervirens. Next base: position 722,444,003 of record VDFB02271358.1, on the reverse strand, counting down.
GATGGCTATAAATTAGATAGTCCTAGTCACCATGCCACTTCAGGCTATCAAGAATAGTTCTCGAGCAAGGATTTGGTCCCAGGCTAGAAAAACCTAGAGGAAGATGAGAACGTGTCATGTTTCTCATGTAATGATAGGCATATGCCTTGTAATTTTCCAAGGGGAAATATTCAATAAAAGATAGCTAAATAGAGGGGTCAAGGTGTGTTTTCAAACATGGAAGAATATCAATCTCCTGGAATGGAGAATGCCCACTTTAGAGTGAAAATGCAAGGGATTTCTTTAGAGAAAGAGTTGGATATCTCACTAGACCAAGCATTATTTCCTTGGATGGAAGAAGAAGATCAAATATTTACAAATGATGTTTTGACAACTAGTGCCCTGTAGGTATAGTCATAATACTACAGAAGGTCCAAAAGAAGGCTCACTGGAGAATACGTGCAATGAGCTCCAAGACGTTCACAACTGCAAGTAGAGAAAGCCTTGTAGATCTAACCCACTCAACAGTTGTAAGCTCTACCATTAGTAGAGTAGGAGGTGGAAAAATCATTGAACCTGTCCACATTAGATCGGACTCTTCAAAAGAAAAAATAAGTAAACCATTCAAACCTAAGGTCCCACTAGTTGGAATGTTTAATGTGGTAGAGAAATTGAAAAAGGCACCTACTAATGTCTCCTTTGGAATGTTATATCAATTCAAGAATAGAATAAATTACTCTAAGAGGAATTGAAGAAGGAGAAACAAGTGTCATAAAAAGATATGATTGCACCACATAATCAAGATAAAGGAAAATGACTTGTGTCAGACCCTCGACCTTTGGGAGGGATAAGCCTTTACACAATAACATGACTGATTTGGGAGCTAATACCACAGTCATGACTAAGCAAGTGGTGAATGCCCTAAATCTTAAATATGACCCTCTCAAGAAATGGATCATGCGATTAGATGGGAAGAAGGTCTTGACTATTTGCATCAAGGATTTGTCCTTGGCCCTTTTCTTATGTCCATGCCAAACCATCACACAAGAAGTAGTCATGATAGTCATCCCCATAGTATTTGTGATTTGTCATTCATGAGACTTCACAAAAAAGCTTGGTGGATATCTGGCACTTAACTAATATGATTTGATACTACAGATGAAACACATGGTCCAAAAGATGATCAATCTTCTAATCATATGTTTCTTAGATAACCAAATCAAGCTATCCTTAGTCAGCCATCATGTGGGCACATTTGCATAGCATCAAAACCTCCATAACATTTTTCATGATATTATATAGCACACTCTATTGGCCATTAAGCCAAAGCCATTGGCCTCTCTTTCAAGGCAAGGCCCCTCTTTCCAATCACCATCGTTTATTGGTCATCATCAATGGAATACATCAAATGGTTCACAATTATCATTTGAGAAATCTAGGTCCTCTAAATCATAATCAAGATTTTGATTTGAGTCCTTCAATCAAACCATGATTTTGGTCTAAGTATTCCAGTCATGCAAGTTTCATAGATCCTTGCTTCACACCAACCCATGCATGGGTTTCCATTTCATCTAAGTTTCCTTTAATTTTGCTTCTACCTTTGATGAAAATCTTTCCCATTATGTCTAAAAACAATAATTTAGGCTTTCGACCAATGCTAGCTTCTGACAATAGGTATACTAGTCTCTTGGCCTCTCTAAAAACATGTTTGATTGTAAATTTTGTTTATTTATTTCAAAATTGAATTAAATTTTGTAACCTAGATATTCAACCTCTAGTTGGGAGATTCATTTGATGAAACCACCATGATTATAATTAAAGAATCTCCCTCAATACCAACTTTGTGCTTATTATTATCTTCATGGAACTTCACCCCTTCATAAAGAGTGAACCATTCTACATCATTTTTTGTCCCCTTCAAAAATATTTTGCACACTAACCACACTTTTTTCCTTTTATCATTGCTATGAACAAAGCCTACACCTGAGGGCCTAGGGTTGCCCTTCAAGGTAGGTGATCCCACAATACTAGTTTACAATTTCTAGATCTTGATTTTTGCTAAAATCACACATTTTTAGAAAATATAATGATTTAAGCCTTGAAAAGTTCCATTTAAATGGTTCCAATTAAAGAGGGTTTGATCGAACCACCTTAGATCAAACCCCCTTGGATAGAAGCTTGCTAGTTTTAAACGATACCTATAATGGAGTCTCCTTTACACCTATCAAAATGTTGATAAAAAACAACTTTTTATTTACCTTTTGGGGGATCAAATGAATTCATTTAATTTTTTTTTTGGTAAGTATGTAGTTCTTATTATAAGCTTCCCAAAAAGGATAATTTTAAATAAATTTAAATTTATTATTATATTTAGTTTTTATTTCTTGTGAATGTAGGTTTTTCAACAAAAAACAAGCTCTTTGTTTTGCACATGTGGAAAAATAGTAGATTATCAAAAAAAAAATTGAAAAATATCAATGCACTAGATATTGAAGTCCTTGATCAACAAAAAAGAAATCAATTTTGATATACAATCTGCCTATGCCTGAATTGTAATTGGTTTAACTTAAAAAACTTGGTTAAGGAAAAAATATTCAATAAAACACTATTTAACCAAATGAAAGCATCCTAGATATGATGGGTACAAATATAAATTTGAAACAATTAAAATATTACCTTCATGGAAAAAGGTTATGTTGTATACGGTGAGCATCACTCCTTAAAAATGGTGTTTACTAGAAAAAAATAGTTTTCAAAGGAGATGATACAAGAAGTACAATATGATTCCAATTTTTTTGAAAAAAATGTAATCAGAATCTACAAAAAAAATGTCACAAATCACTAGTTTTCATCATCTTAAAATTCCTTGTGGTTTAGCGACTACAGGTGCTCGAAAGTAAAGACTTAGTTAGAAAAAATTAGTTTAGTGACTAGTTTGGTCAAAAGTTCCAAACCAGTATTATACGATCACTCAGGCCCCATTGAAGTTCAAATTCAATTTGCCTTGGATTGGCAACATCCATTTTAGTTTCCCCTATTTTTCTTGGAGTTCAAAAGGTAACCTCTTTGGGCTTTTATTAGGGGCCAACTCTACCCAATACTTTGGTCCCATGTTGATATAAACTCGTACCTTCTACTTCTCGTCTTCGTATTGAAATTTTCATAGATTGCCCTTTCAATTTTACAAAGGATACCATACACTTGAGTTTGTATGTCTTTAGGGATCCTTGCATTTCATTCTATACATAATTACTATATTATCATGGTTGGGACTTCCCACCACAATCTATCCATTGCAAATCCATTCCCCATCAATGGCCATGCTTCAAATACCTCTAATATACCATTTGGTAATGGTCCCACCCATTCTAGTTTAGCATAGAAAAATTTCCAACATACTTGTGCCACCTTGTACTTAAACAACAAGTGATTTATTGAGTCAAAATTATTATAGAAGAGGACACATCTATGAGGACCTAGTATGCCAATTCTCTATGGAAAATCCTTGCTTAAAATAATGAAATGCAAGGAAGTCCAAGCAAATACCCCTAATTTTAGAAGAAAAAAGTTAATCCAACACAATTGTGCAGGAGATGTTATTGTTTACCCTTGTTTCCTTATGGATTCATAGACCACTTTCACTAAATATCTCCCAGAGCTTTCCACACACCAGTAGAGTATCTAGGTCACCTATAAATATATTTTTTGTTTGGCTAGCTTATCCTCTAGCAATATTCTTTGAGTTGTAGGTAAGTGGGAAAGATCCTTCCATGGGTATTTAGTCCTTCCTTTAGCTTCCCATAGGTTTGTATAGTCCCTAATGCAATACCCATACTTATCAATGACTTTTGGATTGTGTCTTCAATGCCCAAAATTTTTTAAGTGGCTCATAGCCATTCCAAGAGCCAAACCAAAAAGATTTATCCTTCTTATCCTTCACCACTCAGATTATGTGATTAGTGATTATTGACTTGCAAGATAAAATAAAGTTCCATAATGTTGATTCTCTCTATGGATTAGAAATGGTTAGAAATTTGTTTTGCACATGAGAATCCAAGTATTTGTCCTATAGGATCTTGGCCCATAGCTCATCTCAGTTTTTGTACATACGCCATACCAACTTTACACTAAGTGCTTCATTGTGCAATATCAAGTCCTTGATATTCACTCCACCTTCAACCTTTGGCTTCACCATTGTTACCCATCCTAGCAACAATTTTTTTTTATCATGTGCCACATTCCAAGGAAATTTATGTTGTAGATCACGATTAATTTATTAACCACCCTTTTTGGTAGTTTTAGGCATGTTAGCATATATATTGGAATAGCCACTAAAACCACCTTTATCATTGTTAGCATGCTTACTAATATGAGCCACCTTCCACTCTAAATTTTAGTTTTGAACATGTACCTATCCAATGTCTATTCTCATAATGAAGGTTTGGAATGCCTATAGATTAGAGGAATTCCTAGATATTTCAATGGGATTAATCTTGTATTAAAACCCAACACACTTGCTATTCTATGCTACATTATTTTTTCAGTATTGAAAAAAATAGAACTAATTTTTCCTTATTCACTGCTTGACCTACTTCACAATTCAATTTTTCCAGAACCACCTTGATTATTTTTGTTTCTTCCAATGATCAAGTGCAAAATAGGATGGTATTATCAGTGAAGAACTAGTGTGATATGGTGATGCAAGAGCATCCAGTGGTGTGAGGGCAATCTTGCATCACCCAAAAAGATGATTTCCATTTTTGTTCCTATTGTTTTCTTTTTGTAGATGTTTTTACATTTTTTGGATACCCTTTTCATCGAATAAGAGTTTCCAACTTTCAGAACTACTTTTCTACTTTTCTTGCTCAACTGTTATTTTTAGCAGGTTTGAATTTGAAGTCGTGGGAAGACAGAAATTTATGGGAAGGTTCAGGATGGAAAAATACATAGTCGGATGAAAGAATCAGGTCAAGATCATTCACGATTTGAAAGTTATTCAAGTTCCAGTTTCTGCTTCTTGCCCTGAAAAACCTTCCGAGCTCAGTTTGAGGCACTAAACGATCCCGGATGGACTTGAAAATTTGCAAAAATGCCAAAGTAGTCCACAAAAGGGCTACTTTGCACTAAATTGTCTTTTTGAGAGCTTTCCGAAAAGGTATTATCATTGAAGATCCAACAGTCGGATTAAAAGTTATGGCTGCCAGAAGTTGGTGCATATTTTAGAAATGTGCTAATTTTTTACTGTGAATTTAAACTTGAATTTCAAATTGTAATTTTGGCGCTAAACTGCCAAAAATCATATCTTGAATGTTGTTTTTGGTTCCAAATGGAAAAGGGGCTATTTATGGGCTAGTTTCTAATTTTTGGGGTAACTTTTTGGGGAAAGAAGTTCGTATGCTGCAAAAAGGGGGATCTGGGTAATTTTTTGTAAGTCTGTAATTTGCATGTATCTTAGAGCTCGAGGATTTGAGATCCTCTGCATGTAAGAGTTCCATATTTTTGAATAAAATATTTTCTCTATTTTGTGAGTGTTATTCTGTGTCTCGGGTTTGCTCCCTCGTCATATGGCTAGGATAAATTCTAACACTTTTATGTTGTTCCAACTCCTCAATTCATGGAGTAGGGAAATATCATAGCTTAGTGCTTCCGTCATTAACAAAAAGAGGAAGGGAGACAATGGGTCTCCTAGCTAGACCCCCCTAGCACTGTTAAAAAATCCACACAGGGTACCATTTATTGTGATTAAATAACTTGGCAATGATATGTATGATTAGACCCACTTCATCCACTTGTCTTCAAATCCCACCTACTTCATTGTCTTGAATTTTTGAAATCTCTGAATGTGATCCTAAGGCTCAATGTCTACACTTCCTTCTTATTAGATTTCTAATCCTGAAGCTTCCATATCTGAATTGTAGGTGAGTTTCCATGAAGATGACAACTTTGCACTTCAAGTGATCTTGAAACTTCTTCAACCTAAATCTAAAAATACAAACATGCAAGAGAGGAAGAACTTGTTGATTGTTAGTAAATGGGAGTTTACATTGGCCGAACCCCTTGTTGGCAATTAAACCTTGGAATGAAATGAAATAAATAAGGAAAATAATGAATGAATAAAGTGCTATGTTGCAACTCACCAAAACCATATTATGAAATCTACAAACTTGTGTGAAGTGGCTGCCTTGAATGTAGATCTTGAATTGAAGTAGTGCTTGATAGATCTTGACTTGAATTGCTTGCTTGAATCAAAACCCTACATCATAAGTGTTAGCTCAAAAACACACATAATGCAAGAATATTTTTGACATGATGCTTGAATCTTAATGTTGTCTCCAACTGCTTGATGAATTACTCTTGAATGCTCTTGTGTCACTTGTAAACTTTCTAGGATGATCTCATGAATTGCTTAAAGATAAATGATTGAAAGACCCTTGTATTTACTTATCTAGATGCTTAATATCTTGAAACTACATCACACCAAGCTGGCATATGAATTCATTAATTAAAGGAGACTAAATCCCACCAAGTTTTAAAATTAATTCCCAAAAATAACTTAAGGGGGACTAAGACGCCCCAGTTAGTGTCTTAGTCCCGAGGCTTGAAACTAAAGGAATAGATTCCAAAGAGGGGCCTATTTAATATGCATTTGAAAAAGAGGGTCCCAAGACCTTTTGAGAATAAAGAAACCCTAGGTTGCATCTTAGTCCCAATCCAAACATTAGGGACACACAACCAAAATCATTAAATTATCATTTACCCTTTGATGTTTGTCACAATTAGCCATAAAAAGATGCAATTTATTAGGTTTGTGGATGATAAATATGACTAATTAAGACATAAATAAGGATAAATAAATCAATTCAGGCCCAAAGAAGTGTGAAAATTCTAGGGTATGCATTTTCCTGCACTACTTTTTCTTGTAATAATATGATGCCAGCATTCAAACTATCCAACTAGTGCTTGACTATCGCTTTTGGTTAGGGGCATTTAGGCCCTTAATGTTCTAGGTGAGGATGCTCATCTTCTTCCAAGGGAGAGTGACCTCCCTTGGATCTACTCATGTAGAATTTGATTGAGGTTTGATCACCCATTGAAGCCTCTTTTTCCCTCTTCTATTTATTTGGTTTCCTTCCTATTCTTGGAGCTAAGGCAGCCTTTGAAATTTGGAAGATGTGCCTCGGTTGAGATATTTTGATGGCATATTTTTCCTTTGAACCATATTCCCCTTTTATTCATTCAATACACTTGTTTTAAAAGTTTCACCAGTTTGTATCAAGGAAATCTCTTTTAGTGGTAACTCTTGATTCTCCATTAATTCTACGTCCTCCATATGAATTGAGTTTTCTGGTTAGATGGCCATTAATGGTTCTACCACTACTAAGGCCCATGCATTTTACTTTATATCCCTTTTTTCCTACTTGTTATTGGTTTCCTTAATCATTTCCTATTTTTTTCTTTTCACTTTCCAAACTTAATTTTTTTGGTTTCCTTATGAAATATTCCTTTGAGTGGTTATGTCATTTGCACTTAAGGCACTGGAAATGTTTTGGGATTTCCACTTCAATTGATTTATTCAATTTTACTTTCATAGAGGATAGATAAATTTCCTTAGGAATATAATATATTGTAAGAATTTGGATTCTTGTATAGATCCATGATTTGTTATTCCTCAAGTTTATGGCAATCGCCAACCCCATTGAGTCCCTTATGTTTGTTAAGTATCACTGAAACCAATACTCAAAGTGTAAGTTGTAGAGTCAAATCCACGTTGGGCCATTTTGTGGATTGCATAAAAGAGGATTGAAATTCCTTTCCTACTTTTGCAAATAAAGGAAGGAGCCTCCATTTTTCCATCTATCATTCTCCATCACCTTATCACTTATTACATTATTTTCAAGCACTTCAATGAAGAATTTTTTTAGTAGGAAATTCAATATTAATTAGATCCTTCATAGTTGTTGGAGACCCATTCACTAATTTCATTATGTGTAAAATGTTTACCCAAAAAATATCCCAATTATAGTGGTCTTTTCAAAAACCTCTACATCTTCTTCCACAATTTCCATTACATCAACCTTGTAGGGTTTTTCACTATGTGATGTATTATTTGTACCAACCCCATCGCCCTTGTCTACACCCACCCTGGATTCTTCAATCTTCTTGGCTTCCCTTATATTCACCATTGAAACCCTTTCCTACAACCAATTCCTCTTTCATCATCCCTCCCCTCAATTGTTAATCACATCTATATTTATTTGTATAAGATTTATCTAATTTTTAAGGTTCGTTTATCTTAACTAGTTTAAAATATTTTTTTTATTTTAGTCTTTTTAAGAATGATTGCTACTTTTACTTTGGATTTCCATAATATAGGTTTATATTGCCTGTAAATGAAACTTATTGCTACCACTAGAGACTGTTTCTCTCTATAATGTAAAATTGTATTCTATTTCAACTCATTTTATTCAAATATAATAGAAATGTATTATTTTCCATATTGAATTATTAATTCTTTAAATTATTTTTCTATAGGTTTTCTCTTTTTGTTGTTCCTTATCATTTTTTCAATGTAGTATATCACTTTTTGTTGTGTATGAAAAGTAAGTAGTTATTATAATACTAATATAATTTTTGTATTATTCCTATGCATAATATGGAGAATAGAATTAAATAGTGTTCATGTGTAAGAACATAAGTGACTTTTTTTATTCATCTACTACACTACATCATAAATAAAAGTAAGATTGTCTATTTTTCAATCAATAATGAAATTTAATTGCTATATATAGTTATTTCAATTAGTTCACAATAAATATCTGGACATGTAAAGTAACCAAAGAAATTCATTCATCTAATCTAAATAACAATATACATTTCAATCATGAAATTCCACTCACTTCTTTTATGCCACAACATATCCTAACATATATAATTTACTAAAAGGAAATACTCCATCCAATTATATCATGTAAGAATTGAAGTAAGGGTTTTTATTCATCTAATACACGAGGTGAGAAATAAAAGTAAGGTACAATATTTTTCAACCAATAAACTAATTTAATTACAATGACATGAGGAAAATTCATGGCTAACAATTAGAAAATTCACCTCCAACAATTAGAAAATTCACCCTCAATTCATGGCCAACAATTGCAAAATTCACCTCAATTCACTGCTAACAATTGGAAAATCACTGTCAACATTTCCAATGAATAATATGGTAACTAAATATAAATAATGTTCAAGTAAGAATTGATGTAAGGGTTTTGATTCATCCAATACACCACGTGAGAAATAAAATTAAGCTTTTATGTTTTTCAACCAATAAACTAATTAAATTTAGGCAAATTCATCGCCAACATTTCACCTCAAGGAAAGTTCACCACTAGCAATTTACCCTTAGAAAATTCACTATCAATGATTCACTACAGGAAAATTCACCCCTATGAAAAATTCACCTCAATGAAAATTCACCACTAGCATTTCACTCGAAAATTGATTGCAAACTTTTAATGTGATGAATTTTCCCCTACAGTGAATTGTTGGTGGTGAATTTTCCATCATGGTAAATTACAAGTGGTGAATTTTCCGTTGCAGTGAATTGTTGGTGGCCGCGAATTTTAGGACAATGAATTTCTGGCCCTGAATTTTTCGAGAATCAATTACAATACATAGGACATATCAATAAACAAAGAAAGGTACTCACCTAAATTAAAACATATTATTCATATCAATTATTAGTAGTTATATCATAAGAGTAATGCATAATTTATTAACTAGAAATAAATTATGTTCATGTGTAAGAATTACACAATTGAAATGGGTATTTTATTCATCTAGTACACTACTTGAGAAACAAAAGTAAGGTTGTGTGTTTTTCAACCAGTTTAGTAATTTAATTGCAATCACAATATACATTTCAATTAAAAATGTCACTCAGTCAATTTATGTCACAACATACCTTGACATATATAATAGTAAAAAAGAATCCACTCCATTCTAACCTAAAAATTAAGCATTTTTAAGTCACTCTATTCATTCTTATATGTATAAGAATAAAAGAATGTCCCCAACTCTACTTAATCTCTTACAACAAAATTACTCACTTAAAACTTAATTTTATTAAATATATCGAAATAAAAAATTACTTCATTCGAACTAAATTACTAAGATTACTTTTACAATAATTATAATGCAACTTTCATACAGACACTATTATTAACTTTAAAGAAAATTACTAGCTACTAAAATAAAACCTAACATAGTTTGAAAATTAAAAGCTCATTTACTTATTGAGATCTGCATTGACAACAAATCATCTCATTGTTTATCTGTGCAATTTCTGTTTTCACGTTGTCTGTAGGTGTGATTTGTTCTTCCAAAAGCAGATAGATTGTGATGGCTTCAGAGTATAATATTAAGGAGGAGCAGACACCTGAATCGGATCTCTCACCGCGGAGGAGGAGAGCCGTAGGGGAGATAATCCCTAATCCTCACTGATTGCCTGAGGGATGGATAACCGAAAAACGAGTATGAAAAAGCGGTGCTTCTGATAAGGTGTTTGATAAGTTTTTTTTTTTCTTTTCTGTTTTCTACTTTCTCAGTTGGAAATAGGATCCGATGAGATTTTTCTAAATGTGAATTTTATTTTATTTTCAAATTCTCAGTATTACATACAGCTAGCTACTCGTTATAGTTTTCGATCAAGGCCAGAAGTAGAATGGTATTTACAAACAGGATCGAGGAAAATGCCAAGGGGTAATTTTTTTAATATTAAAATCCCATTCCGTTTAGTTTTATTTGAGCGCATTTCTCGATGGTTATGATATTTGATTTACTACAGGAACATCCAATAAAAGGGTGAAAGCAGGTCACCAGCTTTCTGGTCAAGTATCTGCCATGAGAGGCCAACTGTCGTTGTCTCAGGTACACGCCATGCAAGAATCAAAACTCTCATCTACTTCCATTGTAGCTTGGGTTCCTCCAGTACAAGCCATGCAAGGGCAACATCCATTGGCTGAGGTACAAGATTATGAGGAATCAAAGAAACCCTTATCGTTAAGAAGCTATGCTTCAAATTTTCATGTGTATTTGCATTTATTATATATCTTAACATATGATATAATTTATTTTATTTGATAGTCCACATCTAACTAACTCTTTCATTGGTTTAAGAAAAATCCTATTTTATTATATAAAATGTATTGTATATAAAAAAACTTCAACTGGATTGGAGACTTAGATTTAATGTAGAATATTTAAATTTATAATTGATTAAAATATAAAGTGTGCATCAGGAAATTGAAGAAGTCTTTTCAAATGGAGAAGGGGAGGCCATTGAGACACTTGCCAACTGGGGGAGCTTAAAAGTCTTCAGTGAGAGCAGGAACATGGGAAACTCAGTATAAGCTAATACTATGTAGTCAGCTTATATAATTTTCATTGTATACTCAGATTCGAATGGATGTAAAAACATTTATTTATACAATCTTGTGCCTTAGTAACCCATTCATACCTAATCAAAGGCCAACATGATTTTGAATAAAAACCCAAAAATAATTTTGATTTTTTTTTGAATTTGGAGCCAAGGGGGCCTCATTCGCCACCCATGGCGAATGGGTTGCACTTAGGACCTGAAAATGGATGTTAGAATTATCTTGTATTTAATATTTTTTGTCAGGTGTACATTCAAAAATGCACTTAATTAAAGCTTATAAGGGCATAAAGAGGTCAAATAAAGCATAAGCAAGGGGTAAATGGTGAAGTTATGTCTAGAAAGTGTGAAATTTTGTTACAAAACTTTACAACACTTCAAAATAGGACTTGATTAGTGATGAAAAGGTGATTTTTAGGTGAATTGTAATGAATAGAATCTAGAAGAGTGTAGAAATGTCTTACAACACTTCACAACACCACAACACCTTCACAAGACAACATTATTTGAATTTTAGTACATAAATATGCATGTTCAAGCCATGTTTCAACATTCAATTAGATAAAAATAGATCAAACATCATGAAACAAGGCCTAAAAGGCCATGAAAACAACAAGTGGCCATTTTTCTATGGCACAACACCCCATTGGGTTCCCAGTTAGAGTTCACGATGCACAAAGTTCATGTTGTATATGTAAAATCTTCCAGTGGATTGTAGACTCAAATTTCATGTGGAACTTTTATTGATTATACATAAATCTATAATTGATTAAAATATAAAAGTGAAAAAAAAAACAAACTAACAAAATTATAACATGTATAGCTAAGTTAAATGTCATTTTTTCAATAGAGATATATGGTTGGAGGAAAATGTATGAAGTAGTTGTTGTGAAATTAAAATTATTAATGTTTTTTCATTGAATAAGATATTAAATTTTACACATACATTTATTCAACTAATTAGTTTATTAAATTTTAATTACAAAATTCATTTATTATATGTGAAAAGTTCCAAGTAGATGGTAGAATCAAATCTCATCTAGTTTTATTTCTTATAAAATATAATGAAATAAGTGATTCATTACAATATAAAATCTCCATAACCTATAACCATTTCTTTTAAGAAAATAAAATTAGAACTATCCTAGGGTTTCTTGTTAAGGTCATGTGCAATTTTCTCATTTTGAACAAAAAATTGTAAAATAGAAGTTCTTATAAAATTAAAACTATTATTTTTTTATATTCAATAAACTACTAATTTTAAACTATTATTGAACCAAGTTCTTATTTTCCAAACTTAGTAATAATTTTTTTGAAATATAATTTAAAACTATTGTAAATAAAAGTTGAAAAAAAAAAGTTGAAAAATAATAGTATAATTTAAATTTCATATTACCTAAAAATAAATAATTATTTTCATCTTATCATATCATCTTTTTCTACATTGCCCTTTTGCAATTCATTGCTGGTACTAGATCTTTGCAAAATTAAGTTGGGTTTCTATGGTGTGCCCCACCTTATCTATTCAATTTCAATCTTGTCCCCTTTTGCATTCTACTTCCTTTTTCTATTGCTTATGGTTAGTTACACCATCCTTGCAATTATGGTGCATCTAGAATAAGAGAAACAACATAATTTTTAACAGTAAATTATTTTAAACTAAACTATGACAGAGCATCAAGATGTAACCCTAGTAAATCTGGGGCTGGTATAGTTATAAGAAACTCAAGAGCTAAAATTGTTAATGTAGCTTGCAAACTGTTGCCATGGGGAACAAATAACATTGTTGAACTTGAAGCCCTTAGTATGGGGTTGGATATTGTGAGGTCCCTACAAATTAAATCTCTATCAATCAAGGGTGATTCCATGGTTGTTTTTCATGCTATTTCAAGGAAAAAAAATATGTTTGGCAGCTTTAATATCTATTAGACAAGGTGCTAAATCAATTAAAGTGGTTTAATACATTTTCAATATCCCATTGTTACAGGGAAGAAAACAATTTGGATGATTATTTAGCAAATAGAGCTATTGACGAGGAATTATCCTTTACAATCTTTAGTGAGATTGATCTTCCTCTGAATTTATGAATCAAACAAGATCAAATTTACAAGTTTGGATCTGGTTTTTATGTTTGGTATCGGTTGTTCAGGGTCTTCTCCTTGGCTGATCCTTTATTTGGCCTCATGAAGTTGTGCTTCATGTTTTTTCTCGAGTCATATTTGTGATCCATTGGTATATCTCATTATTCATTTTTTATGGTCATCCCCATTACATTGGCTTTATGGTGATCTCTTTGGGCAACTCTGTCAACCATAGGAATTCTATGGTTATGCTTTGGTTTTTTATTATGTTTCCCTTCTCTCCACTACAAGCACTATTGAATTATTGAATATGAATATTATTGTTTTGTGGCCTCCTTTTATGGCCACATGACTCGTGCTTAATTGGAATAATTGAATATGGAAATCTTTAGTTTGTGGCTTGTGGCTATGTGAGACTTTGCAATCTACAAAGTTTGAATACTATAGTCTATGTCTGCTTGGCAGTGGTTTGAAGGGATCGATTTGCCTTGGCACAACCATATGAATTATATATTTGGTGCTTTATATGGGTTGTGCTTTGATCCTTCTTGGCTACCTTTTTTTTACATTGGTAGCTCTGGTTGTATAGTATTGAGTTTCAGTGGTATTATTTCAAAAGGTAATATTAGCCTAATATTGAGTGTCGGTGGTATTAATTCAAAAGGAAATATCAGTCCCTAGTTCGCTTGTTCATGGAAAACTTGGAGTAATCTTTGATTTTGGTGATGATGTTATTGTTCTTGATTTGATATCTGTTTTGGATCTTCATGAAGCATTAATTTTATACATCTTAGATCATGATTTTTTTCCTATTACTGGTTTTATTAATATAAATGTCATTCTCTCTAATGGATACTTTGGAGATCTTCTTATGATTATCAGGACGGGATTTACGAGTGATAACTTTGATGAAACCATTTCAGGGTGTAGTCTTCTTATCAAAAAACTCCTCCTAAGGTCTTGTCCACTAGTGTTAATCTATCTTTGGCAATGTATTTTCTGCTTGATGAAGCTTTCAGGACATTCAACAATGATATTTCAACTCAGAAGAAAAAATTGAAACTATCTTTGGACCACCTTCTGCCACTGTCTTACTGCAAAGCTGGATCTTGCTTGCCAATTGATGAGGAGAATTGATCTACTTTGGTTTTGATATCAAGCCAATGTATCTTGTTTTTGGGATTTTTTCCTATGGGAGGCTTCTCTGGGGGTTTATCTGATATTCTCATGTATGGGGTTTCTTTCTAGGTTTAATTGGGGTTATAGGATTAGTCTTTTTGTCTTCTTTTTGGAGCTAAAACTGAAGGTTTTCTTCCATGGTTCTTTCCAGTCGGTATGCTCCTTTTGAACCAAGGCTTGTAAACTTTCTTTAATAAATAAAATGTTTAGTGGCATAGCCACTTTTATTTAAAAAAAAAAACATATTCCTCTTTTAATTTATAACAATTAAATCATTTTTAATTATTTAATTAACATAATATTTTTATCATATCTATATTAATTAAAATAAGTTTTAATTATTCAATTAATTGATCACTTATAATTTTACCTCTAACAATAATGAAAATTATAATTAAAATTATCTTTGATCCTCTATAATTATCTAACATTCATATTTTAAATAAATTAAAACTAATTTATTTAAATTAAATATTTCCCTCTATAGCTAAATCATTTTTGAAAAACATTTAATTAACTCTACTTTTTTAAATAAATTAAAATAAAATATTTTCTTCTAAGATAGATAAATTAGTATTTATTTATTGGTCCAAGCTAACATTTTAATTAAATGATTTTTTTAATTTATTTCCCTCTTTTTCTAAAATTTAAAATTTGAGTCTTACCCTATATTGAATTTTCCTATTCATTGATCTTGCAAATCAGTCACCATAATTCATCAAATATTAAGTGAAGCATATAAATAAGAAAATATCATTTCATTAATTATCTTCTACGACTTTAATGATCAAGAACTATTGACCATTCAAGGATTATCAATCATTATCATTATCATTTATCAATCATAGGTATCATTTCCTAGTCAGGGTAAGTCATCATTGTAGGGTATTCAAAATGTAACTCTAATTTTCTAGTGTATGGTAGGCATATAGATCATAGTAGGTTTGATATAGGACTTCCAATAATTAAGAAAATTATTCACCAATCTTAGCCCAAGTTCTAAGATTTACCTACACATTCCCAGTATATTTTCTAATAAACTAAGGATCCAAAGCAGAAGAGTTTCAAGTACATATCTCAAATCTACTCTAGAAGAAACTCTACTTGAGAAACCCCTTACAACACCTGGTGGTATACCTAGTTTTTCTTCATCAGCCAGATCATATTCACTATCTAAACCATGCCTGTAACCACCTAAACCTCTAGCATGCTCTCATGCGCCATCAAGATACCTACAATAAAACTAAAGTTACCACCATCTCAAGAAAGAACTCATCTCATCCACCAAAATTCCATGAGTGGAATAAAAGGAACATGAAAAGGTGAAAATGTACCAATCCAAGAACACAAACATCAAATCTAAGCGATAACAAAGGCTTCAAAAAAAAATTATTGTCGTAAGGTGAACCCCACATGACCAAAAATAACATCCACAACACATGATAATACATACAACCATACATACCTCCTAGGCATCAAAAACATCAATAAAATCATTTGAACAACATATAGAACCCATCAACCACAATCAACCTCCATGCATCAAACCTATTGATGAAAAACATACATATCTAGGAAGTCCCACTCCACGGTTAATGTTAAAGTGTATCAAGTATACTAATAAATGCTATACCAAGGTGTGATAAATGATCAAAACATGAAGTAATAAGAAAATAACAATGATTGAAATATGAAACACCAATAGTTGTATAATCTCTCACAACATGTCACCATAATCCTCCCAATTCATAGGATCATGAGCCTCCAAGAAGAAACCATAGAATGAAAAGTGAAAACCTATAAACCATAATATGCCCTTCTACCAAGACCTCAAAAGTGCAATGTTTTGTCAAGTATGATCTCCTTACAACCCCAAATGAAAATTATCAACAACACCCATAAAATGTTCAACCTCTTAGATCAAATAAAATATATAAATCATGTATAATGTGGATATGGATGAAATATTCTCTAACTGAGGAAATCAAACTCAATATATATCCATTCCCAAAACAAATAAATAATCCCAATAACAGTATTTGAAAACTCCTCATTAATGATAAACTGTTAAGTAGACCAAAAGTGGGGAATGAGAATGCTCCTCCAAGATAACCAAGTCATAATGACTCACTCCAAGAACAATTTCCTCCATACATCCATCATGAGCTTACCTCCATATCCAAGTGATGGTTCCTTCATCTTCCTATTGAAACCTCCAAAGAGTAACCATCTCAAGAAAATGTATCTAATTACAAGAGAACTCCAACCTCTCCTATGTCTCCAAGTCTCCATGAGTAGCTAAAATTGGTCAATCCATTCTAAGCTCCAAATACAAAACTGCACTATCATGAAGCTCCCAAGCATATGACCAATATAATAAATACCAAGAGAAATATAAAGATCAATGTCAAAGCTCCAACCACATAATCAAGAATCCAACATCACATCATGGTCTAACCATGTCCTCCTACATGATCACATGTAAAAATTCATAAATATTTATCTCAAGAGAACCTGTATCATGTCAAACCTCTAAATAGGTACCAAGAGTAAACCATGTGACATAATACCAACCACACTCTAAACCAATAATCAACATCACCAATCACATTAAGATAACCATGACCAATGATAAATCATGTCATGGAATTGTGACAACCATCTCCTCCATGAAGATCATCCATGTCAACATAGATAATTAAAATACCAATCATACCAAGTAGAGCCAATATGTCCAAGGAAAGAAGGTACAACCACCATAAAACAATTAAGAACAAATCTTACACCACCAATAATTCACTCTCAAAAGCTTCAATTAAAAAGTGTAATAAAAAAGTTATGCAAGCAACCTATTATTTCATCATTATCAAACCACATTCTACAAGTCCAAATAATAGACTAATCAAGTACTTTAACCATCCATCCTCTCATTCCAAAGCAACAAACCAATACAAAAGTGACCATAAACAAGGCCAACTAAAGAAATATAGATCAACACTAAACCAATATCATGGATATAAACATTACACATATGAGTCATCCCATTGAAATTGAATTGATGGCCAACCAACACAACTACATAACTTGAATATCCAAATAATTAAGAATTCAAACTCATCATTACACTACTAACCTACAAAACAAGACATCAAATAAGGTAATCCTATCTGTGACATTAAGACTTAAACACCAAATCAACCATAGATCTAATTTTCCAAAACATTTCCACAAATGAGTAACCATATTCAAGGAACCAATCAAGAATGAATGAGATAGTAACAACCTCCTAACATAAAACCATAACACCAAAAAATAAGCACATACATGATCATATTGTGCCAATTCTCAAATTTACCTACATATTCGATACAATAACCATAGAAAACATCTTACTTACACTCAAATATCAAAGACACAAGACGACAATTATCCACTCATCTCAACCCATGTACACAAAACTAAAGATAATTTGTGTACCTATCACCATGCAAACAAATATTTTGGCTCCCTAAAGCTCTCTAACACTTCTAGGGCTTTTCACCTAAAAGGAGAGAGGTAGGCCAAAATGGGTAATGTCTACACTTAACACTAATGCAAATATGAATTAAATGTATCTAAATGTAATTTCCTTAATTCATAAAACTAATAAAATAGATCAATTATAAATGAAAACTAAAGGAATGCAAGTTGTTTGAAAACACATTATGATATGCAAAAAGACCTAGAAATGAAAGTAAACTATAAAAAAAATGAATGAAACTAAATTTGTGCAACTAGGAACTTAATGGATACTAGAAATAATTTTTTAAATAATTTTCATTCCAAAAATTTAGCCAACTGGGACTCATTCACCCGTTTGGGCGAATTAGTCCCAGATCTGGGAAACTATTTTGAAGCCCGTTTCAGACAAAATGGGTATATAAAACTATAGAAAAAACATTTCAGACCTAGCAGTGGGATTCATTCACTACTAATGGTGAATGCATGCACTTGTAAGTTTCTAGAAATCCGAAAGTGCAAATGGAATCCCTCGATCTACTCTTTTTGTTTTTCTAGGTGTATGCTTATGAAACTTTGATTTTCGAGCCTCAAAGTCACTTTTAATGGATAGTTTGGATTTGAAAGCAAGCATAGGTCTTCAATAAATCTTTAATCTAATATTTAATAATTTCCAACCCTCAAGACACCTCAATCTGCAAACACATAAAGAAAGAGAAAGAAATGGTGAATGGTAGGGCATGTGGGTTTGCCTTGGTCAAACCCCTTTTTAGGTAATTAAAAAAAAATGAAGAAATAATATAATGAAGAATGAAACAATGGAGTTAGAGACTTACCATGATGATAGATCTTGATCTTTTGTAGCAATAAATGAAGATTCTGCCCTTGAATGTCCTTGGAAGCTATCTTGATGACTTAGAATGCTAAAACCCCAGTTGCTTGAATTGAGGACTTGATGAATGATGAATGAATGATGATGAGTTATGATTTAGGGTTTAAAGACTTGTATTTATAGGAAATCCACCTAATTTTCCTATTAATTTGATAACCAAGGCTGACATGAAGAAAAATTAAAATTAAAACCTTTTTTTTTGGATCAAACCTCAAAAATGACTCAAATGGGATTCATTCACCATCAAGGGTGAATGGGTCCCACCTGGATGGAACTAATTCACCCCTAATGGTGAATGGGTCCCACAGGGGCCATTCTACTAGCTGGAATGCTAGGAAGTAAGGAAATCAAGTTTATATGGTGACTTTGTCAATTATTTCATCAAATTATGCCTCAAGTTGCACAATATGGGGTCATATGCGGCCTATTAGTGATAATGTAAAGGGTAACTAGGGCCAGGGACACAAATTGCAATGTGAAAATTTGATTTAAAATAGACTTTGCAACACTAAAATAAGTTCCAGATAGTGTAGAAAGGCACAACATCCATTGTGAATGTGTAAAAGACATTATAACACTAGATTAAGGTTAAATTTAATTTACAAGCCTTCTAAATTAATGTGATAATGCAATTAAATACATTTTATAATGGGAAAAATAGGTTCATTAGATTTAGATTTTTAATAAGAGTCTAGGAAAGTGTGAAAGTATTTTACAACACTCTACAACACCTTTACAAGACATCGATAAATATATTTGCAAGGGTCCAAGACCTAATGTGGACATGTAATACACCTCACAACACTAAATCAAGGTATAATTAAGTCCAATTTGTCATCAATTATTCCCATATCAAGTGAGCAAAAATAGATACATTTTTCATGTCCATAGTTAGCCCCCGTTTTACTGAGCTCTAGGATGAACTTGGCTTGAAATCATGCTAAAATAGACATTCAAGAAGGGTCCAATCATACCAATGTGGATGGTCTAGGATAAAAGAAATGAAGGAAGTAGTCAAGACACTAGGATCCAAGATCCTAAGTCAAACCAACATGAGTGCAAAAGTACATGCACAAGGGTGAATGATTTGCATTAGAACAAGGTATGCAAGCATGCAATGGAAAGAATTAGAAGGAAGAGAAGAGAAAAAATAAAAAGGTGTATCAAGATTCAACTATTTTACCAAGAAGTTTTGGATCAGATCTAGGTTGCTTGTCCAAAAAGGTTAGATACATACACTTGTGATTAGTATGCACTCACACACACGTAGGTGGATATGGGGAAAAGTCATGCCTCACAATGGGCTTCTCACTCAACCATACCAAATTTATACCTCCTAATAACTTTGATAAGGCACCACAATGAAAATGTTTTTGTAGCTCTATGAGGTAAGTAAAACTTTGTATGCTTGACACTCATAGACATTATAAATGCAAAATGGTGTAAGAAATATTCAAAGGGATTTTTCTTAGTTCATGCAAGGACTGATCTTAGGGAACATTGTGCCTAATGTCTCCAAGAAAGGAAAGATGCAAATAGTCTCATCTTATTTCCAAGAGTGGACAAGTGCAATGTCTCATCCTGGGAAACATTGTACCTAATGTTTCCAAGAGAGGAAATCACAAGAAAAAAAATCACACAATGAAATGTGTGTGTCGATTTATGCCCCACTTTAAAGTGGCTTCTAACACCATTACTATGAGAAATTTCTTTAAAGTAGAAGAAAAAGACATGAGAGCTTACTCAGAAAGCCTAATGCCAAGTCATATGTTTCTTATAATCTACATCATGAAAAATAGAGTATGTCACATTCAAGCCAACTTAAGGCATGTTTTCCACATCCCATGCTTTCTCTTATATGTTCATGAAAGGTTAACGACTAGTGAAAAGAGACAATGAAAAGTGACATACAAGGACAAGGCTAACTAACTCCTTACCCCTAATTAGTGCAGGAAAATCGTGAGCCAAAATGATTGATGAGATTCATGCTAGAGTGAAAATAAATTTCAATTAGAGGAATTAGGGGAACCCACATAAGGAAGAGTACAATACTCCTTAAGATGTCATGTAGGAGCACCTTGTTCTCAAACTACCTTCAAAAGGAAAAAAATTGTAAACTTTCAATTTTCCATTTGTAAAGCATTGTAACAGGTCATATGAGGTCATAATTAATGTATTTGAGTCATTCTAGGAGGTCAAAATGATGAGAAAAAACAAATTTGCAAAAAAAATTGTAAAAAGTTGCTAAATTTGTTAAAAGGAAAAAAATAGAAGTTGAAGAGTCTTTTTGAAGAATTTGATGTGATAGGTCATTGGAAGTAGTTGAAGAGGAAATTATGGATTGGAAAACTTATATAAAAACATTTGTAAGGTCGAGAAGGAAGCAGATCTTTGTAATCTTTTAGAGTTTATACCAATAAAAGTACCTTGTTTATTAAATTTATGTCGTTCTCTCCATTGTTTCAATAGTTACATAATATGAACAAAAACTTTGGGTATTGAATATCTTTATTTAAAGTAACCTATTATATTAGCTTTCCTTCACTTCCATTTGAAGGTTAATCCATTGAGTGAATCCTCTGCCTTAGTTGATTTTCTTAACTTAGACTGCAACCTTATACAAGGTTTTGAGAGTCTAAAATAGATCTTTAATGACTACTCCACTAAATATAGCTTTTTTTGTTTAGTGGAGTATGTTCTATAGGAGTCTTTAGGTTATATTTTTGTTTTTTTTGTGTAAGGGAAGGCGAGATTAAAATTTGAAAGTTGTTGTCCTAACATAAATTTAGAGTTCTTCGAAAGAAAATGAATGGCTCCATGATAGAAAATGACGTGGAAGCATGCAAAGCAGTTGGGAGTGAGTTTGGATAGATAGACCAGACCTATTCAAATTTTTTTGAAGCAATCTTTAAGTGGCAGGAGGTTTGAAATGGGTATTTCTAATAATCCCTCATTCTTGTGTGTGGAAAAAGCCTATTTTTAAGGGTTTTGTGGATCAGCAGTAAATCAAGATTTTTAGTTCCTGAAAATGATTAAATCTTGAGTTTTGTAACATAATTATGGATTGTTTAAGGTTATTTGGAGGATTGGGGTTGTTTTCGAGGTAGTCCCTTTGTAATTTAGGCCTAATTTTAAGGCTTTTCCCACTATTCAGGCCAAGTTACTGATGTTTGTTACAAAACAAGTTTTTTTGCTTTTGTGGTATGTGCTAATGAATCAAAATAGGTTCCTAGAATAGTGATTTATTCTTAGAGATTCAATGGGGTTTGAATGTAGATACTTGATTTAAGGGTTTCATTACCTACAAAGGAGACTAATGGTTTGACTATTAAAATAGAGAATTTGTCAAAACAGTGAAAAGAATGGTATGTAGTGCTTGGAAACTATCTATTTGGTGATATTAATGATGAATCTATGTTTGGATATGGGTTAAAAGATATAGATATGTTGTAATTGATGTGTTGAGCAAGATGAACCTCATGCAGAACCATGGTGATTGAAGGCATGAAATTGAAGTTTCTAACAAAAAAGTGTTTTGGGGCAGTATGATTGTTTATTTCTCAAAAAAAATGTGATGTTAAAGAGTCTTGGAAGTATGAGAATATTTTTATAGCATGAATGATCAATTTGTGGATATTTTTCCTTGTAAAGGCTAGTTGCATTGGTGAGTGATTTGATGAATGTTGAAGAATTTGTTGGTTTAGTGCTTTTGATCAAGTTTTTGGTTTTTAGTTCACTCTATCTGATGTTGATTAAGGTGAATTGGAATTTGATAAAGATATATGATACTATTTTAGTGATTGTGATGATTGGTAGCCTGGAGAATGTTAAGTGAAATGATGAATTTTTCTTGAAAAATAAGAGAATCAAAGTTGCTTGTTTAATTTAATCTTCTCCAAGTGAGTTTGGGACAAAATTTCCCTAGGTGAATTCAATTTTTTTGGTAGATTCTCTTGCATCAATTGTTATCAGAGCTGGTTGATTTGGATAAGTTGGTTAAGTTGTTGAGTTTGGTTGCAGGTGCTTGATCCATCTAAGTTGTAGAGAGAAGTTGTGAGTTTGTCTAATTTTGTGAAAGTTAAGAAGATAACCTGGTTGCTTCCAAGAAAAGGTAGAAGAACATTGAGGGAAGTTGGAAGTAGGGAGGAACTTGCTTGGTTTGTTGAGTTGCTAAGTTGTGTTGTAGTAAGAAACAAAAGGATATTGATTAAAGAAGAACTTGAGTTTGCAGCCTAAAGATTACTCCACTAATGGGAGTAGTTGAGAAGATGAAAAGGTGATTGGTTAGAGAAGTTCAAGGATGAATTGTGAAATGAGAGGAAAGATTGTTGAAGAGAAGCAACTGGAAGGACATTCATGTGTCCTTGGTGAGAGAAAAGAGTTAGTAGAAATTTGTGAGTGTGTTAAAAGGGAAGTCATGTGTCCTTTTGAAAGAGAAGATGATTGAGAACCTGATAGATATCAAAGAAAGTTGGCAAAAGGAAAGTGAAGACAAGAGAAGATAGAGATGAAGATAGAAGGAAAAGACAAAGGAAAGTACAAGATTCAAAGAGTAAAGAAGAAGAAATAGTCCAAGGAATATTTGAAATTGTTTTGCAGGTGAATGAATAAGCAAAGTTCAATGAAAATATTTCAAAGGGAGTTGGAAAGGTTTTGTTGGTTGGTTATATGGTGCAGGAGGACCTTGTTCTCAAAATACCTTCAAAAGGAAAAAAATTGGAAAATTTCAATTTTCCATTGTAAAGCATTGTAAAAGGTCATATGAGGTCATAATTAATGTATTTGAGTCAATCCATGAGGTCAAAATGATGAGAAAAAAAATTGCAAAAAATTGTGAAAAGTTGTTAAATTTGTAAAAGGGAAAAAATCAGAAGTTGAAGAGTCTTTTTGAGGAATTTGAAGGGATAGGTCATTGGAAGTAGTTGAAGAGGAAGTTATGGATTGAGAAAATTCTATAAAATAATTTGTAAGGTTGAGGAGGAAGAAGATCTTTGTAATCTTGAAGAGTTTATACCAATAAGAGTACCATGTTTATTAAATTAATATGTTTCTCTCCACTGTTTCACTAGTTACATAATCTGAACAACAGCTTTGGATCTTGAATATCTTTTTTTAAAGTAACATAGTGTATTATCTTTCCTTCATTTCCATTTGGAGGTTAATCCATTTAGTGAATCCTCTGCCTAAGTTGATTTTCTTAACTCGACCTGCAACCTTATACAAGGTTTTGAGAGTCTAAAACAGAAATTTAATGACTGCTCCACTGAGTAGGTCTTTGTATTTTAGTGGAGTAGGTTGTATAGGGTTCTTTAGGTTGTATTTTTTTTGTTTTGTTCAAGGGAAGGTGAGATTACAATGTGAGAGTTGTTTTCCTGACAAAAAGATAGAGTTCTTTCAAAGAAAATGAAAGGCTCCATGACAGAAAATGATGTGGAAGCATGCAAAGAAATTGGGAGTGAGTTTGGGTAGATGGATCAGACCTATTCAAAAGTGTTTGAAGTAGTCTTTAAGTGGCAGGAGGTTTGAAATGGGTATTTCTAATAAACCCTCGTTCTTGTGTTTGGAGAAAAGCCTATTTTTAAGGGTTTTGTGGATCAGTAGTAAATCAGGCTTTTTAGTCCCTAAAAATGATTAAATCTTGAGTTTTATAACATGATTGTGGAATTTTTAAGGTTAATTGGAGGATTGGGGTTGTTTTTGGGGTAGTCCATTTGTAATTTAGGCACAATTTTAAGGCTTTTCCCAACATTCAGACTAGATTATTGATGTTTGTTACAAAACAAGTTTGTTTTCTTTTGTGGCATGTGTTAATGGATCAAAATAGGTTCATTAAATAGTGGTTTGTTCTTATAGATTCAATGGGGTTTGAATGTAGATACTCAATTTAAGGGTTTGATGACCTATAAAGGAAAATGACGGCTTGACTACTAAAACAAAGAATTTGTCAAAACAATGAGAACAATGGTATTTATTGCTTGGAAACTGTCTATTTGGTGATATTAATGATGACTTTGTGTTTGGATATGGGTTAGAAGATAGATATTTTGTAATTGATGTGACGAGCAAGATGAATCTCATGTGGAACCATGGTGATTGAAGGCATGAAATTGAAGTCTCTGAAAAAATAGATTTTTGGGGAAATATGATTGTTTAATTATGATGTTGAAGAGTCTTGGAAGTATGAGAATAGGTTTATAGCATGAATGATTGATTTGTGGATATTTTTCCTTGTAAGAGCTAGTTGGATTGGTGAGTGATTTGATGAATGTTGAAGAATTTGTTGGGTCAATGCTTTTGATCAGGTTTTTCCTGTTGAGTTCAGTCTATCTGAAGTTGATTAAGGTGAATTAGAATTTGATAAAGATCTATGATACTATTTTAGTGATTGTGATAATTTGTAGCCTTGATAATGTTAAGTGAAATGATGAAATTTGTTGAAAAATGAAATAATCAAAGTTTCTTTTTTAATTTGATCTTCTCCAAATGAGTTTGGAACAAAATTTCCCTAGGTGAATTCATGTTTTTGGTTAATGCTCTTGCATCAAGATGTTGGATTTTACCACTCAAAGTCTTACATTCATTAGTAGAATGACCATGAGTTATACGATATTCACAAAACAAAGTCTTGTAATAGAATTTCTTTCGAGTTCATGGAGGGAGGTATATGAAGTGATCTTGGAGGAGTCTCAACAAGATACCTTCTTGATCAATGGTAGAATGTGTTCCTATAGTTTGTGACAAAGATACCCCTTGCTTAGATGTAAAAGATGTTATACCTACGCAAGACTATTTAGATTACGAGATTTTTTTCTCTCCTTTATAGGAGGGTGTAAAATCTAATTAATTCAAATTATTATTTTTTGTGAGATGAAATTGACATTAAGTGAAGATGTATGTGTTTATTTGATTTATTGTTAAAGAGAACGATCAAGACAACTAGAGGCAATTAGTTCAGTACACATTATTGTTAAAGTTGGCTGAGAGGAATCTTGTGTGATACTGTTCATGTTGAGGGAAGGCTTGTCAATTTCCCTATCATTTTAATTAAATGAATTCTATTTATTTATTTCCCAATTTTTTTAAAATTTAAAATTTGAGTCTTACGCTATATTGAATTTTCCTATTCATTGATCTTGCAAATCAATCACCATAATTCATCAAATATTAAGTGAAGCATATAAATGAGAAAATATCATTTCATTAATTATCTTTTACGACTTTTATGATCAAAATCCCTAGCATTTTTATTGTCAAAATCTCTCTTCCAATTTTATGATCAAGAACTATTGATCGTTCAAGGCTTATCAATCATTATCATTGTCATTTATCAATCATAGGTATCATTTTCTAGTCAGGGTAAGTCATCATTATAAGGTATTCAAAATGTAACTCTAATTTTCTAGAGTATGGTAGGCATATAGATCATACTAGGTTTGATATAGGATTTCCAATAATTGAGAAAATTATTCACCAATCTTATCCCAAGTTCTAAGATTTACCTACACATTCTATGAGCATATTTTCTAACAAACTAAGGATCCAAAGCAAGAGTTTCAAGTACATATCTCAAATCTATTCTATAAGAAACTCTACTTGAGAAACCCCTTACAACACCCAGTGGTAGACCTAGTTTGCCTTCATCATCCAGATCATATTCACTATTTAAAACATACATGTAACCACCTGAACCTCTAGCATACTCTCATGCTCCAACAAGATACCTACAATAAAACTAAATTTACCACCATCTTAAGAAATAACTCATCTCACCCTCCAAAATTCCACCTATGGAATAAAAGGAACATGAAAAGGTGAAGATGCACCAATCCAAGAACAAAAACATCAAATATAAGTGATAACAAAGGATTCAAACAAGTTGTTATTATCATAAGGTGAAAACCCCACATAGCCAAAAATAACATCCACAACACATGCTAATACATACAGCCATACATACCTCCTAGGTATCAAAAACATTAATAAACTCATTACAACAACATATAGAACCCATAAACCACAATCAACCTCCATGTATCAAACCTATCGATGAAGAACATACATATATTGGAACTCCCACTACATGGTTAATGTTAAAGCATATCAAGTCTACTAATATAAATATACCAATGATTGAAAGATACAATGCCAATAGTTTTATAATATCTCACAACATGTCACCATAATCCTCCCAAGTCATAAGATGAAGAGACTCCAAGAAGAAACCATAGAATAAAAAGTGAAAACCTATAAACCATAATATGTCATTCTACCAACACCTCAAAAATGTAATATTGTGTCAAGTATGATCCCCTTACAACCCCAAATGAAAATCATCAACAACACCCATAAAATCTTCAACC
Organism: Sequoia sempervirens; assembly: GCA_007258455.2. Lineage (NCBI taxonomy): Eukaryota > Viridiplantae > Streptophyta > Pinopsida > Cupressales > Cupressaceae > Sequoia > Sequoia sempervirens. The sequence continues at coordinate 722,416,580 of VDFB02271358.1, read as the reverse complement.
TCTTAGATAAAAAAAAAATTATAAATCATGTATAATTTGGACATGGATGCAATATTCTCTAACCAAGGAAAACGAACTCAATATATCCATTCAAAAAAAAAAATCCCAATAACAATATTTGAAAACTCCTCATTAATGAATGATAAAATAAACTCAAATGCACATGGAGATAACCATGCCAAAAATCTCTCAAAATGAATCCTTTAGAACTAACAATATATTGCTGAAGATCCATATTTATGAAAGGTAAAGAAAAATAAACTAATTCTAAACAATCCTCTTAGAAATAGTCTCCCAAAATTAATCACCATGACACAAATCATTCGAGCGAGAAATTAAGTTATGAAATATAATTGCATCAAAATAGAATGGGAAATACCTACTAGATGATAAACTGTTAAGTAGACCAAGAGTGGGGAATGAGAATGCTCCACCAAGATAACCAATTCATAATTACTCACTCCAAGAAAATATTCCTCTATAGGTCCATCATGATCTCACCTCCATATCCAAGTGAAGGTTCCTCAATCTTTCTAATGAAACCTCCAAAGAGTAACCATCACAAGAAAATGTATCTAATCACAATAGAACTCCATCCTCCCCAATTTCTCCAAGTTTCCATGAGTAGCTAAAATTGATCAATCCATTTTGAGCTCCAAATATAAAACTGCACTATCATGAAGCTCCCAAGAAAATGACCAATATACTCAATACCAAGAGAACCATATAGATCAATGTCAAATCTCCAACCACATAATCAAGAATCCAACATGACATCATGGTCTAACCATCTCCTCCTAGGAGATCATATGTAAAAATTCATATATATTTATCTCAAGAGAACATGTATCATGTCAAACCTCTAAATAGGTATCAAGAGTAAACCCTAAAATAAGACCAATCACACTCTAAACCAATAATAAAAATCACAAATCACATGAATATAACCATCACCAATTATAAATAATGTCATTTGTTACAACTCCCACTAAACTATTATATTGAGATACACATGGAATTATGACAAACATCTCCTCCATGAAAATCATCCAAGTCAACACACATAACCAAATTACCAATCATAAAAAGTAGAATGAATATCTTCAAGGAAAGAAGATACAACCACCATCAAACAATCAAGAACAAATCTTACACCAACAAGTCTTCACTCTCCAAAGCTTCGACTGAAAAGTGTAACCAGGAATTTATGCAACCAACCTATTATTACATCATGATCAAATCACATGCTACAAGTCCCAACAATAGACTAATTAAGTGCTTAACCATCCATCCTCTCATTCCAAAGCAACATACCAGTACCAAATAACTTGAAGATACAAATAATGAAGCATGTAAACTTGTCATAACACTAGTAACTTAAAAAACAAGATATCAAATAAGGTAATCATATCTATGACATTAAGACTTAAACACCAAATCAAGCACAGATCTAATTTTCCAAAAAAATTCCACAAATGAGTAACCATATTCAAGGAAGTAATCAAGAATGAAGGAGATAGTAACAACCTCCTAGAATCAAACCATAACACCAAAAAATAAGCACATACATGATCGTAGTATGTCAATTCTCAAATGTACCTATATATCTGATACCATAACCATAGCAAACATTTTACTTACACTCAACTATCACACACACAAGAATCCAAGTCCCCACTCATCTCAACCCATGTACAAAAAACCAAAGATACATTGTGTACCTATCAACATGTAAACAAATATTTTGGCTCCCTAAAGCCCTCTAACACTTCTAGGGTTTTTCACCTAAAAGCAGAGAGGTAGGCCAAAATTGGCAACGCCTACAGTCAAGACTAATGCAAATATGAATTAAATGTAACTAAATGTAATGTGATAAATGTAGAAAAATAATCAAATAGATCAATTATTGAATGAAAACTAAAGGAATGCAAGTTGTTTGAAAACACATTGTGATATGACAAAACACTTGGAAATGAAAGTAAACTATAATAGAAATGAATGAAACTAAATGTGTGCACCTACAAACTTACTAGATACTAGAAATGACTTCTAAAATACTATTTATCTCAAAAATTTAGCTTACTGGGACTCATTCACCATTCAAGGTGAATTAGTCCCAGATCTGGGAAACAATTCGAGAGCCTGTTTCAAACAAATGGGTATCAAAAAATGCAAAAAACACTTTTCAGGCCTGGAATAGTTTACCACTAATGGTAAATGAGTCCACTTCTGAGTTTCTAAAAATTTGAAAGTGGAAACGGAAGCCCTCAATCTGCTCTTTTTGTTCCTCCACGTGTTTTCATATGAAAACTATGATTTTTTGGCTTGAAAGTGACTTTTAATGGACATTCTGGCTTTACAAGCAAGGAGAGGTCTTCAAAAAGTCTTCAATATAATATTCAATGATTTTCCAACCCTCAAGACACCTAAATCTGCAAAGAAACAAAGAAAGAGAAAGAAATGGTGAATGGTAGGGCATGGGGGTTTTCCTTGGTCAAACCCCTTTTTAGGTAATTAAACCAAAAAGAATAAATAATGTAATAAAGCATGAAACAATGGAGTTAGAAAGTTACCATGATGATAGATCTTGATTTTTTGCAGCAATGAAAGAAGATTGTGCCCTCGAATGTCCTTGGAAGCTATCTTGCTTGACCCGAGTACATGATGAATGATGAATGAATGATGATGAGTTATTATTAAGGATTTAGATTTACTTGTTTTTATAGGAAATGAGCCTAATTTTCCCATTAATTTGATCCCCAAGGCTGGCATGAAGAAAAATTAAACTTAAAATCTAATTTTTCCCACTCAAACCTTAAAAATGACTCAAATGGGACTCATTCACCATCAAGGGAAAATAGGTCCCACCTAGATGGGACTGATTTTAGCTTAATTGTGAATGGGTCCCACAGGGGCCATTTTGCTTGCTAGAATGTCAAGAAGCAAGGAAATCAGGTTTATATGGTGACTTTGTGAATTATTTCATCAAATTATGTATTGGGATGCATAATATGGGGTGATAGGGGCCTATTAATGATGATGTAAAGGGTAACTATGGCCAAGGAGACAAATTTCAATGTAAAAGTGTGATTAAATACACTTTACAACACTAAAATAAGGTCCACGTAGCCTAGAAAGGCACAACATCCAATGTGAATGTGTGAAACACATTAAAACACTAGGTGAAGGTTAATTTTAATTTACAATCCTTCTAGATTAATGTGATAATGTAATTAAATACATTTTATAAGGGGAAACATAGTTTCATTCAACTTAGATGTTTAATAAGAGTCTAGAAAACTGTAATAGTCTTCTACAACACCTTTACAAGACATCGATAAATGCATTTTCAAGGGTCCAAGACCTAATGCGGATGTGTAAAACACCACTAAGCAAAAAGGGATACTTTTTCAATGTCCATAGTTAGCCCCTACTTTAGTGAGAGGATGAACTTGCTTCAATCTCACTAAAGTATACATTCAACAAGGGATCAATCATACCAATGTAGATGGTATAGGATAAAAAAGATGAAGGAAGTAGTCAAGACAATAGGATCCAAGATTCTAAGTCAAACCAAAATGAGTGCAAAAGGACACACATAAGGGTGAATGATTTGCAATAGAACAAGGTATGCAATCATGCAATGAAAAGAACTAGAAGGATGATAATAGTGAAAATAAAAAGGTGTATCAAGCTTTGACCGTTTGTCCAACATGTGGTTTAGATCTAGGATTTTTTCTAAAAATGCACACTCACTCTGAGGCAACGGAACTCTAGGCTATCCATTGGGTGAGAAGTCCAAAAAGGTGATATACATACAATCACTGTTGGTATGCAATCACACACACCCATGTGGCTATGGGTAAAATTCATACCTCATAATGGGATTTCCACTCAACCATACCAAAGTTATACCTCCTAATAACTTTGATAAGGCACCACAATGAAAATGTTTTTCAAGCTTTATGAGATTAGAAAAACTTCGTATGCTCGACACTCATAGAAATTATAAATGAAAAATGTTGTAAGGAATGTTCAAATGGATTTTTATTTGTTCGTGTAAGGTTCCATCTTAGGGAACATTGTGCCTAATGTCTCCAAGAGAGGAAAGATTCAAATGGTCTCATCTTGTTTCCAAGAGAGGACAAGTGCAATGTTTTATCATGGGAAACATTGTAACTAATGTTTCCAAGAGAGGAAACCACAAGAAAAAATAAAATCACATAATGAAATGTGAGTGTCGACGTATGCCCCCACTTTAAGGCAGTTTCTAACACCATTACTTTGAGGAATTGCTTTAACGTAGAAGTAGAAAATATGAGGGATTACTCAGAAATCCCTATACCAACTCATGTGTTTCCTATAAGCTACATCATGAAAAATAGAGTATGTCACATGCAATCCAACTTAAGGCATATTGTCCACATCCCATGCTTGCTCTTGTATGTTCATGAAAGGTTAATGACTAGTAGAAAGAGATAATTACAAGTGACATGTGAGGACAAAGATAACTAACTCCTTTCCCCTACATAGTGCAGGAAAAGGGTGAGCCGAAATGATTGGTGAAATGTATGCTAGAGTGAAAATAAGTATCAATTAGAGAAATTAGGGCCCCCCACATAAGGAAGAGTACCAAACTCCTTAAGATGCTGGATTTTACTAGTCAAAGCCTTACATTCATTATTAGAATGACCATGAATTCCATGATATGCACAAAAAGAAGTCTTATAATAGAATTTATTTTTAGTTCATGGAGGGAGGGATATCAAGTGATCTTGGAGGAGTATTGACAAGATACCCTCTTGATCAATGGTAGAAGGTGTTCCTATAGTTTGTGACAAAGATACCACTTGCTTAGATGTACAAGATATCATACCTACACAAGACTATTTATATTGTGAGATTTTGTTCTCTCCTTCATAGGAGGGTGTAAAATCTAATGAATTCAAATTATGTGTTGTGTGAGATGACATTGACATTAAGCTAAGGTGTATGTGTTTGTTTGATTTCTTGTAAAAGAGAATGGTGCAAGAGCACCAAGTCCAATTTTGTGTCGAGCTTGTCCAATATGGAATTATGGTAGATTTCAGGGTGTGTTTGAGTCTTTTACTTCAAATAAGGTCTAAATAGGCCAATTAGTATGTAATAAGACATAATTGTGTGGTTTTGTGTCATTGGGTTTAAACTGGTAAAAATTTGAAAAATTGAAAAATGTTGTTAATACAAAAATACAAAAATGTCAAGTTGAGGAATCTCAATAGTCAGTTAAGTTTAAAGGGAAGTTTTGGAAATTTGGAAGTTTGGTTTTTGGTGGGAAATGTTTTTATAAGTTGAGGATATCAATGTAATGATCTCTCCAATGTGTTGAAGAAGAAATCAATAAAAATAAGCCCTATTTTATGAGAATTCTCTATAAGTTTAGTGTTTCTTAAGCCTGTACAACCCCGTATAGAAGTGGTGTATCTTGAAATGTGTTGGAATTATTAAATATAGGTGTTTACTACATTTAGACTTCTGGTTTGATATTTTAGCATTGTAGTTGGTGTAAATTTGATCAATTTATGTGATAGTATGTATATACCATGTTACTGGTTTTGCTAGTCATTTAAAATGCTTTGAAGGGCCATTCCATCTATTGTAGCCAATGTATCTAAGTGGAATAGACCTTATACTATAGGAATTAGGCATGTGCATGGCTGTAAGGGTAGGGGAGAACCTTTGAGGGTTTGAGCTTGTTTCCCTAGATGATAATTCTAAGAATTTTGGGTTGAAAGATGGTAAATTTGAGTGAGTATTTGATGAAAAAAATATTCCAAGGCTGGGTGATGAATTTTTGAGCAATTATAGACATATTTTAGTGTGATTAAAGTGGTGGTAGGCTGGGAAAATGTCTATAGTATTATTTTCAATAACCCTCCTTGTTCCTTACATAAAAAGCCTAAAACCTAGGGTTTGGTTGATAAGAGCCTTAAGGGGTGTTCTAATTTTGAAGGTTGGATATTTGGTGGTTTTGAGACCTAAAAAGGTCTTTCAATGCTTATTTGGACCTGATTGAAGGTTTAGTAAGGACTTCCTTTGGAAAAGAGACCCAATTTGGGGTCTAGAAGGCATAAAAACTTGGTTTTTTGTGTGATTGGTCCAAAGAGGCCCATTGAGTGATTATGTTATGTTTTGTGAGAGAAAAATGGGGATCTAAATAGGAATGGAGTTTTATTTCTAAAGGCCTTCTCTAAAAGATATTTGGGAACACATCAATTTGTAGACCTACAAGAAAACTAGGTAGAATAGTGAAGAGTTGGAGAAGTAGAGTTTTATGGGAAGAAGATTGGTTTGAGTTTCATTAAATTGTGTTTTTAATATAGTTTACCAAACTATCATCACATCAAAGAATGATCAAGAAAAATAGAGTTGATTAGTTCAGTATGCATTATTTTTAATGTTGGATTAGAGGAATCTTGTGTGATAGTGTTGACGTTGAGGGAAGGCTTGGCAATTTCTATCAAAGGACAATATCTAAGACCATGAGTTGTTTATTGTGTGATTGGATATATAGGGTTGCAAATACCTTGTTCATTAGCACGACATCATTTTCTAGTGTAGCCAAGTTGTTTCATAAGTTAATAACCTCGTCCATAAAGCTCTTTAACTACTTTTGGATTGAGTGATTTTTTTTATTAAGCTCATCAAAGTTTGTTGTGTAATTTTATTCTTTGTCTAAAGTGGTTGAGGTGGATGCTTTCACAAGATCTTGTTGAGTTTTTTGTTGACATGAGTGCATTTTCACTTCCCTTAGTTGAATCCATGTTTATGATCTTGCATTTGTCCATGAGTGTTGGTGTGAAGTCTAAGGAGCCCCAATCATCATCTAATAACTTCATGACTTGTTCAATATGTTGTTGTTTGTCTTGTTGTTGGATAGTTTCCACTTGCATAGTTGGTGTTAATGTGTTTAAATGATTCACTTTGTTTTTCTCATTGTTCAAACAACTTTTGGATCAGGATCAGGTTCAAGGATGTGCACTTTGTTGTTGTGAATGTATTTCATTTTGTGATGAAGAGTAGAACGTACAAAATTTATTGCATGAATCTAGGGTATGCCTAAGATAATATTACATGAAATTCTATGAGGCGTAACATGTATTAGTGTATATTCAATGTGCCCATTCCAACTATAAGAGGCATAATTATCACCTTGAGGGGTTTCTTTTTGACATTTTCAAATCCCTTAATAGATAAAGAATCAGGTTGAATGTTCAATTGATCAATTCCAAGCCTATCTAGAATTCTCACACTACACACATGAAGGGAAGAGTTGATATCAGTAAGAGTTATCTTTATTCCTTTTTGTTTGTATTGAGTTATGATCAGGAAAGGATCATTTTTTTCTTGCACATCCAAAGAGGGGAGTTCACTTTGGTGGAAAACAATGTCAATGTTGTGTCCTTGAATCATGAATTCTATGTTATTTGGTTGCACATTAGAAGGGATAGGAGCTTGTAAGGATATTTGAAGCATAGTGTGATAGGTAGGTGAATTATGAAGTAAATCCCATAGGGATATCTTTGTAGGAGTGCTCTTTAGTTGCTCAACAAGATCATACTCCCTTAATCGACGAACATTAGGTAGTATCAAATTGGGAGAAGGTAATGAGGTTGGGGTTGGTTGACTGGGTTGTAGATTGTTTCTAGTGTTATATGTATGAGCAACGGTATTATGACTCAGTTGCTACAGCACATTATTTTGAGGTGGGTAGAGGATAAGGTCAGATTTTTTTTGAGTTGAAGGGTTTTTTGAAGGTGGATAAAGGATAAGTTAAGGTTTGTTTTTAGTTTGTTGTTTGTGTGAAGGTGAGTAGAGATTTAGAGGGATTTTAGGATGTCTTATAGGGTATGTATGAGGACCATTGATTGAGGAGGATCTAATGGACACTTCTGCATTCATAATATCAATGTTCCTAGTTTGATGTATCTCTAGTAAAGGGCAATCTAGAATCACATTTTTATCTAAGGAAGACACATTAATATTGTTGCCATTTTATAGCACCATGATATTCTCCCTAGGAAAGGAGATTTTAGGAGAGTTCTACGAATCAAATGTTCTTAACAATCATAAATCGATTCTTCTAAAATGACTCCATTGCAAGTAGGGGAATGATCAATGGTTGAATTATTTTTCTCAATAATGGTTTTCTCAGGGGAAAGGTACGAACAACTAAGATTATCGTGACTCTCATCGGTTGTGTTTTTTAACATCAAAGCATCTCCCTTACAACTAGGGGAGATACTAGGAGAAGAACAAGTATGATTATCACATGGTTAGTTAAAAATTCATTCCTTTGTTCCCTAATGTCTTCCAAAACAGGAGAGATAGGGGAAGGATCATAAAGAGGGTTATCACAGATCATGAAAAATTTCCTATCTAGCACCAACATATCCTTATCACTATTACAAGAGGAGAACATGTTAGGAGATGAACATAGGTTGGATTCAATGGTCTCTTGTTATGGTATGTGATCTTCATGGTTGCTTATGGTTATCCCCTCTTTTGTAATAATGGTTTGTCTAATAGGAGAGGTAAGAGGAGAGAAACAACTCAAATTGTCAAAATTCTCACCAATTGGTTCTTCTAGCACTATAATATCTTCTTCATAGGTGTGAGAGATAATAGGAGAATAAAAAATGTGATTGTTATATGATTATCCAAGGTTTCTTTTACTAGACAAACCTCTGGCATAGAATAGATACTAGGAGAGGGATCAATGATGAACAAAGAGAGAGGGGAAAGGACCTCATATTCATATGCAGTTAACAAAAATTTCTTACAACACACAATAATATCTAAAAATAGAACATGAAGTATGAAAACTATAGAGTTTTGTAGTGAGAATATGATGTAATGATTATTCTACAAACTTGAAATATAACCATGCTAAAGAAAACATGCAAAAGATGAATGCAATTTTTTAGATTTTAAGGATGAAAAGTAATTGATTATACTATGTAACAATATCGGAATGAAAACTTGAAATTTAAACCATGATTGAAATGACCTAGTTTAAGGTAGATCTAATGAAATGCATGTTACAGAAACTTTGTGAACTGGCATAGATGGGTAAGGGCAAAAAACATAAGATTGAAAACATGGATTTCAGCTCTGTAAAAAGGCAATTTCAGGGGTGAAAAGTGACTAATTCACCTAAGTTGGCAAATGAGTCCCAGTGGGGATATTTTTTTCAGAATTTTCAAAATTTATGAGTGATTTTGATGTTTTTGCGTTGTATGATGTAGTCCTAAGATGAAAATGCAGAATTTAAAAAAAAAAATTAATGATTTGAGATACAAGAATGCAACCTATATGCACTTTACAAAATTTTAAGACCCTAGAATGCAAATTAAATAATGCAAAATAAAATGAAATGTTAATGAAAGATAATTATAGGTTGATGATGGACCCAAAATAAAAAAATAAAGTATTATAAAGTTAGGTTCACCAAAATGTAAACAAATATTTTGGCTCCCTAATAATCTCTAACATTTCTAGGGTTTTTCACCTAAAAGGAGAGATGTAGGCCAAAATGGGCAATGTATACACTCAAGACTAATGTCTATATGGTTTAAATGTATCTAAATGTAATGTCCTAAATCTACAAAACTGATAAAATAGATCAATTATTGAATGAACACCAAAGGAATGCAAGTTGTTTGAAAACACATTATGATATGCAAAAAGACCTAGAAATTAAAGTAAACTATAACAAAAGTGAATGAAACAGAATGTGTGCACCTCAGAACTTTCTATAAACGTAAAATGACTTCTGAGATGTTGATCCTAAAAATATAGCGTACTAGGGCTCATTCACCATTTTGGGTGAATTAGTCCCAGATTTAGGAAACTGTTCTAGAGCCCATTTTAGACAAATGGTTATCCAAAAATTGCAAAAAACACTTTTCAAGCCTGGAAGTTGAACTCATTCACAACTAATGGTGAATGATTCCACTTGTAAATTTCTCAAAATCTGAAAGCGCAAAATGGAATACCTCGATCTGCTCTTTCTATTCCTCCAAGTGTCTGCTTATCAAACTCTGATTTTCAGGCCTAAAAGTGAATTTTAATGGATATTTTGGCTTTGCAAGAAAGGAGAGATCTTCAAAAAGTCTTCAACCTAATCTTCAATGATTTTCCAATCCTCAAGACACCTAAATTTTCAAATACACAAAGAATGAGAAAGAAATGGTGAATGTTAGTGTATGGGGGTTTGCCTTGGTTAAAACCCGTTTTAGGTAATTACACCAAAATGAATAAAGAATGTAATGAAGCATCAAAAAATGGAGTTAGAGACTTACTATGATGATAGATCTTTATTTTCTACAGTGAATGAATATTCTTCCCTTGAATGTCCCTGGAAGCTATCTTGATGACTTAGAATGCTAAAACCCTAGCTTGCTTGACTTGAGGACATGATGAATGATGATTGAATGATAATGAATTATGATTTAGGGTTTAGATACTTGTATTTATAGGGAATACACTTAATTTATCTTTTAATTTGATCCCCAAGGATGACATGAAGAAAAATTAAACTTAAAACCTAATTTTTCCCATTCAAACCCTGAAAATGACTCAAATGGGACTCATTCGCGATCAAGGGTGAATGGGTCCCACCTGGATGGGAATGACTTTATCGTAATGGTAAATGGGTTCCATAGGGGCCATTCTGCTAGCTGGAATGTTAGGAAGTAAGGAAATTAGGTTTATATGGTGACTTTTCTAGTTATTTCATCCAATTATGCCTCAGGATGCACAATATGGGGTCATAAAGGACTATTAATGATTATGTGAAGGGAAACTAGGGATAAGGGCACAAATTCCAATGCAAAAGTGTGAATAAAACACTTTACAACACTAAAATGAGGTCCACATAGCCTACAAAGGCACAACATTCAATGTGACTGTGTAAAAAATATTACAACACTAAGTTAAGGTTAAGTTTGATTTACAAGCCTTCTAGATTAATTTGATAAAGAAATTAAATACATTTTATAAGGGGAAAAATAGGCTCATTAGTCTTAGATGTTTAATAAGAGATTAGAAAAGTGTGAATTTTTTTCAATTCTCTACAAGGGTATGTGTAGGATCATTATGGAAAAAATAGGCCCTTAAGTGGCAAAAAAAGAAGAAAAATCAGAGTTAGGAAACTTGCCGTTAAAATTTGAATAAGTTATCTATATTATTTCAAAAATATGTAATAATAGAATCTGTAGAAATTTGAATGTATTTTCTAAACTACTAGGTGTATTTTAAAAAGAAAAAAAATCTATTATGTGAAAATTTGAAATTTCAATGTAGTAGTACTTTAATTTCAGGGAAGAAATAAGAAGTAGGTGTCTATCTGACCACCCTAACCACAATAAAATGATAATATTTTTTTATAATATTTTAGATATAAGTAGAGGACTCATGTTCGGATGTGATGCATCTTTTTTTTAAATTTTTTCCAAGTAAATAATTAATTATGAATTTTTTATTACAACTTTTAAAAAATATAAAAAATCATATGTCTAACCACCTTAACTTGGTCTAAACTTTATGAAATTCAATTTTTTTTTTTTTTAATCCTATAGTATGTGAATCATAGAATGTGACGCATGTTTCGGATTCAAAAAATGTGATACCGTTTGAAAGCTATGGATGTTTTTCAATCAGCCTATCAATGAGGGCTTTAGTTGTAATTCAAATAGAAAATGAATAATAATAATTTATTAAATTCAAAGTAAAGAATAATTTATATTGGTGGAAAGCTAAGAATCTCCTTTAAAAACCCTTTTCGCTTCATCAATTTGGGTAAAAAAATGTCGCCAGCCACATACCCTTCAAAAACCCATCATATTGCCACTTTTTGGCCCATCATGATCCTACACATACCCACAACACCTTTGTAAGACATCGATAAATGCATACTCAAGGGTCCAAGACCTAATGTGGATGTGTAAAATATCTCACAACAATAAATAAAGGCCTCATTAAGTCAAATTTTTCATCAATTATTCCCATATCAAGTAAGCAAAAATGGATACTTTTTCCATGTCTACACAACATCAAATTCCAACTCTGAAAAACAATTGTAAACCTATACCAAAAATTACCAAACTGATAAATAGTGTACCATCATAAATATCATATAAAAACATGTACTCCATCACTGTTTTCCTCTTAACTCATCTAGATGCTCATGTAATCACACCCTAAATCTTAGGCACCTACAAGTGACTAAAAAAGTACAAAAAATTCTCTTTACCATAAACTAAAATATGACTAATACACTATGTAGTACCTTTTAAATGCTCTAAAAAGTCTATTTGAAATAAAAAATTTAATTATGTGTGAAAAATTTATGCTCAAAACTATACAAGATGATGGTAATAACCTATCAACCCTGTGAAGCTCTTCACCAATGTGACTATTGTAGGTGCTACCAATGGTATAATAGCTATAATATTTGATGGTTCTATGGAGATGCCATCGTGAGATATAATATGACCCAAATAATGGACCTCTAAATGGAAGAAATAATACTTTGTCAAGCTATCATACAATCAACACTCCCTCAAACATTGTCACACTTGTCGTAAGTGACCCTCATGTTCCTCCTTAGTAGGTGAATAGAACAAGATGTCATCAAAGAATAAAATAATGAACCAATCCAAAAAGGTATAGAGAACTCCATTCATGAGGCTCCGGAACACTACATGAGAACTCATCAACACAAATGGTACTATAGTAAACTTATAGTGGAAATATGTAGTCCTAAAAGTGGTCTTGTGCATGTCCACCTCTACAATTTGTAACTGATGTATCTAGACTTAAGGTGAAACTTAGAGAAATTTTTAGCTCCCTCCATCTAATCAAAAAAATCATCATTCCTTGGGAGTGTGTAATGATTCTTCATCATCACCTTATTTAGTTGATTATAGTCTATGCAAAGATGAAGGGATCTATCCTTCTTCTTAGTGAAGATGATGGGAACGCCACAAGCTATTCTCCAATAGCTACAATTTAAGCTCACTAAGCTCATGTGTAGTCACCCTATAAGTTTCCCTCCATATCAAATTAGACCCTAAAACCAAGACTACATGAAAATTAATCTCTCAACGAGGTGGAATACCTAACAAGTTAGGAAAAAAAGACATATGGAAACTCCCTTAAAATTTGGTGGTTATCTAAAGATATCTCATTCATATCCCCATCCATATCCCTAAGGGTGGTAGAAAATAATTAGCATCCCTTCCACAGACACCACCTAAACTGCATAGCACTTGGATATCACACGAAAGGAAATAGGTCTCTGTAGCCCTATAATTGCCACTGTTGATGCATGATTTTCCAACCACTCAATCACCTTTCAATGATATTATACCTTAATGTGATGTGCATCATGCTAATTCATACCAAAAAACACATCATAGGATCCTATTTTTGTGACACAATGGTCAACTAAAGTAGTGAAACCTCCAAGTCAAAGTGAGAAATTATTAACTATAGAATCTACTAATACCTTAGTGCATGAGGCTGGATCTACCTCCACCTATAATCTTTCCTGAATGCAACTATCCTACTATACTCTACTATAGGAGGGGATATAAAAGAATCAAATTCCTTAGAATTAAATGAAATAATAACATGAGTATCACCTATCATACCTAGGGTCTCAATAACCATGGCTTGGTGGTCACCTTGGCATTCTTGACTATTGTAAATACTCGGTAGGACTTTCCCACATCTCCCACCATCTATTCAAATCTTATTGCATGTTGTCCTATAACTACAAGTCGCTAAGGGAAACCCCTAGCTAGGTGCCTTACTACTCCTCATACATAACAAGGATCTCTAGCATAAACCTAGGGTGACTATTTCCTAATGAACTTTTGTACCCCATCCCACTTGAACTATTGTGTTCTCCTCAACTAGAGTATTTTAAATGTGCTAGTGTAGCACCACATAACTAAGAAAATTGATCTTTATGGGGGACCTATGGTCACCATAGCCTAGAGTGGCCACCCTAAAATACCTGCTATGGCCTAGGACTTTGACCATACTAATTTTGTTCCTATGGTGAGCTAAATGTTCCTACAGAAGTTTTAAATCCTTCCTTTGAAGGAGGGGTAGATTTTTGGAAATTTTCTGACTAAATACGTTGGTTGTGATTCTAAAATTAATCTCATTCTTCTTGAGACATCCCTGGAATCTCTTCCACTATGAGGGCCTTCTCCATAGCAACTTGAAGGTTCTCTAGATCAACCACCTGCACAAGTCTTGATATGCTTGCATTTAGTCCCCTAGTAAAATTCTTGATGAGAAGCTTCTCATCTTGGAGGTACTCCACATATTGTAGTATCTCTAGAAACTTCCTCTCATACTATGCTACTAACATTCCTCTCTGTTGGAGGTCATGCAAATCATTAATACATCATTTCTTGAAATAAATCTTCTCCCATGTTGAGGAAAGAATGAGGAAGAGTTAGTAATTGTCATAGCAGGTTGGTCTAGTTTTAGAATTCAACATGGTGGCTTACCCTGTTATGTAAATAGGTGGAATTGGCACTTTGTTAAGGTGTATGAGGAAAGGTGAAACTTCAAAAACCAAAAATGGGAGAATTCAGAAAGGATTTATTTTGATCTTTACAAGTCAGAGGTAAAGCTTATAATTTACTCATAAGACAGTAGGTAGTATAGAGGAGGGGAAAAATTTGACCCCTAATTATGAAGGAAGAAGAGAAAAGGTCCAGGTAACACACAATCCCATGACAGTCCATGAAGGAGTCTGTGGTATGGAATTTTAGAGCTTGCAATCCTACAATAGTCTAATGAGGGGGTTGTGGTATAGCGATAACCCATAGACACCACAATGGTCATTAAGATGGACCGTAGTGGAGCGATATCATGCGGTATGGTGGTAACTAGTAGGGTGATGAAGGTTAAGCACAACATTGTGACTGTTTAAGTTGGTTTCAGTGGTATCATGCTAAAGAATGTGGTTAAGTTATAACATGAGTTGATCGATGGAAAAAGATGGATGAGTAAGGTGGCAACACATGGCATGATGTTTTTTTTATTACACATCGTTGTTATGAATCAACAAAATCATTAGTTGAATAATTTCAAACATGATTTCCTAGCGTGAATGTTGTATGATAGCAAACAACAAGGAAACCTTTCATGATTGTTGATTAGGTGAAAAAGGTATTGCTAAAGCAGGATGAGTAAAAGAGTTAATTGAAGATCAGATTATGGAAACCCTAGATGGACAACATGCTTACATAAAAGGTAAATATATTTCTTTCTCATGAAAATAGAGGGAGAATATAAATCCATCAAGAAGAAGAAGAGAAGGAGGCTATTTGGTGAACCAAAGGGGAGCTGATTGGTGAGGAGAGAACAGACAAGGAAGTGAGAGAGGCTAGACCAGAGAGAGTCAGTTGTAATGGTTTGGTTGCAGGACCTGAGAACTTGGAGTAGAATCTATTTTTTAGACTTACAAATTATATAATGAGATAGCCCATGTAATAGGATTGTAATGCTATAATTTACTTTACTTCCAGCAATAATAGAAACTCTAGTTTCCTGCTTTCATTTGTGGTACTATTTTCTATGTTGGTGTGTGAGTTTTAGTCTATAATGGGAGTACCCTTCATTAGTGATATGAAAGCTAAGAGTTCTCCCTTCATCACTAGTATCAAAGATAGAAGATATTAATAGTGTATAGTATGCACCAAGACCTACTAGTGAAGAGTTGTGATGTGATGAAGTTGTAAGAGAGAGAGTTTTGGGAAAGTATGTTTGTTGCAGGCATGAAAGAGGGTTTGTGACTACTATCCTCAAGTAGAGATAAAGCTAGATAGAAGGTGTAGAGTTCCTCCTCTAAGAGAGGGTGGGTAGAGGACACATCTTCCATAGTATTTTTTGGGTAGAGGATATTTTTCTGAGAGATATTTCTTATGGCTATGAATAGATCATTGAATATGGGGTGGTTCACATATGCAAAGCTTGAGGGTTTAAGGATTTTGTTAAGGAACTAAGAATGTGTGGATCCTACTTGTAGTTGCAAGTGAAATTTTCAAGAAGCTACTTTTAGTTGATTAAGGAGCCAAGGTTCCCTTGGTTATAAATAGATCATTTAATGTGAGGTAGTTTATGGTAATACTAGTGGCTGTTGGAAAATGATTTTGTAAATAGATCACCGAAGGAAGAAGTTTACATTCGTTAAATCTAAGGGCTGAATATTTCTATTGTTATGACCTTGAGATGCCTAAAAGATGGAAAAGAGAAAGGGAAAATAGAAAATTTTCATTAGATGGGTTCTAAGCATTCCCAGATTAGAGGAAGTCAGAGAGAGAATTAGAGAGAGAGAGAAATAAGAAATAAGAGTTGAAATGATAGAGATACAGTAGAAAATAAAGGAATTGGAGGACACGATTGAAAGGAGGAAACAAAAGAATAAAAGGTTTTAAGGTAACTTTTATTATCCTTCTAATTATGTTTTGACTCTAGGAAAGAAATAGGATGCCACAGAGTGTCATGTATGTGATACCGAGGAAGAGGGTAAGTCCAAATAGATTGAGAAATATGAGCCTAAAGTTGAAGAATATTTGTTGGAGGACATGAAGGATGAAGATCTAGAGGTGGTGGCCACCATAGAAAGACAAAAAGAAATGGAGGACCTTGAAGAAGAGGAAATGAAAGTGGTAGTAGTTGAAGAAAAGAGTGATAATGAAAGAAAGATTGTGGCAAGGAAAGTTCCAACAAAAGCTGATGATGTTCATTGAGATTTTGGTGTATGTTCCAGTGATTATAAAAATGTAGCAATGGGAAAATCCATTGCAACAACAACTTGAGGGTGTTGAGATTAGGGTATGTGCAGGATCCTGATGGGCCAAAAAGTGGCAATGTGATGGGTATGTGGCTGATGACATTTTTTTACCTAAAATTGGTAAAAAGAAAAGGGCTTATAAAGGATATTCTCATCTTTCCAACAATATAAATTATGCTTTACTTTGAATTTAATAAGTAATTATTATTCATTTTCAATTTGAATTACGATTAAAGTCCTGATTGATAGACTAATTGAAAAACATCTATAGCTTTCAAACAATAACACATTTTTTTAATCCAAAACATGCATCACATTCTATGATTTTCATGCTATAGGATTAAAAAAATAAAATTTTAATTTCATGAAGTTTTGACCAAGTTAAGGTGGTCAGACATAAGATTTTTTAATATTTTTAAACATTTGTAATAAAAAATTCATAATTAATTATTTACTTGGGAAAAAATTACAAAAAAAATATGCATAACATCGAGACATGAGTCCTCTACTTATATCTAAAATATTATCATTTTATTGTGGTTAGGGTGGTCACACAGACACCTACTTCTTATTTTTTCCCTAAAATTTTAGTACTATTGCATTGAAATTTCAAATTTTCACCAAATAGATTTTTTTTTAAAAACCTAGTGGTTTAGAAACTACATTCAATTTTCTACATATTTTATTCTTACATATATTGAAATAATATAGATAACTTATTCAAATTTTTACGTCAAGTTGCCTAACTTTGATTTTTTTGAATTTTTTGCCACTTAAGGGCCTATTTTCTCCATGATGATCCTGCACATACCCATTAAGGAACAGGAGTGGAAGTGTGTAATCATAATATGTCCTTCTAAGGGTATACACACATTAACATGTCATAATGATGAACAAGTGGAAGTAGAACTACAAGAGAAGTAGGTAATGCATAATGTTTTCAATTTTTGTGATGAAGATGAAATTGGGCTTAGTGTGGATGAAAATGAGTATGATGCACTAGTTATGAGACTGGAAGGTGATAGAGTTGCATGTCTTATCAAAGACGTGAATGAAGAGAATGAAGTTGAAGATGCAATAGGCGATAATAAGGTAAAAAAATTTCTTAATGAATTTAAGAAATATGATTTTCATGTTGAGATGGATGAGTTAGTGAATGCATATGATATGATTTAGTTAGACCCTATTAGGGATGATTTGTATTCAAAGAAGTATTTTGATGGTGTTGTAGAGTCAAGTGGAGTTGTAAATTGGTGGAGGTGGATGCACTATGGTGGGTTCAATCCCCTAAGGTTAGAAGTGAATGAGAGTTACATTTTGAGGAGGTGGTCAGATTATGGTGGAGTTGATTCCACATCATGGAAGAAAATTAAAGAGAATAGTTTTTAGAGGATATCACTTGTTCTAGCTAAGTGTTGGAAGAGGAGAAAGAAGAAGCAATTGTAGGTACCAATTTCAGCAATAGGATTGGCTAAGTATTGCTTGTAGTCTGAAAGGGTGGTATTGCCATGAATCAACTCCATTTTGTGAATCCATATTCACAAAATTATTCATACCCTAGGTGTCTAATGTAGGAGCATCTAAGGTGTGAGAGAAATATTGCATCAAACAAAAATAGTAGTGTTGTTTATTTTGGAATAAGGGCTCAGCTGGCTAGAGTTTGATGAGCGGGAGAATTAAGTTATTTCTTAAAGATGTGAAATTTTTTGAGCTTTAGGCCTCAAGCTTATAGCTTATTGCATGTTGAGGAGAGAATGATGAAGAGTTATTCATTTGCAAAGTAGGTTGATCTAGTTTCAAACTTTATGTTGGTGGCTTAATCTGTGATTTGAATGGGTGGCATTGGCACTTAGTGTTAAGATGTATGGGGCATTGTAAAACTAAAACAACCAAAAATGGTAGAAGTTGGCAAGGATGAGTTTTTGTCTTGGAAATTTAGAGGTACAACTTACTCTTTACTCAAAATACAATAAGCAATATGGAGGAGGGGTGAGCTCCAACCCCCGATGTTGAAGGTAGAAGAGAAAAGGTTTTGGTAACACAAAATATTAGGACATTCCATGAAGGAGTTTGTGGTATGGTAGTTTAGATCCTATAATCCCATCATAGTTTGATGTGGGGGCTTCGGTATAGCGGTAACCCACAAACACTACACTGGTAATTTGGATGGACCATTGTGGAGCAATATCATGTGGTATGGTGGTAACTAGTAGGGTGATGAAGCTTACATGCAACATCATGATTGTTCATTTTGGTGTTAGTGATATTGCAGTAAAGAAAGTGGTTAAGTTATAACGAGAATAGATCAATGGCAATAGATAGATGAGTAAGCTGGTGACACATGGAAAAATATTATTTTTTGATTACTCATAATTTTTGTGGATCAATACAATGAGTGGCTGAACAATTTCAAAAATGATTTCCTGGCATGAATATGGTATGATAGTTGAAAATGAGGAAACCATTCCTGATTGTTCATTATGTGATGAAGGTGGTAATAATGCAATGTAGGTAAGAGAATTAAATGAAGATTATATTATAGAAACCCTAGATTTCCTACTTAGTTACAACAAAGGTAAAGATATTTCTTACTGATGAAGAAAGAGGGAGGATATAAATCCATCAGGATGAAGGAGAGGAGGCTAGTTGGTGAACCATATGGGAGTTGGTTGGTGAGGAGAGAGCTGACAAGGAAGTGAGAGAGGTTATACTATAGAGAGTCAATTGTAATGGTTTGGTTGCAAGAATTGAGAGCCTGGAGCATAATCTATTTTTAGATTTGCAAATGATGTAATAATATATCCCATGTAATATTATTTTAATATTGTTATTTGGTTTTCTTCTAGTAATAATAGAAACCATATTTTTCTAGTTGCATTTGTGGTGTTATTTTATATGTTGGTGTGGTGAGTTTTAGTCTATAATGGGAGTATCCTTTGCTAGTTGTATTAGAGCTAAGAGTGCTCCTTTCATTAGTGGTATCAGAGCTAGATGATCTTGAGAGTGTAGAGTATGCACCAGGACCTGCGGGTGAAGAGTGGTGACATGGTGAAGCTATGGGAAACTATGTTTGTTGGAGGCATGAAAGAGGGTATGTGACTATTATCCTCTAGTAGATATAAAACTTGGTAGAAGGTGTATATTTGATCCAATGAGAGAGGGTGGGTAGAGGATGAATCTTCTAGATTCTTTGTTGGGTATAAAATAGTTGTGTGAGAGATATTTCTTATGCCTGTGAATATATCACTGAATATGAGGTAGTTCACATATGTAGAGCCTAATGGTTCGAAGATTATGTTAGGGAACTAAGAGTGTGTGGATCTTACTTATAGGTGGAAGTGCAACTTGCAAGAAGTTACTTTGAAAGGGTTGACAAGCTAAGGCATCCTTGGTTGTAAATAGATCACTGTATGTGAGGCAGTTTACTATAATATTGGTGATTGTTGGAAAAGGGTTTTGTAAATATATCATCAAAGGAGGAAGTTTACATTTTTAAAACCTTAGGGTTGAAGATTTTTGTTATTATGACCTTGAGAGTCTTGAAAAATTAAAAGGAGTAAGGCAAAATAAACTTTTTTCACTAGATGAGGTTTAAGGATTCCCATATTAGAGGATATCAGAGAGAGAATTAGAGAGAGAGAATGAAGAAATAAGAGTTGAATTGATTGAGATACAATAGAAATTAAAATAATTGGAGGACATTATTGAAAGGAAGAAAAAAAGAAGAAAAGGGTTGAAGGTAATTTTTTTATTGTTCTAATGATGTGTTGACTACAGGAAAGAAAGAGGATGCAACAAAGTGTCATATATGTGCATTTCTAGATCATTTAATTAAGTCTTGCATATCATTAAGTATTTTTATAATTATGTATTCCATGTCATTAGTCTTTCCAAGCACTAGCTTGGTGGTGAAACCCTCTTGTAATCATAAATAAAATCCTAGGACACCCTATTATAGGATTTATTTCCTTTCTAGCTTGAATTGAGATCTCTAGGGTTTCCTTGAATCAGAGTGAAGAAGATTGTTGTTCTATTTCCTAAACCATAATTAATGACAATTGTCTTCATTTTATTTTGGTGAACCTACATTTAGAACACATTATTTATGATTTTCATTATCATCCTAGATCTAGCTTGCATTAACTTTGCATTAGGGTTTT
Organism: Sequoia sempervirens; assembly: GCA_007258455.2. Classification (NCBI taxonomy): domain Eukaryota; kingdom Viridiplantae; phylum Streptophyta; class Pinopsida; order Cupressales; family Cupressaceae; genus Sequoia; species Sequoia sempervirens. The sequence goes on along the minus strand of VDFB02271358.1, from coordinate 722,395,556 downwards.
TACTAGTTACTTTGCATCTAGGGTTTCAAAATCTTGCATTAGTGAAAGTTCATATAGGTTGCAGTTTTTCATCATGCATTATTGAAAATCATCTGAAATCTACATTTCATTTAGTTCAAACATCATAGACAACACTCAAAAATTCCTGAAATTTGGGAAAAAACTCTAATTAGGACTCATAAGCCCCTCTCGGTGATTTAGTCCTATTCCAAATTTTTAACTACCTTTTATAGCATTAAAAACCTCATTTATATGCTTCCTAAGATTCTTAGTAACATATAGTATCAATCTGGAAGGTTTTAGTAGCTTTTGTTTTATGTATCTAGGTCAAATCATCCATGTAGTGTGGTCATCTTTTTTTAAAAATAATTTCAAAAATTCATTTCAATAGTAAAAATGTTTATATTTGTGGGATATTTGTTTACATTTTTGAAGAATTTCATAAATTAGATAGTTTACTTTTTCATATTGTCATGTTTCCTTTTAAGAGACGTGGTTTTGATATGATTAAGAATAGATTCCATAAGTACAACATCCCCTCTTATGAGTTCAATTTATACTACAACAATGAGGTCATTAAGAAAGATGTTAGTCATTCTTCAACTATCTTTCATAGTTATGAGAACATATTAGAGAAAGAAGATAAAACTATTGACACAATCCTTAATATTGCATTGCCTATCTCAAATCCTATTATCTCTCCCATTGGTGAGGATGATATAATACAAGAAGATAAAGCAAGGAAAATCATGAAAATCATAATTGTTCTTCTCCTAGTACCTCTCATGCTAGTGAGAAAGTTATCTTGGTGAAAGAAGACATAATCATTGAGAATCATGAAAGTCTTGATTGTCTCTCTCCTCCTCCCTCTTGGGAAGATATTATGACACAAGAAGATGAGATCATAGACACATTTCTAAACATCACCTTACCTAGTCTCCATTCATCTCTTGCTTGTGAGAATTTTTAGTGAAAGGGGATGAAATCATAGATAGCCATGACAACCAGATTTTCCCTTCTCTTAATATCCTTCTTCATTGTGAAGGAGATAATTTGGTTGTAAGTTAATAAAGTCTTGATCCTCCCTTCCCTAATTCTCCTACCATTTGAAAAGATCTATTTGGTAAGCATTAAAATCATAGTTTTACTTCTCTTAATGCCTCCCCTACTTGTGATGAAGCTACTTTACTAAATATAACCATGGAATGTGATGAACATCTTACAAGATCTCCTACTACCTAGTAGATATTATGGCACTAGAGAATGAGACCTTAGAGAAAAAAGGATGAACTCGTGGACAATCAAATTGATCCTTCTCTTAATATCCACACTATTGATAAAGAAGATATTTTTACCATTGATAACTCCTTTGCTTGTGACGAAGTGATTTTAGAAGAACCAACCTTTGAATTTTATGAACATCTAGCTTGTAGTTCTCCTACAAACTCTCATCCTAAGGAGGATATCATGCTACAAGAAAATGATAACATTGACAATAGTGATATAGTTTCCAAAGATGAATATGATGAAGTAAAATTGGACTCTCCTTCACTAAGGTATGTTAACATTATTCAACCTTAACTCATCCTTTACCCACCTTCACACAAACCTCCAACTCAAAAAAAACTTGAACTTATCCTTTACCCACCTAATAAATGCTTTGCAACAACAAAGTTATAATATTGTTTCTCATACATATAACACCAGAAATAATCCATAAAAAATAAAAACACCTTCAACATCCCTCCCATTACCTAACCATATCTGACCAAGTCCTCCGCGTTTTCCTTGACAAAGTTGAAAGGAGTATGATTTTTTGAACAACTTAAGGACCCTCCTTCTAAATATCATTATGGGACCTTATTCAAGCATCCAATCATTATCATAAGATTAAATTCAAAGTGATTTATAACAAGTTCCTATCCATCCTAATGTGCAATAAGAAAGAAAAATGATGCCTTCATGATAATAGCTAGATTCAATAGGATGGGAATAAAGTGAACCCTTGATCATGGCTCAGCTTTGAATACATGTGTAGTGTAAATTTTTTGGATAGACTTGTTGTGGATAAATAAAAAATTGAACCTAATTCTATATCAATTCGAGGATTTGGAAATGTAGGAAAGAAACTACATGGTGCGATTAATTTTCCTATTACAGTTGGAAACGCTACTGTACAAACTCATATTCATGTTATGGCTTACGATATTTCATACAATCTTCTTTTAGGAAGACCTTGCATCCATGAAATGCATGTGGTACCTTCAACTCTACATCATATCATGAAGTATGTCTATAAAAATAAAGTATACCATGTTGAAATAGAGCCCAACCCTAAAAGTTGCTTACATGTTGAAAAATGAATGACAAGTCCTCTGAACACATTAATTCCAACTTCAAACATAGAACCTATGAAAGAGGATAAAAAAGAGAAATACAAAGAAAAACACATTGAGAAAGTCATGAAATTAATTGATGATGATTATGGTTCCTTAGATTTAACATCATTCATGGGAGAATACACTATCATAGACAAAGACTCTGAAAATGGAAAAGAAAAACTGGTAATGTCAACACAAAATTTGGAAGACCCTTCATAAGCATCCACCTCAACCACTTTAGAAAACAAAGCAAATTATACAACAAACTTTGATGAAATTAATTTTGAGCAACCATCGAATCCAAAATAAAGAAAAAATATTTATGGAAAAGGTTATGAACTTATGAAACAACTTGGATATATTGGAAAACAATGTGGTGCTAAAGAACAAGGTATTCATGCCCCTATTGAGTTCATGGTCATTCTACTAATGAATGTAATTCTTTGTGTGACAAAATTAAGCATCTTAAGGAGTGTACTACTCTTCCTTTGTGCTAAATCACCTTGTTCATCTAAGTTATACCAATTTCACTCTAGCATGTTTCTCATCAATCATTTTGGCTCATCCTTGTCCTACACTAAGTGCAGGCAAGTGCTTAGGTAGCCTTCTCCTCATATGTCACTTGTTTTTGTCTCTTTTGTCTAGTTGATCACCTTTCATGTATATATAAGAGAAAACTTGGGATGTGGACCACATGCATTCAATTGGCTCACATGTGACATACTATGTTATACATTTTGGGGGAACCCCTTCACTTTTCATGATGTAGCTTATTTGAAACATATGACTTGGCATTGGGTTTGATTTCCTCCAAGAGCATGATATTTATTTGACTTGTCCTATCTTGGAGACATTAGGCACAATGTTCCCTAAGAAGAGACCTTACATGAACTAAGAAAAATCCCTTTGAACAAACCTTACACTATTTTGCATTTACATTTTTAGTTATATGGCCACCTTGCATAACACACTTTTCTTGTTTGTGGAGCCATTTTTTTTTTCATGGGTTTCAAGCATACAAAGCTTTCCTTGCCTCAAGAAGCACGAAGTTCATTGTTGTGTGCTTTCTTATCAAAGTTATCAAGAGGTATAACTTTGGTATGGTTGGATGGGAATCCAACTAGATGCATGAATTTCCCTTAGCCACTCACATGTGTTGTGAGCACATACCATCCATGTGTGTATGCATCTCACCTCTATGGATACTAAACCAATCGATAGCCTAAAAATATGTTGCCTTAGAGTGAGTGTGTTTCTTTGGAAAAACAAATTAGATTTAATCCACATTGTGTTGAACAAACAATTGAGTCTCGATCCACCTCATCTTATTTTTGCTTGTTTTTGTTTTCATCTCTTTTTATTGACATTGCATGATCGTGTATCTTAATGCTACATATTATACACCTTGTGTCTATCCCTCTATGCATATGTTAGTTTGACATAAGATCTTAGATCCTAGGGGCTTGATCGTACCACCTTTGATCTTTGTCATCCTATTTCATCTACATTGCTACACTTGGACCCCTCTTGAATGTCTACTTTAGTGTGATTTTGAATCAATTTCATCCTCTCACTAAAGTGGAGGAAAAATGTGGCAATGAAAAAATTATCCATTTTTCTTTCTCAATTTGGAAATGATTAATGTTAAAATGAACTTAAGGTCGCCTTGATCAAGTGTTGTGATCTGTGGTTTACACATTTAGATTGGATTTATCACCCCTTTTAAAGCTAAATAAACCTAACTTTACCTTAATTTAGTGTTGCGAAAGTGTATTCATTTACACCTTCACATTAAATTTAGGGCCTTTGGACATAATGTTTCCTTAATCTAGTGCTTTAATGTGTTTTACAAATTCACATTAGATTTAGGACCCTTTTAAGCTAAATAGACCTAATTTTTTCTTAATTTGTCAGGCCCAAACAAGTGTGAAAATGCTAGGGTATGCATTTTCCTACACTACATTTTCTTTTAATAATATAATGTCAATGTTCAAATAGTCCAACTAGTGCTTGACTAGTCACTTTTGGTTAGGGGCATTTAGGCCCCTAATGTTGTATGTGAGGATCCTCATCTTCCTCCAAGGGAGAGCAACCTCCCTTGGATCTACTCATGTAGAATTTGATTGAGGTTTGATCACCTATCAAAGCCTCTTCTTCCATCTTTTGTTTATTTGGTTTCCTTCCTATTATTGGAGATAAGGCCACCTTTAAAATTTTGCAGATGTGCCTCAGTTGATATATTTGATGGCATCTTTTGTCTCTGAAGTATATTACCCTTTTCTTTCATTCTATACACTCATTTTAAAAGTTTCACCATTTTGTATCAAGACAATCTCTATTAGTGGTAACTCTTGATTCTACATCAGTTCCCCTCTGTCCATATGAATTGATATTTCTAGTTGGATGGTCATTAATGGTTCTACCACCACTAAGACCCATGCATTTTCCTTTCCATCCTTATTTTCCTCCCTTTTACTAGTTTCCTTAATTGTTTCCTATTTTTTTCTTTTCACTTTCCAAACTTCCTTATTTGTTTTTCTTTCCTTCTACAATCTTCCTTGGAGTGGTTATGGCATTCGTAGTTAGGGTGGAAAGATTTTGGAATTTCCACTTCAATTGATTTATTCCATTCACCTTTCTGATAAGACAGATAAATTTCCTTAGGAATATAGTATATTGCAAGAATTTGGATTCTTGCATAGAATAGGGATTTTTTATTCCTTAGGTCTAAGTCAATTACCAACCCCATTGATTCCCCTACCTTTTTTAAGAATTAGTGAAACCAATACTCAAAGTGTAAGTTGTAGAGTGAAATCCATGCCAGGCCATTCTATGGATTGCATAAAAGAGAATTAAAATTCCTTTCACACTTTTGCAAATAGAGAAAGGAGTCTCCATTTTTCCATCTATCATTCTTCATCACCTTATCTCTTAGTACTTCATTTTCAAGTACTTCAATGAAGAATTCTTTCAGTAGGAAATTCATTATTAATTAGATCCTTGCTAGTTCTTGGAGACCCATTCACCAATTTCATTACGTGCAAAATGTTTACCCAGAAAATCTCCCAAATATGGTGGTCTTTTCAAAAACTTTTGCATCTTCTTCAACAATTTCCATTACATCTTGACCTTGTAGGGTATTTCACTAGGTGATGTATATTTACCAACCCCATCACCATTCTCTACACCCACCATGTATTCTTCAATCTTCTTGGCTTCCCTTCTAATTCCCTGCACCTTTTCATTGCTTTCACCATTGAAACTATCACTTACAACCAATTCCTCTCGCATCATCCCTCCCCTCGATTGTTAATTGCATCTATATTTATTTGTATTAGATTTATGCAATTTTAAAGGTTTGGTTATCTTAACAAATTTATTATTATTATTTTTTTTAGTCTTTCTAAGAATGAAATCTACTTCTATTTTGGCTTTCCCTAATATAGGTTTATGTTGCTCATACATAAAACTTATTGCTACCAGTACAAACTATTTCTCTCTATAATACAAAACTATATTCTATTTGAACTCATTTTATTCAAATATAATAGAAATGTATTACTTTCCATATTTAATTATTAATTCTTCAAATAATTTTTTTATTATTCATATGCATAGTATGGTAACTAGAATTAAATAGTGTTCATGTATAAGAACATAAGTGAGGTTTTTGATTCATGTAATACACTACATCATAAATAAACATAAGATTGTCTATTTTTCAGTCAATAATGCAATTTAATTGCAATACATAGTTATTCAAATTAGTTCACAATAAATATTTGGACATATAAAGTAACCATAGAAATTCATTCATCAAAACTAAATAACAATATACATTTCAATCATGAAATGTCATTCACTCCATTTACGTCACAACATATCCTAACATATGTAATTTAGTAAAAGGAAATACTGATTCCAATTATATCACATAAGAATTGAAGTAAGGGTTTTTCTTCATCCAATACACCACATGAGAAATAAAAGTAAGGTATTGAAGTAAGTGTTTTTATTCATCCGATACACCATGTGAGAAATAAAAGTAAGGTTTTATGTTCACTGCCAACAATTCACCATAAAAAAATTCACTATAAATTCACCACTAGCAATTCACTAGAAAATTAATCGTAAACTTTTTATGTGATGAATTTTCCCCTATAGTGAATTATTGGTGGTGAATTTTCCTTGACATGAATTTGTGATGGCAATGAATTTTACTGTGGTGAATTGTTGGTGGTGATTTTTTTGACAATGAATTGCTAGCCCTGAATTTTCTGAGAACCAATTACAATACATATTTTGATATACCAGTATTCCAATGAGTTCACAATATATATTTGGACATATCAATAAACAAAGAAAGGTGCTCACCTGAATTAAAACACACTTCATTTAGGTCACAACACATCTAACATATATAGTCTAAAAATTAATTCACTCAATCCAATTACATCACAATATGAATTCTAACATACAAAAATAAATATTAGCAGTTATATCATAAGAGTAAAATAATATATCCTTATAATTCTAAGGCATAATATATTAACTAGAATTAAATTATGTTCATCTGAAAGAATTACATAATTGAAGTAGGTATTTTATTCATCTAGTACATTACCTGAGAAACAAAAGTAAGGTTGTTTGTTTCTCTACCCATTAAGTAATTTAATTGAAATCACAATAGACATTTCAATTAAAAACACCACTCACTCAATTTATGTCACAACATACCCTGACATATATAATAGTAAAAGGAATTCACTCCACTTTAACCTAAAAATTACTCATTTTTAAGTCACTCTATTCATCCTTATATGTATAAGAATAAAAGAATGTCCCTAACTCTACTTAAATCTCTTACAACAAAATTACTCACGTTAAACTTAATTTTTTTACATATATCCAAATAAAAAATTACTTCATTCCAACTAAATTACTAAAATTACTTTTACAATAATCATAATCCAACTTTCATAGAAACACATTTTTAACTTTAAAGAAAATTACTAACTACTAAAATAAAACCCAACCTAGTTTGAAAATTAAAAGCTCATTTACTCATTGAGATCTGCATTAACGACTGTTATGCTCCGAGCCGTGTAACTATAACATTATTGGTCAACATAAAAACAAATTGGTAATATCAAAGCCAGACCAGACTGTCTCATACATATATTATTAAATTAATATTTAATAATATAAAAAAGGGAGACGTGTCATTAGCATTTCACCAACCGTATGTTGGGTTATTTCCAAAAATGTTTCCGTTAAGAAAATATATATTGAAAACAGGGATTTCGCGTGTATTTGGCATTGGGATTGTAACACAAAAACCTGTAAAGGCCATGGTTATCTCAATAGTCCGAGTATGTAGAGCTCACCGCCTCACCTGGTGTCTCTATAAAACAAATCATTTCATTGTTTATCTGTGCAATTTCTGTTTTCACATTGTCTGTAGGTGTGATCTGTTTTTCCAAAAGCATATAGATTGTGATGGCTTCAGAGTATAATATTACGATTAAGGACAAGCCTGTGAAAACGAACGCACCTGAAACGGACCTCTCACTGCGGAGGAGGAGAGCCGTACGGGATATTATCGCCAATCCTGACTGGCTGCCTGAGGGTTGGATCACAGAAAAAGGAATCAGAAAAAGCGGATATTTTGATAAGGTGTTTGATAAGTATTTCTTCTTTTTTTTTTTCTTTTCCCAACTTTCTCAGTTGGAAATAGGATCTGATGGGATTTTTCCAAATGTGAAATTTAATTGTTATGAAAATTCTCAGTATTATATAGAGCTAGCTACTGGTTATAGTTTTCGATCAAGGCCAGAGGTAGAGTGATATTTACAAACAGGATCGAGGAAAAAGCCAAAGGGTAATCTTTGTTAATATTAAAATCTCATTCTATTTAGTTTTATTTGAATGCATTTCTGGATTGTTATACTATTTGATTTACTACGGCAATATCCAATAAAAGGGTGAAAGCAGGTCACCAGATTTCTGGTCAAGTATCTGCCATGAGAGACCAACTGTCATTGGCTCAGGTACAAGTCATGCAAGAATCAAATCTCTCATCTACTACTATTGTAGCTTGGGTTCCTCCAGTACATGCCATGAAAGGACAACATCCATTGGCTGAGGTACAAGATTATCAAGATCCATACCTATGAAAGGTAAAGAAAATAAACTCATGCTAAATAATCCTCTTAAAAATAATCTCCCAAAATTAGTCACCATGACACAACTCATTCCTATGAGAAATCAAATCAAGAAATATAAACACATCAAAAATAGGATGAGAAATACCTATTAGATGATAAACCGTCGAGTAGACCAAGAGTGGGGAATGAGAATGCTCCTCCAAGATAACCAAGTCATCGTGACTCACTCCAAGAACAATTTCCTCTATAGGTCCATCATGAACTCACCTCCATTTCCAAGTGAAGGTTCCCCGATCTTCCTATTGAAATCTCCAAAGAGTAATTGTCTCAAGCAAATGTATCTAATCACAAGAGAACTCCTACCTCCCCCATGTCTCCAAGTTTCCATGAGTAGCTAAAATTGATCAATCCATTCCAAGATCCAAATACAACACTGCACTGTCATGAAGCTCCCAAGCATATGACCAAAATACTGAATGCCAAGAGAACCGTCAAGATCAATGTCAAAGCTCCAACTGCATAATCAAGAATCCAACATGACGTCATGGTCTAACCATCTCCTCCTAGGAGATCACATGTAACAATTCATAAATCTTTGTGCCAAGAGAAAATGTATCATGTCAAACCTCTAAATAGGTGCCAAGAGAAAACCATGACACAATATCAATCACACTCTAAACCAAGAATTAACATCACCAGTCACATGAAGATAACCATCACCAATAATAAATCATGCGATTTGTAGCAACTCCCACTAAATCGTGATACTGAGATACACATTGAATTATGACAACTATGTCCTCCATGAAGATCATCCAAGTCAACACACATAACTAAAATAATAATCATACCAAGTAGAACCAATATCTCCAAAGCAAGAAGATACAACCAACGTCAAAAAATAAAGAAAAAATCTTACACCACCAAGACTTCACTCTCAAAAGTTGTGACTTAAAAGTGCAATCAAGAATTTATGTAACCAACCTATTATGACATCATGATCAAACCACATGCTACAAGTCCCAAAAATAGACTAATTAGGTACTTTAATCATCCATTATCTCATTCCAAAGCAACATACCAATGCAAAAATGACCATAGACAAGGCCAATTAACAAAATCTACATCAACACTAAACCAATATCATGGATATAGACATTCCACATCCAAGTCATCCCACTGTAACTGAATGGATGACCAACCCACACAACTACATAACTTTAATATCCAAATAATGAAGCATGTAAACTCATCATCACACTAGTAACCTACACAACAAGATATCAAATAATATAATCCTATCTATGGAATTAAGACTCAAACCCCAAATCAACTACAAATCTAAATTTCCAAAACATTTCCACAAATGAGCAGCCATAAATTCAAAGAACTAAACAAGCATGAAGGAGATAATAACAAACTCCTAACATCAAACCATAACACCACAAAATAACCACATACATGATAATATTGTGCCAATTCTCAAATGTACCTAAATATCCATGATACCATAACCATAGCCAACATTTTACTTCTAATCAATTATCACCCACACAAGACTCCAAGTCTCCCCTCATGTCAACCCATGTACAAAAACCCAAAGACAATTTGTGTACCTATAACCATCAAAGTCCAACTCTAAATTTTTTTTGTAAACCTATACCAGGAATTACCAAACTAATAAACAATTGTACCATCATATATATATTATATAAAAACATGCACTCCATCAATATTTTCCTCTTAACTCATATAGATGCTCATTCAATCACTTCTTAAATCTTAGGCACCTACAAGCGATGAAACAAGTTGTAAATGATCTCTTTACCAAAAACTAAAATATGACTAATCCACTATGTAGTACCTTGTGCATGCTCTACAAAGCCTATTTGAAATCAAAAACTATACAAGACAATGGTAATAACCTACCAACCTTTAAAGCTCTTGAAATCTATCTCTATAGTAGGTGATAGCCACTCCATAATATTTGTAATCTTTGATGGATCTATGGAGATGCCATTGTGAGATATAATATGACCTAGATAATGGACCTATAAATAGAAGAAAGCACACTTTCACAAGCTATCATACAATTGATGCTCCCTCAAACATTGTAACACCTATCATAAGTGACCCTCATGTACCAACTTATTAGGTGAATAGAACAAGATGTCCTCAAGGAAACAAATAATAAACTAATCCAAAAAGGTATAGAACACTTTGTTCATGAGTCTCATGAACATTGCAGGAGTATTCATCAACACAAATGGTACTACAATAAACTTATAGTGGCAATACATAGTCCTAAAAGTGGTCTTGTGAATATCCACCTCTACAATCTATAAATAATGTATCTATACTTAAGGTGAAACTTAGAGAACATTTTGGATCCCTTCATCTAATCAAACAAATCATCATTCCTTGGGAGTGGGTAACAATTCTTGATCATCACCGTGTTCAGTTTTGTATAGTCTATACAAAGATAAAGGGATATGTACTTAATGAAGATGATGGGAGTGACCCAAGGTGAGACACTCAAATGGATATGGCCCTTATCCAACAACTCCTCTAGCTACAACTTGAGTTCACTAAGCTCATGTGTATTCATCGTATAAGTTTCCCTCCATATCAAATCAGGCCCTAACACCAAGAATGTACAAAATCAATCTCTCAATGGGGTGAAATACCTCATAACTAAGAAGGAAAGACATAAAAAAATCCCTAAAAATTGGGTGGTTATCCAAAGATATCTCATTCATATCCTCATCCATATCACTAACGAAGGTAGAAAACAATTAACATCCCTTTTAGAGACACCACCTCAATTGCATAGTGGATATCACATGAAAGGAAACAAGTATCTATACCCAAGTAATTGTGACTATTGTTCCATAGTCATCCACCCACTCAACCACATTTGCATGATAGTCTACTTTAACATGATGTGCATCAAGCCAGTCCATACCCAAAAACATATCATAGGAGCCTAATGGTGTCACGTGAAGGTCAACCAGAGTAGTGAAACCTTCAAATAAAAATGAAAAAGGAGGAAAAAGAGAAGAAAAGGGCTTAAGGTAATTTTTTTAATCCATCTAATGATGTTTTGACTATAGGAAAGAATATGTAGTAGAGTGTCATGTATGTGACATCAAGGAAGAGGGTGAGTACAAAGAAATTGAGGAAACTAAGCTTGAAGTTGAAGGATGTCTATTGGAAGACATGAAGGATGAAGATCCAAAGGTTGTGGAAACCACAAAAATATGGAGGCAATGTAGGACCTTGAAGAAGAGGAAATCCAAATGGTAGTAGTTGAAGAAAAGAGTGATAATGAAAGAAGGATTGTAGTAGTGAAAGTTACAACAAAAGGTAATGAGGTTCACCTATATTTTGTTGTATGTTCCAATGAGGATCAAAATGTAGCAATGGGTAACGCCATTGTAGAAATAGATAAAATTGAGGGTGTTGAGATTAAGGAACAAGAGGGGAAGTGTGTAATGACAATATGTCTGTCTAAGGGCATACAAACAGTGACATGTCATTGCGATATACAAGTGGAAGTAGAATTACTAAAGGAGGTAATACATAATGTTTTCAATTTTGTGATGAAGATGAAACTAGGTTTTGTTTGGATGAAAAAGAGTATGATGCACTAGTTATGGGACAAGAAGGTGGTACAATTGCATGTCTTATCAAAGGTGTGCAGGAACAAAATGAAGTTGAAGTTGTAATAGGTGATGAGAAGGTAAATTTTTTTCTTAATGAATTTAAGAAATATGATTTTCATGTTGACATGGTTCAATTAGAGCCTGTTAGGGATGATTGGTATGCAAAGAAGGTTTTTTATGGTGTTACAGGGTTAACTACAAGTGAAAATTGGTGGATATGGATGGACTATGGTAGGTTGAATCCGACAAGATTAGAGGTGAATGAGATATAAATTTTGAGGAGGTGGTTGGGTTATGGCGGAGTTGATTCCACATCAGGGAAGTAGAGTAAAGAGTAGAGTTTTCAAAGGAGGCTATTGCTTTTACTTGTGCCATAGAAAAATGCCCCTTGTAGTTTTCATGGACTTTTAGGTCCTCTTTCATGGTATTTGATATGTTTTACTTTGGTTTTATGTTGTAACATGGCTTGAACATGCATATTTAGGTATTAAAATTCATTTAATGATGTCTTGTGAAAGTGTTGTGAAGTTTTGTAAGATATTTCTACATTCTTCTAGACTCTATTCATTACAATTCACCTAAAAAATCATATTTTTACACATCATCAAGTCCTATTTTGAAATTTTCTAAAGTATTGTAACAAGATTTCACACTTTCCTATGCACAACTTCACTATTTATCTCTTCTTATGAATTAATTGACACCTTTTATGCCATGTCATATGATTTAATTAAGAGTATTTTTATATATTATCCTGACAAACAACATTAAATGAAACTTATTTCTCAACACTTGTTTTTAGTTCCTAGGTGGGACCCATTTTCCATGGGTGGTAAACGAGTCACCCTTGGCCCCAAATTCAAAATATTTCAAATTTATTTACTAGGTTTTATTAAAAATCATTTTATGTCGGCATGTGATAAGGTATGAACAGTAAAATATGACACAAGATTGTATAAATAGTTGATTTTCACCTCATTTTAACCCCCGTTCATCAAGTTCACTTATTCAAGCATTCAATTAGCATTCAAGCATATTACAACATCAATTCAAGCAACATTCAAGCACTTTGAAGCATCCATTGACATTACTTCAGAATTGCATTATCAAGGGTTTGGTGAGTTAATAGCATTTGTATGTTGTTAGTTTATCTTTCCTTTGCATTTCATTATCTTTTCAAGGGTTTAATTACTAAAAGCTTGGTTTGATCAAGGAAAACCCCTATTCACTAACCCTAATCATTTTTCCTCTATTGCATGTTTGTTTGTGACTCTTTGTTTGCAAATTTGATAGGTTATTAGGTGTTGAAGATTGATTTCCAAGTCAACAAGGTGTTTCAAGTCAATTTAAGTATATTTTATGCTTGATGAGTGTTTTATGTTTGTTTCCTACAAAACTAACTTTGACAACCCAACAAGTAGAGATTTCCAGATCTAGTGAGTTGTCTTCTAATTTTCTAGAATTTTGGGAGTGAACTGATTCGCCATCAGTGGTGAATGAATCCCACCTTAGGACTAAAAATCTGAGTTTTGTTAGATTATGTATCACGATTGTCAGAAACTAGCTTCTGACACTTTTTCACTAGGAGGACTAATTCACCACCCTAGGAAAATGCATCCCACTGTGAAAAATTAGTAATTTTCATTAGCATCCAAAATACTCTAGAATCATCACAATTCATCTCGGTGCACAAAAATCCATCCCTTCTCTTTTTGTTCTGCATATTTCTTCCATTTTCTTCATTTTCTGCATATCATAATGTGTTTTCAAACATAGATTAAATTTTACTTTTACATTTGTCTTCACTCATTTAGATTAGTTAATTGCATTTATATTACTTCATTTAGGCATAACAACATCACACATATCATTAATTCAATGGACCCCTCGCATTTTTTGGGTCCTATGTCTCTCATTTTAGGTGAAAAACCCTAGAAGAGCTAGAGTTGTCCATAGTGACCAAAAAATCAATAGTTCATTTTGGTGAACTTGAATTTTGAAAACTTTAGATTTTTTATTTCATTCTAATATTGCATCCTAGTTTAAATTTTCATCGACATTCAATTAGGTCATGGTTTTGTTATTGCATTCTAGGACTTTCATATTGCATTAGTGAAAAGATCTTTTAGATTTCATTTTTGCATTACATTTCATTTAAAAATAAAAAAGATCTTCATTTTTCATCTATACTTGCATTATGTAGAGCATTTAACTCATCTTCAAAATTAAAAAAAAAACAAAAAAATTGTATCTTGGGACTCATTCGCCTCCTAGGGCGAATCAGTCCCTCTGTAATTTTTTTATCAATATTTCTAGCATCTTTCTAGAATTTTATTGCATTTCTATTTTTTGTATTTTGTTCTCTGTTACAGTTAGTAGTCTTTTTTTATTTGTATTTCAAAATTTTAGATTAGCTTGCATTTTCCTTCACCCTTCCTTTGTGGTACTTGTATGAGTGTTTGGTACCTCGTTGATAATACTTTAGTGAGAAGAAGTTCTAGACTTGTGGCTTCCCATGAAAGCACTTTCATTGTGGATATTGGGATCTCATGAACTTCTACTCCTAGTATGGAAAATGGTGCATTAGGCATTGAACATACCATTTCCATGCCTTCACCCTTCCATCTAGTAAATGTTGACACACACAACAATTATCTTCCCCAAGACTTGATGCTTGAAAACATTTCCCAAACTGCCATACCTACCATTGATAATCTTCACCATTTGATTGAAAGTGATGAAGGTTTTCAAGTGATGAAAAAAAATTCTGAGATTTACAATAAACATGCCTCTTCCAATACCCAATCCACAAACATTCTTGTAAGCCAAGCAGGATCTTCAATTCCTCCCCCTTCAACCATAGCTTCCATTCAAACTTATACCAATCTGCAAGTCACTACAACAATGCAACATGTTAGTTATATGACTCCTTCCTTTACAATTCTACCTAACATTCTTACCTATGGGTATGTGCAAGATCATCATGGAAAAAACAGGCCATTAAGTGGCAAAAAATTAAAAAAAAACAGAGTTAGGCAACTTGATGTAAAAATTTAAATAAGTTATATATATTATTTCTAAAATATGTAAGAATATAATCTATAGCAAATTGAATGTAGTTTCTAAACTACTAGGTTTTTTTTTTTAAATATATTTGGTGAAAATTTGAAATTTTAATGTAGTAGTACTTAAATTTTAGGGAAAATATAAGTAGGTGTTTGTCTAACCACCCTAAGCACAATAAAATGATAATATTTTTTTATAATATTTTAGAAATAAGTAGAGGACTCGTGTCCATATGTGATGCATATTTTTTTTTAATTTATTTCCAAGTAAATAATTAATTATGAATTTTTTATTACAACTTTTTAAAAATATAAAAACTCGTATGTCTGACCACCTTAACTTGGTCAAAACTTCATGAAATTCATTTTTTTATTTTTTTAATCCTATAGTATGCAAAGCATATAATGTGATGCATGTTTTGGATTCCAAAAATGTGATACCATTTGAAATCTATAGATGTTTCTCAATCAGCCTATCAATCAGGACTTTAGTCATAATTCAAATAGAAAATGAATAATAATTATTAATTAAATTCAAAGTAAATCATAATTTATATTGGTATAAAGTTGAGAATCTCCTTTAAAAACCATTTTTATTTCATCAAATTTGGGTAAAAAAAGTCATCAGCCACATACCCTACAAATACCCATCATATTGCCATTTTTTGGCCCATCATGATCCTTCACATACCCCTCTCTTGTGGCATCACAAGTCCCTTCGACCACCTTCACATGCCATAGTATTACTTTCACTTCACCTCACATCTCTTACACTCCATCACCATTTTTCCTTCCATCTCAATCTACATACACTGATCTCATTACTACACAACTTCTTACTACCGTTTCTTCCATGCAACATCAACTTTCCAACATTAGCCAAAGTTAATCTACTCCACCCACATATCATTTCTATAGTAGTCCCTTATCCTTAGAAATATTATGTACCCCGATGCCACAAGGGATAGAAATGCATCGGTTTGAGAAATATGGAGGAAAGGGAGACCATATCAATCATGTTAATGCTTACATAGCTTTATGTAGTGATTTTTTCCTTGATGAGAGACTTTTAGCCAAACTTTTTCCAAGAACCTTGAAAGATACTGCGTTAGAGTGGTTTTCCAACTTTCCTAATCATTCCATCCATTCCTTAAATGAACTTGTGGATGCTTTCATAAGTAACTTCCAAGTTCACATGACACCTAAGAAAATAATGGCTGATCTCATGCGATGTAGACAAAACATAGATGAAAATGTTATGGATTTTATCTCATGATACCAATCCTTGTATGCCCAAATCGATGTTAATATTCTTGATGCACATCCACAAAAGATGTTCATTGAAAATTTTGACACACATCTTTAGGATAGCTAACTATGATGAAATTCCCCCCGTTTATGCATTTATGCACAACCTTGTGTGAATATCATAACTCGGTTTCAAGTTGTGATTCAAAATCCGCTTCTAGGCAAACTAACAAACCTGAACAGAAAAATCAATACAACAATAACAATCAAACCTTTCATAGACCAAATAAAGGCTTTCTATAGTTTAATCCACCTTCTCAACAACAACCACAACCAACCCAACAAATTCAAAATCAAGTGGTAGCTGCTAAGGCAGTAGTTCCTTTTCATTATGGAGACCCCAATAGACAATTTACTCCCATACCTGACACCCTCCATAACACAATGAACCAATTAATTCAAAAATACATGCTCACTTTACCACCTATCCAACCACTTGATCAAACTCAGCCATTACCACCTACATTCAAACCTAATGCTTATTGTCATTTTCATTTCCAAAATGGACATGAAACTGAACATTGTAAGCATCTAAAACATTTAGTTCAAGACCTCATTGATTCATGAAATTTAACCATTTTGGGTGTTAATGATCAAGGAAATAAGTCTGTTGCACCCCCTAACCAGAATTTACAGATCTTCACCAATCCTATGCCTAAACACACTACTTCATTTGTTAAGGCTAGTGAACCTTCCAAATATGATGTAATGACTATTGATAAAAATTATGAACAACATGGTAAAATTCCACTTGTTACCCAAGAGGATCCTATGGAAATGGTGGCTATGATAGATGTCATCCCTTGAGAGGTCCAAACCTCTAAATATCTTGATATCACTTTTTCTACTAAAGATATATTACAAAAACTTCCTGATGGTCCTCTCTACATAGCTGGAAGAATCTATTATAAGCACACTAATGGGATATTAATAGATGCCACTTGTGGTGATAATATGATGAAAGAAGAATTTTTTGTATTCCATGAGCTATATCAAGATGATTATAATAAACTAATTGCATGGATCAAGACACATACTAGTTTTGCATGCCCTATGATCGGATCAATCGTACTCCCATTACAAATAGGACCTAGAACTTTAGAGGTAACATTTTCAATTATTCCACAATTTGACCAATTTCGTTTGAGGCTAGGCCACCCTTGGCTTCGCTCAATGAAAGTAGTCTAATCAGTTGTTCACAAGTGTTTGAAGTTTCCACATGCCAATGAGGTATTCACCGTACACCATAATGGATTTAATCCTTTATCTTCCAAAGGTAATTTTTCATTAGAATCATTTTGGCCTAAACCCATTGTACCCATTACACGTCAAAAGGACTTCTTTTTCATAGCATATCAAAAGTTCAAATCCAATAAAGTAACTGAATTATCTCTTTGTGGCATGTCCCCATCTACTTCCGTACCTCCCATCATTGATGAGACCATGCTTCAACCTGAATTAGACATTGAGCAAGCCATACAACCCTTTGAACAACCACCCATAGGAATTTCTCTAACCTCAACTAAATGACCAAGAGAAATTGAAACTAATCATGTCATACCTCCTCACATTATTTATAATTTTACAAAGAAAAAGAGAAATTGGCTGATCCATCTTCTTCGGCTTCTTTTGTTCTTCCTTCTTGTCATGACGTCTTTTCTTATTATGAATTATTGTTATTATTTGAAATTTCTAACCTATTCATGCATATCAAAATTTAAGCTTCTTTTGTTCTTCCTTCTTGTCATGACCTCTTTTCTTATTCTAAATTATTTTTATTATTTGAAATTTCCAACTTATTCATGCATATAAAAATTTAAGTTTCAGTAAACTAATATCATTAATTTAAAAATTAAATCAAATAACAACTAACTCGATAATCAATTGAGCAAGTAGTGGTAGTGATATTCGTGAATTAGAAACTTTCACCCATGCCTCCCAAGTCATTTTCAATCAAATCATGAGACACTTGTAATTAAATTGAAAACCTATCAAACTTAAAGCTTAGAAGTTTCTAAAGTTAAAAAAAATCCACCTACTTTGAACTGCTACACATGAAGAAGAATTTAACATGTGCTAGCACGCCAAGCCCAACCATTTAATGCCGAATTCAAGCACCTCAGTCCATCCATGTTATTCACATGGGTTATAATCCAACCACCCCTAATAAATTTTATAGCTACCCACATTCTACAATTTACAAAAAAAATTAATGCATTATAGCTATAAAATGAGTGGATGGGCTTATGTTTTAGAGCACTCAAAAATTCTATGTTTTGTGAGAAACTCCAGAGGGGCATTCAATTGAAGGAAGGAGGAGTTTCATCCTGAGCATATCATCTACCTTAGATCTCCTCCTGGAACTAGCGCCATAGGTAGGCTTTCATATTGTCCTCTTTATCTTCATTTTAGTTTGAGCATATCATAAAAATAGGGGTTGAATATAGAGTCTATAGAATAAAAGCAATCTGCAATAGCCCCATAGAATTCAATTTAGAATGAAACTGTAGATACTTGAAGTCATATATAGTATGTGGAACCTTGGGAGTATTTTGAAATTTATATATATATGTATGTATGTACTCTGTGAAAGCTTGTGATTATCAAAAAATTAGTCTTAAAACCATCAATCTCTGCAACCATATTTTAGTGCCGAAATTCTTTATTCCATTTCAGAATTATACACAACTAGTGGGTACTTGGAATCATTATATAGTAACTGCAATAATGCAGGGGTCTATAATACCTTAGATTTGGATGAAGTATTTAGTCTCAACCGAGTACATAAGGCATCCTCACTATCCCTATTCACATGATTAGAAAATAATTTAGAATGACCCTCCACAAGCTATTCTATGGAATTGGCAACCTCAGGAAAACTCAGCGCCTTCAATAGTCATGGTGCAATCTATATAAGCTCACACACTCTGCCCTCTCTAGATTAGCTATCTTTTATTAAAAAAAAAGGCACTGTAATTAGCAGGGAAATGTGTACATGTTTAGTGTAGACGCAAGCACTCTTTTAATGATCTTATGTAGATATTAATCGTTAATTTTATATATAAGGTCAAAGTTTTAATTATTGTGAGTATTCTTTTATCTATACAATAGTAATGATTTTGTAGAAATTAAATTCATAATATTGTCAAGTATAGAATCATGAGATATAGATCTAATAAGTGTTATAAATGAGAATTCAGCATATTGAAATATTATAAAGTAACTTATATTCATACTATTTCGCAACACTAGAAGGATGATTCTTAGAGATTGGAAAGTATAAATCTGTAATATCAATATCTTATTAATGATAATTAAGAATTTATAGAGACTATGGAGTAGCTAAATATACAATGATTTAATTGGATAAAAAAAACATCCATTGAATTCATATATGTTTTAAATTCCAATATAGTTCTACTCTAATTTTTTTGGTTGATAAAAAATAAATAAATCCAATTCTAATATAGTTCTACTCTATTTTTTTTGTTGATAAAAAAAAAAGAAATCTAGTCAACATTGAAAGATCCATAAATTCCCTTTAAAACATATTATTGATTTGTTTAACATCTATATCATTATATATTTTGTGGGATATTTCATTAAATTTATATTAAATTGCCTTTCCTAGTGAATAAATAAAATACTTCCATTCTTTATAACTTTTAATTTCATAAGCTCAATTGGATTGTAGATAGTTGTAATAAGTACTCCTAAGTATTGAAAGGAGAATAATCTAACACAAATCAAATATATACATGGCAATGATACGAATTTTCTACTAGTAGTCCTAATTAAAAAATTGATTACTTAGATATGCAATATGCATTCAAGAATCCTATTTGTGCATAAATCCCTTAAAATTAATACATTTCGAAACTTAGGATAATTTAAAAGGCTTGCATACAAATTTCCAATTCAACCTAGATTATGAGGCTTTGTCAAAAGTTGTATTAATGAAAGGTTGTTAAGAGAAAAATTTATGTTATAATCTTAACAAAATGGATGTTCATGGTTCCAAAATTTAGATACACTAGCCACTAAATCTCGATAACTTTTCCCCAAAAGCAATATATAAGCCCTTTCCTTGTATTTCCAAATGAATTAGAATGTATGTATATAAGATCTCTCTCAAAGAGAGACCTCTTCCTATGTTTTGGAAATAGATATTGAAGCTCTTGCATTCACACAAACTTGATGGTTGAAAGATAAGAAGAAAGGAACCACCAAGGAAAAAGAGGAATATCGCATGTAGCTAAATTTAGAAACTCATTTATTGTGTTGCATGAAAATACTTTCTATGAATGTTTATTGTCTAGTTAGCTTATTTAATCAATGGTTAAGATGGAACATTTCTTTAGTAGCAATAAATTATTCTAA
Organism: Sequoia sempervirens; assembly: GCA_007258455.2. Classification (NCBI taxonomy): domain Eukaryota; kingdom Viridiplantae; phylum Streptophyta; class Pinopsida; order Cupressales; family Cupressaceae; genus Sequoia; species Sequoia sempervirens. Next base: position 722,374,590 of record VDFB02271358.1, on the reverse strand, counting down.
AGATGCATTTGATCAATGCTTGTCAATTTACTAAAATATCTTGAGTGAATGTTATGCTTTAAATATTGTTATAATTGTAGTCCTTATAAATCTTAGATTCTTATGGGCTTCTTTCTTATGAAAGATAAATTATGTTGGAAAACCTAATCAAAGAAAGGAAAAAAAAACTAGCAGCGTTCGGTATTAACGGTGTCTTTGGCTCATGTTTACGAGTAATGTCATCGCGCTTGAGCTACTACATCTACATCCTAACACAGTTGCAATAACAACATCTATGGCACAATCCCTATAAATTGCCGAGGAGAAATAAGGGACATGGGTTGATTTAAAATCCAAAGGGAGGGAAATCCCCTTTGGATCGATAATCTAAAAAGATAAAACATAAATGAATCAAACCGCTAGTAAGAACCTAGAAAACTGTAACTTAGGAATTTTCAATGGTGCAAATGTAATTCTAACTCAAAGATATAAACATGTGGATAATTTATTAGGAAATAATTTAAACGGGTCAAGCGAGACAAACATCATTACGGAGTAGGGTTAGATGACTGTTATTAGATAAACAATAAATGGTCAAGGTGATTGTTTATTATCCATGCTTCCCATCATGGGTAGCAACCACAGAGGAACTGTCTAGGGGAAATAAAAACCCTAGAAAGGGTTGCATACCCACTCTATAATAGTTCACATAAACATATCCTAGAAAAAAGAACTACATATTTTATGCCTTGATCCCATTTGGAAGTAGGGTATGTAGGCAATCTGAGAAATGAAGGATGCTCCCAGTACTCAGGCGTTCAGGAATGGGTTTAAGGTTACAGAGATCACATAGCCAGTTATAAGAGATAATGAACTAAAATATATACAACTATACTTAGAAGAATCCCATATGGATTGCTTGATTCCTTGAGGCCCTTAGGCCAAATTTCGAGGTGGGTTTCAAGCCTATAATTATAACTTACATACCCCTGAGTTTGGCTACCTCGATACACTTTCAGAAGGGAGTGTGGTCATCAAGGAGGTGACTCAGGATTGGATGATCTTGATGAGTCCAAGACTCTAGCCAGAGCATGTACCTATCATATGATAGATTCCTTCCTCGTTTAGACAAATGCGTATTCTGATTATATGAATAGATGTATTCCTATTCCATATGAATAGATGAAGTGAATTCTTGTTCCGTATGAACATATGATATACCTATCCCATATGAATAGAAGTTCCTGAGTATACTTATGAATGAATACTTGAACACACAAAAAATAAAATATAGTGGTGTTTCGGTTATAATTAATTGGGTCCCTACACTTCTTTGGAAATAGAAGAACCTATGATGACTCAATCTACTCCTACACCTCAACAACTCTAAAACCAGATTAACAGAAATTGTGCTGCTAGGGAATGTCGGTGTCATCATTGTCTCCTTGCTCATCACTATGGCATAGAAGAAAACATAGATACTCAACATTCGCCTTTGAAAAAAGCAATAGATTTCTACCCTACATCTCTTGAACCACCATTTAATAATCCAATCCAACCTTCACAAAAACTTGATCAAATTTAGCAGCCAAATTTTTTGATAAATCCATCTTTAGAAATCACCCTTTTTCCTCCTATTGTCATTAATCTTGATGATGATGATGATGTGGAGATTTCCAAAATCGATGAAGAAATACACAATAATTTAAATTATTTATTCTCACCCACAATGAGCTTACACGATAAATCCTCTTCATCAAGTGAAGAACTTGGTACCACTCCTAGTTTGGTACTCATAATTCTACCTTTAGATAGTCAACCACCCTTGCATTACACTAAACAAGATTGGTAGGTGGATTACTTGTTAGATGGTTGACTTGCATAAACCTTGCTAGGGCTTCTTGCGTGTATTGTGTTCCCCCGTGATGTGTGTTTAATGTTTCCTTTATTTGTACACTTCTTCTATTTGTACCTCTATTCTTCTAATTATGTTTTCGCTTTTTAGTTTTGATTTGTGTTTTCCATTTGGGGATGACACAAAGTGTAGAGATTCCCTATGTCTCTTCCATATTGATCTAAATGGTCCTTGTCTTTTTCTCTTTTTTTGTTGTTGTGTTTTTTGTTTGGGGATGACGCAAAGCATAAAGATACCCTATGTCTCTTCCATTTTGACCCAAATGGTCCTTGTCTTTTTTCTTTTTTTTTTGTGTTTTCCATTTAGGGATGACACAAAGTGTAGAGATGCCCTATGTCTCTTCCATGTTGACCCAAAACGTCCTTTTCTTTTTTTCTTTTTCTTTTTTGTTTTATTTCTAGGGATGATGTAAAGTATTGAGATTGAAACTCCTTCATGATGACTCAAAAGCTTTTTCATTTTTCATTTTTCATTTTTCTTGTGTTTTCCTTTTGGGGAAAATACAAAGTGTTGAGACCACAATGTCTCTTCCATATTGACTCAAAATGGATTTTATTTTTCCTTTGTTTTCATTCTCTTTGTGTCTTTATTCCAATTCTATGTGTATTTGGGAAATGATGATATTTCTGATCTCTTTCATAAAAACATTGCAATAATGAATATACTGACCCCAAATCCATAGATCCCTTATTTGTTTGGTGTGCTTTCTTTTCTTGGGGGAAACTCCCTTTCTTTATTTTTCTTTTTTCCTGGACATTATGCAGCCTAACTTTGAAACATATGACTTAGCATAGGGCTTTCCAAGTTGTTTCTCAAGTCTTGTTTTCTTTTTTCTTTCTCTTTCCTTCTCTACTTTGAAGTAATTTCTCACAGAACAATGTGTAGCAATTCCTTTAATGTGGGGGGCATACATTACCATAATTCATTTTCATTTTTGGTTCCTAGTGTAGCCTTGTCGTCTATATAATTCATTTCTTAGTTTGTGGATGACATTGGGTGTGATGTACTTCATAAGTGTGATCTATCTCAACATATTGCATTCCTCTTTGCGGTTTGATGCAATGCATTGCATCCCCTAAGTTGTAGATATACTATTATTTGATTGGTCCTCTCTTGGAGACATTAGACACAATGTTCCCTAAGTGACTGACCTTGCATAAACTTAACAAGACTCATTTGATTTTTTTTTGCATTTTACTCATTTTTTGCATTTTTCCACCTTGCATAATGCAACTTGCATGTTTTTGGTACCTTTATTTATTAGCATTTATCTTTGTGGAACCTTGTTAAAGTTATCAATAGTCATTACTTTAACATGGTTGAGTGGGAAGCCCAACTAGAAACATGACTTTCCCCATAGCCACTTTTATGTTTGTTTGTGAGTGCATATCAACTAGCGTATATATCTTACCTTATTTTTGGGCCTTCTCACCCGGTGGACAACTAGTTTTGTGGCCCTAGAGTGATTACATTTGGGTTTTCTCATCCCCCAAAGTGAGTACACATTCTCTCTTGGCCTAGATCTTAGTCACAACTAGTTGGATTAGTGATTGAACCTTCATTCAGTTCATTTTCAACACTTTTGTGTTCCTTTGTTCTTATGTTTAATTTTCCATGGGATATTCGTCCTAGTGGCTTGATCATCTCTTTTGATTTTTGTATTCCATCTTGCTAATGAAAGTGCATTTGAACCCTATTCTTAATGTTCATGGCTACTTTAGTGTGAGTTTGAAGCAGGTTCATTCTCTCACTAAAGTTGGGGAAAAATGTGCCATAGAAAAATGGCCCCTTATCATTTTCATGGCCTTTTAGGTCTTTCTTTCATGGTATTTGATATGTTTTTGTTTGGTTTTATGTTGCAACATGGCTTGAAAATACATATTTAGGTACTAAAATTCATTTAATGATGTCTTGCAAAGGTATTATGAAGTGTTGTAAGACATTTCTACATTCTTCTAGACTATATTCATTACAATTCACCTAAAAATCATCTTTCTACGCATCATCAAGTCCTATTTTGAAGTGTTGTAAAGTCTTGTAACAAGATTTTTACACTTTCCTGGAGACAACTTCAACTTCACTATTTATCTCTTCTTATGACTTAATTGACCCCTTTATTCCCTCATATGCTTTAATTAAGTGTATTTTTAGATATTATCCTAACAAACAACATTAAATGAAACATATTTCCTCACACTTTTTTTTAGGTCCTAAGTGGGACCCATTCACCATGGGTGGTGAATAAGTCCCCCTTGGCCCCAAATTCAAAATATTTCAAATTTCTTTCATGATTTTATTAAAAATCACTTGAAGTCAGCCTGTGATGTGGTATGAACGATAAACTATGACATGAGATTTTATAAATAGATGATTTTCACCTCATTTTAACCTCCATTCATGAAGTTCACTTATTCAACCATTTAATTAGCATTCAATCATATTACAACATCAATTCAAGCAACATTCAGGCACTTCTGGAGATCCTTCTCATCTAATGGATAATGGAAAGACATTTTAAAAAGTAAATATATGGCTAATTGTGGATCTCTTAAGGCTCTTTTGGGCTCTCCATCTTTTTCCCATGGATCAACATGCTAGAATGATATGATTACTGGGAGAAAGATTGTGGATTTAGGTGTTGGATGGAATATAATAAATGGAAATAAATCCAAGTTTTGGAAGAATAAATGGCTACCAAGGGATCTGCTTATTAACAATGATAGGTTTAACAAGTGGGCTGATATCTTCAAAAGGACTTTTGGAACTCAAGTTAAGGACTATTGGTGGGATAGGGACTAGGTGGACTTATGCAAACTTAGCTCAGAGATTGTTCTAATCCACTCATCTTTGTTGGATATTAGGATGGGTTCAAATCAGTAGGATGACATCTTAGTCTAGACAGATAACCCTTCAAGCAATTTCTCTATTTCTTAAGTCGTTTCTCTACTATCCTTTTCTCAATCCCCTATTCCCTTCTGGGATAGAGCATGGATTAAACATTTGACTCCTAAATTCAATACCTTCTTCTATATCCTTCTTCAAAACAAAGTGCTCATAGTTGAAAATCTCTATAAGCGAGGATTCCAAATACCTAATAGATGCTATCTATGTAAGAATGAGGCAGAGTTTGCAAATCACTTGTTTCTCCACTATCCTTTTACTGCCACCATATGGAGTAAGGTTATGACTCTCTGGAATATATCATGGGTGTTTCCTTATACTATTGAAGACTTTTTTGTCAAGGTAAAGTTCCATCTTTGGATCTTTCTATTTGAAGATTATGGGCTTTCACTTTCCCATATATAGTATAGGGTGTGTGGAAAGAACATAATAATAGAATCTTTAGAGACAAGGAAATGTCAAAGAATAATGTATTTGAAAAAATCTTCAGGTTAATTGTTGAAAACTATAATATCATTCCTCAACAAGAGAATAATAAAGAGGTACTGGTTTGTACTCTAGATGATTTAAAGATAGCAAAGGAGTGGAAGATTAAAAATGATGTGTCTAGGGCTTCTAACCTACAAAAAAGACTAGATAGGGGTGTGCTAGAGTTTTCCTCTGTGTGGATGTTCTAAAGTTAATTTTGATGTTGCAGCTAAGGGAAACCTAGGGTTGGATTGAAGTGGAGGTGTGATTAAGGACTAGGTATGTGTAGGATCATCATGGAAAAAATAGGCCCTAAGTGGCAATAAATTCAAAAAAATTAGAGTTAGGAAACTTGACATAAAAAATTGAATCAGCTATCTATATTATTTCAAAAATATGTAAGAATAGAATTTGTAGAAAATTTAATTTAGTTTCTAAACTACTAGGTTTGTTTTAAAAAAAAAAATCTATTTGGTGAAAATTTGAAATTTCAATGCAGTGCTACTTAAATTTTAGGGAAAAAATAAGAAGTAGGTGTCTGTCTAACCACCCTAACCACAATAAAATGATAATATTTTTTAATAAGATTTTATATATAAGTATATGATTCATGCCCTGATGTGATTCATATTTTTTTGTAATTTTTTTCCAAGTAAATAATTAATTGTGAATTTTTTATTAAAACTTTTAAAAAAATATTAAAAGTCGTATGTCTGACCAACTTAACTAGGTAAAAAATTTATGAAATTCATTTTTTCTTTTTTTAATCCTATAGTATGCAAAGCATAGAATTTGACACATGTTTTGGATTCAAAAAATGTGATACTGTTTGAAAGCTATAGATGTTTTTCAATTAGCCTATCAATTAGGACATTAGTCGTAATTTGAATAGAAAATGAATAATAATTACTTATTAAATTCAAAGTAAAGAATAATTTATATTGGTGGAAAGCTAAGAATTTCTTTTAAAACCCTTTTTGTTTCATCAATTTTGGGTGAAAAAATAGTCGTTAGCCACATACCCATCATATTCCCACTTTTTGGCCCATCATGATCTTGCACATACCCAACTCTAATGGTAATTTTTTAGTGGTGATGGCTATTCCCATTGGATCTCAAACTAATCATGTGGCTAAAGCTATTGGAGCCTTTCATGTGATTAACTTGGTTGTTAGCAGGAATATTAAATATTTATGGCTCGAAGGAGACTCTAAAAACATTATTGATTGCCTCCTAGGGAAGTCCCCTCCATCATGTTCTATCAAGAGTTGGATAGAAGAGGCTAAGTACCTCTTAGCTAATTTTGAAAAAGTTAAAATAACTCATTTGTTTAGGGAAGCTAGCAGTGTGGCTGATTTCTTTGCTAACGAAGGGGTTAAACAATTAGAGCTAGTCATGTGGCAAAACCTCAGTGATCTTGGTGCTGATGTCAAGACTTTAATTAATTATGATATCACACATAGGAAAGAAAAAAATTATTTTGATGATGAAATTGAGTAGGGCCAAGTACTTCAACATCATAAGATTTGACGGGGCTGGTTTTAATTTCTTAATTGGCAGCAAGAGGTGGAACGTTTTGTGGGTTCTTTGGTTTGGCTGTCACATTTTATTTCAAAATAAATTCTCTGGTAGTGAGGTGTTTGTGACAATGGGAGGAGATAGGAAAAGGATGGAGCCAAAAACCTATGAAATGCATAAGATAAATTTAAAGTTCTAGGAAAAAATTGAATGTGGTGGGCTACTCCCATTCAAGAGAAGCTTCATGGGCCTAATTTGAAGGATATTAAGTACATTGAGAAATATTAGAAGAATGGAAAAATAAATTTGTTTAGTAGGTAGGTCAAGGTGGACAAGAACCTCATTGGCAAGGTGATTGGAATGTCTACTGAGGAAATGAAATTCTTTCATGATAGAAGGTTCTTTGATGAAGCAGTTATTAGATTCCCTAGGAAAGAAAAAGAAAAGACCAAGCTGATAAAAGTCTCCGACAACTACTTTGAATCATATATGATTAAATCGCTATGGAGGAAGGTGCTCAAAATCATCATGGAATACATTACTTTGGATGGCAGATTCACCAAGGTTTATGGCTACCACTTCACCTTGCTCAACCATTTATGTCACAAGGTAAGGGTTTCTTTACCTTATTATTTGTACTATTCCATGAACAATAGCCTAGAGGATCATAAGAAAGATCCTAAGAAGTACCATATTCTGCATACTAGCCTTATTAGGCTTATTTATGAGCACTTTATAAAAAATGTTGGCCTTATCCAACCCTATCCTGGCTTCACCCTCAAATGACGAGGGTACTGAGGATAGTGTTTTAGAGGATGGTAAGGAGCTTGAACTTATGTGGAATTTTGAAAGTCCCTTGACCCCAAATTATGGTAAGAAAACCCAGTAGGGTAATCCCCTGCCCAAGAATCCTAGTGTTGTCAAAATTCCCAGCTACTCTATTCTGAAAGCTAAAAGCCCCAGCCGCTTTGGTCAAAATGTCAAGCCCACTCAAAAAGAGCCCCTTGCTAATAAACTAGTCTCTCACTCTAAGGATTCCTTGGAGGAATTTTCAGAGGCCCCTAATGCAAGTCAAAACTCTTACTCGTCCTTCCCTACTTTGGGCAGAGATAATAGGCCAAAATTCCCCAGAAACCTAAACCATGAGGACCACTATTTTAAACCAGACCGTGAGTTTCTTGGGGATATCCTAGCTATTTCCATGAATGGTGTTGTGGATTTCTTTATAATAATGAAGTGGTCCTTCCATGAAATTAAAGACCTTAATCTCAGAAAAAGAGCCGTCAACAACAAGCTAGAGGATTTGGAAGGTAAAGTTAGCTCTCTTATTAATGCAAAGTGCGGGAGGAAGGAGCATAAAATGTGAATGGAAGTTGAGGATAATGAAGGTAAGTTCAAATTATTGGAAGATGAAATAGGTAAAATGAAAAATACTATGAAAACTATTATGGAGCATAATCACATAATGGAAAAACATAATGCCATCATTATTAGTGCAATGTCTAAGAAGCTAGAGAATTCAAATCAGGGTTCTCTGGTTGTGGATCTAGTAGCAGATAAGGACAAGAAAAGTACTAAGGATGCATGTATTTATAAGTGGATGAGATCCAGTATGAAGAAGAAGACTCCCTCAATGCCCCAGATGGTTCAGGTCCTGAAGAAGGGCACTCAAGAAATGCACAATCTTGAAGTTGAGGGTGTTGAAGCTCTTAAGTTCTTAGGCTAGTTGGGGGTTTCTTGCTAGCTTTTTTGGTTGGGTTTTTTGGTTGCCCTTGTTGGCCTTGGGTTAGTGGCTATTGTGTTTCTTGGGCTTTATCTTGTTGTATCCTCTTTGTCTCTGGTGACTTTAATGCTTATTCATTTTTTCTGTCAACTTTGTGATTTTAGGTTCCTGTAAAACCCATTTTCTCCTTTATCAAAAAAATTCAAGCACTTTGAAGAATCCATTAACATTACTTCAGAATTGAATTATCAAGGGTTTAGTCAGTTAATAGCATATATATATTGTTAGTTTATCTTTCCTTTTCATTTCATTATCTTTCCAAGGCTTTAATTACTAAAAGAAGGGTTTGACCAAGGCAAACCCCTATTCACTAACCCTTGTCATTTTTCCCATATTGCATGTTTGTTTACAGCTCTTTGTTTGAAAATTTGATAGGTTATTAGGTGTTTCAAGTCAACTTAAGTATATTTTATGCTTGAAGAGTGTTTTCTATTCATTTCCTACAGAACTAACTTCCATAACCCGACAAGCAAACATTTCTAGATTTGGTGTTGCAGAGTCATCTTTTGATTTTCCAAAATTTTGAGAGTGGAATGATTCACCATCAATGGTGGATGAGTCCCACCTTAGGATAGAAAATCTAACTTTTGTTAGATTCCAGATCCCGACTATTAGAAACTAACTTTTGACACTTTCACCAGGAGGAGGACTAATTTTCCACCCTGGGTGAATGAGCCCACTGTGAAAAATCAATAATTTTAATCAACATCCAAAATACTCTAGAATCATCAAAATTTATCGATGTGCACAAATATCCATCCCTTCTCTTTCTTTTCTGCATATTTCTTCCATTTTCTTCATTTTCTACATATCACAATGTGTTTTCAAACATAGATTAAATTGCACTTTTACATTCGTTTTCATTCATTTAGATAAGTTAATTTCATTTAGATTACTTAATTTAGGCATAACAACATCACACATAACATTAATTGAATGAACCCCCCACATTTTTGGTTCTTATCTCTATCCTTTTAGGTGAAAATCCCTAGAAGAGGTAGAGTTGTCCATAGTGACACAAAAATTGATGGTTCAGTTCTAGCAAGTGTTGGAAGAGGAGAAAGAAGAAGAAATTTTAGGCACCAATTTCAACAATAGGGTTGGTTGAGGATTTCTTGCAGTTTGAAAGGGTGGTACTACTACTCAACTCTATTTTGTGAATTTACATTCACAAAATTATTCCTACCCCAATTTTTTCATGCAAGAGCATCCACGCTATGAGATAAATATTACATCAACCAAAAATAGTAGTGTTGATTCTTTCAGAATAAGGTCTAAGTTGGCTAGAGTTGTTGAGTAGGAGAACAAAGTTATGTCTTGAAGATGTGCAGAATTTTGAGCTTTAGGCCATAGTCTTACAAGTTATCAAATGTTGAGGAAGGAATGAGGAAGATTTAGTCATTTTCAAAGTAGGCTAGTCTGGTTTCAGACTTCAAGCTAGTGGTTTAATTTGTGATGTGAATGGGTGGAATTGGCACTCAATGTTAAGCTATATGAGACATGGTGAAACTATGAAAACTAAAAATGGTTAAAGTTGGCAAGGATGATTTTTGGTCTTTCCAAGTCAGAGGTAGAGCTTATGCGTTACTTAGAAGATGGTAAGAAGTATGCAGGAAGGGTGAAATCTGACCTTGAATGATTAAGCAAGAAGATAATTTTTTTTGGTAACCCATAATCTTGTGAGTCTATGAAGGAGTTTGCGGTATGGTAGTTTAAAGCCCACAATACTGTGATAGTCCAATGAGGGGGTTACAGTATAGCAGTAACATGTAGACACTGTAATGATTATTTGGATTGACCATGGTGGAGTGGTATCATGTAGGATGGTGGTAATAGGTAGGGTGATGCATGCTAAGCACAACACCACAACTACTCAAGTTGGTGTTGTAAATATTATGGTAAAGAAGGCAATTAAGTTATAACATGAGTAGATCAATGAAAATAAATGGATGAGTAAGGTGATGGTATGTGGCATGATGTTATTTGCTAATTTCACATCATTGTTGTAAATTAATGTGATCATTAGATGAAAAATTTCACACATAATTTCCTAGTATGAATGTGATATGATAGCAGACAATGAGGAAACCATTCTTGATTGTTGATTAGGTGATGGAGGTGGTACTAAGGCAAGGTGAGTAAAATAATTAAATGAAGATTAGATTACAGAAACTAAAGATGGCTGACATGGTTACAACAAAGGTAAAGATATTTCTTGTTGGTGAAGATAGAGGGAGGATATAAATCCATCAAGAAGAAGGAGAGAAGGAGGCTAGTTGGTGAACCAGAGGGAAGCTAGTTGGTTAGGAGAGAGCTGAAAAGAAAGTGAGAAAGGCTAGACTAGAGAGATTCAACTATAACATTCTAGCTACAAGACTTGAGAGCCTAGAGTAGAATCTATGCTCAGAATTGTAAATGATGTAATGAGATAACCCATGTACCCTTTGTCAGTGGTATCATAGCTGAGAGTGCTCCCTTTTTCAAAATCTCTCCCATGAGAGAGTTTCAATAGATAAGTGGTGCTTGTGCTCCTCTCGGTGTCACCAAGTAGAGTTTGTATCTCTAAGGAAAAGTATCACACAATGTTCTTTTACATTTATTGAATAACCGCACAATCCAAAGCACCTATGATGATTTATAAGCCATGAATCAGCTTCCACTCCATCCATGGATCCCTCAAAATTAGGTGGTTTAAGTCATATTAGCTACCAAACATGATCTTGGTATGCTCTATGCTTGATTTCTACCTTAGGATGGGGTACCCATTGTGGAGGGTCCAAGTGGATTGATCCCCTCTCTCCCTCATCATCATACTCATGAATGTGATGGGGATTCTTACTATTCTCTCTATGCTCTGACTTATGTTCCTCAATTGAGTGATGAGTTTGTGCTAGTCTACAACCCTCCTCCACCATAGGTAATTGAGTGTGAATAACCCCAATCAAATAATCTAATGCATGGATGATATACAAATTGAATTTATATTGTGGATCATTCTATGATGAATCAAACACATGTAGGGGTGTCAGTGGTTCCTCTGACTAGTCTAAATTTTTTCCAAATCCATGACCATGTCCACAACCACACCCTCGGTTACTTTGCAACCTTGGTACCATCCTCCATGATATCACCAAAGATAATTATTAGTCATGGTGAACACATATTCCAAAATTTCTTATTGTTGGAACCTAGGCTCTGATACCAAATGTCATGCATGCCCTAAATTTTTCCCTAAGGGAAAAAGTATAACTAGCAATTTTTTTAAAAAAGGTGAAAAATTCTAGCTTTAAAGTATTAAAAATGGCATGATAGTTTAATTTATTTCAAGATTAGTGTGAGCCTATAAGGGTTGCAGTAGTTTGGGTTTTGATCATACCTTATGTCAAGTGCCTTAAGGAAAATAATATTAAAAAGTCAAAGTCTAATTAGGCATCAAACATCAACAAAAGAAAATTTTTAATAACCTTTTTGATGGCCAAAAGGGGTTTTGAAACCAATATGAAACATCGAAGAACTTTATCTTTATCAATTTTATCATCATCGAGTAGAGAAAGAGAGTGTTTAGATAAGTTTTTGAGAGACCAACACAAGTTTCCTAACTTGAGAAGAACTCCAAAATGACCAAACTTTACTTAGATAGGGCTTATTCAAGTTAGGATAACATATATAGGCACTAAAACATTTTTAAACTTCACAAAGATGAACCTTGCATGATACATTGGGAGTAGGAAAGGTTATGAAAACCTGGGTTATGACCAAAAAGGTTTTGATAACTAACAAAAATACTGACGACTTCAAGATATCCAAATTTTTGGCAAGCATCAAAAAAAGGGAAGGGTATCGAAACCTAGGTGATGACCGACCAAGTTTTGATAACTAACAAAAACACCAATGACTTCAAGACATACCCAAAGTTTGGTTATTTTCAAAGGAGAATTGTGCAGTATGACCAATGTGAGATCTCTTGGATTGGTTTTCAATGATGGGTCAATAGGGCATGATGTTCTAGGTGCATACTAAGTTTAAAGGAAATAAGGTCAAAAGACTGTATTATTAATTAGGCATCAAACATTAGGCATCGGTAATAACTTCTACATAATGCTAAAATGAAAGGAACAAGAAAAAAGGGTTAAGTCTGATAATCTTGGACTTTAGGCTTTGGCATTACCTCATACTAAATTTCTAATCAAAAGAAGATAATAAAAGTTAAGTCTGAAAAGCGTCAGACTTCAGGCTTTAACAATACCCTTTGTCAAATTCCCTTAATGAAAGGAAGAAGAACAAAATTCTTAAGTCCAATAATGGAGTAAGGATGATGATGAAACCATGACAAGTTGACATGAAATTTAGAATTAGGTGCTAAGAATTATTTCTTTTAGTCTATCTAAGCTCTTCAAGTATGAGTTAAAGTGAAATAGCAATCTTTGACTAAGATTACTAGACGTAGAACTATCACATTTTGAGGAGAAGCTTGAATTGACTTATGTTGACAAGCAAAGGAAAAAAAATTGATAACACATGGAAAAATTCAATTACCTTAAGCAATTCACCTTGTTGTCGTAAAACATTAATGTCCAATGGTTTGCATTAAAAAATATAAAAATCGAGCAATAAACATCTACTCAAGGAACAATTTTTGGATTCAACGAAAAGGTTTGTGTTGATGAGTGTTTTAGCACTATACAACATAGATAAATAATGATTGTTCTATCTCTCTTGAAAGGAAAATTTCCTCATAAAACTTCAAAAAGTTACCCCAAGGTTTTGAATGTCAAGTCTTCACATTGTAGAAAATAGCTTGATGTTCAAGTGATTTGGTTGTAATCACATAGGGAATTTATGGTTAATGAGGTTGGAAGCATACTGGATTATAATGATGTTCCAAGAAGTCTAAGGACTAGTTAAAATCCTTGTTGTAATTCTAGAATAGTAGTTTGAAAACAACCTTCTATCATCAAATATGGAAATTTGGGTGAAGCTTTAATCCTAAAAATAATTAAAAGAAAGATAAAAATAGTATAAGGTTAAGAGAGATATCCTAATTTAACAACAAAGATCAATCACAATCATGGTTAATGCTTAAGATAGGTAGATCCCCCAATAAAACAATTCCTACTTAACTAACATCAATCTACAATATAAAAAAAAATGGTGTAATCATCCAAGGAATACTAAAATATTTTTAGATCATAAACATCCATACACATCCAATTACTAGCACAATATGCATAAATATTCACAATTAAACTGTTGCAACATAATGGTTCACATTAACAATACACAACAACTTACAATCAACAAGCCACTAATAGTATGAACTAGAGATCGATCAATGTATTAAACATTACACCATTAATATGAAGGAACTGAAACAAAAATTTGTGTATGAGAAATGAGAAACCATGATACTTTTAATCTTAACACAAAAATTCAACAATTTAATGACCTATCTTTATTAATTTCTCTAGCATTTACTTAACAAACACTAGTTCTCTCCTCTCCTAAACTAACATCTACCAATATGTTTCTACTACAAAATTCTCCTATTGAAGTCCCTTACAAGTGAACATGCATCAACCTTTTATAGATATCACTTTACAAATCGATGACCAAGATTTAATACATTTCAAGGTCCCATATTACATCAATATTTAATGTTTGAATCACATTAGGTCTTAGAAACACATGCCCCTTCAATCTCCAATCAATTGATTCTATTACAAATTTATCCCAAGGAGAGACAAACATCCCTTTATTGGATTCGTTGAACAGGTCTTCATTGGATGAATAAAACAACCTCCTTGGTCGTCCCCTTTAAAATAATTTTCTAGCTAATAGGCATAGGTTCTCATGGAAATTTGCATTAAATATTGATATTTACCATTTAATTTTAGTTTAGAATCTCCTTGCTGGTGAATATGGCCTTGTAAAAATCCAGATGCAGGTTCACCTTGACCATTTAATTAAATTGTAGCTTCCTCCATTATAGGGTATGGTTTCATATGCTAGTCCTTTAATGAATTGATCCTTTATCCCTCCAAGCATTCTAAGAAGCACCTATGATATAAAATATCATAATTTGATCCTCCAAAAATGATAAATTCCCTTATTTAAAATATTAAAATTTATCAATTTATAGGCCATCAAGAAAATTTCATTTTTGAAATTTTTTCATTTCAAGAAATTTTCTATTTTGGGAAAATTTCAATTTTAGAAAATCTCCATTTTGGAAAAAATCTATTTCAAGAAAAACTTCAATTCTTGGAAAAAATCTATTATGGGAAAAACTTCCATTCTTGGAAAAAAATCTATTTCTCAAAAAATTTCCATCTTGGGAAAAAAATTCAACTTTGATTTAAAAATTTTCATTTCAGGAAATTAAATTTTGATTGGATTGAAGGTTTGTGGGCTAGAGTAATACAGAAGCCAAAGACTTGTGTGTTGGAGCAATTGAAAATTCAGAGGCTTGCAAGTTGAGCAATGCAAAAATTGGAGGCTTGTAGGCTAGGGCAATCTAAAAGTTTGATGCTTCAACATCATTGCATTCGAAACCCAAAAAAATATTTTCCTCAAGGCCCCAACACTTAGGTTTCTTAGGATTTATCTATTTGAGCACATTGGAAAATGAATATGAATGGCATCTTGATGAGGACGAAAATGGATACCTTTTTGGGATCACACTTTTCTCGCTTAACCATTCACTAATGTCCTAAGAGTCCTAATTAGATTGACTAACATCCACTCTAGGTGAGCCAATTCTCAATTAGGAGGGTCCTAGGAAGGGTTTCTTAAGTTCTAAGGGGTTCACCGCCAAGTAAATGCTTGGAAAAGAAAATGTTTGAAAACACACTATGATATGCAAAATATAAGCTAAATGAAGACAAATGAACATTCAACTCCCGAAATAAAGTAATATAAGCCAAATAATGAGTGCAGATGATGAAAATAAGCTATAGCAAGTTAGGGTACCTGTGAAGTTTGGAGATGTAATGAGGATTATGGAAATGTAAAGAAGCTGTCAAAATATGTTGTGGAGGACTAAGATACCCAAAGTGGCATATTAGTCTAGCTCTTGTTTTTTTGGGAAAATACAAAGCTTTATGATGTCAGGACAAAATCCCGAAGAACCTCTCAAAAATACCCTATGGGGGACTAAGATTCCCAAGGTGGCGTATTAGGCCCATTCTGAATTTTTGAACTTTTTGAATATGATTTTAAGGTTGATGTCTACAATTGATTCTTCCCAAATTTGAGGTCCTGAATCTTCTAAATCTAGCCTATAGGTAAGTTTTCATGAAGATGACAAATTTGGCAATGAAACTTTTCAAAATTTGAATCTTGCACTCCAAATGATCTCTAAGTCTTCAACTTAGATCTACAAATACAAATAGACAAGAGAGGGAAAACTTGTTGATTATTAGTGAATGTGGGTTTTCCTTGGTCAAACCCCATTTAGGTAATTAAACCAAATCATGAAATGAAAAAATGAAGCATAAAATATGAAATATGTAAACGATATCACCTTGTATGATTTCTTGTGAAGAAAATCTACAATCTACCATGTAGTGGCCATGAAGAATGTAGATCTTGGATCCTTGGATATGATGTGAACAATAGTTGCAAAAGATCTTCAATGCTACATCTACAACCTTGGCTCAACAATATGAATGGATGCACTAAGCCCTTGACATGATGCTTGAATCTTGATGATGGATTCAAATGCTTGATGAAATCCTCTTGAATGCTTGAATACTTGAAATCTTGGATACTTAGATTGCTTGTTATTCTTGAATGTGAAAAATTAGTGGAGGAGCCTTGTATTTATACTTATTCATGATTAATATCCTGAAATTACACCACAATAAGCCAACATGTAAAGTCATTAGATAAAGGAGGCTAAATCCTCTCCAAATTTGAAATTGAATCCCAAAAATAAGCCGAGGACTAAGACGCCATAGGTGGTGTCTTAGTCCCAAGGCTTAATTCTCGGGGCACAAACTACAAAAAGCAACCTTTTCAAGTGTTTTGAATATCAAGGTCCCAACACCAATAGAGGAAAAATATTCCCTAGGTGGTATTTTAGTCCCACTCCACAAATTAGTGACACACAAATATAAACATTAAATGATCATTTATCTTTTGAGGTTTGTCAAGATTTTCCATAAAAATATATAGTTTATTAGGCTCGTGGATGAAAAATAGGACCAACTAAGCCATAAAGAAGCATAAATAAAGCAAGTCAGGCCCAAACAAGTGTGAAAATGCAAGGGTATGCATTTTACTACACTACATTTAGCCCCCAATTTAGTGAGAGGATGAACTTTCTTCAAACTAACACTAAAGTAGCCAACCATGCAATCAAGAGGAGTTAAAATGTACAAATGCTAGTAAGATAGGATGACAATGACCCTAAAGGATGATCAAGCCCCCAAAGTCGATATCCTATGAAAAACCAACATAGGCACAAATGAACACACATCCAAATGCTATATGAAGCTATAATCAAACTGCCAGCATACACCATCAAGGACAAGAAAAAGGAAAAAAAAAGGAAAAAGGAATATTTTCAATGGATCAAGCTTTGACTGGCCATCCAATGTGGTGGACCACGTCTAGGCTATTTTTCCAAAAATAAGTTTACAAGTGGAATGCATTGTCCACTATTCAAACAAAACACACACTCACAAGGGCTAGTGGGAGTTAGGTGTCCACTAGGTGTTCCCCAAGGGAACATATTAAAGCCATACCTCCATGAATTTAACAATACACAAAAATGCATGCTCACACATGCTAGTGAATCTAGCTATTCACTAGGTGATCCCCAAGGTGGTCCATATCAAATCCATACCTCCATGACTTTAATAATGAAAAAAATGCAACAAGAAAGAGGAATGCTCAAAGGGACTTTTCTTACTTCGTGTGAGGTCTTACTCTTAGGGGAAATTATGCTTAACATCTCTGAGAGAATACAAATCAAAGGATAAAAGATTCACCACTTAAGGGATACAATGCATTGCATCACCACTAAGAGGAATATACTATGCTAAGATAGGTCACACTCTTGAAGTACATTATTCCCAATGTCACCACAAAGAGGAAAACATGTCACGTGAAATAAGAAAACCACATAAAATAACATGAACAGAAAAAAAAAATTGTAAGTGAAATCATGCCATAATAATGCCAATGTATCCCCCCACTTTAAAGAAATTGCTAACACCACACTGTGAACAATTAATTTGAAGTAGCCAAACATTAAAAAGGAAATGAAAGTTTCCGAAAAAATGCATAAGTTAGTACATCACATGTGAGCCAACTTAAGGCATGTCGCCCACATCCCAAGATTTCTCTTACATATACATGGAAGGTGGTCAACTAGCTACAAGAGACAATGACAAGTGGCATACAATGACAAGGCTACCTAACCCCTTGCACCCACTTAGTGTAGGACAAGGGTGAGCCGAAATGCAAAGGGGAACTAGGTGCGTGAACCCAAGGGAGAGCACTACAATCCTTAAGATGTTGAATTTTGTTACTTAAAGTCTTACATTCATTAGTGGCATGACCATTGACTCTATGATATGTACAAAATGAATTGTAGTAAAATTTATTTCATGTTTTTGTGGGCAGAGAGGTGAAACAATCTTGGAGGAGTCTCAACAAGATATTTTCTTGATCAAAAGTTGAGGATGTTTCTTTATTTTGTGGCAAAGACATCTCTTGCTTAGTACAAGTAGTCATACCTCCACAAGGTACTTTAGATTGTGAGATTTTTTTCTCTCCTTTACTGGAGGGTATAAAATCTAAAAAATTTGAATCATTAGTTCTTTTCATGATGAAATTTACATTAAATGAGGATTCCTTTGTTTTTTTCATTTCTTTTAAAGGATAAAAATCAAGGCCACTGGTGTCTATCAGTTCACGATGCACCACTATTAAAGTTGTCTTAGAAGGATGTTTTTGATGATGTTGATATTAAGTGAAGACTTTTTTGTGTCTTGAGAGGGACAATAATCAAGACCACTATTCTTTTCTTGCATACATGCAAATCTATAAGGACACGTATACCTTTTCTCTAGCACCACATCCTTTTCCAGTATATCCAATTTTTGTGTTGAAATTATAGCTTTTCTTTTCCCTTATCTAAATCTTTGTTTATGATCTTGTATTCTCCCATGAATGTATGTTCAAAATCTAAGGAACCCCAATCATCTTTTAATAACTTTGTGACTTTTTCAATGTGTTTTTCTTTCTCTTTCTATTGAACAAGTTCCACTTGTGTAGTTGGTGTTAATTTTTTCAAAGGATTTTCTTTAGCTTCCTCAAGTTGTAAGACACTATAAGGCTCAAGATCAGTTTCAAGTGTATATACTTTATTGTTGTAGACATACTCATTTTATGATGGGGGGTAGAAGGTACCACATGCATCTCATGAATCCACGACCTTCCCAATAGAATATTATAGGAAAGATCATGATTAATAACATGACTATGGTTTTGTAAGGTAGCCTTTCCAAATTTAATAGGTAAAGTGATCACTCCAAGTGATTTCTTTCCCATAGTATCAAATCCCTTAATAGATAAAGAGTTAGGTTGAATTTTTTATTTTACAAAACCATGATTATCCAAAAGGTTCACACTAAACACATTTAATGTTGATCCATTGTCCACAAGGGTTTTTTATTCCTTTTGTATTTTATCGAGCTATTATCATGAAAGGATCATATTGGTTTTGCACTTCCAAAGTAGGGATCGCTCACTTTGGTGGAAAACAATATCAACATTTATTCCTTGAATCAAGGTTGCTATATCATTTGCTTCTGCATTAGAAGGGATATTAACATTTTCTAAGGCACTTTCAATCATGTTATGATAGTGGGGGGAGGCTTGGATAAGGTCTCATATAGATATATTAGTAGGAGTATTCTTATGTTGTTCGACAAGATTGTAGTCCTTTGCATTTTGTGAAGGAAAATGAGGGGCCCTTGGTAAGATAGGATTAGGCAATGGGAGGGATGTTGAAGGTGTTTGTATTGGCTGCAAATTGTTCGTAGTGTTATATGTATGAGCAATGGTATTGTAACTCGGTTGCTGCAAAACATTAATTTTAGGTGGTTCAAGGATAAGGACATGTTTGTTTGAACTGGTGGTTTGTGAGAGATTGGAAAAAGGATAAGTTTAGGATCAAGAGAGTACTCCAAGGGGTATCTAATGTGCATAAACTCAAAATAATTATCATTATTTTCATGATATATTAGAGTAGAGGAGTCTAAGGTTACTTCTTCATCTTTATATAAGGAATTAGTTTTGTCAATGTGCTCATTTTCTTCCACCGTGATATCTTCCCTAGTAGGAGAGTTTTGAGGAGAACTAAAAACCAAATGTTCTTGAAAATCAAGGGTTAGTTCTTCTAAAATAATTTCATCACATGTAAGGAAGTTATCAATTGTTGAATTTTCTTGTTCAATAATAGTGGGGATATTAGGATAAGGATCTATTTGATTGTCCTATTTGTCTAAGGTCTCATTCTCTTGTGTCATGTACTATCAGCCCTTGTTGTAGAGCTTGTAAGATGTTCATTACATTCCATGGTTAGATATTGTAAAGTAGTTTCATCAAAAGTAGGGGAGGCATCAAGGGAAGGACAACGATCATTAAATAGATTGTTTTGAATTGTAGGAGCATTAGGGAAGGGAAGAACATGATTCTCATGACTCTCAATAGGTTCATCTTCTAACACCAACCTATACTCTTTGTATCAAGGGGGATATTAAGAGAAGGAGATTTATGGTTATCTATGATATTATCTTCTTTTGCTAAAACATCATCACAAGTAAGGGATAAATGGAGACTAGGTAAGGTGATGTTTAGAAATGTTTCTATGATCTCATTTTCTTCTTTTTTAATGTCTTTGAAAGGGGGAGGAGGAGAGGGATAATCAAGACTCTAAATACTTTTATCTCCTTTCACCAAGATACCATCATCACCAATATGAGAGTTATTGGTAGAAAAAAAAGTATGATTCTGATGATTGTCTACACTTTCATCCTCTTGTGTTATAACATTCTTAAAAATCCAATAGACACTAGGAGGGTATCCAACATGCTTATCAAAGGTTTTACTTTTCTTTCCTAGATTATACATGTGGATAGATAAAATAGAATCACACAAGCCACTAGAAACACTAAATGCTTGAAGAGAACACATGCTAACATAAGAAAGTAAATCAAGTGCAATGTAATGATTTAAAGTGAAATATTGAAATACAATTGTTAGATTGGAAGAAAGGTAATTTTTTTCTTACAGTATGCAATGATATGAAAATGGAATGTTGTAATGAAAATTTGCAATTAAGGAATAAATGAAATTAGGCTATATTTAGCACAATGCATGAAATAAAAAATCAACCCACGAAAACAAAACACCATTCCTAGCAAAAAAAAGCACAAAAGTGTTGATTTAGATCCTAAAAAATACAATATGCAACTCCATAGGGACTAAGATTCCAAGGAGGGAATCTTAGTCCTCTTGATGAAATTTGAAGCTTTCAAAAGCTAAAATAGATAGCAAATCATTTAGACAGGGTATTGCTATAGAAAACTAGAGAAGGACTAAGACCCCACCAAGTGTGTTTTAGTCTAAGGAAGGTTTTTGGTAGAAAATCAGACAATTTTGATTTGATAACAGTGTTCCCAAGGTTGCCTACCTAGGGACCTAATGTTTGGAAACCAAAAAAAAGTGAAAATGAATGCAAGAAAAAGTAACTAGTGACAAGAAATTTGATGCAAAAGTGAATGCATTTTTTTTTAAATTTTGGATGTAATAGTAATGTTCCTAAATGCAATTAGGGTGATTGAAAATGCACTTTTCAAATTTTCAATGAGATAAAATGGTGCTAGAAAGAAAAAATGCAACCTATATGCACTTTCACTAATGCACATATAAGAAACCCTAAATGCAATTTCATTAATGCAAGAATGAATGCTCAACAGTTGGGTTCACCAAAATTATGTGGAGGAAAATGGATACCTCTTTGGGATATCACAAATTTCTCACTCAACCATTCACTAATGTCCTAAGATTCCTAATTGGATTGACTAACAACCTCTCTAGGTGAGCCAATTCTCAATTAAGAGGGCCCTAGGAAGGGTTTGTTAGGTTCCAAGTGGTTCTCGACCAAGCAAATGCTTGAAAAAGAAAATGTTTCAAAACACGTGCTGATATCCAAATTGTAAGATGAATGAAGACAAATGAACATTCAACTCACAAAATCATGTAATATAAGCCAAATAATGAATGCAAATGATGGGCGTAGGCTACACCAAGTTAGGGTATGTGTACCTGGGAATTTTGGATATGTAATGAGGATTCTGGAAATGTAAAGAAGTTCAAATATGTTGTGGAATACTAAGACGCCCAGAGTGGTGTATTAGTCCAGTTGCTATTTTTTAGGGAAAGTACAAAGTCTTTGGATGCAGAAATAGAATCCCAAAGAATCTTTGAAAAATACCTTGTGGAGGACTAAGACACCCAAAGTGGCATATTATTCTTGTTCTGGATTTGTAAAAATTTTGAATGTGATCCTGAAGGTTGATGTCTACACTTCCTTCATCCCAAATTTGAGGTCTTGAATCTTCTAGATCTAGCCTATAGGTTATTTTTCATGAAGATGACAACTTTGGCAATGCAACTTTACAGATTTTCAATCTTGTACTCCAAATGATCTTCAAGTATTCAACATAGATCTAAAAAATACAAACACACAAGAGAGGGAAAACTTGTTGATTTTTGGTGAATGGGGGTTTTGCATGGTCAAACCCCTTTTAGGCAATTAAACCAAATAATGAAATGAAGCATGAAATATGAAATATATAAATGATATCACCTTGTATGATGTCTTGTGAGGAAAATATACAGTCTACCATTTAGTGGCCATGAAGAATGTAGATCTTGTATCCTTTGATATGATGTGAACAATATTTGAAAATAGATATCTAATGCTACATCAACAATCTTGGCTCAATAACATGAATGGATGCACCAAGCCCTTGAAATGATGCTTGAATCTTGATGGCTGCTTCAAATGCTTGATGACATGCTTTTGAATTCTTGAATACTTGAATGATTGGATACTTAGATTGCTTGTTGTTCATGAATGTGAAAAATGAGTGGAGGAACCTTGTATTTATACTTATTCATGCTTAATATCTCAAAATTACACCACAACAAGCTGACATGTGAAGTCATTAGATAAAGGAGGCTAAATCCTACACATATTTGAAATTGAATTCCAAAAATAAGCCAGAGAGGACTAAGATGCCTTACATGGAATTTTATTCCTTGTCCAAAAATTAGGGACACACAGACATAAACATTAAATGATCATTTTTCTTTTGAGGTTTGTTGGGATTTTCAATAAAAATGTATAGTTTATTAGGCTTGTGGATGCAAAATAGGACCAATTAAGCCATAAACACTTGCATAAATAAATAAGGGTAGGCCCAAACATATTTAAAAATTCAAGGGTATGCATTTTACTACACTACACATCTAATCTTAGTACTTGATGATTTTACCCATTTATAGAATTGTAAAAAATGTGACTGTGAAAGTTGAAGGTTTGCAAGCTGGAGAAATATAGAAGATAGAGACTTCTACATTGTTGCACTAGAATCCTACATAAAATTTCCAACAAAGCTCAAACATTTAGAAAATTTGACTTTATCCATTTTGGCATGTGGAAAGTGCATATGAAGAGAGCATAGACCTAATACTTTATGATTTTACCCATTTTAAGAAATGTAAAAAATGCAACCATGAAAGCTAGAGGTTTGGGGGTTGGAGTAATGTGGAAGGCAGATGGGGCGACACCGATTGACTAGAATTTTGCAAATAGCATTCCCACAAATATTTTCTACAAAAGGAAAAAAATTAAAATTTTATTGCAAATTGACTTAACATGCTAAGAAACCATTAGGCAAAGGCCAGGGCTAAAGTACTGTAATTTAAATTCACTGGAGAATCATTACGTAAATGAGGAAAATGACCCTACAACCCAAATTACAAAGCATAATTGTAATCCAAAAGAAAAAATCATGTAGACCTAGTAAGCAACAAATATGACCAAACCTTGAAGCAAGGACAAGCAACCAGAGAGGGAAAAGTAAAAAAAGGGGATTTTTTCTTTTAGTGGGGCATGTGTGCAAAATGCACAAAAAATGGTGACTCTATTAGGGAAATGCACTAGAGAATTTCACTAACAAATAAGAATCATGAACCTAGAATATCTAGTTGTGACCTCCATATTAGGCCTAACCAACTAAAATATGTGATCAAAGGATCAAAACCACTGGGTGATCTAACCTTCCATATGTCAAAAATCCAAGTGTGTGGAAGTGTATCCATTTTATTCCTTAAGTGACTACAAGGACCTATTCTTCGTCATGTTAATCTACATGAATGGTTCTACTTCAAAATCAACCTAGACATTTCCTTGTTTGCAATCAAGCGTCTATAGCCTCGATGAGGTGATTCTCTTGAACATAGGTCTACTACATATGAAGAGTCTATAGACCTAATACTTGATTATTTTTTACCACATTATGAATTATGGAATACACAACTATAGAAGTCAAAGGTTTGTAGGCCACAACAATGCCGAAGCTAGATGGAAAAACATCGGTCAATTAGAATTCTACAAATGAAATTCACACACATTTTTTTTGCAAAAAGAAAAAAAATAGATTTTTAGTGCCAATTGACTTAACATGTGAAAAAACCATAAGGAAAAGCTCATGGCTAAAGGATTATAAGTTCAATTCACTAGAGAATCATTATACAAATGAGGAAAATGACCCCAAAACCCAAAATGAAAACCATAATCACAATCCAAAGGGAAAACTCATGTAGACTATAGTAAGCACCAATTATGACTGAACCTTGAAGTAAGGATGAGTAGTCGGAGAGGGTAAAACAAAGAAAGGGGTCTCTTCTTTGAGTGAGGAATGTGTATAAAATACACAAAAATGGTGACTCTTCTAGGGAAATACTCCATGACATTTTGATGATAAATAAGAATCACAAACCTAGAATCTCTAGTTTAAACTTCCATATTAGGCCTAGCAAACTAGAATACATGATCAAAGGTTCAAAACTACTGGGTGATCTAACCTTCCATATGTCAACAATCCAAGTGTGTGCAAGTGTATTAATTTTCTTCATTAAGTGGCTACATGAACCTTTTCTTTATCATGTTACTTCTATGTGAATGATTCTACTTCAAAACCAATGTGGACATTTCCTTGCTTCCAGTCAAATTTCTATAGCCCTGACAAGGTGATTCTCTCAAAAATAGCTCTACTACCAATTAGGCATCCATAGCCATTATAGAGTTATTGGAATCCTTCTAAAAGGTTGAATTTCCCTATTTTTATTTTCTTCTTCTTCTTTCATTTATTTTGATTTTCTTCATTCTTTTCTTTTCATTTCAACTTGCAAGCAATGAATCTTGCACTCAGGGCTAAGAGTTGTAGTGACCCTAAAACAAAATTTAAGATTTTCACTTACCAAAAATTCATAGAGGAACCTATAGCGACCTCAAGATTCTTATGATGCTTGAAAGGTATTAAATTTTAGAATACTTTAGAATTAGATTAGACTATTGACTTATTCTCTTTAGATCAAACATATTGACAACTTGACAGTAACAAAATACCTTTATCATCCATTCCTAAAACATGATTGAAGTTTCTCAAAGAATGAATTAAGAAAATCCAAGATGATTAAATTGTTTTTTTTCTTGCAAACTTTCCCAAAAGAAAATAAAGGTAACCAAACAGAGAAGCAAAGAAAAATACAAAACCAAACTAGCCAAAGTGGGAAAGAAAAGAAAAAGTTGTTATGTGTCTTTTTCCTCAAGAGAAGAAAAAGTTATGAAATAACACTTTAAAAATTAAATGAGAAATATAAAAAATAAAGCATATTGTGATACTTTTATTGAAAGAGATATTAATAAAAAATATGTATAAATACCTTTTGAAAAAGGGGGAAGAATAATTATTTACATAAATAATTATTAGAGGAAACCTTTGTGAAAGGGTGTGATGGTTTTGAAACCACCCATTAAGACTCGTATAAAGCATTGTGTGAGATATGGAAAATACTCAAGAGTGGAAAAAATTCAAGGAAGAAAATTTAAGGAAGATGGAAGTGGTTGGTGATCTATGGATGGGATGAAGAAGGAAGTACATCTATAGTGTGTGTCCAACCTTGGGTACAAGAGGGTACACTCAGAATGGTCTTGGCCCTGGCATCATTTACATGTTGAGTAAATACTTTGGAGCATGTTATGTACATGTTGAATAATTAATTTGGAGTATTTTTTGCATGGTTTTGAGCATTGTTCCCATAGAACGAGCACTCATGTAGAGTGGAAAAGTCCAGTTATCTCTCCCAGAATGATACATAGAAAGAGCCAATATCACTGCCATCATCCTCGTGCAAGGATGATCTTTCCAAGTGCCATGATTTAGATAAGTACTTAACCTACTCAAATATATCTCAATTATAAATTGTGAGATGGAGTTTGATTCAATTAAAATTAGTTTAAGATGTTATTCATTTCTTTTGATCATATTCATACTATTATATGAAAATTTGTATATTAATGATGATAATATGAATGTTCTCAAGTCTTCAAGTGAACATTGATAAATAACCATTTCATATAATAATTAAAATTTATATTTTTCTACCTTATAAAATTAACTCAAATATAATATCAAATCTATCCAATTTGATGCTTGAGGAAAAGTGTCATTACAAAAGAAAACTATAACATCTATTCAAATCAAACAATATACAAAGAGAATAAAAATAAACCATGTTCAGACATGTAAAAACAACACTCAACCCTATATGATTTCTCAATGCATGCACAAATATCAAGGCAATAGTTATTGTTCTAAGCCATGTGAATTCATCCTTATATTCAAAAAAATGAGTTTCAATATCATGACTTTCAAATCCAATGAAAAAATTAGGAGAAACCAACAACTAAGGTTTTTTTGTAGGCCCATGGTTAATCCATAAACAAGTTATACTTCCTACATCACCAGAATAAAAATTATAAGTTTGAGTATCCATAGGAACTAGGAAAGAGACAACCTGGATGTCATATCATGTAGGAAAAAACTTTTGACCACTCATAATATTGAGTGATATCATTTGACCATGCATTTTCATCTTCAAGAGGGCATATTAGGTGGTGCAACATTCTCCTCGTATCATTGATCTATAAATTACAATCACATCCCTTATGTAGTATACCATGCGATAGATTAAAATTTTCAAATTCATGGAACATCTTACCTTATTCCATAGTCATATAAGGTTGAGAAGGTGAATTTTCCATCACTTCACCAACACTATACATATGACTAGCAACCTCTCCTAGCTTCCCTTTTAGGAGGTTCATAATGAAACACTGGTCATCTACATTCAACATGCCTCCTATATCATTTTCCTAAAAAGGTATCACACTATGCACTTTAAATTATTACATGTCAACCTCGCTTTAATGGGATTCTGTGTCATGAAAACATGATATGGGAAAATTTATCCTACTAAAATCATTAGATTGTAAAGAAATACTAGAATTAGATAAAGAAAAAGACCTATTTTTTTGAATTGATTGTATATGTTTCTCATAATGACATCCCTTAAAAAAATTTCTTTGAACTTCTTCTTCTCATGATTTATGTGTGAACACCTGATAGGATTCATCAACTAGATCACCAGTATCCATGTGTTGCTAATCATTAGAATACCCATCAATTGATTATATTTCTTCATATTCATTGTTGCTATATATTGAGATGGTATCCTCTTTCTCATTTACTGCTTCATCTATTCCATCTACCAAAGGTTCTAGTAATATTTCTTCATCACTATTGATTTTTGAAGCACCCTCTTTTCTAGTGTCATTATAACTTTCTAGATTATTAGAAAATTATTTCTCTACATCTAGGGGATTGAATTCCTTGAATAATAGTTTGTGATTTTCTCCTAAGTATTCATCAATAAAATGATCTTTCAAGGAATTAAAAGAATAATATCTCTTGAATTTTGCTTGATAGTTCACCCATATGACCTTTGGAATCCTTTCCAAGTGATGTGTCCATTATGTCATTGTCATGACATGAGCGAGACTCATATTCTATCACTTCCTTTGTTGTTTATATCTCAAAATCAACCCATGAAGTTAAATCAGTTGCACGATTACTTGATTCAAGTTCTTATGCATGCTTTACAACAATAATAAGAGATTTTGTGTTGGATTGGTTTGATAGTTCTACTTGTTCCTTAATTTTTTTAATTATTGTTTGGTATTGCAAGCATGTGAACTTTGAGTGTGCTACATTGTGTATCATACACCAACCAGGTAATAGCAATTCTTCTAGTTGTATTTTATGAAGTAGTCCTAACCAGTATTTCTAGAGCTTCACAAAAAATTTATCACATCTCACCACCATCAAATCTTCATTATTACTAGTGGAAGAAGACTAATTGATAACTTGTAGATGATCCAAACTAGTTGAATCTTTTATTTCAGATGTTTTACCTTCATCAAGATGGATAGAATCCTCTATTGTATGTTTCATTTCATCCAAACATTTATTATTTTCTATTGTCTTAAGAATTTAAACTTATTTCATGTCTTTGACATCCTCAATAGTTGATTCAATTTTTTTTGCTGTATATTTTTCTCATTCAGCTTTTTTATGTGTACTAAAATTTACAAGGTATCGACTTGGTTGAATGTATGGATACCTTTCTTCAAATGATTCCTCTTTGTGGATGTTTAAATGTTCCACCAAACCAATTTTTTTTTTTTACTTGATTAATGATACATTTACATGAATGTTAGGTGAGCTCTGAATGAGGTGCATTATGCACCCTACACCATCTAAACAACAATATATCATCCAAACATAACCCACTTTCACTACTAAACTATTCTTTGAATAGATCTATAAAGGATTCCATTGTAGCATCAACAAGTTCTTCCAATTTTGTGGAAGCCACTGGCTCATGTACCTTCTAGGAGAAGATTTTCCTTAGCAAAACCATCTCTATTCTATACAAAAAGGTCATAGATTCTAACTCATTGTGCCTATCTACTTGGTATTATGAATTGTGCATGTTTTTGATAATGCAAGGCGATGCAAGAACTTAGGGTATAATCACTTATTCAAAGATTCATGAAGCTGAGAAATATCCATTTGAGGGTTGTTCTTACAACAAAAAATGTGAAGTTGTTGTCCTTCCATCTCAACTAAGATATTTGTTTTCAATTTTTTTTATTTGTACATTTTTTTAATATAAAGAGAACTATCATATCTCAAATTTATACATGAAAACTCATTCAACTTCAAGCTTTGTTTCCTATTCTCATCCCTCCTTCTAGTGCCAATTTTTTTGATGATTTTTTTAGCACTACACAACATAGATAAAATACGAGTGTTCTATTTCTCTTGAAAGGTAACTTTCCTCAAAAAACATTAGAAAATGACCCCAAGATTTTAAATGTCAAGTCTTGATAATGCAAAAACCATCTCAATGATCATGTGATTTGTTGGTAATCACAATGTCCATTTATGGTTAACAAGGCTAGAAGCTTATGGGACTATAATGAGGTTTTAAGAAGTATAAGGATTGTTGCAAACCCTTGATATAATTTCATAACAACAATCTAAAAATAACCTTCTATCATCAAATATGGAAATTTGGGTGATTCTTTAACCCTAAAGCTAATTCAATGGAAGATAAAACAAAGGTACAGAGTTAAGAGAAATATTCTAATCTAACACCTAATATCAATCACAATAATGGTTAATTCTTAAGACATATAGATATCCCAATAAATAAATTCCTACTTAACCAAGATTAAATCTACAATATCACACAAATGGTGCAATATTCCAAGGAATACTCAAATATTTTCAGATTGTAAACATCCATAAACATATCCAATTACTAGAGTAATATGCATAAACATTCATAGTTAAAATGATGCAACAAAAATATTTAGACTAACTATAAACAAGATCTTACAATCAACAAGCCACTAATAGGATGAACTAGTGATTGATCAATGTCTTCAATGTTTCGCTATTAATATGAATGAACTAAAAATAATATTTGAGACTAACAAATAGGAAACCATGATGCTTTCAATCTTAGCATAAAATTAATAAAATCAATGACCTATGTGGATTATTTTCTCCAATGTTTGCTAAAGAATCTCATGTTCTCTCCCCTCCTAAACTAATTTCTACCATTATGCTTGTACTACCAAATTATCCTAATAAATTACCTTACAAGTGAATAGGAAGATCAACCTTTTATAGATGTCACTTTACAAATCGATGGCTAGGATTTAATCCATTTCAAAGGACCAAATTATATCATCATTTAATGTTTGAATCATATTTGGTCTTAGCAACACATACCCCTTTAATATTTTAAATCAATCAATTCTATTACAAATTTATCCCAAGGAGAGACAAAAATCCCCTTCTTGGTTTCACTACAACTCCTCATTGGAGGAATAAAATAGGCTCCTTGGTTGTGTGACCCTTTAAACTACTTTTCTAGCTAATAGGAATAGATTATCATGTATATTTGCATGACATATTGATATTTTCCATTTAATTTCAGTTTAAAATATTGTTTTTGGTGAATAAGGCCTTGCACAAATCCATATGTAGGTTCATCTTGACCACTTAATTAAATTACAACTCCTTGCAATATATGACACAATTTCATATGTCATTCCTTTAATGAATTGATACTTTATTCCTTCAAGCATCATAGATTTCCCTTATTTAAAATATGAAAAATTATTAATTTATAGTCCATCAAGAAAATTTCATTTTTTGAAAAAAATTATATTTTAAGAAATTTTCGATTTTGGGAAATTTTCTATTTTGGGATATAATTTCCATTTTGGGAAAAAATTCATTTTGGTAAAATCCTATTTTGGGAAAAAATCCATTTTTGGAAAATATCTATTTTATGAAATGTGGACAATGGAAATGGAGTCACAGCTTCTCTTATCCACACCTAAAAGGGGAATGAAGGAAGAGAAATTTGATTTCACAAAGTTCACAGTAAAGAACAATTTCGTGAGATTCCAATGAAATTAAGATTGAAATCTGTCAAAGGAGATTGTTCTAAAGGCTGAAAGCTAATAAAAGGGATTACCAATAATGCAAAACTTGTAAAATGCAAATTGTTTGAAAACACAATGTGATATGTAAACATCTACTAAATGATCAAGAAATGACCATGAAACAAAACAGAAAAAGTTATAAAATTTAATGTGTGCACTTGGAAATGTGTTGAGGACTAGAATGAAGACTTGAAATCCTGTTGATTCTAAATTTTTTTACCTACTAGGACACATATGCCATTTTGGGTGACTTAGTCCCAAATCTAGAAAACTGCTCTAGAGCACATTCCAGTCAAATGGGTATCTAGATCTATAGAAAATTCTAAAAAATAGGTACAGTGGGACTAAGTAACCATTGATGGTGACTTAGTCCACTTTAGCTTTTCTGAAAATATGAAAGTGGAAATGAAAGCTCTCAGACTACACTTTCTGCTCCTCTAGTTGTCTAGTTTTGAAACTATCAGATTCAAGCTTGATAATGACTTTTTTGTGGATATTTTGGCTTTAAAAATAGGGGCAATGTCTTCAAAAAATTTGTAAATTATTCTTCAATGATTTCCAAGTCTTCAAGGTACCTAAACCTGCAACCATACAAGGAAAGAAAGAGAAATGTTGAATGTTAGGGAATGTGGGTTTTCCTTGGTCAAGCCCCTTTTAGGTAATTAAACCAAATGAAGAAATGAAATGAAGCATGAAAATAATGAAGGAATTATAAAATTTCCATGATGATAGATCTTAAATTTATGTACCAATGGATGAAGGATTTTCCCTTGAATTCTATAGAAAGCTATGCTGATGACTTAGAATGCTAAAACCCTAGCTTGCTTGACTTGAGTGAGATGATGAATGATGATTGAAATATTATTGAGTTATAAATTATGGTTTAAACACTTTTTTATATAGGAAATCCACCTAAAATACCCATTAATTTGATCCCCAAGGCGGACATGAAGGATAAAAAATTTTAAAACCCTTTTTTTCCTGCTCAAACCTTGAAAATAGCCCAAATGGGACTAAGTCACCAAGCTAGGTGAATTAGTCCCACCTAGATGTAACTCATTCACATAGATGGGTGACTTAGTCCCATAGGGGACCTTTTCCTAGCTAGATTGTCAAGGAGTCAATAAATTAAGCTTGTATGTTGTTCTAGTCATGTTTTTGATAAAAATAAGCCTCGAGATGCACAATATGGGGTCATAGGAGCCTATTAATGATGATATAAAGGGTGGTTAGTGCTAGGGACACAAATTTCAATGTGAAAGTGTGATTAAATACACTTTACAACATTAAAATGAGGTCCACATAGCCTAGAAAGGCACAACATCCAATGTGAATGTGTAAAAAAATTACAACAATAGCTTAGAATTATCCTTCTAGATTAATGTGAAAATGAAATTAAAGACATTTTATAACATTGAATTAGGGGAAAAATAGGTCCATTAGACTTAGATTCTTAATGAAAGTCTAGAAAAGTGTGAAAGTAATTCACAACACTTTAGAACACCTTTACAAGACATTGATAAATGCATTTTATTCAGTTTGCAAGGGTCGAAGAGCTAATGTGGATGTGTAGAACACATCACAACACTAAATCAAGGTTTCACTAAGTCCAATTTATCATTGATTATTCCCAAATCAAGCAAGGAAAAATTTGTACTTTTTCGATAACATTTATCCCCCTCTTTAGTGAGAGGATGAACCTACTTCAAACTCACACTAAACTACATATTCAAGAGGAGTCCAATCATACCAATGTGGATGAAAAAGGATGAAAAAGATCAAGGAAGTGGTCAAGCCCCCAGGATCCAAGATCCTAAGTTAAATTGACATAAGCACAAGATAACACACAAGGTGAATGATTTGTAGCAAATCATGATACACAATCATGTAATGACAAGAACCAGAAGGAAGAAAAGAGAAAAAATAAAAAAATGAATCAAGCTTTGACCATTTTTCCAACATGATGTGGTTCAGATCTATGTTGTTTGTCCAAAAATTAATACTCATTCTGAGGTGACATAACTCATGGTTGTTCACGGAGTGAGAAGGCCTAAAAGGTGAGAAACATACATTCATGGCTGGTATGTACTCATACACACGTAGGTGGCTATGGGGAAAGTCATGCCTCAGAATGGGCTTCTGAATCGAACCATACAAAGATTATACCTCCTAATAACCTTAATAAGGTGTCACAATGATTTTTTTTTGTAAATTATTTTGAATGTCATGTAAATATTTTGTTAAAGGGGATTTCACTTTGTTCGTGTAATGTCTTCTTCTTAGGGAGCATTGTGCCTAATGTCTCCAAGAGAGGACAAGTCAAGGTGTTAGATCATTGCCCATGGGATTCCTTGTTCACATCGTACCATGTTAGAAAATCATACACTCTTGGATGATTTCAAACCCAATGAAACCACCTAGAAGAGGGCACATCACACTTGTAAAAAGGAAAATCACACCATGAAAATTTTCCCATAAGATGTCATTGATGTATGCCCCCACTTTAAAGTGGTTACTACATCATGACTTTTATAAATTGCTTTATTTGATGAAAAATTAAAGAAGATATGAGAGCCAACTTTGAAAGCCCTAAGCCAAGTCATATGTTTCTGAATTGAGCTACATCATGGATAAGTATGTCACATATGAGTTAACTTAAAACATGTCATCCACATCCCAAGCTTTCTCTTTTATGTTCATGGAAGGCTAACAACTAGATAAAACAGACAACAACAAGTGACATAGGAGGAAAAGGCTACCTGACCCTTTACCTGCACTGAGTGCAGGACAAAGGTGAGCCTAGAATGGATGATGATATGTTGATCCTTGTGATGAATGTAAAACATGCAATGATGGCAAGGAGTAGCAACTAATGTTATTTATGTTGATAAGCATACAAAGTTTCTACTTGATACATATTTAATGAGATGTCTATCAGTTTAGGATGTACCAAGGTTAAAGTGTTCTTGGAAGAATTGTTTTTGATAGTGTTGAGATTGAATGAAGGTTTTTGTTTTGAAAGACAATAAGCAAGATCATTAGGCTGTATAAGGACATGGATACCTTGTTCTATAGCATCACATCCTTTTCCAAGTTGTCATCCAAAAATTTTTGTCACTTGTTTTGGATTTGATGGTTGTTCAAGTGTCTTAAAGGTTATCTTGGATATTATCTTTTCTTTTAAGGTGGTTGAAGGGAATGTTTTTGAATGTTGTTATTGTTACCAGTTTCTTTTTGATCTTTTTGGACTCTTTTGTTAAGATAGTGTATTCTCCCATGGATATAGGTATGAAATCAAAGGTTTCTAAAGAATCCTCCAATAAATTGGTGGCTTCTTCAATTTTATTTTGTCTTTCTATATCATTTTTCTTGGTATTGATCATACCACATGTAACCTTATTGTTTTGAGGAGCAGATAGTTGCTTCAAGGTTTCATCATTTTCAAAGAATGATGGTGGTAAATCCATACCAAGCAATTCAAGATGCTTCAAAGTGAGGTTAGTTTTGGTTTTCACATGATAGTGTTGATGTTTTCTTGCACCATGATACCTTCCCTATTAGGAGAGTTTTTAGGAGATCTATAAACTAGATGTTTATGACATTTAATGTGTGGTTCTTCACTATTGAATTCAATGCAAGTAAGGGAATGATCCATGGTTGGGTTTTCTTGCTTAGGAATGATGGAATTTCTTTTTTTAATAATTTTTTTCTCGTGATTCTCAACGATGGGATCTTGTAATAGTATAATATCTTCTTTATGAATAGGAGAGATATTAGGAGAGGGGGAAATTTTATTGTTATGATTGTTGATAATTTCATTCTTGTTTTCAAAAGTCTCATTCTCTTGTCCCATAGTAGCTATCCTAATAGGAAATCTTTTAGGAAAGTGACAAATAATAGGTTCATCACATTTCATGGTTGAATTTGATAAAGTAGCTTCATCACTCATAGGAGAGGCATCAAGAGAAGGATAACTAGAAGTTTCATGGCTACCAATGAGTGGAATATTTTGTTCAAATAAGTCTTCCCAAATGGTAGGGGCATCAGGAAAGGGAGGAATAATATTCTCATGAGTCTCAATAAGGATATCTTGTAACACCAAACTATCTTCTTTGTCTCTATAGAAGATATTAGGAGAAGAAAAGGTTTGATTGTCATGGTTATCTATATTGGCATCCCCATGTCTCATAATGACTTCTCGAGTGGGAGAGGTAGGATTGTCATAGCTCTCAAATATCAACATATCCTCCACACAAATATGTTTTTCATGCTTATTCACAATTGTATCCTTATTTACTAAAAAAATTTCATAAGGAGGTGAGGTGTTTGGAGATGAATGTAGACTAGGTAAGGTAGTGGCCTTAATTTCAGCTTCATTTGTCATAATGTGTTTGTAAGGGGGGGAAAAGGAAGACAAGGAATACTTTCATGATCTTCAATTATTGTGTCTTCTTTTAGAAAGATACCTTCTTCACCAATGGGAGAGATATCAAGAGAATAAAAATTATGATTATCATACTTATCAATGTTTGCATCCTCTTGTGTCAAAATTTTAGTGGATGATCTTAATGAGAGGAAGTCCCTATAGGCTTCATCTAACATGTCTAAGTCATTAGTACGAAAAAGGTGATGCCACAATACTGGTTTACAATTTTTGGCCAAATTGGACACTGAAATATTTTTTCTAACTAAATCTTCACTTTTGGGAAACTATAGCGACTAAACCGTGAGGAATTTGAAGATGATGCAAACTAGAGTTTCATGAATTTTTTTTTGTAAATTTTAAATATATTTTTTCCATTTTTTTGAATCAGATTGCACTTCTTTTCCATCTTCAAAAACTAGTTTTCTTTTCAGAAAACAACAATTTTAAGGAGTGACACTCACCGCATAATGCATAACTTTTTTCAATGAAGGATAAAATTCTAATTGTTTTGAATTTAGATTTGTAACTTCGATATCTAGTGATTCCACTTGGTTAGATAGCCTTTTATTGAATATTTTTTCTTTAATCAAGTTTCGAAGTCAAACCAATTACAATTTAGACATAGGTGGACAGTATAACTCATAACTTTTATTGTATGTATCAAAATTAATTTTTTTTTGGTTGGATGAATGACTTCAATATATCGTGCACTCATATTTTTCAAAATTTTTTTATAATCTTCTATTTTTCCATATGTGTAGAACAAAAATCTTCATTTTTGGTGAACAATCTATATTTAATAAAACTAAAAAAAAAACATAATAAAACCAAAACATATTAAAATTATATTTTTTGGATAGCTTATTTTGAGGATTACCTAATTCTAGTTGGGTTTGTGAAGTCTCTGCCATTTTCATCTTCAACTTGAGCTTCAAAGTGCAAAAAAATTGATTTTTTTGGTGATAGAGAGTAGGAATTAGGGGCAAGGGGGGTTTTCTCAAACCAAGGGGGTTTGAGTGAACTCCCATTATAAAAGGGGTTTTGATTTTTTTCTTGGTGGGATGGTCTGTACTTGCATTAAATGGTTTTGCTCAAACCTAGGTTTGAGCGAACCCTCGTTTGGTTCAATCGAGCCCCTAAGAAATAATTTTTTTGGCATGGGATCATTTTTGGCAAGTTTTCCTCCCTCATTCAAATTATAAACCACTTTTGTGGGTTTACCCAAAGGGCTTGGATGATATGATTTTTCTAAATGTAAGCATTTTTTGAATTGTTTCTTGTGATATTTGTAGTATTTTGTTTTCATTTTCTAATTAATTTGATCTAAATGAACTAGGAACTAATGCTGAAAATAAAAATTGCAAAAATCTAATGCTATCCATAACGGCCATGAATGTAAACAATGTTTATTTCTAATGATTTAAATCTAATAGAAGCTATGTAAACTTAAAGTACAATGTAAATACATAGGATGAAATGCAACTTTTTAGATTTCACACAAGGTAATGGAATGATTATATTATGCAATTATTTTAAAATGAAATGTTGTGAATGAAAACTTGAAATTAAGCAATGCATGAAATGAGCAAAATTAATGTAGATTTAGTGAAATGTATGTAACAAAAAACTCTACCAATTGAAACATATAGTTTTAATGGAAGCAAAAAAAAGCTTAAAAATAGCATTTTCAATGTTGTGAAAGGTAGTTTCAGGGGTGAAAAGGGACTAAGTCACCCAAGGTGGCGAATGAGTCCCAATATGGACTTTTTTATAGAATTTTTATATTTTTTTGGTTGGATTTTATGGTTTCTATGTTGTATAATGCAAAACTAAGATGAAAATTTAGAATTTCAAATGTTTTTAATGATTTGAGATGCCAAAAATGTAACTTGTATGCAATTTTACTAATGCAAAATTTGAAACCCTAGAATGTAAATTAATCAATGTAAACCCCAATGCAAAGTTAATGCAAGGTAATTCTAGGATGATATGGACTCCAAATTAGAAAAGAAGGTATTCAAAAGTTAGGTTCACCAAAATATTGACAATGTAAATGGAATCACAACTTCTCTTATCCACACCTAAAAGGGGAATTAAGGAAGTGGAATACTATTTTGCAAAGTTCACACTCAAAAACAATTTTGTGAGATTCAAATGCAATAAGGATTGAAATTTTTCAAAGGATGTTGTTTGAAAGGCTAAAAGCTAATAAAAGGGATTACCAATAATGCAAAACTTGTAAAATGGAAATTGATTGAAAAAACAATGTGATATGAAAACATGTACTAAATGACCTAGAAATGGCCATGAAACAAAACAAAAAACTATAAAATTGAATGTGTGCACTTGTAAATGTGATGAGGATTGGAATGAAGATTGAAAATTCTAGTGATTCTAAAATTTTGACCTTCTAGAACACTTACCCCATTCTGGGTGACAGTCCCAGATTTGGAAAACTACTTTGGAGCCCATTTTAGCCAAATGGGTATCTAGATCTATAAAAACTTATAAAAAATAGGTACAGTGGGACTAATTTTCCATTGATGGTGACTTTGTCCACTTTGGATTTTCTAAAAATCTGAAAGTGGAAATGGAAGCTCTATGTGTGCACTTTTTCTCCTCTAGTTGTTTGGTTCTGAAACTATTAGATTCAAGCCTAAAAGTGAATTTTTTGTGGATATTTTGGTTTTGAAAATAGGGCGATTTCTTCAACAATTTTTTCAATTATTCTTCAATAATTTCCATGTCTTCAAGGTACCTAAATGTTCAATTGCACAAGGAAAGAAAGAGAAATGTTGAATGTTAGGGAATGGGGGTTTTCCTTGGTCAAACCCCTTTTAGGTAATTAAACCAAATGAACAAATGAAATGAAGCATGGACATGAAATTAAGGAATTAGAAACTTTCCATGATGATAGAACTTGAATTTCTCCAACAATGGATGAATAATCTGCACTTGAATGCCTTAGAAAGATATCTTGATGACATAGAATGCTAAAACTGTAGCATGCTTGACTTGAGAGAGATGATGAATGATGAATTAATTTTAATTTATTTATGAATTAGGGTTTAAAGGCTTGTTTACATAGTAAATCCACCTAAAATTCTTATTAATTTGATTCCCAAGGATGACATGAAGGAAAAATAAACTTAAAATCCAATATTTCCTACTCAAGCCTCGAAAGTAGTCCAAATGGGACTAAGTCACCATGATGGGTGACTTAATCCAATTTGGATCGGACTCATTCACCTAGATGGGTGACTTAGTCCGACAGTGGCCCTTCTGCTAGTTGGATTGTCGGGGAGTCAAGAAATTAAGCTTTTATGTTGTTCTAGTCAATTTTTTTTTATCAAAATAAGAAATGAGATGCACAATATGGGCTCATAGGAGCCTATTAATGATGATGTTAAGGATGGTTAGGGATAGGGACAAAAATTTTAATGTGAAAGTGTGATTAAATACAATTTGCAACATTAAAATGAAGTCCATATAGCCTAGAAAGGCACACCATCTATTGTGAATTTGTAAAACACATTACAAACTAGATTAGAATTAGCCTTCTAGATTAATGTGAGAATCCAATTAAAGACATTTTATAACATTTAATTAGGGGGAAATAGGTCCATTATAATTATATGCTTAATAAAATTCTAGAAAAGTGTGAGTCACTCACAACACTTTAGAACACCTTTAGAATACATTGATAAATGCATTTTATTCAATTTGGAAGGGTCGAATACCTAATTTGGATGTGTAAAAAACCTCACAACACTAAATCAAGGTGTCATTAATTCTAATGTATCATTGATTATTCCCAAATAAAGCAAGGAAAAAGGCATACTTTTTTGGTGTCCACAGGAAAAATTCCATTTTGGGGAAAAATTCTATTTCAAGAAAAATTGTATTTTGGAAAAATTTGCATTTTAATAAATTAAATTTTGAGGTGATTGAGGTTTGAAGGTTAGATAAATGTGGATTCCTAAGTCATGTAGGCTAGATCGATGTAGAAGTTGAAGACTTGCGGGCTGGAGCAATGCAGAAGTCAAAGGCTTGTCAGTTGGACCAATGTAGAAGTTGGATGCTTTGACATCATTACATAGGAAACTGACAAATAGTTTTCCTCAAGGACCAAAAACTTATTTTTATGGGGATTTATCTATTTGAGTACATGGTTAAATGGATATTAAGGACATCAAAGCTTTTTACTTGATGATTTTACCCATTTTTAGAATTATGGACAATATCATGACTACAGAAGTTGGAGGTTTGTAGGTTGGAGCAATGTGAAAAATGAAGAATACAACACCATTGCACTAGAAACCCACAAATAGTTTTCCTCAAGGCCCCAACATAGGATTTTTGGGATTTATTTGTTTGATCACTGCAAACAAAATTTTTTGCACACAAGGGTCTTTCTAGCCCTTCTAGGGTTTTTAACCTAAAAGTGGAAAGATGGGCCAAAATGTAATGTATACATTCAAGAATAATGTAATATGGATGAAATAAGCCTAAATGAGATAATATAAATGCAAAGGACTAAAAAAAATAGGTGATTATTAATGCTACTTGCTAAGAAATGCAATTTGTTTGAAAACATAGTGGTGTATGCAAAAAGAACTAAAAAATGAACAAACAAGAACATAATTTGATGAAACTAAATGAGGTGCACCTAGAGGGTAAAATTTGATGTCGAAAGGTTCTAGAATGCTATGCAGATCAGTTTTGAAGCCCACTGGGACTCATTCACCACAGATGGTGAATTAGCCATGTTTCTCGTAAAAATTGCTAGAACATGTTTTGGGATGTTAGTAACATAGAACTTTAGAAAACACTTTTTCTAGCATGGTAGTGGAACTCATTCACCATAGATGGTGAATTAGTCCACCTTCAAAATTTTGAAAATTCAAAGGTCAACTTTGTGGGTCTTGGTCTACATTTTTTTTCCTGACAGCTTGCGAGATCTAAATCTGGAAAATATGATGAGAAAATGGTCTCCAAGTTTCAAATAGGGTTATGTTGACTTTGATGACTTTTCAACATATTTCTGACAGCTTTCTTTTTCACAAATATTCCTACAAGACTTACAAACATACATGCAAAGAGGGTAAAAAGGGTTAAGGGTTAGAGTATAGAGGTTTTCCTTGGTCAAACCCCAATTTGGTAATCAAACCCTTGATAATGAAATGAAATAAGAAGAGAATGATGAACAAATAACATGCAATGTCATAAACTCACCAAACCCTTGATGTTGAAGTCTAAAGATATGTTGCTCCAAGATGCTTGAGTACGTGATTACACGATGAAAATGCTTAAATGTTAGGATGAATGCTTGAATACTCAAATCAATGAGTGAATGGATGACTGGGGGTTGAAATGAATAGAAAATAATATATTTATACATAATTATGCCCTAATTTCTTGAAAATAAAACATCATAGGAAGACCTTAGGTCTTTAGGAATACAAATCCACCACTAATTTGAATTTATTTTGATTTTTGTGCTAAGAGGGACTCATTCACCCCTAGTGGTGAATGGGTCCCACTCAAGGCATGTGAATGGGTGTCAGGAATTAAGCTGTCTTAAATGATGTTTCTCAGGTTTGTATTAAAAATACATTTAATTTAAGGTCTGTAAGTGCATATAAAGGGGCCAAATAAAGAATAAGAAAGGTGTATTTGTTGATGAAAAGTCTAGAAAAGCATGAAATTTTGTTACAAGACATCACAACACTTTAAAATAAGACTTGGTAAGTGATGAAAATGTGGTATGTATGTGAATTATAATAAGAAGAGTCTAGAACACTATGAAAATGTGTCACAACACTGATAACACCTTCACTCTTACATCATAAAGTCTTAATGATTCATAGAGATTCAATACCTAATGTGAATGTGTGTCACATTACAACATTAAATCAAGGTGAAATCAACCCAAATAAGCACAACGAGGGAGAAAACAAGAAAAAATAGAATGGTTTCCTTTTCTATGGCCATAATTAGCCCCCACTTTAAATAGTGAGAGGATGAACTTGCATCGAACTCACACTAAAGTAACCAAATATGCAATCAAGAGGGGTTTGTATGCACTAATGCTTGGTGAGATGAGACAACACTAATAAAGAGGGATGATCAATCCCCTAGGATCAAGATCCCATGGTAAACCAATCATAAGCACAAAGGAACAAACATGAAAATGATGAAAAGGAATGGACATAAGTTGAAAGAAAGTTAGATCAAGCTTCGATCATCTATCCATCTCATTGTGGATTAGATCTAGGCTATTTGGAAAGAAAATGCATACTCACTCGGGGGAAATGGGACTCGTGGATTTCTGTCAGGTGAGAAGGACCAAAAGGTGAGAAACATACACTCACGACTTGTATGTACTCACAAACACACAGGTGGCTATGAGGAAAATCCATGCCTCATAATGGGCTTCCCACTCAACCATACTAAAGTTATACCTCTTGATAACTTTAATAAGGTGCCACAAAGGAAAATTCCATTTCATGCTTCATGATACAAGAAAAGCTTTGTATGCTTAGAACTCATGAACAAATTCAATGACAACACATGCATGCAAGTTGTGTTATGCAAGGTGGCCATGCAAAAAAATGTTCAAATGTGTCTTGGTTAGTTTATGAGAGGTCTTTAACTTAGGGAACATTGTGTCTAATGTCTCCAAGATAGGACCAATCAAAGAATAGAATATTCACAACTTATTGGATGTAATGTATCACATTATGACACTAAGAGAAATGTAATATGGTAGGAGAGATCATGCTTATGAATTACACTATACCCATTGTTATCCACAAACTAACAAAAACAATTGTATAAAGTAACAAGGCTCCACTAAGAACCAAGAAAAAGAAAAATGAATAATGAATAATGCTAATGTATTCCCCTACTTTAAAGGAATTTCTACACACCATTTTGTGAGAAATTACTTTAAAGTATCAAATTAAAAAAATGAAATAGAGAAAGCATACATGAGAGAAAACTTGCAAAGCCCCTATGCCAAGTCATACGTTTCTGAGTAAGGATGTGTCATGCAAAGGAACAAAAGAAAGAGGGGTTTCCCCCAAAAAGGAACACAAAAAACACATAAGGGATCTATGGATTTAGGGTTAGTATGTTTGTTGCTGCAATGTTTTGATTAAAGAGATCAAAATTGTTGTCATTCCCAGAATACACATAGAACTCGAAGAATGACAAAAAGAGAGTGAAAAGAAAAGAAAAATAAGATCCATTTTGGGTCAACATGGAAGAGACATAGGATGTATCAATGCATTGCATCATCCCCAAAAGGAAAACACAAGCAAATGAAAATGAAAATAAATGATATTTTGGGTCAACATGAAAGAGACATTTCAGTCTCAATGCCTTGCGTCATCTCCTAAAGGAAAAAAACAAAAGAAAAAGAAAAGGGGCCTTTTGGGTCAACATGGAAGAGACATAGGGCATCTCAACACTTTGTGGGTATGTGTAGAATCATCATGAAAAAATAGGCCCTTAAGTGGAAAAAATTTAAGAAAATTAGAGTTAGGAAACTTGATGTAATTTTTTTAATAAGTTCTCTATATTATTTCAAAAATATGTAACAATAGAATCTGTAGAAAATTGAATGTAGTTTCTAAACTACTAGGTTTATTTTAAAAAAAATCTATTTGGTGAAAATGTGAAATTTCAATGCAATATTACTTAAATTTCAGGGAAAAAATAAGTAGGTGTTTGCCTGGCCACCCTAACCACAATAAAATGATAATATTTTATATAATATTTTAGATATTGTTAGAATTGGCTATGGCTACCAAGATCTATGGACCAAATGGAAAGAA
Organism: Sequoia sempervirens; assembly: GCA_007258455.2. Taxonomy (NCBI): domain Eukaryota; kingdom Viridiplantae; phylum Streptophyta; class Pinopsida; order Cupressales; family Cupressaceae; genus Sequoia; species Sequoia sempervirens. The sequence goes on along the minus strand of VDFB02271358.1, from coordinate 722,331,525 downwards.
CAAAAAGAGAGAAATAATATGACAATAATAAACTATATTCAATGTCAATGATATGATTGTTGTGATTATGATTACAAATGAGAGAGACCCCTTAGTTATATATCCAAGGTGAGATGCAAATGTCATAGGATTATGAAAAGTGTCTTAATCATATGACATGAGACAACTAATCACACTTACCTAGGTTTCCATGTAGTATTTGTCAAAGATAAGATAACAACTAATGACAACTAACATCTTCTAGAAAGATTCCTTCCTATGACCTAAGTAAACTTAACTAATATGTAAATAAGTCCCTTAGTAATGAATTAACTATGTACAAGACTTTATTTACACCAGAACCCCCCTTTAAGTGCAACTTAGGGAGTAGTAGATTATTATGCAAATGACACAAAGATGCAAGAATGGATCCCAGCTACAAGGCATTGTTAGGTACCCATGTACAATGAAAATATAATACAATCTCTCACAAACGGAGAAAATGAGAAAACCCAATGGGACAAAACTCCTCAACAAAAGAGAGATGAAATGCAAAAAATGAATGCTCTCAATGAAGAATGAGAAGGAAGAAAACCCATGTGAGGAAAAAGACCCCCCCAAAAGAGACAAGGTAGCCTCCCCTCAATGTTGAGTTTCCTACAATGATGGTAGAAGCTCGACATTGAATGATGAAGATGATCCAATCTCGTCAAACAACATTCCTCCCTTTGGGAAGAAACAAAACCATGGACATATGCAGGAAGTCAGGATGATGTATGATGATATATGATGTGTCTGAAGCACGCTCAAGTGTCTCCATGCCACTTTCGAAAGATGAAACAATCCAAACAGATGTTCTAGGCCACACTGCTGAAGAGGAAAATCCAACATCAAGTAGAGATGAATGTAGAGAACAATCTAAAGAAAAAGATATCCCCTCTGAAGACAAAGAAGCCTCCTCCAAATTCTTTCCAAAATTATCCACACTCACGCCAATCTGTAAAAAATGATCATGTAGAGAATGAACAAGAGGGTCAAGGTGTTCCCTCACAACAACTGAAGAAGGTTCTTCTCCATCAAAGAGAATATGAATGCTATCAATGGTGTCCTCCAAATATGCAAGATGAGACTCCACAAAAGAGTTTGAAATACATGTCAAGAAGTCATCCAAGGTAGCCATATCGAGAAGACTATGTATGTCCTGCTACACTGAATCACTAGGAGCCAAAACTGTAGCAACACAAGCATCATTAGGTACAATAGTAGATGGAGCAGATGAAATGCATGGATCAAGAACTAGATCTGATGTGAGAACTCCCAACTTCAAAAAGCCAAATGTCTCCTTTGAATTATGATTCATATCAACATATGAAGGAACAAGGTCATCATTAGAAGCAAAGTGTGCAAAGGTATACAACCAAGATGAATGATCAACCACCCCAGTAGCAATGATCTCTCGAGTCTCCAAGTCTCGAATGATGACTGAATCAGGTGTGAACTCCACAGTTCTCCCATTCCCACCATTTGCAATCTGATATATGTAAAGAAGATTGTTCATCAAATGAGGAACACACAAGACATCCTAAAAAGTGTTGTCCCCAATGCTAATAGATCCCTTCCCTATTACACTCATGTATGTATTTTTTCCCATCAAGATAAGAGACATAGTACATGGCTGAAATGAAGAGAAGATAGTCTGTGAAGATGCCATATGATGAGATGCTCCTGAATCTAGAAGCCACCTCCCTAATCTTGGACTTGAAAGAGCACAAAGAGATTGCCCTTTATTTCCTGATGTAGAATCTTTACCATTGTCTTTTTAGACTATTTTGAAATAGAACGAGAAGAAGATTTAGACATTCTAGAAGGAAAATCAATGTGATTCTTTTTTAGAAGATTTTTCAACTAATCAATATCCTTCTTATAAAAATAGTGTTCTTCATATCCATCCTTCTTGCAATATGCACAAAAATGCCTCTCCTTCTTAGATGATTCCCCTTTGGAAGAGGATTTTTTCTTTTCTTGATCTGAATGTGGATTATTTTTTACTTGATCTGAATGTTGATTATTCTTTACTTTCTTCTATTTCTTATCTTATTCTAATTCTTTCACTTGACTAACCAATAATGCCTGAGATTTAGAAGTCTTGATGAGACCCATTGAGATAAGCTTTTGTTGCTCATGTATCAACATCTCAGAAAATGATGCAAATGATGGTGTAGTATATGTAGACCCCATAGTCAATCTATGAGTATGAAAGCTAGAAACAAAAGAAGCATAATCAGGACCAAGCTTGTTCATTGTATTGTACACCAAGTGGATGTCCTTCTTATCAATTCCACATGCTTTACATTGCTCTCTTAGATCATTAACCTTAGTGATGTAGTACTAGATGTTGTCAAAGTTCTTAGAATCAAGATTCATCAAATCATTATCAATTTAATAGCCTCTTACTTCATCTATAGTACCATACAATGTTTTCAATTTTTCCCAAGCTCCATGAGAATTTTTACATGATTTAATTTGGAATAACAAATCTTGAGAAATTAATCTACGAAGACACCCAAGAGCTTTGACATGTTTGATCATCCATTTTAACTTTTTCTCATCATCAATAGGTTCAAGTACCTTATTTTCAACATATAGAGAGTTACCTTATGTCATTAGAATATTCCATGCATTTTGATGCCATGTTGAATAATTATATGATGCGAGTAAAGGATCCTTAGAATGATCCATGAGAATGAGAGAGAAAAAGAAAATAGATCAAAATAATGCACCAAAAGACCCCCCAAAATCAATCAAGAAACCCCTCAGGAAATATCTGATTTGGAACTTTATGAGTAGTGCGTTTACAATTGCCACTTGCCAAAAACAACGAAGTGGTCTTGATTTTGGTATATACAAATGCCCAAAGTAGGCCACAAAATTAACTACAATTTTTGGTAAAATTTGAGATCAATTTGATCATACCATTGAGAAATACATGAAAAAAAATGCACTTTCAAAAAAAACTACACTAAAAAATGTTACCGTAGGAGCAAGATATGAGCTCCCAAAGTTCCCAAAATGAGGACAAAGCAGCAACACCTATGAGAATCTGAAAATTATTGAAAAAAAAACACAAAAACCAAAAATTGATTGCACCACTATGTAGAGCATGAAAAATTGGCCCAAATAAAAAAAAATTGCCCAAAAAAAGGAGTCAAAATGACTGAGTTATGGGCCTCAAAAGTTCGCCTATGAAAATCAAAATGCAAACAGTGAGGGGGAAATTTTTTTTTATCAAATGTTGATGCAGGGATGATGTCAGGAATCCACTTGATTAAATTTGATGGTTGTTGGCTATAAAAAAAATATTCTGCTTTGGCCAGAATATGCTCCAGACTAAATATTCTTTGGAATATCCCCTAACACCAATCTGTTGGAATCTTCAGTGGAATCTTAAAGAGATTCACCATAATCTGTGCAAACCTAATGGAATATTGCCTTCTAGTCAGTTTTTTAATATTTGTCAAATTTTTACTTTGATCATTGTTGATTCTTTTGTTTATCGATTAGAAAGAGATTCCTGCCGATGGATGCAACTTTCGGGTGTGGCCGCGGTCGAGAGGCCACGTGGCATAGTATGAATGACTTGTGGTACTGTAGGTTTGGTACCCTATGGCTTGTGTGTGTATCTGATGGGGTATGCTAGTACAGTAAGTACCCTGTGCTCTATAGAGTATAATTGTTCGCTGAAAATTCTACTTTTTTTTTTCAAATTTTAAATAAAATTTTCACAATGACTTTTAATCGGTAAAAATGAAAATTTCGATAAAAAAAATTCAAAAAAATATCCATGAATAAAATAATTTTTTTATCAGAAAATTTGTACTGACATTGTCATTATGACGCTTGGGGGGTTGTACGACTCTTTGGGAAAAAAAAATTTTCCTCATCAGATGACTTGATCTGAATTGGATGAATTAGCAGTCGATCTTATGGTTTTTGGCCCTTCTAGACACAATGGCAGGGTCGGATTTGACCCAAAATGCTCCAAAAATGTAGCTACCTTCTAGATGTGGCAACCACTCTTTAGCTTCAAACCCTCATAGATTTGGCCTCGTATGTCCGATTTGGATGGAACAAAAGGAGAAATCGACTTTCTCAAACCTTCTAGATGCAATGGTGAGCTTAGATTTGCACCAGCAAGCTCCAATATGAACCTGTAATAAAGAGCCACGAAATGGAACCTCCTCAAATCTGGAATCTCTCTTCAAAAAAAGACTCTCCAATGGCACCCAACTTTCTCTGATACCATGTTAGAATTGGCTATGGCTTCCAAGATCTATGGACCAAATGGAAAGCACAAAAATAAATAAAGAATGTGACAAGAATAAACTATATTCAATGTCACATTTGATATGATTGTTGTGATTATGATTACAAATGAGAGAGACCCCTTTGTTATATAGCCAAGGTGAGATGCAAGATGTCATAGGATTATGAGAAGTGTCTTAATCATATAACATGAGACAACTAATCACACTTACCTAGGTTGGCATGTAGTAGTTGTCAAAGGACAAGATAACAACTAATGAAAACTAACATCTTCTAGAAAGATTCCTTCCTATGACCTAAGTAAACTTAACTAATCTACAAATAAGTCCCCTAGTAATGAATTAACTAGGTACAAGACTTTATTTACACCAACAAATATAAGTAGAGGAATCATGTCCCAATATGATGCATATTTTTTATAATTTTTTTCCAAGTAAATAATTAATTATGAATTTTTTATTACAACTTTTAAAAAAAATTAAAATTCGTATGTCTTACCACCTTAACTTGATCAAAACTTCATGAAATTCATTTTTTTAATCCTATAGTGTGTGAAGCATAGAATGTGATGCATGTTTCAGATTCAAAAAATGTGATACCATTTGAAAGCTATAGATGTTTTTCAATCAACCTTTCAATCAGGACTTTTAGTCGTAATTCAAATAGAAAATGAATAATTATTATTTATTAAATTCAAAGTAAAGCATAGGGTGATCCCACAAAGGTGGTTTAGAATTTTTGGGAGGAATTGATTTTTGCTGAAATTAAATATTTTTATAAAATATAATGATTTAAGCCTTAAACGGTTCCATTTAAAGAATTCCAATTGAAGAGGGTTTGATCAAACTACCTTAAATCAAACCCCCTTGGATAGAACCCCGCTAGTTTTAAACCATACCTATAAAAAAGTCTCCTTTACACCTATCAAAATGCTAATAAAAAACCACTTTTGATTTACCTTTTTGGGGATCAAATAAATTCATTTAATTTATTTTTTTGCAAGTATGTAGTCCTTATTTTAAGCCTCCCAAAAAGTATAATTTTAAATAAATTTAATTTAATTAGTATATTTACTTTTTATTTCTCGTGAATGTTGTTTTTTCACCAAAAATCAAGCTCTCTATTCTACACATGTGGAAAAATATTAAATTATTAAAAAAAAAATTAAAAATATTAGTACACTAGATATTGAAGTGTTTTATCCAACAAAGAAAAAAATATTTAATTTTGATACATACAAAAAAGTTATACATTATACAGTCATGCTATGTCTTAATTATAAGTGCTTTGAATTCAAAACTTGATTAAAGAAAAAATATTCAATAAAAAACTATCTAACTAAGTGGAAGCACTAGATATCAGAGTTATGAATCTAAATTCAAAAGAATTAGAATTTTACCCTTCAAGGAAAAAAATTTAGACATTATACGGTAAGCGTCACTTTTTAAAAATGTTGTTTTCTGAAAAAAAACTAGTTTTTGAGGGAGATGGAAAAAGAAGTGCAATCTGATTCCAAAAATTTTGAAAAAATAATATTTAGAATCTATAGAAAAAATGTCACAAAACTCTAGTTTTGCATCATCTTCAAATTCCTCACGGTTTAGCGCTATAGGTGCCCGAAAGTGAAGATTTAGTTAAAAAAAATTATTTAGTGTCCAGTTTGGCCAAAAATTGTAAACCACTATTGTGGGATCACCCCATAGTTTATATTAGTGAAAATCTAAGAATCTCCTTTAAAAACCCTTTTTGTTTCATCAATTTTGGGTAAAAAAAGTCGACATCCATATACCCATCATATCGCCACTTTTTGGCCCATCATGATCCTACACATACCCTTGTGTCATCCCCAAAACACAAAAAAAAGTGAAAGAAGGAAATAGAAAGACCTTTTTCGGTCAACATGGAAGAGACATAGGGCATCTTAATTCTTTGTGTCATTCCCAAAAGGAAAACAAAAAAAAAAGGAAAAGGTGAAAGTGATGTATAACATATAGAATAATGAATGGACAAATAGAGGAATTGCATAAAGAGAGATAACATCAAACACCACGTCATGGGGGAACACGATAGGCACATGAAAACACAAAAGAAAATAAAATGAAAAATACTAGTAAGGAAGATGCCAGTCAGCCGCCAAGCAAGTCATCTACCTCCCAATTATGTTCATGATGGTTCAAGGGTGAGTAAGTAGTCAAAGGGACAAGTGAAAGTGTTGAACTAGGGGAAATACTAGGTTCTACAATTTATGTAGGAATTTTGTCATTTAAGCTCATGGAAGAGGAAAAAAATGTATTCAGATCATTATGTGCCTCTTCATCTATTTTAGTGATTTCATCATCATCATCATCTAGATTAATCATGATAGAAGCATGATGGTAATGTCCAACGAAGGGTGTATCAGGAGTTGTGGTTGTTGTATTGGTTTTTTTTTTTGTGATTGGGGAGGATGGTTTTCATGCATTGATTTTTTCAATTGTGGATGTTAATTTTCTTTTCTTTCTTCAATTTGTAATTGATGAGAAAGGAGACAACGTCAATGCCTACACTCCCTAGCACCTCAGTTTCTTTTGATTATATTTTGAAGTTGTGTTTCTATAAGAGTGGGTTGATTGACCATAGGCTCTTTTTATTCCCCAAGGGAAGGAATAGAAGGAACCATAGGAAGTGGGTTAATCACTTTCTCTTTTTCTTGATAAACTTGTTTTATGCGAGGGGCCATGATCGGGTTGGTTTCATGATCTCTTTGGCATTTGGATGATGAAGGTGAAGTGTTTATTGTTGGTTGATCTTGAGTTGCTAGTTTAGGTTCAGGGTAAAGCATCATCTTACATAGGATATAGGAGTGTCATATGTGGATGGGGATTTGTTGCAGAGGGACAATTCAACAATTCTATTTGCTTTAAACTTTTGGTAAGCAATTAAAAAGAAATATTTGTGAGGTGTTATGGGTTCCATAGGCTCAGGATAAAAGTCTTCTAAAGAGAATTTTCCTTTACAAGACAAAGGGTTAAAGCCAATAAGGTTAACAATGAATATGTAATTTTCATGTGGAAAATTTATACATTTGTGTATGACTGAAGGGACAACTTTCATCAAGTGAATCCATGGATGGCCTAGCTGTAGATGAAACGTATTCGAATATGGAATGATAGAGAATGTTGCATCCACTGTCTTAGGTCCTATCTATAATGGAAGGATGATCGATCCTATCATAGGGCAAGAAAAACCATTGTGTGTTTTGATCCATGCTCTCGGTTATTCATAATCTTCTTGATAAAGATCATGTAATACCAAAAATTCCCCAGTGATCATATTCTCTCCATAGGCGGGATCTATGAGTATCCCATTAGTGGGATTATCATAAATATGACTGGCTATGTAAAGAGGACCATCAACAAGATTCAGAAGGATATCCTTAGAAGAAAAATTAATATCAATATATTTCTTAGGTTGGCCCATACAAGGGATAACCTCTATCACACTGACCATTTCATGTATAGAATCAATAGTAGTAGTATGTGGAATAGAATCAAGATGTTCAATAGTTGTATGAACATTTATCACATCATGGTTTTGAGTTTCATTGGCTTTGATCAATGACACATTATTTGTTGGCATCAAATTGGTAAATTTTAATTGGGTGGGCCAACAAATGTATTTCCTTTAACATTAACATTTCAAATGAATAGATTGCCAAAATCAATGAGGTCTTGCACTAGGTTTTTAAGATGCTTACATTTTTATGTTTCATGTCAATTTTGTCCATGATAATGGAAATAAGTGTTAGGTTGAAAGGTTGGAGGCACAGGCTTAGTTGCATCCAATGGTTTAACAATAGGTAAAGTAATCATATGTTGCTGCAATAGTTGGGACATTGTGTTATAAAGAGTTCTTGTTAAAGATGTAAACTATCTTTTTGGATCTCCATAAGTAAATGGTATCATGACTTTAACAACTATTACTTTTTTTTTGATAGGTTGAGGTGGTTGTTGAGGAGGGGGGTTGAATTGTAAAAATTCTTTGTTTGGTTTTTGAAAGGGTTGTGAATTATTTGGGTTGACATGTTCAGATTTTTCAATTCGACTAGTAGTGGACTTGGCAACATGAATACTAATTGAATCGTGTTAGTCACAAAGGGTTGTAGATAGATGCATGAAAGAGGGAAATTTCATCATGGTCAATTTATCTTTGATGTGAATTTTTAAATTTTCAATGAACATCTTGTGGAAATGTGGATTAGGAACCTTGACATTGATTTGGGCATAGAGTGATTTGTAGCATGAGATCAAATCGGTTACTTTTTCATCCACATTTTTTTCACATCTAATTAGAATATCGAATGTCTTTTTGGGAGTCATGTGCACCTGAAAATGATTTATAAATGCATCAAATAGTTCATTGAATGAACAATTTCAATTTTCTGGTAAGGATGAAAACCACTCCAAGGTAGTGTCCTTTAAGGTCCTAGGAAATAGTTTGGCCAATAGTTTATCATCAAGAACAAAGTCACTACATAAGAATTTGCAATCATTAACATGATTAGTAGGATCAACCTTCCCTCTGTACTTCTCAAATCTAGGTATCTCAATCCCTTGTGGCATTAGTGTTCTTAATATTTCCAAAGATAATGGGCTGCTATGGACATAATAGGTGGGTGGGGAATTTTGGCTTTGGCTTATGATGGATAATTTTTGTTTTATAGAAGAAATAGTGTGGAAGAGTTGTGTGATGAAAGGATTAGGATAGGTGGTAGGAGGTGGAAGAGAGAATGGTGATGGAGTGTTTTTAGTAGTAGGAAAAGTGAAGGGAGCATAGATAGGTGGGAAGGTGGTGGATGATAGAACATTTGATGCCACAAAGGAACTAGGATTGCTAGTAGGAATACCAAAGGAAGGGGTGACATTAGTAACAAATTGCATGACTATTGCAACTTGGGGAGTGGTGTAGGTAGGTATGGATGCTATAGTTGAAGGGGGGGAATGTGAGGTCCTTTATGGCTAACCAGAGTCTTTGTTGGTTGAGATGTACTAGAGGTGGAAGGAATGCATTTATGGTATATCTCAACAATTTGTTTCATAACGTCTAAGCCTTTGTTACATTCAAGAAGATGATGAATTTTGTCTATAGTATGAATGGTGGTGGTTGAAATGTTTTCAAGACACATTTTTTGTTGTAGATGTACTAAATCCCTGTGAATGTTAATAATTTTGTCTTATAAACTGTGATTATTTTGTTTGTCAACTTGCATGTTATTGGAAGGAAAAGCATTGCTAAAGGTAGGGTCCATACCTAATGCACTATTATCAATACCAAGAGTAGTATCCCAGGATAACCCAAGGTCCACAATGAGTGTGTTATCATGGGATGCCATGAGTCGTGAAATTCTTCTCACCAAAGTATTATCAATAGGGCACCAAACACTCATACAAGAACTACTAAAGGTGGGGTGGATGCAAATGAAACACAAAATAGGAGCAATAAAATGCTAATAATATAAGTTCTAGAAACTATAATAGAGATGCAATAATAGAAAACAAAAATGTAGAAAATGTGCTTAAAGTGACAAAAATTATTACAATGCCAAATATGCAACTAGACTAATTCGCCCAGGGTGGCGAATGAGTCCAGGGATGGATTTTTTTGAAATTCTTCATAAAATTTAAGATGTATTTCATGCTTTTTAGATTATATTATGCAAAACTATGATGCAAATTCAAAATTTCAATGTTTCTAAATGATTGGAAATGCAAAAATGAAAGCTATATGATCTTTTCACTAATGCAATTTTGAAAATCTTAGGATGCAAAACAATACAAAACCTAATTCAATGTTCATGAAATTTAGCCCTAGGATGTAAATGCACTTGAAATTAGAAGTGAAAAAGTGCTAAATTCAAGTTCACCAAAATGTAAGAAAATATTTTGGCACCCAAGGGTCTTCTATCCCTTCTAGGGTTTTTCCCCTAAAAGGGAAAAGATGGGCCAAAATGCAATGTGTACATTCAATATTAATGTAATATGGATGAAATATTCTTAAATGAGATTATCTAAATGAAAATGACTAAAAAAAAAAGGGTGATTATTAATGCTAAACTAAGAAATGCAATTTGTTTGAAAACACAATGTTGTATGGAAAAAGAACTAAAAGCATGAACAAACAAGAACATGTAATTTGATGAAATTGAATTAGGTGCACTTCGAGGCTAAAAGATGATTTTCAAAGGTTCTAGAATGCTACAGAGATTAGTCTTGAAGCCCACAAGGACACATTTACCACATATGGTGAATTAGTCTTATTTTTGGTAAAAGTTGTCAGAACAGGTTTCGGGATGTCAAGAACATAGAACTTCATCAAAAAAAATTTCTAGAATGGTAGTGGGACTCATTTCCCATAGATGAGGAATTAGTCCACCTGCAAAATTATGAATTTTCAAAGGTCAACTCTATGGGTCCTAGTTTGCACTTTTTTGTTAGACAACTTGTCATATCTGAATCTGGAAAATCTATCGAGAATATGGTCTCCAAGCTTCAAATAGATTTATGTTGAGTTTTATGACTTTGATGAGTTTTCAACACCTTTTTGAAACCTTTCTCTTTGAAAAATATTCCTACAAGACCTGCAAACACACTTCCAAAGAGGGGAAAAGGGTTCAATGTTAGAGTATAGGGGTTTTCCTTGGACAAACCCCAATTTGGTAATCAAATCCTTGATAATGAAATTAAATAAGGAGAGAATGATTCAAAAATTACATACAATGTCATAAACTCACCAAACCATTGATGTTGAAGTTTGAAGATATGCATCTCCAAGATGCTTGAGTGCTTGATTAAATGAGGAAAATGCTTAAATACTATGATAAATGCTTGAATACTTCAATGAATTAGTGAATGGATGATTGGGGGTTGAAATAAATAGAAAATCATATATTTATACACAATTATGCCCTAATTTCACAAAAATACAACATAGGTTGACCATAGGTCTTTAGTAATAAAAAACTGCCATTAATTTAAATTAATTTTGATTTTTGTACCAAGAGGGACTCATTCACCCCTAGTCATGAATGGGTCCCACTCAAGGCATGTGAATGGGTGCCATGAATTAAGTTGTCTTAAATGATGTTTGGCGGATTTCTATTAAAAAACCATTTAATTTAAGCCCTGTAATTGCATAAAAGGGCCAAATAAAGCACAAGAAAGGTATATTTGTTGATGAAAAGTTGAGAAAAGCATGAGATTTTGTTACAAGACTTCACAAGACTTTCAAATAAGACTTGGAAAGTGATGAAAAGGGGGTATGTAGGTGAATTATAATAAGAGGAATCTAGAAAAAGTGTGAAAATGTGTCACAACACTTCACAAAACCTTTACATGTCATATTAAAACATTAAATCAAGGTGAAATCAAGATTCAAGACCTAATTTGAATGTGTGGGTCACATTACAACATTAAATTAAGGTGAAATATGGCCAAATAAGCACAAGGAGGGACAAAACAAGAAAAAGTAGAAGGGTTAATTTTTCCTCAAGGCCCCAACACTTTTTTTTGGAGATTTATCTATTTAAGTACATGGGTAATTCAAAATTAGGAACATCCAAGATTTTTACTCAATCATTTTACCCATTTCTACAATTATGGAAAATATGATTACAGACACTGGAGGTTTGTAGGTCAGAGCAATGCGAAAGATGAAGACTACCACACCATTGCACTAGAAACCCACAAATTGTTTTCATCAAGGCCCCAACACATGATTTTTGGGATTTATTTGTTTGATCACATGGGGAAATGGATATTAAGGAAATATAAGCTTAGTACTTGATAATTTCACCCATTTCTAGAATTGTAAAAATCGTGACTACAAAATTCAATGGTTCATAAGCCAGAGCAATGTGGAAGTTAATATTTTCAGCACCACTACACTGGAATCCCACATAAGATTTCTTGCAAATCCTTGAAATTTATAAAATTTAAGTTTATCCATTTTTGCATGTGGTAAAATGCATATGAATAGTGCCTAGAACTAATACTTGATGATTTTTTCCATTTTAAGAATTATTAAAAATTGAATGGTACAAGTCAGAGGTTTGTGGGTTGGACCAACCATGGAAGCCAAAGAGACTAGCATTGGTTGATTGGAATTACATAAACAAAATTCTTGCATATATTTTCTGCAAGAGGTAAAAACTTAAACTTTTACTTCAAATTGACTTAGCATTCATAGAAACCATCAAGAAAAGGCTAGAGCTAAAGGTTTATAAGTTAAATTCACTGGTGAATCATTATACAAATGAGGAAAATGAGCCCAAAACCCAAAGTGCAAAGAATAATCACCATCCAAAGAGGAAACTCAAGTAGACCTAGTAATTACCAAATATGACTAAATTATAGAGCAAGGATGAGTAGTTGAGCAGGGAAAAGAAAAAAAAGGGATCCCTGCTTTCAGTGGAGCATGTGTATAAAATGCACAATAGTTTGGAGTTATGATTTTGACAAGTTGGGGTATAGGAGTTAAGTGTAACAATTATTCCATATCTAATTGCTGCTAGAGGAGTAAATTAAATTTGGATGGAAATGGAGGGCTCTATGCAAGAAATCTTGATGGTGAAGGAAGGGTTGAAATATTGTTAACTAAAATTTGAATCCATGGGTCTCCTTTCTTTAAAAAAATGGCTTAGAAAAATAATATGACACCCCAACACTAATAAATAGAACCTCAAAAGAAATAATGTTTTTTTTTTCCAAACGAATTAACAATTCTTACATTCACATAAAAAAATTTCATCTATAATCATAAAGACTAATATATATTGAACTCATAAAAATTATATATTCCATTCCTATTTATTCATTACATATTCCTTTCTATTCTCTTTTTAACAGTCTCATACAATTACAACAAAAAATTTCATGAAATAGTAGATATCCACTATTACTTGAGCATTTAAACATCTAACAACTTTAACACATTCATATTGATCAACATAGTAGTTTGATTCACTGTAATAATTACAAAACTAGTAGGGTTATTCTATATTTTTCCTAACACCCATAGTGATATAACAATGTAACAATATACATGCCTCTTTTGTTTTCTTTATTCTTTTCCATCTAACATGAAGAGTGGATTCTATGAAAATTTTAAAACATGTATTGATTTACATAAACATTCATTTATATAATAATATAAATAAACATATATTCCCTTGGTTTTTTTAACACAACCACCATATACACAATATAGATAAAATGATGTAAAGGAATACTCTCTTTACAACAAAATTTTTGTGGATATTTGCACATAAAATCTTTACAATATCCTTCCAAGGCTAATTCATTCAACCCAAAATTACAGATTCCATGAAAACACAACATTAACAATGATCAAACACAAAAATATTGTCCAAACTATGAGTTATTCATTTACCTACGAATAAACACATAGGTCTACTTTTTGTTATCAGCAATAGGTGTTCTCACTTCCCAACCATAGGTTTTCTCACAAACCATCCTTGAACTAGGAGGTAACCAAGTATATGTGTACACATAGTAGTAGCATAAACAATCCATCTAAAAAATCAACTCACAATAAGATACTCCTATATACAATTACATATTTACAACAAGATTCAATAAAAATCCAAAAAATGAGGATAGAGGAGGACTACACTACCATATGGGGAAATTAATGTACAAGAATCATAAAAAACATATCATCTTCACTTTCTTCCTTCTCAATCACCATGTTCTCTAATACTTCAAGGTATGTGAAAGATCATCATGGAAAAAACAAGCCCTTAAGTGGTGAAAAATCTAAAAAAAATAGAGTTAGGGAACTTGACGTAAAAATTTGAATAAGTCATCTATATTATTTAAAAAATATGTAACAATAGAATTTGTAGAAAATTGAATGTAGTTTCTCAACTACTAGTTTTTTTAAATTATTTAGTGAAAATTTGAAATTTCAATGTAGTAGTACTTAAATTTCAGGAAAGAAATAAGAAGTAGGTGTTTGTCTAACCACCCTAACCACAATAAAATGATAATTATTTTTTATAAGATTTTAGATATAAGTAGACGATTCATGTCTGGATGTGATGCATATTTTTTTGTAATTTTTTCAAAGTAAATAATTAATTATGATTTTTTTATTACAAATTTTTAAAAATATGAACACTCATATGTCTGACCACCTTAACTTGGTCAAAACTTCATGAAATTCAATTCTTTTTTAATCCTATAGTATTCAAAGCATAGAATGTGACACATGTTTTGGATTCAAAAAATGTGACACCATTTGAAAGCTATAGATGTTTTTCAATCAGCCTATCAATCAAGGCATTAGTCATAATTCAAATAGAAAATGAATAATAATAATTTATTAAATTCAAAGTAAAGCATAATATATATTGGTGAAAATATGAGAATCTCCTTTAAAATTCCTTTTCGTTTCATCAATTTTGGGTAAAAAAAAGTCATCCACCACATAACCTACACTTACCCATCATATCACCACTTTTTGGCCCACCATAATCCTACACATACCCTTCACATACAACACATTCTTCATACCATCCAACTCCATACACCCATACCACCATATTATCTTGGTTACTTATACCCTTCTTGAAAACCTCTCCTAAAACGATGAAATTTGTTTCTCCATGAAGGTTCCTACTCATTCTTATCCACTACAAAGGATGCTCTTCCAAATTTGGGTGATACTCTCATCATACAACCCCAACCCAATACACATGTAAATACAAGAAAACATGAAACATACTAAGTATTCAACATAAACAACCATTTTACACTTTCATACAAAAGAGCAAGAAACATACCCATAAGTGGAGTGAGGCCTACCTCAAATTCAAGACCAAATGGAGAAGTTGAAAAAAACTCCAATGTTTCCTCTTTGAAACCCACTCCAAAAAGAAAAAAGAAAGAAAAATAACCCCTCCTTTGGCTTTCCAAGTGATTCAAATAGTAGCCAAGGTTTGAAATCCTTTGGAGGAGAGAGTGACAAAAGTAATTTTTTCATTCACTTATATGGAAATGTCTCCCCACATGTGTGAGAAATAAAGGGTAAGTGAAGATCCAAAGAGTTCTTAACACTCAATAAGAGATCTCATATCTCATAAATGGTATTTTGAAGCAAGCACTCCAACCCTTTTTCCCAAATATGTCACACTTCTTAATGGGTAATTTAAAAGAGTCACAATTTGCAAAAACATCAAAGATTTGGGCTTGATTTGACTCCTAACCCATAGGTAATCATTCTAAGGCTTAAATAAGGGTTAATTAACTCAATATAGAAAGAATTATTCAACCATTTAAACTCACAAAAAAAAAAGATAAAATGATAAAAGTAAATCGTAATGTCACAATACTCCCATCAAAAAACTTAATTGGATTTAAAACTAAAACCACAAGATTAAAAATTAAATATTTTAATTACAAAATAAAATACAATACAATAAGACTATGGTGTACCTCCAAATAAACTATAGTTGGTTTTACATGGCTATCACAATAGGGTACCCTTGGCTACCACCATTCCCATTTTCCACGGGCATGTACATGCACTTGTATCAATTTCGCATGTAAAAATATCCAATACAAGATAATCAATAATTAATTCAACAATTTTATAGACATATAATTAACATAATCAAATCCTAAAATCCATAGGTTCAATATCCACTATTATTCTTACTCTAGAAATTAACATATCTTATCAATTCCTGTCTAATATGGTGTTGTTATAAAGAAAACACATCATCACCTAGTTTATATGTAAGATGCTATCAATTCTATCTTATAGAAAATTGTTCATATCTAATATAATTATGAGATCAACATGAGCATAAAAAAGAAGGAAAACATATATGCATAAAACTACCATAAGCATGGTAAATAGAAACAATCATAATATCTAATGTATAGGATTAACAAAAATAGTCTAATACATATATAGTATCAAAAGTGTTTAGATCAAAATATCACGAAATATGGTGTATTAAATAGTATTCCTCACATTTAGTGTTTTCTAGTGTGATGGTGAATTAGCTATAGACATCAAATGTAATCTTTAATTACCATAAAATAAAGCACTAGCTATCATTTATTTTTATATAAAATTTATAATTATTTAAGTGTACTATTCCAAATAATTATTATCTTTGTTTTTTTCTACAACTTAGTTG
The DNA here is from genome assembly GCA_007258455.2 of Sequoia sempervirens. NCBI lineage: Eukaryota > Viridiplantae > Streptophyta > Pinopsida > Cupressales > Cupressaceae > Sequoia > Sequoia sempervirens. The sequence goes on along the minus strand of VDFB02271358.1, from coordinate 722,315,018 downwards.
TTATAAATTTTAATTAATTGATTTACAGTTAGATGAGACCACATTTAATTTTATACAGTAATAAATAAAAAAATTCAAATAAAAATGATGACAACAATCATAAAATTATTAAAATAATTTATTTTATTTATGTTGAACATTTACTTAATTTATCTATCTAAAGAGTCATTTTTATTTAATTCAAATTGGCTTTATTTACTAAAGAGATTTCTTATTTTATTTTTATGATATGATTTCTTAGAAATTAGTAAGATTAATTCTTAGTTATAATAAAATTTACTATATGCATGATTATTGATTTTGAAGTATTTTAAATTAAATTTCAAATTTATCATCATGACATATTTTTTAATTTCATTACTTTTTTTTTATTTTACTTAATTTGGGTAGACTTTTAAAACAATATCACAATATATTTATGATGAAGCAACAAATGTGAATAAATAATGTTAAAATCTATCGTAATGGAATTTATATTTTCCCCTCCTTTCTTAATTTTTCCTTTAGACTCTTTTATTTATTTGATTTTATTTATTGTTTAATTGCATCTCTTTTTTTTGGAAAATCACTATCAATTTGGCTCTCTAGATACATCATCCTCTCATTAAAAGGCTGAGTAAAGACAAATCATTCTTGTGCCTACTTCAATCATCGTACTGACTTGTTCGTTAGTTAAAAAATTGTTTGTTATTACATGGTTGAGCAAGGTTTGCAGGTTCTTGGAGAAGAAGGCCTCCTTGAACTTGTCCACCACTTGTCCAACCTTCTTAATAGGCTTTTCATTTGAAGCATCCACAACATCACAAACCAACCCCTGATCAGGCCATTTTTTCTAGGATGAAATAGCTTTCAAGGTATCTTCAACATATGATGAAACTAGATGAAAGCATATGAAAGCAAGATTATACTCGATCCCATAGTGGGAGTGGTTCTATTTAGATGTGAAAAATATTCCCTTTTCCACCCCCTTGATAAGCTTCCAATGATAATGAAAAAAATGTGATACAATGTAAGATGAAATGTGCCTATAGTAGAAATGCTAAGATTGTGGATTTGATTATGCATGATTGTGGCTTCTATTTATAGGGTTGAAGGGTTGAAGAATGGAGATATTGGAGGAATGTGGGACTAAAAGAGAGCCAATGAGATTTTAACACTTCTCACATGGCTAATGGATGAAGGTGGAGCACATTTTGGAGAATGTGCATAGTTAATGTATGTGGTTGAGATGTAGGAGGGGTGTAAGAGAGATTAATGCATTTATAAGAGGCATTAAATGAATGTGGTTGAGGTGTAAGAGGGGTTAGCGAAGGAATATTCCCTAGAATATGCTTTTGAGAGGATAATGAGGTAGTTAGTAGATTAAAAGAATTGATTTCCATTTGCAAGTGAGTTAGTTAATCATGGGATGGGTTTGACCAAGGTTGAGTCAAAAGCTAGAGAATGGTTAATTAGGATTAGGGTTTAATTAATTCATAAGTAATTAATTGGAGGAATTTTAGGGGATTTGACATTTTATTTAATTAAATTGATTTATTAAATCAGAGGAGAGGACTTTAGGGTACTTAAGCAATTTGATTTATTTAATTAAATTTGATGAACATTAGTGAGTAGGAATTTAATTAATCAAATAAACTTAATTACTTGATTAATAGTAGAAGTGATGTCAATTGATTAGATTTAAATGTATAATGTTGATCTACATGTCTACATTTTTCCCCTCTTTGAAGCAATGTACCAATTGCATTGGTTCAAATATTGATGTTGCCAAAGATCAAAATTTAAAAAAATTACATATTTTTTTAGATGTCACATTGTTGCCCCAGTGGAAAGAAGTACACTGGTACACTACCCCCTCAAGAGATCGGGTGAAAATTTTGATTTAAGGTCGAGCTCAAGAAAAAGAGTTTAAAGATGGATGGTGAAATGAGAAGGTTATACTAATCGATCTATACTATAATGATGATGCAAATGAGATGGTTTTAAGATGCTTAGATTAAAAAATCTATATTCTCCTAAACAACTTAAATGATCATGCAATGCATGTGAGATGGATAAGATGGATGATATTTCCATTGATGTTATGTATGATTATGCAAGATGTTGAAAATTTGTGGATCTAGGATGGTGAATGCATGATACTATGCTAGCATGAAAGAGGATAGTAGAATGAGAAGGATCAACCCTTGATTCTGAGAAGATGTAGAATTCCAACAAGTCTGTGAGTCATCGAGACATTATTAGACATAATGATGAATAATGATGATGTATTTCTTATCCAGGGATTAGGGATGTAAAGAGCATAACTTTCCTCATATTTAATAACACACATAAATATGGTGTATCAAGGTACAGACAATCAAGATGTCATTGTATCTAGTGACATGGACTTCGACTCAACAAATAGATAGGAGTATTCTTGTTCACTACCAGAATACGAAACCTTATGAGGATGTACTTCATAAATTTCAAAAATCTCAGAATAGATCATGGAAAGGCATAACCTATCAATGAAATAGTCAACAAGCTATCCAAAACTCCCTCCATACACACCTACCAAAGAAAGTATCATCATGTTATAATACAAGATCATCCAATAAAGAACCAAAAACAAAATATAATGATCAATACCCCATTCCTTTATCTCTAAATCATTTTGATTAGAAATCATGAGAGGTCATTGGAATGAGTGCAATCAAATAAATCAAAAGAAAATATTAAGCAAACAAAGAATCCAATGCTCTTTATACCTATAGCCAAAGGGATGTGTTTTGTTTAGGATAAGTACCCAAAGTGTTTTCCCAATAGATAATGCCCGTTGTAGGAATGATGAATCCTAGGACATGTTAGTAGATGGTGGAAAGTTGATAGTTTGTTCAAAAGGAAGTTGATATAAGGTCGATTGACATGCTTGCTAAAATGATCAAGAGTTTGATTTTACATTTAAAAGTTTGTTGTTTCAATTTTGATTTTAGTTTGAAGTTTGCTTTTACTGATTGTTGTGGTTGTTTTTGTTTGTATTACCAAAGGAAGAAGGTGACAATTGATTTATTATGGATGATTGATTATTATGGATGAAGCGAAATGAGACAGATATATTTTTTAAAATATTTGGATGTTTTTCATGTTTTTGAAATGTTATGATGTTTTTTGTATTTTTGGGTTATTTAAATATTTTTGTATTTTTTGTCAAGTGGGGGCTCATCAATGATGGACTTTCCTACATTTAAGCTCAGAGATGACATAGTTTGAATACCATGTCTTTTTATGTTTTTTAAATTTTTTGACCTATTTTGGGATTTTGATATGTTTTAAATGTTTTTGGATTTTTGCTTGATTCTAGCGATTTGGAGATGGATATGTGTGATGATATCAGTGATTTATTTTAAGATTTTATTGAAAACAAAGCTAAGGTTGATTGATCTGATTGATGGATTGATGATAATAATAATTTTTAGGATACACAACAATGCAAGGATAGTGTTAAGCAACACAAGGACTAGGAAGGATATCTTGAGATGATGATGGATTAATTGGATTTGATTGATCAATATTTTGAAGCTTGGTTTGGAAAAAAAATTGTTTGGATGATTTGATGTGATGTTGAAGGATACATTAGATGCAACTAATATTGATCATTTGGATTGATGTTTGATGAAAGATAATCCTTGATAAAGAATATCTTCTTGTCAAAATATGCCATGGGTTTGTGATTTTGGTTTTGGCTTACAAGTGTTTTGACCAATTTGATTTCATGTTTTCCAATGTTAGGATCACCACATGAGTAGGAAGATATAGATCAAGATTTATTTCTGAAGCAAGATATAAGATTTTCCCCTAGTGTCTAGCAATGTATCGAATTCCATGGGTGGATGCTTGGGTAGGTGTATGGATGGATGGATATGGATTATCATGTGATAAGATAAGGTGTTGAAATAAAGAATGATCATTTGAATAATGCTTCATGGTGTTGGAACGTCAAATTTTTTCTCCTTATGTTTCATTCTTGCCCTGCCTGGTGTCAACTGGTTGTTCATGGTGTCAAATTTCTAAGGGTTGGGGTTTTAGCCTTATCTTCCTATTAAACCCTAATGTTTACTTTATGGCTAGGTTGGGATCTATTTTTCTATTACTTTTTGAAGGCCTTTAAAACATCTTATGCCCAATCATTTAGTGTCACTAATACATTTGACTGCAAAATATGATGAAACTGTCTGACCAAATATGTAAAATTTGATGTTCGTCAGGTGCTTGTAAAATTTGATGTGTAATTTCCAATTTTTTTGAAAGTTTATCCCCAACGTTCGTCGAAATTTTGACGAACCTGGGGTTCGTCAAAATGTTGGCTATTATTTTCATCGAATGTTTGACAAACATGAAAAATTAAAAAAAATAAAATTGTGGGCGACATAAAGAAAAGTGAGGTCACGCCTGATTTATTAAGCATGTTTTGCTCTACTTGAGACATTTTGTGGAGAACTAAGGACAATTTTCTTGGGAAAAACCAAAAAAATTCAAGAAGATATCACCAAGGTTGAGGGTAGTCATTGTCTTTTTGCAAAATTAGTTGTGAAGTCAGATTTGTAGTTCTAGGTTTGAAAATCATATTTTTAAAACAACATCTCATCGATTTCATTTTAGAGGTTAGGGTTTGAAATTTTAATCCCGAGATTTTGTTGTGTGGAATCACCCTTAAGATCACAATGGAGGCAGATTTCTTGTGACTGTAATTATGTGATCTATAACTATATTGGTCATGTGGCACAGTTGTGCTATAACAAATACATGATGCATTCATGTGTGACCCAAGTTTAATGTGGCTATGTTGTGATAGAAATGGAGGCACTCATATAATGTAGTTAATTCAGGTTGTATAATGTAGGTGTCAATCATCATTGGGTGCATTCAGGTTGTCTAAAGTTTAACATGATAGGATGTAATTATAGCATGATCGAAGAGTGATTACCTCTTGCTGCAATAAAGAGCCTATAACTCTGGTTGATATGCAGTGGTTGTGTTATATCAATTATGTAGTGCATTCAAGCACAACCCATGTTTAATGGGCTATTCTAGAGAGTGATCAAGATTTTCTAAACCTTATGAATGTTGACATATATTTGCATAATCTGAAATTCCTTCAGAGGCTTTTGAAGTATCAATGTATCCTATATAGGGTTTAGAATGATTTCTTTTAATTAAAAATGGCTTAAATAGTAAATTTCCCTATGAGTAGATAATGTGGAGATCTCCCTAAATCTACCTAACACTATCCTCTTTGGCTTACTGTATTCATTACTCCGGCTACTAGGGTTTTGCATGTGACATCTTTAATATCTTCATGACCATGGCTTTTAAATAGATCTCAGTCTTTGCTTTAATCCTTTTCATGGTAACCCTTGAGTTCCATAATCCACCTTCAATCTCTTCTAAGAACATTGTCTTAAGCTAGACTACATAGTATGCATATAAAACAAGTCCTTCATACCTGCCATTTTGTTCCAAACCACCACTCCCTTTGCCTTCTTTGAAAATGTTACCCTCTATAAACACAATACCATGTTTTAAAATCATGGTTTCAGAACGTTGAGCCCATTAAACTCCACCACTTTTCATCATGAGATACAATTTTTTTCTTCAAACTCGAGGCATTATGGAAGATAACATTGTGAATTGTTTTTTGTGTACAATTTGATTTTCTTGCACATTTACTACTTTTCTAACTTCCTTTAAGACTGGGTATTGCACCCTCAGCTGCAATCTCAAACAACTCACTCACTATCACTTGAAGATTCCTTTCATGAGCATCCTTCTATAAAATCAAACTATGCCCTATAGACTGCCTACTTACTACAGGGGACTCATTGTTTCATTGTATTGTAGTTCTTAAGATCCTTCAACCTTATTGACACTACTTCACAGTCCACAAGGTATTATTCACTATTCTCCCATCTTTGGTGAGTCTCAAAACAATGCTCAAACATGCAATCCACTACCTCCATTATACAATATTAATGGCTACGAAGAAACATTGAACCTATGATTACCACTATTACTTCGTTTGGATAGTCATTCCCTGATTGCATTTGCCTTTTCTAAAACTACCAAAATAATTTGAAAAACCCTTAAGGTTAGCAAAGGGGTAAGGAAACTCACTATTAAAATCTCCACTTTGCTATGCAAGGTTTGAGCTTTATTTATCTTGTCCTTTATGCTTTGTTGTTTTGGTATCACATCTCAAGTGACTGTCATTCTTCTTACCGTAGATTGCATTTACAAATGTCAGTAAGCTACATAGTGTGCTTGTTATTGGCTACAATCTTTAGATTGCAAGATTTTGTTATTATCTACATTGTCTCAATCTTTCTGGTATTGGAACCTCACTAATCCGCTATAGTTATTGTTTATGTTTCTATGGAGGCCTAGGGTTTGTACCCTAATCATGCTCTTACCAATGCTTCTGTTGTTTTTATTAGGGCTGTCTCAATGTTGAGGGCCCTAGGGATAAACTCGTCATAAGAAGTGACACATTGCATCTTTAACTAAAAGGATAAATCTTTATTGACATTAGCAATGATGATTCCGACTTGTTGCTCCTGAGGAATGGGTCACTTGCTCTTACTAGCTCGCTACATCCATTGTTGTAG
>VDFB02271358.1:722072667-722308274 GCA_007258455.2 Sequoia sempervirens | reverse complement strand
TAACAAAAATAATAAAACATATTAGTTTAACATTTCTTTTCTTATTCGCGATAAATCCCCTTGAGCGTCCGTCCTTCAATGACGACTACATGTACATTAAGATCCTGGCGAGGCGAGAACAACTAAAGGGGGATAGATATTGATTTAGAAAGCGATACTCCACTCCACTTTATGTAGCTTTCAAAAAGAAACAAAAAAAGTGATTGTAATCATATCATGACAACCATATTTTTGATAATATGTAAAAACTAAAAGAATGATTATTATATGTTAATGAATGAATGTGAATATGTTAATTAATGAATGTTATATGTTAATGAATGAATGTTATATGTTATTAATGGATGAATGAATGAATGTTATATGTTATTAATGGATGAATCAATGATTAATGTTATATGATTGGGTATGGGGAATTGAGAGTGATGTGAGTGGGGGGGGGAAGGCCAAATGAGCTTCCACCGTCACGTGGTTGGCCTTGTTAAGTAGAGAATATTAAACTATACTCAAAACAAAGAGAAGCTCAATAAGGTAATGCACTTTTCAATATAAGAAATGCATCATTTGAAGCATCAAACCAATATGCAGTCTGTATGTATGATCAGTCGTCAGTCTCCGCAATGGTACATTTCCATGAATATATAAAAAAAAATTTAAAAAAATTTTGCTTCTTCGTCGCAATTTCGATGATAACCACTAACGAATCAACAAAAAGGCTCGACCAAGTTGCTATAGCTGCGACGACGATTTCGTCGTAACTTCCTACCCATTTCGTCGCCCTTCCGATGATATTTCGGTGTTGCTACCCTACTCCCTGCCAATTTCATCACACTTTCAACAAACTTTTAGTGTTCTTCCGATGCTACTCCTTGCTAATTTCATCGCAAAGTCGATGAGCTTTTCGAGCTGTTTCGATGTTGCTTCTTGCTAATTTCATTGCACTTTCAACGAACTTTTGGTGCGTAGTTGACGCAACTACTTTCCTATTTCATCGCACATTCAATGAACGTTTGGTGTTCTTTCGACGCTACTACTTTAGTATTTCATCGCACATTCGACAAACTTTTTGTGTTCTTTTGACGCTACTACTTTAGTATTTTGTCGCTATTTCGATGAACGTTCCATGTTGTTTCCTCGCTACTGCTTGCCCATTTCATCGAACCGATGATGAACTTCTGGTGAAATTCATTGGTGGATAAACAAAAGTTTCGTCGATATTCTGACAAAATCCTGAGGTATTTCACGATGCTGCCGACCGACGATTCTTCACCATTATTTTGACATTTAATTTGTCATCAGCCTTGCGATGAAAAAATAGCGACGGAAAGATTTTCGCCATTGCGTCGCTCTTCCGATAGAGATTGTCGAATGACCGATGAACGCCTATCAGAAAATGGTGTCAAATCCAGTAGTGTGTAGGCTGGGTCCTTTTTCTCTCAATCTTTTATTTCCTTCGTGGGATTTTATTTTGCCTAATTCTAGGAAGACCTTGTGCTTCATCATTTTTAAAACAACTTATGTCATTGTTTACCATCGGCCTAGTGATGTCCCCTTGTCCTTTTAATAAATGTTTTATTTTTTAGAAGCATGAATTCTACATTGTCATTGATCATTTTCCTTTGGATATCGATGGTTGCCCTCCATCGCACAATCGAGAGTTGTCTGTTCTTTATGGATCACAATATCGAGGGTGGGTACCACATGTCCTCTCTAGGGAATGAAGTTTGTGTTCCCATCTATCAACCATCATTTGATCATAGGCCCTTCCCGCTATTCTAAAATTAGAAGGTGCTCACCTTTTATTTATCATGAAGTGGTGAGATGTTTCCATGTGTACAGGGTGGGGCTCGAGGAAATTTTTGTGCGCTGGTGATATTTTAAATGTTTCATTGATTTAAGAAAAAAATTTAAAATAATATATTCAATAAGGCATGGGAGTTCATTAAATACGCCAAATGGATATCTTAGGGTAGTGATTCAATTCAAAGAAGATCTATTGTAGAGATTAGAAGTTGAGCCCAGTCGCATCCTAGCCATTCCCCACCATCCCATGATGACTCCACCATAGAGCTTTGGTTGATTGTGATATTGCTGGCTAGTACCATGTTTCCTATCTAGAAGGGCTAAAGGGGACAAATTTTGTGATCCCCAATCAAGTATTGTCAAAGATCAACGGTCACCCGCCATTGCGTGATCAAAAGTTACATGGTCTATACCGATCCTAATATTGTGGTCGACTGCCACGTGCCTCATTCGATGAAGTCAAAAGAATAAAGGAAGTATTGCCTAGACTTAAATACATTAAAAGGAAGGTTACTAAAGTGCTCTTAGGGTGCAAGTGTTTGAAAATGACAAATATGTTATGATCTCAATGGAAAATTTGCTTGATAGATAATGATAAGGCTACTGATTGTGTTGAAGGGATGAGATCGTTGGTGCTCAAGCTCGACGGTCGCCCGCCATCGCATGATCCAAAGTTACAAGACCTTTATAGATTGCGATATAGCGAGAGACCGCCATGTGGACTTCCTTCATGGCATATGATAGGTGGGTCCCTTATTTGTCATGTTGTTAATTGAGTTAGCTTATTTTGAAGATGATCATTTGATTGTGTGATCAAACTAAATGATCGACAATTAGAATTTAAAGTCTCTATCAAATATGGTTGTAGTCATTCGTGCATCGTGTGGGTGAGATTTAATGGTGGGTAAGGCGCTTACTAGCATGATTTAGTTAGTGAATCAAGTGCTGGTTGGTGACATGATAATTTTTGGCCTGATGCTTGTTGGCTCCTTCATTTTATATAAGAAGGATTTCAAGGCCAAAAGAGAGAAGGAGCAAGTTAAATCACTTTTTTGGTCGAGTCTAGGTGAACTTGCAAAGCAACTCGTAAAGACTAATGGTTTTAGAGTGAAGTGCAAGTTAGGTTTTAATTCATTATGTAAGTAGGTTTTGAGTTCATGGAGGTTTAATATTGTACAACAGTACTAGCATTTGAAAAAAAATAATGAAAAATTCAAGCTCATGTCTCTCCATTGTACATGCACATCTAAACCTTGGATGAAATAACTAAAGGTTGTTTTCTCCATCTCACTATTGTGGTGTGTATGATTATGTTTTCGCTTTAATTCAAGGAATTAATTAAAATGCTTAAATGGGATTAGGAAGATATGAGTTGTATAAGGATTTGATAAGTAGTATTGAGTTAGAATACATATTGATGAGATTACAAGGTAATGTTGTCAAAGATCTCATATGTTATGTGTTAAATATGTCATATACCTTTAGATGCTTATGAATTTGACTCCTGCCCAATAAATATATGGCACCGGTCTAAGTTGTAACTACCCATATGAATCAGTGTTTTCTTGTCTTTGCCTAGAGCTTCCTACAAATTGAAAATCAATGATTATCTTACATTAATATGGTTGTGTTGTAGTTATCTCATGCTCTAGGTAGTTAATATTACTGATAAACAACCAATTTATTTCAGAATTATCCTATCATGTTGAGCTATTAAGTGAGATTATCTGCTAATGTTAATGTTGTTTATAATAATGGTGCAAAGGTTGTAAACACAATAAGTGATTACCCTCGTAGGTCTTGCAGAGCCCAAATTGTAGGAGGTTTCTTAAATTCCTCATCAGTTGGTCCAGGTCCTTTGAGCTGCCCTTGACCAAAATTGGTAGTTCCATAGGTAGATTAGAAGACAAACCTAGTTACAGTCTAAAAAGAAACCAACACATGGCTCAGATAGTGTTGGATAGGATAAAATAAATGAAAATGACTAATGTCAAGATGTTTACCATAAGCCAGTGTATAGTGTACACCAAACTTTTATCAAGATCAAGATAATTTGGAAGATGGATGGCAATCGGTTGGATAAATGGTTCATGGATGAATGGATTTATTATGGATAAGATGGATGGAATGTTCAATTTATTATGGATGAGATAAGATGCATACACTTGAACTAGCACATACAAGTTCTTGATTCTACACATGATGCATGTTTGATAGGTTTTCATCATGGTACCTATCCAAAGCACCACCATAGTGGTTTTCACTAGAGAACAATTTTTATCTTTACTATTTTCATCATTTTAAAAAAAAAAAATTGTGAAAGATTTTATGTTCAGTCCAAACCACCTAGTGGTGTCGATGTAGATGCTTCTGTCATAATGTGCAATCGATATCATGCTTTAAGAAGGTGTTTTTCCAAGATACATGCACTTGAATACATCTTTTGAGATTCTTGATATACTTTGTTGATATCGGAGCTAACTTTTTATTTGCATGCACATCACAATAGAGTGCTTTCTGAATCCTTATGATGAAGGGTTGCTGCCAATACATGGCCAATGTGAGAATTAGATAGCATGTGTGGAGGAGTGAATGGTGGAGTGTGTTTAGGAATAGAAGATGGATTGGTTGAAAACTTGGAACCTTTGACTATCCAAACATGGGAAGATGAGAAATGATGGGTGGATACAAAAGTGTGCATGGAATTAGGACCAACTAATTGATATACTTTGTACATTGCTTGATAAGCCTACTTTTGCTGTTGTGGATGTCTTTGATGGATACTTCCCCCTTTTTTATTTTCCCCTATAGTTTCTTTGACTACTAGAGTTTGATGGGGATGATCTATCTTTGTATTTTTTGGTAGCCATGGGTATGTGTATGATCATTAGAGAAAAAATAGGCCCTTAAGTGGCAAAAAATTTAGAAAAATCAAAGTTAAGCAACTTGACGCAAAAAATTTGAATAAATTATCTATATTATTTCAAAAATATGTAAGAATAGAATCTGTAGCAAATTGACTATAGTTTCTAAACTACTAGGTTTATTTTAAAAAAAAATCTATTTGGTGAAAATTTGAAATTTCAATATAGTAGTACTTAAATTTCAGGGAAAAGCTAAGAAGTAGGTGTTTGTCTGACCACCCTAGCCACAATAAAATGAAAATATATTTTTTATAATATTTTAGCTATAAGTAGAGGACTCATGTTCATATGTGATGCATATTCTTTTGTAATTTGTTTCCAAGTAAATAATTAATTATGAATTTTTTATTACAATTTTTTAAAAATGTGAAAACTTGTATGTCTAACCACCTTAACTTGGTCAAAACTTCATGAAATTCAATCTTTCCTTTTAATACTATAGTATGCAAAGCATAGAATGTGACAAATTTTTTAGATTCAAAAAATTTGATGCCATTTGAAAGCTATAGATTCTTTTCAATCAACATATCAATCAAGACTTATGTCATAATTCGAATAGAAAATGAATAATAAATATTTATTAAATTCAAAGTAAAGAATAATTTATATTGGTGGAAAACTAAGAATCTCCTTTAAAAACCCTTTTCATTTCATCAATTTTGGGTTAAAAAAAGTCATCAACCACATGGGTCATCATATCAGTTACATATTGCCACTTTTTGGCCCATCACAATCCTACACATACCCCCATTTGGATTTTATTTTTCCATTACACTTCCCACCTTTTTTTTCTTTGATAACATTCTTTTTTCTTTGATTCAAATATTTCATTTGATGTTAGTCCCAATTAGTGGATGGGGTGATGGGTGGATACAGATTCATGACATGGTTGGTTATAGTATTAGCATTGATTTCATTATAAGGATTCTTCATGCACTTTATGTTGACATTTACTTGAGACATAGTTTCCCCTAGTATGATGGTAGTAGCACCTTTTTTATTTGATTATTCTTGTTTCATGATGTCCTGTCTAGCAAGCATCCTTTGATAAGTAACCAATCTAGTTGATGTTATTTTAATTTGCTACTCTACTGACTCTGGAATATCCCATTTGGTCTGACCTATTTCCTTCAGTGGATAATCCTATATATATTCATACATGATTTCCTTAATCTAAATTTGGGATATATCTAACCTCGATGTTGACAATTCAACCTGATTGTAGCAATCAATAACCTACTCTTATTGTGTAATAATGTTAGGAGTAAGGGGATCTTGTTCTAAATGAGGATCATCTATGTGCCCATCTAAATAAAGAATCTCATGGGTAGATGGGGGTGCTATCATAATAGTGGTTTACAATTCCTGAGAGGAACGAATTTTAGCTGAAATCACATATTTTTAGAAAATATAATGATTTAAGCCTTAAAAATTTTCATTTTAAGGATTCCAATTGAAGAGGGTTTGATCAAATCACCTTAGATCAAAACCCCTTGGATATAACCTCGCTAGTTTTAGGCCATACCTATAAATGCGTCTCCTTTACACCTATCAAAATGCTGATAAAAAATCACTTTTGATTTAGCTTTTGGGGGATTAAATGAATTCATTTAAAATTTATTTCAAATGATTATGGTATTCCTCAGAACAAGCTATCCAATGAATATAATTTTAATATGTTTTGGTTTTGTTATGTATTTGTTTATTAAGTTTTATTAAACATAGATTTTTCATCAAAATGAATTTCTTTGTTCTTCACATGTGGAAAAATAGAAGATTATCAAAAAAAATTGAAAAATATGAGTGCACCGATATTGAAGTCCTTGATCCAACAAAAAATATTCAATAAAAAACTATCTAACCAAGTGGAAGCACTAGATATCAGAGTTAGAAATCTAAATTTGAAAGAATTAGAATTTTATCCTTCATGGAAAAAAAGTTATCGTTATACCTGCGTCACTTTTTAAAAATGTTGTTTTTGAAAAAATCAATTTTTTGTGAGATGGAAAAAGTGAAATTTGATTCCAAAAATTTCAAAAAAATTTTTAGGATCTACAGCAAAATTTGATGAGACTCTAGTTTGCACCATCTTCAAATTCCTCACAGTTTAGCTGCTATAGGTGCCCGAATGTGAAGATTTAGTTAAAAATAATAATTTCAGTGTCCAGTTTGGCCAAAAATTGTAAACCACTATTATGGGATCACCCATGGAGGAAAATGTGCTATACATATATGATCTACATTTGTGACATCTTGTATAGATTGGAGAGTTCCCATTAGATTATTTTAGTATTTTGGAGATACAAATTCTTGATCTTGAATGATTTCATAATTTCTTTTGACATGATTTGGATCAAGTTCTTAAAATGGATAAATTTCAAAGGATGGGTTGATTCCAAAGGATTATTAGATATCATCATTAGGCGTGGGAAGTGGCTCAATATCCTCTTGATCTTTGAGTGGATTTAGATCAAGTGTTGAGTTGAGGATTCCTTCAATATCTACAACCATGAGGTCAAAGGATATCACTTTGTCTTAGAAAGGACCAATAATAGACTTTGGTGAAAGATGTTGATCATGCTTTGGAATTAATTATTGAAATATGTCCACTAGCTCATTGGATGATGTAGAGACATTGTCTACATGATCATTGGTGGATGGATCTTCGATTAAATCAATATGATCAAATAATTCTAACACTCCTTGAAATTGATCATTATTGGATCTCTCCTTGAAATTGAAAATTACCTCTTGATGCATGTCGATTTGATCATTGTATGGGGTATAAAAATATTCAAGGTGCTCATTAATGGATAGATCTTGATCATTTTTTTCATTAATTTTTGTGGAGAGATTGTCACTATGTTCACCCATAGGATCAAATGATGTTAAAATTTCTTGAAATAGTTCGTTGTTGGATATTGTTGAGATGTTTTGATCGTGACTAAAAAGTGACTCTTGGTGTATGTTGATTTGATCATGGGATTAAGTAGAAACATCTATAGGGTTCTCACTGATGGATAGATATTGACCATTATCCTCAACAATTGTGGTGGATAGATTGTCACTGCTATCGTTAGTGGTTGAATCTTGATCGTTGTCCTCAATAATTATTTTTCCTTGATCAATAAGGTCTTGGATGATATTTTTTAGTCGAATACAATTTAATGTTTTATGATGATAATCTATATGATACTCACAATAAGATCCGCTTTCTTTCAAATAGAAGTATATAATAGAGTTGAAAGATCTTACTTTTGGAAGAGTGATGAGTTTTCATAATTAACTAGCATTTTTAATATTGATTCAATTGGCTCTCCCAAAGGAGTGTATTCAGATTTTTTACCTTGTGATATTTGTACTTTAAATTGACATTGTGGTGATTGATCTTGTAGATATGTTGATTGATCTAGGAGATGCGATGATTGATCTTTGAGATGCAATGATTGGGTTTGTTGTTGATGTTTTTGATCTTGATATCCAACCCCTTGAAATTGGAGATATTGTTCTTGATGTGGTTGTGGACACAACTCAATGCTTTGATGACATGGTTTAATCCATGGGGGCATGTGAAAGTTTTTGGGTGGAGATACCTCTTGGTGATATGAATAAACAAATTTTCTAAGTATAGCAATTTCATTTTGCAATTTTTTTTTCTTGATTTTGATCTTGACACCCTTGATATAGGTAATTTGGTTGTTGTTCAAGCATATTTGGACTATACACTTGTGGTATTTGTATGGGATCATGCACAAATTGATTTTCGACAATGTTCTAATTTCATATGATGTTTAGATTTTGCATTATAGGTTGACTTGGAACATTGTTGTCATTGGGAAACATATTTATTTTATTTTGGTAACTTTTATTTTGCATGAGGTTAACTTGACTTGGATCAATACATTGAGTTGTCAATATATTTCTTGGATTTTGAACAACATTGGTTTTATTTGCAAATGTATCTATCCCATACTTCACCAACTATGGATTTGATATGTTCATGTTTGGTAATCTTGTATTTGGTATATTCACATTTGGAATGTATTTATTTTGTGGGATAATGTTGTTTTGTTGAAGAATCATGCATTGATCGTTCAGTTGATAAATTTGTAGGTTTTGACTTTGATTTAAATCTACCATAGGGAAATGTATTCCAAAATTTATATTATACTCACATTTTTTGCAGGAGATAATGATTCCATGTATGGATTGTATAAATGTGAGTTTTGATAATCAATTGGTATTGTAAGGCTTTGACAGTTTGGTTGACTTATATCACTCATGATGTATGAATCAAGCTTATATTCCATGCTTTTCTTGTGTTTTGAGATTGTTGTAAAAGTGACCCTCTAAGGTGTTTAGGAACAATGATGAGATGAAAGATGAAAGGGTGAGTGATATGGGTGTTTGAACTTTTAAGAAATTTGGAGGAATACTAGACTTTAGGATTTAGGATTTTGATTGATTTTGATTTGGATAATTGGATTTGTAGATCCCAAGATGTTGGATGTGACCTTAGGGTGGAATTGTTCGAAGAGGTACTAACTTAACTAAGCATGCAAGAAAGGATTCATTCCCACACACCTAACTAAATAAGGTGACTTTGATTTGGTTTAATGATGTACCCAAGCATAGAATTTTGTTTTTTTCCAAAGCACTAAAAGTTTTTTGTGGGATGGAGATGATAAATGTTTGGGATGGATGAAGTGTTTGATTTGATCCTAAATGAACCTAAGAAGGACCATGTTTAAAAAACTAAGATAGTTAAGAACATGATTTTCCCTATGAGTAGTTCAAACCAAAAAGACAAATTTTTTTCTTAGAAGACCATAAGAAAAAAGATAGCAAGCACATGTGTGGGGTTCAATTGATTTAATCTTTGTTAATGAATTTATTTTAGCACATCAACACCTCTTGCTTAATTTCCAAACTAAATTTTTATGTCCTAACCCCTTTTCATTGCACAATCTCCATTATGTGAAAATCAAAGAATCAAGGCCATAGGTTTCCTAGGATGACTTTGTAGAGAAAAAATTGAGATATGGGCCAAATATTTAGAAACATCTAAGGATAAAATCCCTATGGACAAGCAGTAATATTTGGACTCTTCATGGATATTTACTCTTTCGAAAGGGTTTGAAATTTTTATGACTTTTTTAATGTTTGTTTTAAAGTTTGAGATCCAAATAATGTATTTGACTGACTAAAAAATTGTACAATCCTAGGATAGAAATGGCTATACTTATTGAGTCCCCACTTAGATTTCTCCAAACACTAAGACAAAGTGAACAGTGAATGATTTGGAAATAGTGGATCCCCTCCATGACACACTTCTCAACACCACCAACTTTTAAAATCCTAAAGATTTGAAGACCTTAAGGATTTTTATGTTTCTACTTTCAATAGTACAAATGTGGGGCGGCATTAGAATGGCTATTCTTGCACCATCAATTATTAAGTATTTTGGCCTTTAAATAAAGGGTTGTAGTAAGAACATCTCATTGAGGAGGTACTATGATAAACTTTTTTAAGAGGTCTCCCAACCCTTAGAACAATGGTTTTACACATTATAAAGATATTGGGGGAAAGCTATCATGTACCACTTCCCGTTGATTGCAAAAAATCCTTAGAATCACAAATATATATAGCAGTCTAAAAGAGCTTGGATTTAGGTCATTACCGCTTGGGTGATTCCATACTTTTGAAGTAGGGAGGTAGGCTCTCTATAGATAATCAAAAGTGAAGAAGTACATTTGTAGTTCAACCACCTAGATTGTGTAAAGCACTAGGAGGGAACACGCAGAGTTCCTTTCCTTCACACTAGCATGATGGTTCAATTTTAGATCCAAACCAAAATTTGTGGGTGATTTTAGACAACCAATGTGAATGGAATTCTTTTGATTCTCAATATCGCTAAGTGGCTCAAGAGAACTGCATAGGCATTCAAGTGACACAAATTGCAAAAAATCACAAAACAATGAAGGCACAAGTTCTTTTTAAACACCAAAGCAATCGTGAGTTTGTTTTAAGCACTAAAAACCAAGTTTGAAGTTGCTTGTTCAATTTTGGTCCAAAATTAAAGTCTAGTAAGTTTCTAATGTTCAATTTTAGTCCAACTTTGAAAAAAATCAAAATAATGATTAATTTTAAACCCAAATTGATCTAGTTTTCCTAAAAATGAAAATAAAAGCAGAAAGTGAATATTCTATACTATTACAATAAACATTTAAAATTACTTTTTCAAGTTCAAGTACAATGCCCACTTCCAACTCAAATATTAATTCTTCAAATATTGTTTCCTATGCTTCAATATTTTCAAGTTCCTTGTGCAAACAAAACCCCCCTGCAAGATTAAAAGGACAATTATCAAAGGGTCAAGTTATTTAATTAAAAATAAATTAAGCATTAACTTCAAACAATAGAACAATTTCAAATGAAAAATACTAATGATTTTGGACTAATAAATGCAACATTAATAAGAATCCTTCTTTCCAAATACTTTAAAGAAAATCTTAAACATAAATAGATAGTTCACTAACAAAACCCAAAGCCTCTCTTGCTATCAATTTAATTTCAACAATCTAATATTTCTATCTTTCAACAATGATCAGATCCTTTAGGAAAAATATTTTTAATCTATTAGCAAAGACTAATGGCTCCCACTCTAAAAAACAATTTCAACAATGTCAGTTTATTAAGCAACTAAAGTGGTTTATTAATCAACCATTGATGTTATGGAATTGTAGATGGTTGAGTTGAGAGTAAATGCTTTCATAATATTTGCAGCCTCAACTTAGTGTGACAGATGATGCCTTGAAACATAGAGCAACAAATGTTTTCTTTATGTTGTCATTGCTATATTTCCTCTTCCACATTGAGAAGACTCGTTGAAAAAGAAAATCAAATGTCCCATCAATTCAAGGTGTTTATTTTTTCAATGACTTATTGTTGTACATTTGGATCTACCATGAAATAAATAAATATGTGAAATTGAGAGTTTTTGGATTAACCAAAACATAATATTAAGATCAATATTGAACAACAAGATGATATTGAGCAACGATATTAAATAAAAAGACTTTAAAATGACAGTTACATGCAAACAAATATGATTCTTTATGATAAGACGAGCATCTACACAAAACTTTAAATGATGCACTTTTTTAATCAAAGTGCAAACATCAAGACAAATTAAATGCAAACAATGTGTTAGAGAATGTAAACTCTAAATATTTACTTTCACTTCTCCAATTTGGTGAGCAGTGGCTAAAAGAAGTTTATGTTTGGGTGGCTAATAGTTACTGTGCAGAGTTATGGAAAATTCAAAGTTGACACCATGGGTAATGGGTGTAAGTGTCACTTGAAATTTTAATGGAACGCATTGAAAATTTACAATGTCCTCATGGAAAAGCTCATTCTACAAAGCAATAAAGATATCCATAATACTTTGGACTTTTCCCAATATATATATATATATATATATATATATATATATATATATATATATATATATATATATATATATATATATATATATATATATATATATAAGTTGAGTAATAAAAACATGTATATCATAAATAGATTTGGACTTTGGCCAATAAATATATTTTTTTAGAAACTTTCAAGCTAATAAATGGCTTTTAGAAACTTTTAAGCTAATGCAATTAGCAGGTGTAAAACCAATGAATTCCACAACTTTTGACCAACATTCTTCCTGTGCTAAAAATGGAGCAATGTAAAAGGGTATGGACATCCATATAAACATAAAGCATAGAGAAATTTTGTCAAATGTTATAGTTGGAAGTGTTACGGTAGAAATGTATGCAAAATGGGGAAGCAAAGATAATGCACAATCTATTTTAAAGGCTTTAGAAACTTCCATGCAATGCTATTGCAGATGTAAATTTAAATAACACAACCTTTTCCCATGGCCTCTCTTCCTATGCCAAAATGGACACATAGAGAGGGCACTCAAACTGTTTGACATAATTCCTTAAAGAGACACCACGCTTATAGAACATGTACAAAATAAATTCAATGCAAATGTGGCTACAATGAAAGCGACTGTTGTGGTTGGGAAAGTAGATTCCTAATCATACAAAGAATATTCTAAAATAAGACCTCAAAAATCATGTATGACTAATCTTGGAATCACCCAAATCTAACAATGGCTACATGGCAAAACATAATCATACCAATCAAATCATGCAAAGAAATGCTCCAAGTCTAAAGATATGCAGCTCCAAGATGCTTGACTGCTTGATTGAATGATGAATGCTTGAATACTTGAATGAATGAGTGAATGGATGACTAGGGGTTGAAATTGATAGGAAATCATATATTTATACACAATTCTACCCTAATTTCCTGAAAATGCATCACAGGCCGACCTTAGGTCTTTAGTAATAAAAACCCACCACTAATTTGAAATTATTTTGATTTTTGTGCCAAGAGGAACTCATTCGCCCCTAGTGGTGAATGGGTCCCACTCAAGGCATGTCAATGGATGTCGGGAATTAAGTTGTCTTAAATTATGTTTGTTGGGTTTGTATTAAAAAATACATTTAATTTAAGGCTTGTAAGTATATAAAGCAGCCAAATAAAGCATAAGAAAGGTGTATTTGTTAATGAAAAGTCTAGAAAAATGTGAAATTTTGTTACAAGACTTTAAAATAAGACTTGGTAAATGATAAAAAGGGGGTATGTAGGTGAATTATAATAAGAAGAGTCTAGAAAAGTGTGAAAATGTGTCACAACACTTCACAACACCTTTACAAGACATCATAAAGTATTAATGACTCATGAAGATTCAAGACCTAATGTGAATGTGTGGGTCACATTACAACATTAAATCAAGGTGAAATCAAGCCAAATAAGCACAAGGAGGGACAAAACAAGAAAAAGTAGAATGGTTACTTTTTCATCAAGGCCCCAACACTTTTTTTTTGGGATTTATTTATTTCAGCACATGGGTAAATTGATATTAAGGACATCCAAAATTTTTACTTGATGATTTTACCCATTTCTACAATTATGGAAAATTAGACTACGAAAGCTGGAGGTTTGTAGGTCGAAGCAATGTGAAAGACGAAGACTACAACACCATTGCACTAGAACCCATAAACAGTTTTCCTCAAGGTCTCAACACAAGATTTTTGGGATTTATTTATTTGATCACATGGGGAAATGGATATTAAGGACAGCTAAGCTTAGAACTTGATGATTTTACCCATTTCTAGAATTGTAAAAAATGTGACTATGAAATTCGGTGGTTTGTAGGCCGGAGCAATGTGGAAGTTAATATTTTTAGCAACACTGCACTAGAATCCCACATAAGATTTCCCAAAAAGCCTAAACATTTAGAAAATTTGAGTTTATCCATTTTTGCATGTGGGAAAATGCATATGAATAGTACCTAGAACTAATACTTGAAGATTTTTTCTCTTTTAAGATTTACAAAAAATGCAATGGTAAACGTCTGAGGTTTGTGGGTTGGACCAACTATGGAAGCCAAAGACACCAACATTGGTTGATTGGAATTCCATAAACAACATCCTCACATAGATTTTCTATAAAATTTGAAATTTTGAAAATTTAGTTCAAATTGACTTAGCATGCAGAGAAACCGTCATGAAAAGGCTAGAGCTAATAGATTATAAGTTAAATACACTAGTGAATAATTATACAAATGAGGAAAATGACCCCGAAACCCAAAGTGGTAAGCATAATCACCATCCAAAGGGGAAATTCAAGTAGACCTAGTAAGTACCAAATATAATTGAATCATAGAGCAAGGATGAGTAGTCAAGGAGGGAAAAGAAAAAAAAGGGAGGTCTATTCTTTCAGTGAAGCATGTGTACAAAATGCACAATAGTTTGGAGTTATGATTCTAACAAGTTGGGAAATAGGTGCTAAGTGTAAGAATTATTCCATATCTGACTATTGCTAGAGGAATAAGTTAATTAAATTTGGATGGTAATATAGGGCTCTATGTAAGAAATCTTGATGGTGAATGAAGAGCCAAAAGATTGTTAACCAAACTTTGAATCTATAGGTCTCCTTTCTTAAAAAATTGGCTCAGAAAATAATTATTCCTTCCCAACACTAATAAATAAAACCTCAAAAGAGGGTATGTATAGGATCATCATGGAAAAAACTAGCCCTTAAGCAGCAAAAATTTTAGAAAAATCAGTGTTAGGCAACTTGACGTAAAAATTTGAATAAGTTATCTATATTATTTCAAAAATATGTAAAAATAGAATATGTAGAAAATTGAATTTAATTTCTAAAATACTAGGTTTATTTAAAAATAAATAAAATCTATTTGGTGAAAATTTGAAATTTCAATATAGTGGTACTTAAATTTCAAGGAAAAAATAAGAAGTAGGTGTCTGTCTAACCACCCTAACCATAATAAAATGATAATATTTTTTTATAATAATTTATATATGAGTAAAGAACTCATGTTCGGATGTGATGCATATTTTTTTGTAATTTTTTTCCAAGTAAATAATTAATTATGAATTTTTTATTACAACTTTTAAAAAAAATAAAAACTTGTATATCTAACCACCTTAACTTGGTCAAAACTTCATGAAATTTATTTTTCTTTTTTTAATCCTATAGTATGTGAAGAATAGAATATGACATGTTTCAGATTCAAAAAATGTGATATCGTTTGAAAGTTATAGATGTTTTTCAATCAGCCTATTGATTAGGACTTTACTCATAATTCTAATAGAAAATAAATAATAATTATTTATTAAATTCAAATTAAAGCATAATTTATATTGGTGGAAAGATGAGAATATCCTCTAAAAACCCTTTTTGTTTCATCAATTTTGGATTAAGAAAAAGTCATCAGCCACATACCCTACAAATACCCATAATATTACCACTTTTTGGCCCATCATGATCCTGCACATACCCAAGAAATAATGATTTTTTTCCAAAACGAATCACCAGTTCTTACGTTCACATAAAAATTT
The DNA here is from genome assembly GCA_007258455.2 of Sequoia sempervirens. Lineage (NCBI taxonomy): Eukaryota > Viridiplantae > Streptophyta > Pinopsida > Cupressales > Cupressaceae > Sequoia > Sequoia sempervirens. The sequence goes on along the minus strand of VDFB02271358.1, from coordinate 722,292,556 downwards.
CATCTATAATTGCAAAGACTGATATATTGAACTTGGAAAAATTATATATTTCATTCATATTCATTAATTACATATTCCTTTCAATTCTCTTTTTAACAGACTTATACAATTACAACAAAATATTTCATGAAATAGTTGATATCCACTATTACATGAGCATTCACACATCTAAATTTTTTAACATAGTCATATTGATCAACATAGTCATTTTGTAACAATATACATGCCTCTTTTTCTTTCTTTATTATTTTCCATCTAACATAAAGAGTGGATTCTATGAAAAATTTAAAACATGTATTTATTTACATAAACATTCATTTATATATTAATAGAAATAAACATATGGGAATGTGCAGGATCATGATGGGCCAAAAAGTGGCGATATGATGGGTATTTGTAAGGTATGCGGCTGGTGACTCTTTTTTACCCAAAATTGTTGAAATAAAAATGGTTTTTAAAGGAGATTCTCATCTTTCCACCAATATAAATTATGCTTTACTTTGAATTTAATAAATAATTATTATTCATTTTCTATTTCAATTATGACTAAAGTCCTAATTGACAGCTAATTGAAAAACATATATAGCTTTCAAATGGTATCACATTTTTGAATCTAAAACATGTGTCACATTCTATGCTTCACATACTATAGGATTAAAAAAATTCATGAAGTTTTGACCAAGTTAAGGTGCTTAGACATATGAGTTTTTATATTTTTTAAAATTTGTAATAAAAAATTCATAATTAATTATTTACTTGAAAAAAAATTACAAAAAAATATGCATAATATCTAGACATGAGTTCTTTACTTATATCTAAAGTCTTATAAAAAAATATTATCATTTTATTGTGGTTAGGATGGTTAGACAGACACCTACTTCTTATTTTTTTGAAATTTAAGTACTACTACATTGAAATTTCAAAGTTTCACCAAATAGATTTTTTTTAAAATAAACCTAGTAGTTTAAAAACTACATTCAATTTGCTACATATTCTATTGTTACATAGTTTTGAAAGAATATAGATAACTTATTCAATTTTTTATTTCAAGTTTCCTAACTCTAATTTTTTAATATTTTTTGCCACTTAAGTGCCTATTTTTTCCATGATGATCCTACACATACCCATATATTCCCTTGGTGTTTTTAACACAACCATAATATACACAATATAAATAAAATGATATAAAGGAATATACTCTTTACAACAAAATTTATGTAGATATTTGCACATAAAATATTTACAATATCTTTCCAAGGCTAATTCATTCAACCCAAAATTGCAGATTCCATGACAACACAACACTAATAATGATCGAGCAAAAGAATAATTTCCAAAATATGAGTTATTCATTTACCTACAAGTAAACACATAGGGAAAATTTATGTTATCGGCAATAGGGTGTTCTTATTTCCCAACCATAGGTTTGCTCACAAACCATCCCTAAACTAGGAGGTAACCAAGTATATGTGTACACATAGCAGTAGCATAAATATTCCATTTAAAAAAACAAGTCACAATAAGATACTCCTATCTATAATTACATATTTATAACACGATTCAATAAAAATCCCAAAAATGAGGATAGAGGTGGACTACACTACCATATGGGGAAATTAATGTACAAGAATCATAACAAACATATCATCATCACTTTTTCCCTTCTCAATAACCATGTTCTCTAATACTTTGAACATATAACACATCCTTCATACCATCCAACTACATACACCCATACCACCATATTATCTTGGTTACTTATACCCTTATTTAAAACATCTCCTTCTAAAATGATGAAAGTTGTTTCTCCATGAAGGTTCCTACTCATTCTTATCCACTAGAAAGGATGCTCTTCCAAATTTTGGTGAGACTCTCATCATACAACCCCAACCCAATATGGATGTAAATATAAGAAAACATAAAACATACTAAGTATTCAACATAAACAACCATTTTACACTTTCATACAAAATTTAAAGAAACATACCCATAAGTGGAGTGAGGCCTACCTCAAATTCAAGACCAAATGGAGAATTTTAAAACAACTCCAATCCTTCCTCTTCAAAGCCCACTCCAAAAGGAAAACCCAAGGAAAATTACCCCTCCTTTGGCTTTCCAAGTGATTCAAATAGTAGCCAATGTTTGAAATCCTTTTGAGGAGAGAGTGACATAAGTAAATTTTCTATTCACTTCTATGGACATGTCTCCCCACATGTGTATGAAATCAATGGTAAGAGAAGAGCCAAAGAGTTCTTAACATTCAATAAGATCTCTCATATCTCATAAATGATATTTTGAAGCAAGCACTTCGACCCTTTTCCCAAATCTATCACACTTCTTAATGGGTAATTTAAAAGAGTCACAATTTGCAAAACTTCAAATATTTGGGCTTTATTTGACTCCTAACCCATAGGTAATCATCCTAATGGTTAAATAAGGGTTAATTAACCAAATTTAAAAAGAATTATTCAACCATTTAAACTCTGAAAGAGAAATTAAATTTAAAACATGATAAAAGGATATCAAAATGTCCCAATACTCCCATCAAAAAACTCAATTTCATTTTAAAACTAAAACCACAAGATTAAACTTTAAATCTTTTAATTACAAAATAAAATACAATACAATAAGACTATGGTACCTCCAAATGGACTATAGTTTGTTTTACATGGCTATTAAAATAAGGTACCATTGGTTACCTCCATTCACATTTTCCATGGGCATGTACATGCACACTCAATTTCACATGTCAAAATATCCAATGCAAGATAATCAATAATTAACTCAACAATTTCATAGACATAATTAACATAATCAAATCCTGAAACTCATAGGTTCAATATCCACTATTATTCTCACTCTAGAAATTAACATATCTTTATCAATTCATGTCTAATATTGTGTTTTTATAAAGAAATCCCATTATCACATAGTTCATATGTATGATCTTATCAATTCTATCTTATAAAAATTATTCATATCTATCATGATTATGAGATCAACATGAGCATAAAAAAGAAGGAAAGCATGTATGCATAAAACCACCATAAGCACGGTTAATAGGAACAAGCATAATATCCAATGTGCAAGATAAACAACAATAGTCTAATACACATATAGTATCAAAAGTGTTCAGATCAAAATATCACCAAATATGGTGTATTAAATAGTATTCCTCACATATATGTTTGTATTTTCTAGTGTCATGGTGAATCAGAGATAGAAATCAAATGCAATCTTTAATCACCATAAAATAAAACACTAGCTATTGTTTATTTTTGTATAAATTCTATAATTATTTGAGTGTACTATTCCAAATAATTATTGTCTTTGTTTTTTTCTACAAGCTAGTTGTTATAAATTTTAGTTAATTGATTTATGGCTAGATAAGACCACATATAATTTTATACACTAATAAATAAAAAATGTCGAATAAAAATGATGAAAAATCTCATACATTATTAAAATAATTTTATTTATTTATGTTGATCATTTACTTACTTTATCTATCTAATAAGTCATTTTTATTTAATTCAAATGGTTTTATTTACTAAAGATATTTCTTATTTTATTTTTTATGATATGATTTGATAGAAATCATTAATATTAATTCTTAGTTATAATAAAATTTATTATATGCATGATTATTGATTTTGAAGTATTTTAAATTAAATTTCATATTTATGATCATGACATATTTTTTAATTTCATGGTTATTTTTTATTTTACTTTTGTTGGGTAGACTTTTAAATCAATATCACAATATCTTAATGATGAAGCAACATATTTGAATAAATAATATTAAAATCCATTGTAATAGAATTTATCTTTTCCCCTCCTTTCTTAATTTTTCATTTGACTTTTTTATTGATTTGATTTTTATTTTTGTTTAATTGCATCTTTTTTTGGGAAAATCGCTACCATAGAGGGTAGCACTCTTTCATTGATTCCAAAGAAAAACCATTACATTCAGATCTCTAGATAAATCATCCTGTCATGCAACAATTTAGTAAAGATAAATCATACTTGTTCCTAGTTCAATCATCCTACTGACTTGCTCCTCAGTTAAAACATCATTGTTTGTTATTTGTAGCAATCACAACATCAAAAAAGAACCATTGATTAGGCCATTTGTTGTAGGATGAAATAGATTTCAAGGTATCTTCATCATATGATGAAATTAGATGAAAGCATATGAAAGCAAGATTATACTTTATCCCATATTGGGAGTGCTCCTCTTTTGATGTAAAAAGGATGCCCTTTCCTACCCCCTTGATGAGCTTCCAATGATAATGAACAAAATGTGATAAAATGCAAGATGAAATGTGTCTATAGTAGAAATGCTAAGATTGTGGATGTGATTGTGCATGATTGTAGCTTCTATTTATAGCATCAAAGGGTTGAAGAATGGAGAGATTGGAGGAATGTGGGACTAAAAGAGAGACAATGAGATTGTGACACTTATCACCTGGCTAATGGATGAAGGTGGAGCACATTTTGAAGAATGTGCATAGTTAATGCATGTGATTGAGATGTAAGAGGCATTAAATTAATGTGATTGAGGTGTAAAAGGGGTTAATGTTTGGGTAAGAAAGTCAAATAAAGGGAGATAATAAAGGAATATTCCCTAAAATATGCTTTTGAGAGGATAAATGTGAGGCCCACCTCTATGCTACATCTAGTACTTGGACTATTTTTTGTTTGGTTATTGTCTATACTATTGATAACATTGATGATAGGATATTTAAATTTTTAAGTTCATACATAGATGATTTTATTTTGATTTGCTACATGCTTAGTAATCTGACCATGATGATTGATCTAATTTTATGTTTCTTATTGAGTTTTTTTAATTTGAATTTGGAAACTTAATGATGAATGAATGAAACAAGTGGTGGGAACGAATCATGTTGCAATTGGATGAGTATGAAAATTATGGTTAATGAAAATGGGATAAGATAGGTGGCTAATGATTTTTCAATCATGTTATTGGATCTTTATGTTGTGGATTATGAAATCTATGTGAATGTAATGGTTTGATTTCTATATGAATATGATTTACTTGGAAGGATCAACATGTGCATTGAGTGTGCAAGTAAACTTTCCATGGCCAATGGAAATTGGAGGTGACCCTTGGGAACCCTGAGTAAATTAACTAGTTAAACTGAGCTAAAGTCCATGTGGAGGGACTATAGTTCCATTATGTAATGATTTTTATTCATAATGTTATTTATGAATGTTTGTAAATTGATTTTTATTGCCTTGTTTGTCCATCTAAGACATGAGTTATCCATCCAAGTGGAAAAACTCGGATTTTAACTTTTAGGTACTTATCGGGGATTGAAAAGTGATATTTTTTAAGTGTTTTATGGTTTTAAGGTCCCTAGGGTAGGTACCTATGGGTTAGGTACCTTTTTAGCTCAAAATATTGGGTCAATCTCAATATTGGACACTCTTTTTGAGGCCTTTAAGAGCTTTGACGAAATTAAGGTTTTGGGAAGTGGGATGGGGACTAGTCTTTTCCATTCCCACTTATCCAAGTTGCCTTGGAAGGCTCTTAAGATATCACACATGTGTGAGCACACATGGGTGAGTGTGCTTGGGAGAGTGAATGGTAGGTTGACAAATGTCAAATCTCTATTCAAAGGAATTCAAACTTGAGTTCCTATAAAAGAAACTCAAAAAAAGGGTTATGGGATTATTTTTGCATTCTTGATTTTGGTTGAAATTTGGGGGTTGAAGAGTTTGAAGAAAAATCTTGGAAGAAGAGGAGGTTTGTGGATCCTCAACCCATCCTTCTGTAAGCTTGGTTTTGAGGTAGATTCACCACTCTTTCTATTTCTCTATGTTTTTATTTGAAAGATTACATGTGTATGTAAAAGTATGCTTGGTATTTTATCTGTTGTGTTTTTCTTGTATTCTTATTTCAAAATGCTTTTGGTGCTTGTTTTCTTGTGTTATTGAATGCAGTTTACGTGATGGGAAAAGGGTTTTTTTAGGGATAGGCTCACCCAAAATTTGGGTAGAGCATCCCTCGTTGGGGATGGTATGGAGTAGGAACCTCCATGGGGAAGTTTAATCCCTCCTTAAGAGGAGAGGCTCAAAAAGGGTATCCGTACCCATATGTAATTGTGAAATGGTAGAAATGGTTTTTTTGGTATGGGTTTTGGAGAAAGAGAAGATATTAAAGAAGGGTTTCATGCAAAATTATGGGAGTATGATATTGACTTGTTCTTGTTGCTATTATTATAAGTCCACATATGGAGTGCGTAGTCCACCCTCCATTCCCCACTTTGGATTCTTGATGGAATCCTAATGTTATGTGAAAATTCCTTGGTGGGTGTGAAAACAATCTTGTGTGTATCATGTGAGTGTAAATATTGTTTTGCTAGAATATGTTTGTACCTGGTTCCCTCGATTGCCTCCTAGCTCAGGGGTGGTTGGTCTTCCAACCAAAGGTTGGGTGGTGAGCACCCCATTGGACTCTAGAGAAATTTTTGTGTATTTTGTAGATTGGAAGAAGCTAAACTATTCTTGGACTAGCTATGTTTCTTGTGAATAAAGTTGGTGTTATTATACCCAGGTAAAACTATCTCTTTCTAGGTTGAAATTTATAAGCTTGAAAAGGCAATTGTATAGAATATCTTATATACTTAAATGACTTATATTTTAATTATGAAGGAGAAAATTATTTCTACATGCAATTGAAGGTTATGCGTATTTGATACTTAGGGGAAAACTATGTGAAAATTTTGTTGTAAATGCTTTAGATATCAAACTTTTGTTAACAGAAAAAAAAATTGGTGTTTTGACTACAAGTTATATATTTTTATTTTAATCTCTATGGACATAAAGAAAATAAAAGCTTGACTATCTTCTTACATAGAAAAATAAATGTATTCTTTTCAAGAACAATCTAAACTTTTATTCTTGTTAAACTATATTGGAAATTTTTGTATCAGTTAGTGGGATGTCAGAATGACTGTAATGTTACAATTTTCAAAAGAAATATATTCAAAATAATACAAAATAGGAGCTACCCAAGTTATCATCTGTGGGATGCAATTTGTATTTGAAATGAGAAGTTTTATTTTATGCATTTTCTTTCAAGATATGCTCATACCCATAAAGATAGTAGATCTCTCACATAATATTCAAGATATAAGCTTTTTAATGAAATATATAAGTTGGTTATAAGGTGGAGTGATACTGTGGTCAGATAAGGTATATATATGGGTCAAGAAATTTCAATTTGATTTTTTTTTTTGTAAGAACTAAATTTAAATATTTTGTGTTTAGTCCTCTGGAAATCTACTAGAAAGGATAGTTGTACATGATAATCTGATATCTAGAAAGAAAAGAAAATGTCAGTATAGGGACAATGCTCTTGAAAAGAGCCTGCATACTACAAGATGAAATATGTATCTATTCCTTCAGCTAGGGTGAGAGTTCTAGAGCAGTAAATAAATTGAAGCATAAGAATTTCTAATATAAGTGGAAAAAATCATTCAAGTGGCTTTGTATAAGGTTATGGAATTGTTTGAGTATCTTGATGTGCAACCAGTTCCAAACTATGTAACTGAGAATATGGAGATATAGTATACCTGATTCATATATAACTGTACATTTATCAATGTCTATATTTATGCCCATGGTAGTGTTTTCAATCCTATTTCCTTCTCTTAACAATATTGATATGAAACTACATATTGTCCTAATTGTTAGTGCCCATTGTTTTGATACGCCTACCTTGAGTATGCACAAATAGAAGGAAAGGTAAGATTCCTTTGAATGACCATTGTGGAAGGCTGAGTATTGAGTTTCAATCATCCCATCATAGCTCCATTCTAAATCCTTATGTGATGATAGGGGATTCTATGATCCTTGGCCTACATTACATGAATTCCAAAATAAAAAGATATGTAGTTTTATGCTAAGATTCGATGGAAAAAAATAGTGAAATAAATAAATAAGAGAGTTGGAGAAATATATGTGCGAGTTGTAAGAAACCATGTCCTGGACAATATAGTTGTCACAACCTTTGTCGTGGCCCTCAGCATGGATCCCCTGCAAAATCTACCAGAGATTGCAACATCTTTGAATTAATTGTAAACCGTCACCTTGCTTGGGCATTTAAATAAATGTGAAGAGATGAGCAACAAATAGGGTAGTCAACTAGTGCTCTGAGTGAATTTTTCATGACACCAGAATAGACTCCATTTTTGCAAACAGTCATTCTCTTGAATCAACGCATATAGTTGTCACCTCAACCCATATGCCTTGAAACTCAATTTCTTGGTAACTTGCACACTAGTGAGAGTATGATTGGTAGTCACAAGGACAAGGTATAAGTTAACAGTTTGTGGAACAATGTTCTCGAACTTAGTTTAGGTCGTTGACACTTATTTGCATTGTTCTTGGGACATTGTAGTTAATTTTGTCCCTTCTGCATATCTCTGGCAAGATACCTTGAGTATCAAGTAGATTATACGTTTCTTGGTGTGTAGTGAAACCATATATCTAACAGAACAAGGAGTTTGGCTCATAAGACAGTTAAGAAATAACTTATCATCTCTTCAGTTGCCTATCATCTAATGTTGGCTTCACTTGGAATTCATTCTCTGATGTGCATCCAACTTTGCTCGATTTTTGCCCCTAATCACCTAGTGATCTTTATGTACCTTCATTTTTTTATATACCATTCCTTCTATGGCGAAGTGTCTTATCATGACCTTAGAGTACACGTAAGTGTTAGCTGCTCCTTCCAACCCATGTTTCATGCTAGATTGTTGGCTAGAGACAACTTGAAATTTGCACCAATTTCCCCTTTTATCGCATGTATGGAACACATGATAGCATCTTTGATAGGTTAAGGATTTGTTATAGATCACTGGTTAGATTTGCAGGCTATTGTAGAAGTACGTGGTATCAAGGTATTGTAGAGAATTACATCTTTTGAAGGAAGACACTGAAGAGTACTTTTCTTTTTAGGTATATGGGATGCATGCTAGGACCACGTGGAATTAGGATAGTTTGAAAATAACTGTGTATGTAAGTTAATGAATGCTAGTAGCTGGGGATATTAGAGTAATGTTGATTGTGGCTCATTGAAATCTTACTTGGATAAATCTCTTTGATAAAAGCATTGCATCGATGGAGTGAATGTTGCCACTTATAATAAGGTGGAACTTGGACCATAATAATAAAGTTAGAAAGAGGAAAAAAGAAATCATATGTTGCATTAACATTACAAACTAGAACTTGCACCCCACTGAGGTGCAATACTTATACTGATACGCTAAGCCCACATTATTTATGACCATGAAAAGTAGAAGAAAGCAATGATCTATCTCACCTATCCCTCTCTACCTCTTCGTCCCTCTCTCCCCCTTTCTCTCTCCTTCATCTCTCCTTCCCTCTTTATTTCTCTCTATATCACATATCCCTCTCTACCTATCCCTCCCTGCATCCCACCTATTTCTCTCTCACTCTCTCCTTCCCTCTCTTTCCTTTCCCCCTTCTCTCTTATCCATCTATCCTCCCATCTCCATCCTTCCCTCTATTCCTCTATCCTTCTTCTTCCTCTTCCTTCCTTCCTTTCCTCTCTTCCTCCATGTCTCCCTCTTTCATCTTTCATTCTCTTATTTCTCTTTTATATCCAACTTCTCTCTCCCTCCCTATCTCTATCTCACTTATCCCTCTCTAACTCCCTTCGTCCCTTTACCCTCCTCTCTCTCTCTTTCTCTCTCCTTCCCTCTACTTCTTTTCCCTCCTATCTCTCTCTCTTTCTCTATCCTTCCCTATCTACTTCTTTACCCTCCTCTCCAATCCATTCCAAAAACAACACTTCCTATACAAGTTTAGTTATATACCTCAATGATTATCATGCCCAACATATGTCCACATGTGAAGTTTCCAAGGCTCAATGAATGTTTCTTGCATTACCTTTCACATAATGGAGAGAAACAAGAGTGTAAAACATGCCATGTTATAGATCCTGGAGCGATTCCCCCATGTAATAGCCTATCGACTAATTGTTTTTATAGTATACATATGTTATCTTGTAGTTAAATAGTTATTTTATTTATTATATAAATTATTATTTATTTATTTCATTTTTATTTATTTTTATTTATATAGTATATATAAGTTATTTTGTAGTTAAATAGTAATTTAATTTATTATATAAATTTAACATTTATTAAAAAATAATTATATTATTTTATTTATAGAATAATTTTTATTTTATTTATTATTTTATTTATTATATAAATTATTTTATTGCTTTTTAATTTATTTATTTTTATAGTATATATAAGTTATTTTGTAGTTAAATAGTTATCTTATTTATTATATAAATTTAATTTTTATTAAAAAAATATTATATTATTTTATTTAAAGAATCATCTTTTATTTTATTTATTTTTATTTATTTTTATAGTATATATAATGAAAAACTCTAATAATGTAAAAATAATATGAAAGGATGCTTTCTTACATTGATTTGTAAACAATTATTGCACTTGCACACATAAACAAAGGAATTAATGCTATGTTTCGATATCTATTGAAACGTCACAATTATTTTTTCATTGTATTTAAATAATTGCTCCTCGAAATGCCAAAGCAATTAAAATTTTCAAATTTTCTCAATTGTCGTGTCATTTGTATTATTCAACAATTATTCCTCGAAAATATATTTTAACCGCTTTCTTTTGTATCTTTTTCAAATGAAATCTTTTATTTGCTTCAGACCAAGTAATCATGGAGGACACTTCAATTTTATTCCATTTTTCTACCGGTGGGTATCCACAGATGCAAATTTGACCAAAATAATTCATTAAGAAATGGCTTAAAAGAAACCTTTTTTTTTTTTAAAAGAGAACGCATTTAATAAATTTAATTAAATGAAGACAACGATAGACCTGTTTCTTACGTAACTCTTCATGATAGATGAATCTTGAGCCACTTCATATGCATTCCCATCTTCCATATAATTTATATGTATACATTCACTATAAAAAAAAAATTCTTTATTTACCACGTGTCTCCACTACAAACAACAAAGAACCAAAATAGAATGCCACGGGCACAAGCAACAAAGAACCAAACAGAAAAAACAAACTGGAGATTTTCATTTCAAGAAATGCAAGTACTTCAAAGGTTCAAGAAACAAATACTTCAAGCTCCATTATTATAGTTAAAATCCACAGGGACGGGCCAAAAAATGAGTGACCGAAAAATATTCTCATATAGCAAGAGATCAAAATGCAAGGGTTTTATGGTTCTCAATCTGAAACGTTTAGTGTTTACCATCCAAAGGTCTCGCTATACTGTACTGTCTTGTTACACTATGAGAAATAGAGTGACTAGTACTCTGCAATAAGCTCTCCCCGTTGGCTCAACCGCTATGCATCATGCTGGATGAGAGCCGCATAGCAGGTGGCAATTCCCTTCCTAGGCCAAGCCATGCGCGATGCACCTCATTTTTTCCTTCTGTTCTTTATCCCCATGCTTTACTACAGCCTTCTCCTCAAATTTTTCCTCCATGCCATTCACCTTTTCATGTTCCTCCAAAATAAAGCTTGAATGAGTAGATTATGGAGGGGTCTTGGGGTTTAAAGGCTGCCAGATGACATTTTTCCACACCGCCTACACACGTGATGAACCTAGGGCAGGAACGCCATGCTATATTAATGGTGAGGACCTTCTTTTCTCCCTATGCCCTATCCTCATTATTGACATTGTACGCTGCTTATTGGAATGCGCAAGGAACATGTCAGTGGGAATCAGAATACTCACAATCTGGCAGTGGGAAGCCTGAGAAATTTATCAGCACCAGACAATAGACTTTTCCATTGGGAAATTGGCCAATTGTGGGAAATTTGTCATGTCTGTCAGGCATACTTAAGGCAGGGTGACACACTTTACTTAGTCTGCTATCACTCTTAAATTTGATCGTACCTATGTTTGATTTCATAGCATGCAAGCATCAAATTTAATGAATTTACTGTGGATGGTGGGGACTTCACATGAAAATAGAAAACCAAAGTACACAATGTAATAGCCGGGAACCATCAGGGTTTTTGGTGTCTGACTGCTAGAAATTTTGATGGGGTTCCCCCACATATAATAGCCTATCGGCTAACAAAACTTTCCTAACCTTAAATATTTTCACGTAATCCTCTTAAGTTTCAAGACTTCCTTAATAAAGGGAAAGAGAATATACTCCACTCCCTAAATAAAGAACATATTAATTTAAAGGAAGCTTATAAATAAAAAATAGTAGTAAATATTAAGTATTTATACCATTCTTTCTTTCTTTAAATTGAAAACACAAAAAATAAAATACTCTCTTGCTTATTTTAGGTTTTTTTAAAAGTAACTTAATATATAAGAAATAATTTATTTAATTATAAAGGATAATTATTAGTATTATAAGTTTAAATTATTCTTTAAAGTAAATAGAATAGTTGTGTATATATACATGTGGATAAATGAAATTCAAATAATTGACAATTAAATATGTAGATAAATCAATAATAAGTTATTTTATTCTTCGGGTTGAAACTAGGATATAGATAAAAGAGTTATTACACTAGCTTAATATCATTATTAATAATAGAAAATATGATTTAACATTAAGATTAAATATTTGTATAATAATAATAATGTTAGTATTAGTAATATTCGATGGATGTCCTTTGATAGTGATATCGTTGATGAACCCATTAAATCCTTAATGATGGTAATGGTAATGTGTATGGAATTTTAAGTAGTATAATGGAAAATCTCATTAATAATGGAAACATTTCTATATATAAAGGAAATATTACTATCAAGGGTGATATTAATGATGGTGTTACCTTTAGTACTATAAGGTAATGTCAAGAAATCTTATGTTAGTTTCAACTGGCAAATTTATCATCATCACTTGAGGGTGTGCATAGTGGTCTCTACACACCCCACTCCTTTATCATTCCCACTCCCTACTCTCGTGAGATGTATCACTGATGGAAAAATGTAAGGTTTGTCATCCGACACGTATAGTTTGGTATTCATGTAAATCAGGGTTAAGTCTCTATCATATGTTAAGTTTCAGTTAAAAAAAAATAATAATAAAAAATAAAAATAAAAAAAAATGTTGTGTTTTCACCCTAAGGGTAAAATATGGGCATTACAATAAAGGAGGTAATTATTTAATTAAAATAATTGATTTCTATTTGCAAGTGGGTTTGACCAAGGTTGAGCCAAAAGCCAGAGAATGGGTAATTAGGGGTTAATTAATCCATAATTAATTAACATGGAGGAATTTTAAAGGATTTCATATTTGATTTCAATAATTTGATTTATTAAATCATATGAGAGGACATTAGGGTACTTAATTAAATAATTTGATTTATTTAATTAAATTTGATGAACATTAGTGAGTAGGAATTGAATTAGTCAAATAAAATTAATTACTTGATTAATAGTAGAAGTGATGTCAATTGATCAGATTTAAATGCATAATGTCAATCTACATGTCTATATTTTTCCCCTCTTCAAATCAATGTACCAGTTGTGTTAGTTCAAAGATTGATGTTGCCAAGTATCAAAATTTAAAAAAATTGATATTTTTTTAGATGCCCGACTATTGCCCCAGTGGAAAGAATAATGTTGGTACACTACCCCCTCAAGAGATCAGGAGAAAAATTTGATTTAAGGTCGAGCCCAGAAAAAAGAGGTTCAAGATGGACAGTGAAATCAGAAGGTTAGACTAAAAAATCTATATTATGATGATGATGCAAATTAGATGGTTTTAAGATGCTTATATTATCAAATCTATATTCTCCTAAATAACTTAAATGATGATACAATGCATGTGATATGGATGAGATGGATGATATTTTCCAATGATGTTATGTATGATTATGCAAGATGTTGACAATTTGTGGATGTAGGATGGTGAATGCCATGATACTATGATATCGTGAAAAGGATAGTAGAATGAGAAGGATCAACCCTTGATTCTAACAAGATGTATAAGTCCAAAAAGTTTATGAGTCATTGAGAATTTATTAGACGAAATGATGAATGATGATGATGTGTTGCTTATCCATGGATTAGGGATGTAAAGAGTGTAACTTTCCTTATGTATAATAGCACACATAAATATGATGCATTAAGGTACAAACAACCAAAATGGAATTGTATCTAGTGAGATGGACTTTGACTAGACAAATGGATTGGAATATTCTTGTCCACACTCAACATACGAAACCTTATGAGGATGTACTTCATAAGTTTCAACCAACTTGAACTAAAGCACAAAAAGGCACAACCTATCAATGAAATAGTCAACAAGCTATTGAAAAATCCCTCCATACACACCTACCAAAGAAAGTATCATCATGTTATATTACAAGAACATCCAATAAGCACATAAAAAAAAATATAATGATCAATTCCCCATTCCTTTCTCTCTCTTTGGAATGAGCGCAATAAGATAGATGAAAAGAAAAGATAAAGAAAACAAACAAGACAATGTTATTCATACCTATAGCCAAAGGGATATGTTTTGTTTAGGATAAGTATCCACATTTTTTTTCCAATAGATAATACCCATTGTAGGAAGGATGCATCCTAGGACATGTTAGTGGATGGTGTCAAGTTGATAGCTTATTTGAAAGGATGTTGATATAAGATTGATTGACATGTTTGCTAAAACGATCAAGAGTTTGATTTTACATTTAAAAGTTTGTTGTTTCGATTTTGATTTTAGTTTGAAGTTTTATTTTGTTGATTGTTGTGGTTGTTTCTATTTTTATTTCCAAAGGAAGAAGGTAATGATTTATTTATTATGGATGATTGATTATTGTGGGTGAAGTGAAATTAGACGGATAGAGTTTTTTAAATATTTGGATGTTTTTTATGTTTTTGAAATGTTATGAGGCTTTTTTTTGGATTTTTCAAGTTATTTAAATGTTTTTGTGTTTTTGTGTCTCAGTGGATCATCAATGATGGCCTTTCCTACGTTTAAGCTCAAAGATGATGTAGTTTAAATGCCATGTTTTTTATGTTTTTTGAATTTTTTGACTTGTTTTGGGATTTTTATATGTTTTGAATGCTTTTGGATTTTTGCTTGATTTTGATGATTTGGAGATCGATATGTGTGATAATATTAGTGATCTATTTTGGGATTTTATTGAAAACAAAGCTAAGGTTGGTTGATCTGATTGATGGATTGATGATAATGACATTTTTGAGGGTACACGACAATGAAAGGATAGTGTTAAGAAACATGAGGACTGGGAAGGATATATTGAGATGATGATGGATTGATTGGATTTGATTGATCAATATTTTGAAGCTCGATTTTGAGCGAAATTTTTTTGGATGACTTGATGTGACGTTGAAGGATAAATTAGATGCAACTGATATTGATCATTTGGATTGATGTTCGATGAAAGATAATACTTGATAATGAACATCTTGTGAAAATATGCCATAGGTTTGTGATTTTCATTTTGGCTTACAATTGTTTTGACCAATTTGATTTCATTTTTTCCAATGTTCGGATCACCAGATGAGTTGGAAGATATAGATCAAGATTTATTCCTAAAGCAAGATGTAAATATTTTCTACTAGTGTCTAGCAATGTATGGAATTCCATGGGTGGACAATTTGATAGGTGTATGGATGGATGGATATGGATTAGCTTGCAATAAGATAAGTTGTTGAAATAAAGAATAATCATTTCAATAATGCTTCATGGCTCACATAGTGTTGGATAGGATAAGATCAATTAAAATAACTAATGCCAAGATGTTTACCATAAGCCAGTGTAAAGTGTACACCAAACTTTTATCAACATCAAGATAATTTGGAAGATGGATGGCAATGGGTTGGATAAATGGTTCATGGATTAATGGATTTATTATGGATAAGATGGTGAAATGTTCTATTTATTATGGATGAGATAAGCTACTTCCACTTGTACTAGCAAACACAAATACTTGATTCTACACATGATGCATATTTTCCAGGTTTTCATCATGGTACCAATCCAAAGCACCACCATAGTGGTTTTCACTAAAGGATGATTTTTATCTTTACTATTTTCATCATTTAAAAAAAATAGAAATTGTGAAAGATTTTATGTTCAGGCCAAACCTCCTAGTGGTGATAATGTAGATGCTTCTATCATAATGTGCAATTGATATCCCGCTTAAAGAAGGTATTTTTCCAAGATACATGAACTTGAATACAAGTTTTTAGATTCCTGATCTACTTTGTTTATATCAAAGTTGACTTTTTCTATGTGCGCACATCACATAGAATGCCTTCTAAATCCTTATGATGAGGGGTTGATTCCAATACATGGTCAATGTGAGAATTGGATAGCTTGCATGGAGGATTGAATGGTGGAGTGTGTTTAGGAATAGAAGATTGATTGGTTGATAGCTTGGAACCTTTGACTCTCCAAACATGGGAAGATGAGCAATGATGGATGGATACAAAAGTGTGTATGGAATTAGGAAAAATTGCTTGATATACTTTGTATGTTGCTTGAGAAGCCTACTTTTACTATTGTGGATGTCTTTGATGGATACTTCCCCATTTTTTATTTTCCCCCATAATTTCTTTGACTACTAGTGTTTGATGGGGATGATCTATCTTTGTATTTTTTGGTATCCATTTTGATTTTATATTTCCATTATGCTTCCTAGCTTCTTTTTCTTTAATAGCATTCTTTGTATTTTGATTCAAATATTTCTTTTGTTGTTGGACCCAATTAGTGGATGGGGTGATGGGTGGATAAAGATTCATGATGTGGTTGGTTATAGTATTAGCATTGGTTTCATCATAAGGATTCTTCATGTGCCCTATGTTGACATTTGCTTGAGACATAGTTTCCCCTTTTATGGTGGTAGTAGAACCTTTGTTACTTGATTCTTCTTGTTTCAAGATGTCCTGTCTAGCAAGCATCCTTTGATAAGTGACCAATGTAGTTTATGTTATTTCAATTTGATACTTTGGTTACTCTGGAATATCCCATTTGGTCTTGCATGTTTCCTTTAGTGGATAATGCTAGATATCTTCATACATGATGTCCTTAATGTAAAATTGGGATATATCTAATCCCAATGTTGACAATTCATCCTGACTATAGGAATCAATAACCTATTCTTTTTGTGTAATAATGTCAGGAATAAAGGGATTGTGTTCTAAATGAGGATCATCTATGTGCCCATCTAAAGAAATCATCTCATGGCTAGATGGAGGAATATTTGCTAAATGGATATGATCATCATTTGTGACATCTTGTATAGATTGGAGAGTGTCCATTAGATTATTTTCGTATTTTGGAGATACAAATTCTTGATCTTGAATGATTTTAGAATTGCTTTTGACAAGCTTTGGATCAAGTTCTTGACATGGGTCAATTTCAAAGGATGGATTGCTTACAAAGGGTTCTTGGATATCATGATTAGGAATAGGAAGTGGCTCAATATCCTCTTGATGTTTGATTGGATTTGGATCAAGTGTTGAGCTGAGGATTCCTTCAATATCTACAACCATGAGGTCAAAGGATATCAATATTTATTTTAAAGGACCACTAATAGACTTTGGTGAAAGAGTTTATCATGCTTTGGAATAAATTCTTGAGATATGTCCTCTATCTCAATGGATGATGTAGAGACATTGTCAATATGATCATTGGGGGATGGGTCTTAGATTAAATCAATAGGACCAAATAATTGTAACACTCCTTGAAATAGATTAGCGTTGGATCTCTCCTTGAAATTGAAAAGTACTCTTGATGCATGTTGATTTGAACGTTGGATGGGGTGTAAAAATATTCAAGGTGCTCATTGATGGATAGATCTTGATCATTGTTTTCATTAATTATGGTGGAGATATTTTTACTATGTTCAACCATATGATCAAATGTTGTTAACATTTCTTCAAATAGATCATTATTGGAAATTGCTGAGGGGTTTTGATCATGATTAAAAAGTGACTCTTGGTGTATGTTGATTTGATCATTGGATTAATTAGAAACATCTCCAAGGTCCTCATTGATGGACAGATCTTGACCATTATCCTCAATAGTTATGGTGGATAGATTGTCATTGCTATTGTTAGTGGTTGAATCTTGATCATTGTCCTCAATAGTTATTTTTCCTTGATCAATAAGGTCTTGGATGAGATTTTTTAGTCCAATAAAATTTAATGTTTAATGATGATTGACGAGGGTGCAACCCAAGACACATAAAATTAACACACCAAATAGAGAACATTATTTTATTATTCTGAAAATGATCTTCTTACATGCAGAGGATCTGATATCCTCAAGTTCTAGAAATATGCAAACTACAGAATTACAAAAAAACCCATTTTCCTAGTATGTGAACTTGTGCCCAAAAATCTACCAAAAATTAGAAATTTCACCCATAAATAGAGCTCCTTTCGAATTTGGAGCCAAAAAAACATTCAAATTTGAGATTTGGTAGTTTGGTACCCAAATTATAATTTGAAATTCAAATTTAAATTCACATTCGAAAATTAGCCCATTTCTAAAAATGCACCAACTTCCAAAAGCCATAACTTTTAATCTGACCGTCGAATTTTCAATCATAATACCTTTTCAAAAAGCTCTCGAAATGATGATGTGGCAAAAAGTAGTGCCTACGACCAACTACTTTGGATATTCGTAATTTCTTGGGCCCATCTGGAGCCTCTAAGGGCTTCAAATTTGGATTTGAATATTTTAATAGCTAAAGGGGTATCCGGAAATGCAAAAAAATCTAAGAAAAAACCAACACAAAATTAAAATCTTTCTTTTTTCGGTGATGCAAGATTGCCCTTACACCATTGGATGCTCCTGCATCAGAGACCTAGGGTAATTTGACAAGTGACCTCGTCACATTATAGATGGTTCAGGAAAACCCAAGTGTTCAACCTCTATTTTAGGTAGCTAGGATGAATCTTCCACAAGCCTTCCTCTCCATTTCACCAAATATTCTTCATACTGCCTATTTCTAGTACTCCTTCCCACACGGCTATCCAAGATTTCTTCAATCTCGTCCTTCTCAGAAGTAAGTGTAGGAATGTTACACTATTTTATTGCTAGACCATTATCTATGCCACGTTCAAGATACTCTATCAAATCTACAATGTTGAACATAGGGGAAATGTTGACTCCATCCGGAAACTCTACCTCATATGTGTTCCTTTAATCATGCCTCTTTAAAATTTTATATGGACGAAACTTTTTTATCTTCAATTTGTTATAAGTTCCTATTGGAGACCTTTCCTTCCTCAAGTGGACCATCATTTCATCTCAAATGTGAAACTCCTTATTCCTCCTCTTTTGATCTGCCTTAGCCTTATACTGCATATTCATCTTGTTAATATGTTCTCTTACCTTCTCATGTATATCCTTGATGTGGTCTACAAAATATTTGGCTTCGAAACTTATCTTCTTCTCTTGGCCTATCTTTCTCAATTCTAGAGCTTTCCTGGGGCTGCCTCCATACACAATCTGGAATGGTGATCTATAAGTGCTTCTATTGATAAAATTGCTGTAAGAAAATTCTGCCTAGGCTAAAATCAAGTCCCATCCCTTGGTTTTATCTCCTACCAAACACCTTAGTAGGTTACCCAAACTTTTTTTCACAACCTTAGTCTGCCCATCAGTCTGTGGATGGTGTGAAGAACTAAACTTCAACTCTATCTTCAAATTTTTCCACAAGGTCCTCCAAAAGTATCCCACAAACTTGGTATCACAATTTGAGACTATACTCTTTGGAAAACCATGTAGCCTCACCACCTCTCTGAAGAACAAGTCAATGATTTAGATTGCATCATGGGTCTTTTGGTATGGAATGAAATGTGCCATCTTTGAAAATCTATCTACTACAACAAAAACTAAATCATTCCTTCTCTGTGTCCTTGGAAAACCAAGAACAAAGTCCATACTTATATCTTCCCAAGGCCTCTTTGGTACAGGTAAGGGCTGATACAAAACTATATTTTAGCTCACTCCCTTAGCCATCTGACACACCCTACAACTCTGCACAAAATTCTTCACATGATGTGACAATTGAGGCCAATAATAATTCTCACTGATAATGGCAATAGTCTTATCCCGAACAAAATGTTCTACCATTCCTCCACTATGTTTCTTCTTTATTAGGTTCTCCCTCATGGAACTCCTCGGTATACATAATTGACTTCCTTTAAAAAAAAATCCATCCTGGATTATGAAATCCAACCACCTTGTCTTGTCAACTGTAATAGGCTCCTTGCAAGCTTTCCAAGCCTCTGCAAAATCATGATCGTCAAGGTACAATTTCTTGATTTCATTGAACCCAACCACTTCAATCTGAATCTCATTCAACAATGTTTTCCTCCTACTTAAGGAATTTTCAACCCTATTCGACCTCCCACTCCTATGTTTTAAAACAAAGGTATAGCTCTTTAAAAATACTACCCATTTCATATTCCTTTGATTTAAATTTTCCTGACTATTCAGGTACTATAATGCTTGATGATCAGTAAACAAAAAAAACTCCTTTGGAAATAGATAATTATGCCTCCATTTATTTAACACTTGAACTATTGCATAAAATTCTTGATCATATAAAAAGTACTTTTTTCTTGCATCATTTAACTTTTCACTAAAATAGGCGATGGGCTTACCTTCTTGGCTTAACACTGCTCCAATGGCACAACCACTTGCATCACAATCCACTTGAAATAGAATATTGAAATCTGGAAGGGCTAAAACTGGTTGCTCAGTCACTTTCTACTTCAATAGATCAAAAATCTTCACTGCACCAGTGCTCCACTTGAACTCTTTTCTATCCCCTCTCATTTTTTCAATCAAGGGTGCACAAATACTACCGAAGTTTCTAATGAATATTTTGTAAAAAATGGCCAAAACATGGAAATATCTTAGCTCAGTAGTAGTTCTTGAGGTAGACCATTCCAAAATAGACTTCACCTTCTCTAGGTCCATCTTGAGACCTTTTGTCAAGACATCAAACCCCAAGTACACTAACTCCTTCACAAAACTCAACTTCTTCAGATTAATCAACAATTTCTCTTCTCTTAACTTCTCAAAGGCTCTATGAATATGCATCAAGTGCTCATCCAAAAGTCATACTAAAAATCAAAATATCATCTAAATAAACTATAACAAAACTCCCCAGAAACTCTTTCAGTGCCTCGTTCGTGAGCCACATCAATGTGCTCAATGCATTGGTTAGCCCAAAAAGAATGACTAACCACTCGTATAGGATCTCCTTGGTCTTGAAGGAAGCTTCCATTCATCTCCCTCTCGAATCTGGATCTATTGATATCCACTCTTCAAATCAATCTTTATGAAGTACTGAGCTCCACTCAAACAGTCCATCAAGTCATCCATCCTTGGCAGGGGAAATTTTTACTTGATTGTTATCTTGTTTATGGCTTGGGAGTTTGTGGACATCCTCCACTCCACATTGGTCTTTGGTGCTAGTACTGTAGGTACTACACATGGGCTCAAAGTTTCCCAAATATAACCCTTCCTCACCAACTCTTGAACTTGTCCGTTCAACTCCTCATTTCCTCCAGAGTCATTCTGTGAGCCACCTTTTTTGGAAAATTGGCTCCAGTGATCAATTCAATTTGATGACTGATCTTCCTCACTGATGGTAAACCCTCAGGTATGTTATCAAAAACAATATCCTAAAACTCATCCAACAACCCAGAAACTTCTACTGGCACCTTCTCACTATCCTCCTTACCCACTCTAGGAATCAATGCATAACACACATGCTCATGCTTCATACCTTCTAAAAAATTCCTTCCATCAACATAACAGATTCTAGCACTACTGCATACCTTTTCTTTGGCCTCCTTTAGGGGTTTCAACTTGTGATGAACCCCATCCTTCTTTAGGGAATAAGTGTTTGCATGACCATCATGTATAACTTTCCTATCGAACTGCCACGACCTCCCCAACAACATGTGACATGCATCCATGGGGATGATATCACAAAGTACCTCATCATGGTAGCTCCTAGTCTTGAACTTCACCAGGCACTGCTCATTGACCAGAACTTTGTGGTCCTTCTGCAACCAGACAATTCAATATGAATGTGGATTCCTTTCCCTCTTCAGCTTCAACTTTGTAACCATCTCCTCTAACACCAAATTATTGGTGCTCCCATCGTCAATGATGGCATCATAGCATTTTCCTTCACATTTCCACCTTGTGCAGAATAGATTCTTCCTTTGTTCAAGCTCCTTCTCTTCAGTCACCATAGCTCTTCTAATCACTAGGGCTTATCCCCTTTTAGCATCATTTGAATGTTCAGATTGATCCTCCTCATCTGCATGTGCAACCCTTCCATGACCTTTCAGCCTTTTTTCTTCCCTTCCTTGATGTTGCAGACATTCATAGGCTCGATGCCCTTCTTCACCACACTAGAAACACATTCCTCTTAAACCACCTCTTCCAGATCCTTCTCCAAATCTCCCTCATCCTCTACCTCTTTCATCACCACTATTTTGATGATGAGGGTGGTGGAAGTTATCATTCTTCTAGTTTTGACTGGTACCCACATCTTCATTTTTCTTCTCATTATCATTTCGGCTTCCAGAAGATCTTCCACTGCCCTTTCTACTCTAACCTCCTCGTCCTTTTTGCTTATTGTCAGATCTTTTTTTTAGCTTCTCTGCAACTTTCAGAGCAAATTGGTATCTATCCTCAATGGTGGTCATTCTGACTAGGCTTAGTTCCTCCTGAATTCTCAGTCGTAACCCATTAAGATAATGGGCTACCTTCTCCTTACTGTCCTTTGTATGACCCATTCTGATGATAATCTTGTGAAAACATTTAGCGTATTCTTTCACAGATTTGCTTCCTTGCTTCAACCCTTGCAATTTCTTCAACAAATCTAGCTTGTAGTCCACTGGTATGAACTACTTTTTTATTTTCTCCACTATGTGATCCCATCTAGTGATCTTTCCTGTTCCTCTTCAGTTTCTCTCCAACTAGACCTCTTTCCACCAAATATGGACATGGCCCTTCAGCTTCATTTTTGCAAACTTCACCCGATCTGGGCCCTCTATCTCCTCATACTCAAAATATTCTTCCAACTCATTGATCCAAATGATCAACTCTTATGAGTTCAGACTACCAGAATAAATGGGGACTTCTACTTTGGGTCTTTTTCTGATCTTCAAAATGGCCCTTATCAACAGCACTTGAGCTTGATCAATCACTTATTCTTCCTCTTCTACATGTGAATCTTCCACCTCTTCTTCATCCTCTCTTTCTCCTCTCCTTCCTAGGTTTAACCCTCTTCTCATATGTTCCTACAATGCATCAATTTGTCTCTAGAGGGCTTTGAAATCCTTAGCCGCCAATGGATCTCTTCCACCAATGTTTATGCCACCTCTACCACCTATGGCACCACCATGCCTACTAGGCATCACTCTTAGAGGAATCTTGAATATCTCAAACCCACAACCACGATCCAAGTGTGAACTTCCTCATGATCAGCGATCTATCCACATGCCCAAGAAAACCCACTTTGATACCACCTGACGAGGGTGCAACCCAAGACACAAAAAATTAACACAGCAAATAGAGAATGTTATTTTATTCTTCTAAAAATGATCTTCTTACATGCAGAGGATCTAATATCCTCAAGTTCTTGAAATATACAAACTATAGAATTACAGAAAAACCCCTTTTTCGCAATATGCAAACTTGTCCCCAAAAAACTACCAAAAATCAAAATTTTTTCCCATAAATAGAACTCCTTTCAAATTTGGAGTAGAAACAACATTCAACTTTGTATTTTGGTGGTTTGGCACCCAAATTACAATTTGAAATTCAAATTTAAATTCACATTCAAAAATTAGCACATTTCTAAAAATGCACCAACTTCCAAAATCCATAACTTTTAATGTGACTGTCAAATTTTTAATGATAATACCTTTTTGGAAAGCTCTGAAAATGACAATGTGGGACAAAGTAGGGCCTATGGCCAACTACTTTGAATTTTTTCAAATTTTCGGGCCCATCCGGAGCCTCTAAGGGCCTCAAATTTTGCTTCAAATATTTTAATAGCTAAAGGGGTATCCAAAAATGCAAAAGGATCTAAGAAACAACCAACAAGAAATTAAAATCTTTCTTTTTTGGGTGATGCAAGATTTCCCTTACACCATTGGATGCTCCTGCATCAATGATAATATCTATGATACTCACAATAAGATCCACTTTATTCCAACAAAAGTATATAATAGAGTTAAAAGATCTTACTTTTGGAAGAGTGATGTGTTTTGCATTAACTATCTTTTTTAATGTTGATTCAATTGGATCTCCCAAAGGAGTGTATTCACATTTTCTACCTTTTGATATTTTTACTTTAAATTGACGTTGTGGTGATTGATCTTGGAGATATGGTAATTGATCTGGGAGATGTGGTGATTGATCTTTGAGATGTGGTGATTGGGTATGTTGTTGATGTTGTTGATCTTGATATCGAACCTCTTGAAATTGGAGATATTGTTCTTGATGTGGTTGTGGACACAACTGAATGCTTTGATGACATGGTTTAACCCAAGGGGGAGTGTGTAGATTTTGGGGTGGAGATGTCTCTTGGTGATATGAATAAATAAATTTTCTAAGTATAGAAATTTGATTTTGCAAAATTTGTTCTTGATTTTGATCTTGAAACACTTGATACAATTGATTTGGTTTTTGTTTAAGCATATTTGGACTATACACTTGTGGTATTTCTATGGGATCATGCACAAATTGATTTTGGACAATGTTCTAATTTCGGATGATGTTTATATTTTGCATTATAGGTTGACATGGAACATTATTGTCATTGGGAAGCATATTTCTTTAATTTAGCTAACTTTGATTTCGTATCAGGTTACCTTGACTTGGATCAATACATTAAGTTGTCAATATATTTCTTGGATTTTGAACAACATTGGTTTGATTTGCAAACGCATCTATCCCATAGTTCACCAAGTGTGGATTTGATATGTTCATGTTTGGTAAGCTTGTATTTGGTATATTCACATTTGGCATGTATTTATTTTGTGGGATAATGTTATTTTTTTGAAGACTCATGCATTGATCGTTCAGTTGATAAATTTGTAGGTTTTCACTTTGATTTTAATCTACCATAGGGAAATGCATTCCAAAATTTAGATTGGGCATACTCACATTTGTTGTAGGAGATAATCATGCCATGTATGAATTTTATAAATGTGATTTTTGATAATCAATTGGTATTGTAAGGCTTTGACAATTTGGTTTGCTTAGATAACTCATGATGTATGAATCAAGCTTATATTCCATGTTTTTCTTGTGTTCTGAGATTGTTGTAAAAGTAACCCTCTAAAGTGTTTAGGAACAATGATGAGATGAGAGATGAAAAGGTGAGTGATATGGGTGTTTGACCTTTTAAGAACTTTGGAGGAATACTAGACTTTAGGATTTAGGATTTTGATTCATTTTTATTTGGATAATTGAATTTGTAGATCCCAAGTTGTGTGATGTGACCGTAGGGTGAACTTGTTTGAAGAGCTACTAAGTTAACTAAGTGTGTGAGAAAATATTCATTCCCACAAACCTAACTAAATAAGTTTATTTTGATTTGGTTTGATAATGTACCCAAGCCTAGAATTTATATTTTTTCCAAAGCTCTAAAAGTTGTTTGTGGGATGGAGATGATAAATGTTCAATATGGATAAAGTGTTTCATTTGATCCTAAATAAACCTAAGAAGGACCATGTTTACAAGACCAAGATAGTGAAGAACATGATTTTCCCTATGAGTAGTTCAAACCAAAAAGACCAATGTTTTTCTTAGAAGACCATAAGACAAAAGATAACAAGCACATGTGTGGGGTTCAATTGATTTAATCTTAGTTAATGAATTTATTTTACCACATCAACACCTCTTGCTTGATTTCCAAACTAAATGTCTATGTCTTAACTCCTTTTCATTCCACAAGTTGCATTATGTGAAAATCAAAGATTCAAGGCCATAGTTTTCCTAGGTTGACTTTGTAGAGAAGAAATTGAGATATGGGCCCAAATATTTAGAAGGCTCTAAGGATAAAATCCCTATGGACAAGCAGTAATATTTGGACTCTTCAAGGATATTTACTCTTTCCAAAGGGTTTTAAATTTTTATGACTTGGTTAATGTTTGTTTCAAAGTTTGAGATCCAAACAATGTATTTGACTGACTAAAAATTGTACAATCCTGGGATAGAAATGGCTATACCTATTGAGTCTCCACTCAGATTTCTCCAAACACTTAGACAAAATGAATAATTAATGATTTGGAAACATTGGATCCCCTCCACGACACACACTTCTTGACACCACCAAATTTAGAAATCCTATAAATCCGAAGACCTTAAGGATTTTTCTATTTCTACTTTAAAAAGTAATAATGTGGGATAGCATCCGAATGACCATTCTTGCACCATCAATTATTAAGGATTTTTACCTTTAAACAAAGGTTTGTAGTAAGGACATCCGGTTTAGGAGGTACTATGATAAAATTCATCAAGAGGTCTCCCAACCCTTAGAACAAGGGTTTTTTGCATCATAAAGATACTGGGGGAGATCTATCATGCACCGCTTCCCATTAATTGTAAAAACAAGGGTTTTTTGCATCATAAAGATACTGGGGGAGATCTATCATGCACCGCTTCCCATTAATTGTAAACTTTCCTTGCAATTACAAATTTATATAGTGGTTTAGAAGAGCTTTTATTTAGGTCATTACCACTTGGGTGATTCCCTCCTTTCGAAGCAGGGAGGTAGGCCCTCTAAAGATAAACTAAATAAAAGAAGTACATTTGTAGTTCAACCACCTAGATTGTGTAAAGTGCTAGGAGGGAACACACACAATGCCTTTCCTTCACACTAGCATGATGGTTCAATTTTAGATCCAAATAAAAATGTGTGGGTGATTTTAGATAACCAATGTCAATGGATTTTTTTTTATTCTCAAGATCGCCGAGTGGCACAAGAGAACTACATACACATTCAAGTGACACAGATTGCAAAAAATACCAAAAAAATTAAGGTGCGAGTTCTTTTTAAATCCCAAAGCAATGGTGAGTTTGTTTTAACCACCAAAAATGAAGTGTGAAGTTGCTAGTTCAATTTTAGTCCAAAAGTAAAGTCTAGTAAGTTTCTAATGTTCAATTTTAGTTCAAAATTAAAGTCTAGTAAGTTTCTAATGTTCAATTTTAGTCAAACTTTGAAAAAAATAAAAAAAATGATTGATTTTAAACCCAAATTGATCTAGTGAATATTTAGAAAGTGAATATTCTAGACTATTACAATAAATATTTAAAATTATTTTTTCAAGTTCAAGTTCAATGCCCACTTCCAACTCAAATATTAATTCTTCAAAGATTGTTTCCTATGCTTCAATGTTTTCAAGTTCCTTGTGCAAACAAAATCCCCCTGCAAGATTTAAAGGACAATCATGCAAGGATCAAGTTATTTAATTAAAAAAAAATTAAGCATTAACTTCAAAAAATAGAACAATTTCAAATGAAAAAGACTAATGATTTTGGACTAATAAATGAAACATTAATGAGAATCCTTCTTTCCAAATACTTTAAAGAAAATCTTAACCATAAATAGATAGTTCACTAACAAATCCCAAAGACTCTCCTACTATCAATTCAATTTCAACAATCTAAGATTTTTGTCTTTCAACAATGATTGTATCTTTTAGGAAAAATATTTTTAATCTATCAACAAAGCCTAATGGCTCTCACTCTAATTTTTTTTTTTTGAAAATATTAGTTTATTAGGAAAATAAAGTGGTTTATTAATCAACCATTGATGTAATAAAATTACAGATGGTTGAGTTGAGAGTATATTCTTTCAAAATATTTGTAGTCTTAGCCTAGTTTGACAAATGACGCCTTCAAATAGAGAGAAACAAATTTTTTCTTTATGTTGTTATTGTTATATTTCATGTTGTACATTGAAAAGACTAATTAACAAAAGAAAATTGAATGTCCCATCAATTCAAGGAATTTATGTTTTGAACACATTATTATTGTGCATTTGGATCTAACATGAAATAAATAAATGTCTGTGAAATTGATAGCTATTGGCTTACCCAAAGCATAATATGAAGATCAATATTGAACAACAAGATGATATTGAGTAGCGATATTAAATACAAAGACTTTAAAATGACAATTGCATGCAAACAAATCTTATTCTTTATGATAAGATGGGCATCTGTATAAAAATTTAAATGATACGATTTTCTAATCAAAGTGAAAAAATCAAGTAAAATTTATTGCAACATGTTAGAGAATGCAAACTCTAAATATTTATTGACTTTCACTTCTCCAATTTGGTGAGCAGTTGCTGATAGAAGTTTCTGTTTGGGTGGCTACCAGTTACTACGTAGAGCTATAACACATTCAAAGTTGACACCATCACCAATGGGTGTAAGTGTCACATGAAATTTTAATGGAACGCATTGAAATCTGATCATATAATGAATAAAGTTGATGCATTTAAATATGATGATGTCCTCATGGCAAAGATCATTCTACAAAGGAAGAAATATATCCATAATACTTTGGACTTGTCCCAATATATATATATATATATATATATATATTAGTTGCTTAATAAAAACACATATATCATAAATAGCTTTGGACTTTGTCCAATAAATTTTTTTTAGAAAATTTCAAGCTAATGAAATTGGCTGGTGTAAAACCAACAAATTTCACAACTTTTCACCAACATCCTCCCTGTACTAAAAATGGAGCTATGTAAAAGGGTACGGACATCCATCTTAACATAAAGCGTAGAGAAATTTTTTCAGATGTTATAGTTGGAAATGTTGTGGCAGACATGTATGCAAAAAAGGGAAGAAAAAATAATGCACCATCTATTTTAAAGGCTTTAGAAACTTCCATGTAATGTTACTGCAAGTGTAAATCTAGATAACACAACCATTTCCTGTGGCCTCTTTGCCTGTGCCAAAATGGAAGCATATAAAGGGCACACGAACTATTTTAAAAAATGTCTCAAGGGGACACCATGCTTGCATAACATGTACAAAATAAATTCAATGGAAATTCAACTACAATGAAAGTGGTTGTTGTGGCTAGGAAAGTAGATTCCTAATCATACAAAGAAGATTCCAAAGAAAGACCTCAAAAATCCTTTCCGACTAATCTTGGAATCACCCAAATATAACACTAGCTACATGGAAGAACATAATCATACCAAGAAAATAATAAAAATCAAATGGTAAGATATAATCATAGCCAAAGATGGGATGATAGTGAACTGTAGATTTTTGGACCCAATGGACTTTCTAACTCTTATAGGGGTTTTCACCTAAAAGCAAAAAGATTACATCCAAAAATGCCAAGGGAATCATTCAATCTAAGATATGTAAGATGAAATTATTTCTAAATTCAATGTTCTAGATGAAGCTAATTCATAATATTGATTGATTAAGTATGCTAAACTATTGAGATGTAATTTTTTTGAAAACACATTGTGTATTGCAACAATGAACTAGAAATGAATACACAACTTAACAGAAATGAATGAGACTGAAAGTGTGTACCTAGACATAGAATGATGTCACTAGAATATTTTGTAATTTTTTAGAAACTTCTATCAATGGCCACTAGGACTCACTCACCAAGCATGGTGAATCAGTCCTGCTACTAGTGAACCCTTCTAGAAACCTGTTTCTAGCCAGGAGCTAAAATCTCAAAATAGAAATTTCTAGGCCCACAGGTGGGACTCATTTTCCATGGGTGGTAAATCATCCCACCTACAAAAAATATGGAAAATTAGAGGAAGATTCTATGGAGTTAGATCTATAATTCTGACTCCTACATGTCTCTGCTTCTGAAATTGTCAGATTTGGGTTTCAAAAATAACTTATTGTTGATGTCTTGAATTGAATGAAGAGAAGAGGAATTTCATGACTTTTTAACTTGATCTCCAATTATTCTCAAGCTTCCAAAGGAACTAGATATGCAAACACATAAGAAGAGGAGAATAAATGTTGATTGTTAAGGCATGGGAGTTTTCATTGGTTAAACCCAATTTAGTTAATTAAACCAAATTGATGAAATAAAGGAATGAAACATGCAAAAATGGAAATTATTACCTTGCAATGATGATTGATCTTGTGATTATATAGTAATACATGTAAAATCAACTATTGAAAGTCTAAAAATTGATCTTTTAATGTTTTGAAACCTAAGTTGCTTGATTGAAGATGGAAGAATGAATTGAAGATGATAAGAAGATGGAAGAAGATCCTCTCCCAAAATAAAGGGAAAAACACTTATTTATACCAAATTGCACCTTAGTAACCCTTCATAGCTCATCACGGGCTGACATGAAGTGATTTTTTAATAAAAACCTAAAAGGAAATTTGAATTTTTTTTAATTTAGGGCCAACGAGGACTCATTCACCACCCATGGCAAATAGGTCCCACCTTGGACTCAAAAGTGGGTGTCAGGATTTAAGTTGAATTTAATATTGTTTGTTAGGTTTACATTCAAAAATAAACTTAATTAACTCATGTGAGGGCATAAATGATTCAAATAAGTCATGAGAAAGGTATAAATAAGGAGATGTTCCTAGGAGAGTGTGAAAGTTGGTTATAAGACTTTACAACACTTCAATATAGGACTTGATGTGTAAAAGGGTGATTTTTAGGAGAATTGTACTAAATAGAGTCTAGAATAATGTAGAAATGTCTTACAAAACTTCACAAGATGCCGTTCTTTGAGTTTTAGTACCTAAATAAACATGTTCGAGCCATGATACAACATAAAATCAAAGCAACATAGTTCCAACACCATGAAACAAGACATAAAAGGCCATAAAAATTACAAGGGGTCATTTTTGTATGGCACATTTAGCCCCAACTTTAGTGAGAGGATGAAATTTCTTCCTCACACTAAAGTAGACATTCAAAAGAGATCCACATGTATGCCAAGCCCCCAAGATGCAAGATCATAAAAAGGAAAGGAAGAAAGAGAAAAATGAGGAGGAAAATATGTATTCACTCTGGGCCCACAAAAATTTAGATCATCTGTAGGGTGAGTAGGGCCAAAACATAAATAAAAAGAGTAACATACAGTAGTTGGCATGTACTCACAAACACAAAAGTTGCTATGGGGAAAAATCCTGTTGCTAGTTGGGCTTCCTTCTCAACCATGTCAAAGATATACCCATTTGATAAATTTAAAAAGGAACCAAAAATGAAAACAAAAGACAATCTACCACAACCAAGCAAGCTGCATTATACAAGGTGGAAAAAAAGTAAAGGAAATGTAAAATTTGAAAATGTAAAGAAAATGTAAAAGATATTCAAAGGGATTTTGTTTAATTCATGCAATTGTATCACTTAGGGAACATCATGTTAAATTTCTCCAAGAGAGGATAATATCATCATGGGAAATATTGTACCTAATGCTTTCAAGAGAGGAAATCATAGGAAAAATAAAATCGCACAATTAAATGTGAGTGGTGATGTATGCCCCCACTTTAAAGTGGTTGCTAACACCATTGTTGTGAGAAATTGATTTAAAGTAGATGAAGAGAAAAGAGGAAAGACATGAGAGCTTACAAGAAAACCCTTATGCCAAGTCATATATATTTTCGATAAGCTATGTCATGTCAAGGAAATAAAGAAAAGGAGTACGTCACATGTGAATCAATCTTAAGAAATTTCATCCACATCCCAAGCTTACTCTTATATCTATTCATAAAAATTTAATGAGTAATTGAAAGAGATAACGACAAGTGACATATGAGGATAGGGCCACTAAACCACTTGCTCCCACATAGTTCAGGACAAAGGTGAGCCGAAAGTGTTGATGAAATGTATGTTTGAGTGAAAATTAATAGGAAGTAGAGGAATTAGATTCCCCCATATTGCAAACCATACCAAACTCCTAAAAATGTTGTATTTTATAACTTAGAGCATGACATTCTTTAGTGGTGTGACTAGGAACTCTATGGTATGCACAAAATGAAGTCTTGTCATAACATTTATTACAAGTTCATGGAGGGAGAGTGATCAAGTTATCATGGAGAAGTCTTGACAAGATGCCTTCTTGATCAAGAGGAGAAGATGGGTGTGTGATTGGTGTCAAAGATATATCCTCCATAGATGTCATACCTATGCAAGACGTAACAGATTATGAGAGTTTTTCATCTTCATTATAGAAGGATGCAAAATCTAACAAATTCAAATCATAAGTGTTTTGTGAGATGACAATTTGAACATTTTGAGAAGGATGATATTCAAGATGTCTAGTTTGTAAGGATGATGTGAGATTATTGAGGTTGAATGAAGGGTTGTGAAGAATGAGGGAATTATCAAGATGTCCTACGGGATATGTATGAGTTTTATTGATTAAAGGGGACCCAATGGACACTTGTACATCCATATCCTCAGTGGTCTTGTTGTGATATATCTAAATGAAAGGACAATGAAAAACTATATGATTATGGAAAGAAGTATTATGAGTGTAATCATAATCCAATGCCATGATAGGAGGAGAGTTTGGAGGAGAACAAAAATCCAAATGTAATTGACAAGTAAGTCTTGGTTCTTCTACAATAACTTCATTTCCAATAGGGGAATGATCAATGATGGGGTTTTGAAGAGGAGAGAGTGATAGGTGAGTATCCACTACCATTAAGGTCTCATTTTCTTGGTCTATATTATCTACTCTACAGGGAGAACTTGGAATATGTTCATCTAAGTTTAAGGATTGGAAAGAATCTTCATCACAAGTGGAGGAGGCATCAAGAGAAGAACCACTATGGTTTTCAAAGAGATCCTCCCATAGGATAGGGATAGTAGGGAAAGGAGGATCAAGGGTGTCATGAGTTTTAATAAGTGTATCCTCTGATACCAACCCATCCTCTTTACATTGAAGAGGGATATTAGGAGATGAACAAGAGTGATTATCATGACCATGGAGACTTGGTAAGGCAACAGTTAGGAATGTGTTTATGATTTCATGCTCTTGTTGCGTAAGGTCATCCAAAGGGGAATATAGGGATGGAAAATCACTACATTCAAGACTTGTAGCCTCTTGCATCTCAATACCTTTGCTAGTAGTAGGAGAGGTATCGGAAGAAGAACAAGTATGTATGTTAGGATTGTCAACATTACCATTCTCATCAATGGGCAAAGTAAGATTAAGGATTGAATTAATGGATTGTTTCTTAAAGTTCCTATTATGATACTCAAAAGAAAACTCATAAAAGGGATTATTATGCATGTTAAATCCATGTTTAATCAAATCAAGAGCACATCTTGTAAAATAAAACATGCTAAAATGAAAGAGAGTATAATGCAATGCAAAAATCTGAAAATGAAATGTTGTGAATGCAAAAGGTGAAATGAAACAATGCATGAAATGAGCTATTAGATGTGAAATGTTGTGAAATGCATGCTACAAAAATACAATTAACTAATATATATAAGTTAAGGCACCAATCAGAAGACTAAAAATAAATTTTTGAGTTCTGTAAAGTGCTATTTCAACTGCCAAGAGGGACTAATTCGCCCAAGGTGGCAAATGAGTCCCAGTATGAACCTTTTGCAAAATTTTCAAAATTTTCAGACTGATGTTTATGAAATCTAAGAGTCAATACACATATCTAAATGGAAAATGTAAAATTTCAATAAATCTAAATGAGTTTATATGTTACTAATGCAATCTAAATGCACTTTTTATAAATGCAAGTTTTAAAACCTAGTATTCAAACTAATGCAAATCCTAATGAAAAATGAATGCAAGACTAGATATATGATAAAGGACACCAAATCAGAAGAAAGAACTATTCTAAAGTTGGATTCACCAAAATGAACCCTAGAATTTTGGACCCAATGAACTCTATAACTCTTATAGGGTTTTTCAACTAAAAGGAGAAAGATTAGATCCAAAAATGGCAAGGGGTTTATTCAATATAAGATATGTAAGATGAAATTATGTCTAAATTCAATTTTGTAGATGCAACTAATTGATAAGATTAATTGATTAAATATGCTAAACTATTCATATGCAATTTTTTTGAAAACACATTATGTATTGCAACGATGAACTAGAAATGAATACAAAACTTAACAGAAATGAATGAGACTGAAAGTGTTCACTTGGAAGAAAATTGATATCATTGGAATATTCTAGAATGTCTTAGAAACTTTTTTCAATGGCCATTGGGACTCATTTTCCAAGCATGGCAAATCAGTCCTGCTACTGGTGAGACCTTCTAGAAACCTGTTTCTGACTATCGGGAGCTAAAATCTTAGAAAGTAGATTTTTAGGACCATAGGTGGGACTCATTCACCATGGGTGGAAAATAATTCCACCTAAAAAAATATAGAAAATGAGAGGAATATTTTGTGGAGTTAGATTTCCAATTCTGTCTCTTACAAGTCTTCGCTTCTGAAACTACCAGATTCAGGTTTGAAAATAACTTATTTTTGATGTCTTGAATTGGATGAAGACAAGAGGACTTGAATGACTTTGTAACTTGATATCCAATGATTCTTAAGCTTCCATAGGACCTAAATCTGCAAATACATAAGAAGAGGAGAAGAAATGTTGATTGTTAAGGCATGGGGGTTTGCCTTGGTCAAACCCCATTTAGCTAATTAAACCAAATTGATGAAATAAAGGAATGAAACATGAAACAATGGAAATTATTACCTTGAAATGATGATTGATTTTGTAAGTCTACAACAATACATGTAAAATCAACCCTTGAAATTCTAAAAATTGATCTTTTAATTCTTTGAAACCTAAGATACTTGATTGAAAATGGAGGAATGAATTAAATATGATAAGATGGAAGAAGATCCTCTCCCAAAATAAAGGGAAAAACACTTATTTTTAACAACTTGTGCCTCAGTGGGGTTGGAGCCCTAGCTCAGTTGGCTAAATCTTTCTTGTTGCAGGAGGTTGGTCATGAGGTCTAGTCTCTCCCACCCTTGTGGTACCAGAGGGCATGTCACGCCAGCACCGCCAGTCATGTTAAAAAGTTTTCCAGGTGCACTACAGTTTATAGGGGGTCGTGCTACTTGATTCCTATAGTCTAAAAAAAAAACAACTTGTGCCTTAGTAACCATTCATAGCTCATCACAGGCCGACATGAAGTGACTTTTAAATAAAAACCCAAAAGGAAATTTAAAATATTTTGAATTTAGGGTCAATTAGGACTTATTTTCCACCCATGGCGAATGGGTCCTACCTTGGACTCAAAATTCGGTGTCGAGATTTAAGTTGTATTTAGTATTTTTTTCTAGGTTTACATTAAAAAATACACTTAATTAAGTCATGCGAGAGCATAAAGGAGTCAAATAAGTAATGAGAAAGGTGTTAATAAGGAGATGTTCCTAGGAGAGTGTGAATGTTGGTTATAAGACTTTACAATACTCCAATATGGGACTTGTTGATGTGTAAAAGGGTGATTTTTAGGTGAATTGTATTAAATAGAGTCTAGAAGAATGTAGAAATTTCTTACAACACTTAAAAACACCTTCACAAGTCATCGTTCTTTGAGTTTTAGTACCTAAATAAGCATTTTCAACCCATTATACAACATAAAATCAAAGCAACATTGTTCCAACACCATGAAACAAGACCTAAAAGGCCATGAAAATGACAAGGTGCCATTTTTCTATGGCACAAATAGGAAAAAGTAAAGTAGAAGGCTATAGAGGAACAAGCTCGGTGAATCGAGTTGATGTGCTACTATACTTATATGCCACAAGGAATATAAAATATACAACTTGAATTGGGGGTAGATAATAACAATGTCCATAGATCATTCATAATAGAAGATGCTTATCGATTTTATAAATAAGAATTGAATTATACAAAATGAGTTGAAGATTGGAAATCAACACTCCTCTCTGTGATTTTAGCATGAAAATTCAAATAGAAAGTTTACCTTGCAGATTTAAAACAAGAGAATAACACATAAAAGATAGTGTGTCTATCTCTCCAATGGCACAACATATATGACTTACCTAATAGGCTCAAATTAGCATTAGTAAAAAGGCTATGTAGAATAAAATTAGAGAGTTAAGGCACATCAAATGCAAAGGCCCATGGTAGGCACCTGAATGTGAGCACTAAATTTGAAATCTTGCTCAAACCATGACAAATGTTAGAATTAGTCAATCTAAACAAGGAAAATAGAGTACTCCTATGATATACTTGATCATGCTACCTATCCAAAAATAAATAAAAATTAACCATAGAAACTAGTTTAAAGCATATGAAAGCAAGATCATACTCTATCCCATGGTGGGAGGGGTACTCCTTTGATTTGAAAAGGATCCCCTTTCCCACCCCATTCATAAGATTCTAATGATAATGAACAAAATATGATACAATGGAAGATGAAATGTGCCTATAGTAGAAATGCTAAGATTTTGGATGTGATTGTGGATTATTTTGGCTTATATTTATAGGGTTGAAGGGTTGAAGAATGGATATATTAGAGGAATGTGGGACTAAAAGAGAGCCAATGAGACTATGACACTTGTCACATGGCTAATGGATGAACATGGAGCACATTTTGGAGAATGTGCATAGTTAATGCATGTGGTTGAGATGTAAGAGGGGTATAAGAAAGATTAATTCATTTGTAAGAGGCATTAAATTAATGTGGTTGAGGTGTAAGAGGGGTTAATGTTTGGGTAAGAAAGTCAAATAAATGGAGTTAATGAAGGAATATTCCCTAGAATTTTCTTTTGAGAAGATAAATGAGGTAAATGGTTAATTAAAAGAATTGATTTTCATGTCCAAGTGGGTTAGTTAATCAGGGGTGGGATTTGACCAAGGTTGAGTCAAAATCTAGAGAATGGGTAATTAGGATTAGGGGTTAATTAGTCCATAATTAATTAACTTGGAGGAATTTCAGGGGATTTGACATTTGATTTAAATGATTTGATTTATTAAATCAAATGAGATGACTTTAGGGTTCTTAATCAAATAATTTGACTTATTTAATTAAATTTTATGAGCATTAGTGAGTAGGAAGTGAATTAATCAAATAAAATTAATTACTCGATTACTACTAGAAATAGTGTTAATTGATTAGATTTAAATGCATAATGTCGATTTGCATGTCTACACATGAAAGATTCATAGATCCTTTCTCCACACCAACCCATGCATGGGATGTCATTCCATCTAAGTTTCCTTTAAGTCTAGTTCAACCTTTAATGCCAATCCTTCCCAACACATAGGTATGTTTCAAAAATAATTTAGGCTTTTGAATGATGCCATATTTTGATAGAAGGTCCGCCACTCCATTGACCTCTTTGAAAACATTTTTATTGTAAATTTGTTTATTTATTTCAAAAGTGCATAGATTTTTTTAACCCAAATAGTCAACCTCTAGTTGGGAGCTTGATTTGATGAGACTACCATGATTACAATTACAAAATCTCCCTCAATATCAACTTGGTGCTTATTATTATCTACATGAAACTTCACCCCTTCATAAAGAGCCAAACATTTTGTCTCATTATTCATTCCCACTGGAAATATTTTGGACACTACCCGCACTATTTTCCCTTTACCATTCTTGAGAAAGAAGCCTTCACCCTAGGGCCCAAGGTTGCCCTTTGAGAAACATTGAAGTTCAGCTTCAATCTACCTTGGGGTGGCAACATCCTTTTTAGTTTCCCCTATTTTTCTTGGAGTTCAAAAGGTAACCTTTTTGGGATTTGATTAGTGGCCAAAACTGCACCATCCTTTGATCCCATGTTAATATAAACTTTTACTTCCTACTTCTCACCTTCACATTGAAATGTTTGTAGATCCCCCTTTCAATTTTACAAAGGATACCATCCACTTGAGTCTGCATGTCTTTAAAATTCCTTGCATTCCATTCTCTCCATAATTAATATATTATCATGGTTGGGAATTACCACCACAATCTATCCATTTCATATCCCTTCCCCATCAATGGTCATGCTTCAAATACCTCTAATATACCATTTGGTAATGGGCCTACCCATTCTAATTCAACATTAAAAAAAATTCAACATACTTGTGCCACCTTGCACTGAAGCAACAAGTGATTTATTGATGCAAGATTATTATAGTAGAGGATATATCTATGAGGACCTATTATGAAAAATTTATATGGAAGATCCTTGGTTAGAATCTTGAAATGCAAGGAAGTCCAAGAAAATACCCCAAGTTTCAGAAGAACAAAGTTAATCCAACATAGTTGTGCAGGAGATGTTACTCTATACCCTTGTTTCCTTATGAATTCATAGGCCAATTTCACTAAATATTCCTTGGATCTTTCCACACACCATTATAGTATTTGGCTCACCTATAAAAGATAATCTTTTTTTGCCAATTTAGCCTCTAGCACTATCCTTTGAGTTCTAGTTAAGAAAGAAATATCCTTCCATGGGTATTTAGTCCTTCCTTTAGCATCCTACTGGTTCATATCATCACTAATGCAATACCCATACTTATCAATGAATTTTTGGATTGTTTCTTCAATGCCAAAAAAAATGTAATAGTCTCATAGCCATCCCAAGAGTCAAATAAAAAGGATGCCTGCTTCCTATCCCTCACCACCGAGGTTATGTGATTAGTGATTATTAGCCTATAGAACAAAATCAAGTTCCATATTGGTAATACCCTCTATGGATTAGAAATGGTTAGAACTCTATTTTCCACCTGACATGTTCCAAGTATTTTTCCTTTAGGATCTTGGACCACCACTCCTCTCAGTTTTTGTGCATGTAACATACAAACTTTTCACCGAGCGCTTCATTGTGCAACATCACATCCTTGATACCTGCTCCACCTTCAGCCTTTGGCTTCACCACTATGTCCCAGACTTGCAACAAAATCCTTTTTTCTATCATACACCTCATCCTAAATAATTTATGGTGTATCCCCATTAACCGATTCATCACCTTTTTTGGTATTTTTAGGCATGTTAGCATATATATTGGAATAGCCGCTAAAATCACCATTATCATCATTAGCATGCTCGCCAATGTGAGTCACCTTCCCCTCCAAATTTTAGTTCAGACCTTGCACCTATCCAATGTTTATTCCCATAATGAATGTTTGGAAATTCTTGTAGAATAGAGAAATTCCTAGATATTTTGATGGGATACAACTTGTATTAAAACCCAACACACCTGCTATTCTATGCTACATTTTCTTTCTAGTATTGAAAAAAATATATAACTAATTTGTCCCTATTCACTTCTTGACCTATTTCACAATTCAATTTTTCCACAACCACCTTGATTGTTTATGTTTCTTCCAATGATGATCTGCGAAAGAGGATGGTATTATCGATGAAGAACTAATATGAAATGGCTAGGATGGCTTCTAACACTTTTCTTCCCTCCCAACTCCACAATCGATGTATTTTGGAAATTGTAATGATGGAAAAAGTACTCCCTAACATGGCCTTGTCTTAGTGTTGAAATGTGTCTAACTTATTCACATTAGGTCTTGGGCCCTTGTGAACTAAATGAGCTTATTTATGCCTTATTTGGAGTTTTATAAAGTGTTGTAAAACACTTGCACATTTTTCTAGGGTTTTATTAAATAATTGGGATTCTTTATACTTTAATTGACCTAACTTTACATCCACAAGCCTTGTTTAATGTATTTTTTTGAGGATAATCTTGACATAACCAAGATCTAATCATAATTCAAATGTTTTTAGGTTATGTGGCCTATATTTAGTGATCTGGGCCTCATACACCACCTTGGGTGTATGAGTCCCACCTAGGTTTTTGTGTCCCAATCTAGATTTTGCACCAGTCTAAGCATTTTTTAAAATGTTTCCCATAGTTATGCCTAATGGTACTCATATGCCACTATTGGTGTATGAGTCGTGTGTGGCCCAAAATTAAATTAAATTTAGATTCTTGGTGGGATTTAATCCTCCTAGATCTAATGTCTTGTAGTATTGTAATTTTGAAAATTTTGGCATAAAAAATTATAAATACAAAGTTATTTCACTCATTTTTATCCTAAAAAACAATCAAGTGACCTAGCAAGTTGAATAAGCATCCTTATTGAAAATTTGAGTTCACAAGAGAATTCAAGAGCATTCAAGGGCTGATTATCAAGTGTTTTAAAGATTTATTCAAGTATCATGTCAAAGTCATCATGCATTATGTTTATTTTTTAGCTAACAATTGTGATGTAGGTTTTCGTGATTCAAGGCAGCGTTTAAGTCAAGATCTAGATCCATTGGAGCCACTTCATACATGTTTACAACACTTTATTGCTATAGTTTGGTGAGTTGTAAAATTTCATTTTATTCATTCATCATTCCTTCATCTTATTTCATTTCATTTCAAGGTTTGATTACCAAAATGGGATTTGACCAAGGAAAACCCCTTTCCACTAACAAAACAACATTTTTCACTCTCTTTAGTGTGTGATTTGTAGATTTAGGTTGAAGAAATATTGAAGAGCATATTTGGAGAAAGCTATTAAAGTGTTCAAAGTTGTCAAAGTTGTCACCTTGCATCAAGGATATCATTGGAAGACATCTACAAGTTGCAAACCAGAGTTTTAGGTCTAGAAATCAAGTGGAAAGGACAAAGAAGACATTGAAGAGAAGATTCAGAATTTGAGTTTCTAGAAAACCCTAACTGGACTGATACATCACTTTTGGCATATGAGTCCTAGTATAGGAAAATTTCTAGATTTCTATAGATCTATAATCTACACTTCCAAAAACCTATTCCTACCTAAAAAATCCTAATTTGGGACTAAATCGCCCAGTCTAGCATATGAGTCCTAGTCAAATTTAAATTTAGTGTTTTCACCATTTCAAAACATCATCTAGTCCTCTTTAAGTTTCTAGGTGCACACCTTCTCTCAGCTTTATGTTCTATTTTACATGCATTTTTAGGTCATTTAGTGAAGGATTGCATTGCATTAAATTTAAGCATTAGGTATTTCATTTCATTAGTCTTTCCAAGCCATATCTTGGTGATGAACCCCTCTTTAGTTTATAATCAGACCCTAGGACAACCCTATTGCATGATCTCTTTCTCCTTTGCATAATTTAGATTGAGATCTTTAGGTTTTTCCTTCAATGAATGATTGTGAAATGTGTTGTTCTATGTCCTAAACCA
Organism: Sequoia sempervirens; assembly: GCA_007258455.2. Lineage (NCBI taxonomy): Eukaryota > Viridiplantae > Streptophyta > Pinopsida > Cupressales > Cupressaceae > Sequoia > Sequoia sempervirens. Next base: position 722,251,332 of record VDFB02271358.1, on the reverse strand, counting down.
TAAAGAAAAAAAATTTATGTTAATTTAGCAATATGGTAGCTCATTGCTTCGACCATTAACAAAACATGGAGACAATTGATTTCATTTCCAGATCCCCCTAGCACTACTAAAAAATACACACAACCTGTACCATTTATTATGATTGAATAACTTGGAATTGATATGCATGATTAGAACCACTACACTCACTTGTCTCTGAATCCCATCATCTTCATTACCTTTAACATAAAATTCCATTGAGCTCTATCATAGGCATTACTTAGATCTAGCTTTAAAATCAAGCCTTTTAGTTTTGACTTTTTAAAGTGTTGAAAAAATCATGTGTTACTATCACCCCATCCATGATGTTCCTTTCTAGGATAAACCAGTTTGTTCTTTAGATATTATTGTTGGAATGAGTGGATTTAACCTATTCATCATTACCTTTGTGATAATTTTTTAGACCATATTATAGAGAGAGTATGGTCTATAGTTTGAAAAAGATTCATAATTGTTATTTTTGTTAAAATAATTTAGCATATTGGACCTTCTCCTTGATTATTCTACTACCTCTTTCAAATCCTTCCCAATAGAATTCCAAAACAATTAGTAAAAGAGTGTGTTGAAGCCATCTGGGACATGCACTTTCTTAAGTTACATTTGAAAATTTGCTTCTTTTACATCCTCAAGATGAATTACAGCTTCAATTTTATTGTTCACTACCACATTGATAGTTGTGTTGATGTCTTCCTAGAAGCTACACTTTATGCCTTCTACCACACCATTGTTTCCCAAAAAATTCTAAAAAAAAATGATTCCACCCTTCTAAATGTCCACTTCGTTGGTCACAACTTGGCCTTGCAAGTATTTTATCTATACCATCATATTCAAAATTCTCTTCACCTTCATTGAATTATGGAAAATTTTATTTTTTGAGTCACCCTCTTGAATCCATGACTCCATAGACCTTTTTTTCCAATAAATATCTTCTCTATATAGTATCTCATTATATTCTCTCAACAATTATTTTTACTTTTCATATTATACATTCATCATCCCCTGACTTATTATTTTTCCACTTAGGTTTTCCATCTCCCTTTCTAAGCATTATTTCTCTTCAAAGATGTTTTGAAAGAGTTTTTTGCTCCATTTCATTTAGAATTTTATAAAATATAAAAAAAAATTGATTGTTCCACCATTAGAGGTTTCTTCCACCATCCTCTCATGAGATCAATTATATCCTTATTCCTTAGCTGTATTTTCTCAAATCTAAACTATCCCTTCACTGGCTTAGTCTTTTCTATGATGATTATTTCCACTAGGTAATGGTTAGATAAAAGAGATGGGCATATGAATGCTTTTGGTAACACTTCATCCTGCATCCACATATATGAAACAAGAAATCTATCTAACCTTTCAACTATATTAGTAAAATCCTTCCTCTTATTGTTCAAAGTATATATGTTGTTTGAACACTTTAGATCAATTAATTTGTATTCCTCTACAAATCTACATAAGTCTTTTTATGCTTGTACCACCTTCTTGTTTCCCCCTTTCTTTTCATTTAAATCTATTATTGTATTAAAATCACCTCAAAAAAATCTTTGTAAATTTTAATTCTCTTGATATGGCCTCCCAAACCAAAGTCTTTTATTCTATTTTAATAGGACCATAGATGTTAAAAAAATATATTTTGAAATTGGGATCCAGGGACTTTACCTCTAGTTGCATCCATGAACATTGTTTTGAAATTGTGATCACCTCATAGCACACACAATCCTCTTGACGCTCCATCGAAATTGACAAATGAACTCTTCCATTTCTTGTAGTTGTTTGCAAATGATGTAGTTTCAAGATCTACCAATTTTTTTTCTTATAATAATATGATGTTAGCCTTCAAACAACCTAATTGGTTCTTGACTAGTCACTTTTTGTTAGGGGTGTTTAGGCCCCTAATGTTCTAGGTGAGGATCCTCATCTTCCTCAAAGGGAGGAGCAACCTCCCTTGTATCTACTCATGTAGAATTTGACTGAGTTTTTACCACCTGTCAAAGCCTCTTCTTTTATCTTATATTTATTTGGTTTCCTTCCTATTCTTGGAGCTAAGGACACCTTTGAAATTTGGAAAATTTTGGTTGAGATATTTCGATGGAATATTTTTTCTGTAAAGAAAATTCCCATTTTCATTCATTCTACACACTCATTTCCAAATTTTCACCATTCTATATCAAGGAAATCTCTGTTAGTGGTAACTCTTGATTCTCCATCAATTTCCCTTCCTCCATATGAATTGAATTTTCTTGTTGGATGGCCATTAATGGCTCTACCACCACTAAGTCCCATGCATTTTCCCTTCCATCCTTCTTTTCCTCCGTGTTACTAGTTTCCTTAACCATTTCCTATTTTTTTCTTTTGACTTTCCAAACTTCCTTAATTTATTTGCTTTCATTCTACAATATTCCTTGAATTGGTTACATTATTTGTAGTTAAGGAAGAAAGCTTTTGGAATTTCCACTTTAACTGATTTCTTCCATTCAACTTTTTGAGAAGATAGATAAATTTCCTTAGGAATATAGTATATTGCAAGAATTTGGATTCTTGCATAGATCAAGAATTTATTATTCCTCAAGTCTTCGTCAATTGTCAATGCCATCAAGTCCCCTATCTTTGCTAAGCATCAATGAAACCAATACTCAAAGGGTGAGTTGTAGAGTCAAATCTAGCTAGGCCATTCTATGGATTGCATAAAAGAGGATTGAAATTATTTTCCCTCTTTTGAAAATAGAGAAAGGAGTCTCCATTTTTTCATCTGTGGACAATGATTTTGGATTTCCCACACTGCTTTAGCTCCTTCTCAGGTTTTTCACCTAAAAGGAGAAAGAAATGGGGTCCAAAATGCAAATGTAAACACTCAAAGTTAATGTAAATGAGATGTAATATGTCTAATTATGATGTAATAATGCACTGATCTGAAAATAAAATGATTTAATGTTGCTAAACCTAAGAAATACAAATTGTTTGAAAACACAATGTGATATGAAAAAATATAAAATAAATGCAATAAACGACAAAATAAAGATGCAAGATGGAAACTATGCACCTAGAAACTGATGAAGAGCTAACTAGGGAGACTTTTAAAATTTTGGAAATTCTAATTTTTAAGCCAACTAGGACATTTACGCTAGGCTGGGCGACTTAGTCCTAGATTGGAGAAATTGTCTAGAAAGTTGTTTATGCCAAATGGGTATCTGAAATTGTGAAAATTCCTCAAAAAGAAATGTAGTGGGACTAAGTTGCCACTACAGGTGACTTATTTCACTTTGGATTTTTTTTAAATCTGAGAGTGGAAATGGAAGCCCACAACCTACACTCTATTTTATGATAGAAATATGGATCCAAATCTTCAAAAAACTTTGCAAAACATAAGATAATTTGATTTATAATGGGGGTTTTTCCTTGGTCAGACTCCTAGTTGGTATTTAAGCTTTTTGGGAGATAAAATGTTCATAAAAACCTAGCCTTAAGTTTGTCTAAGACTAGGAAAAGCTGAAATAAGATAAAATCCTATTCTAATGTGCTAATATAAGATAAACAAATGACACTTGAATGATGCAAGACTTAAATGTAAGAAAACATAAAACATTTGAAATGAATTTAAATGACATGCAAAATGTAATCCAAACCTTAAGTCTAAAGATAGAGAGAAAATTGAAGATGGAATCACTTTGAAAACAAGTCTTTAGGTGTGATTTGATGGCTAGTTGCATCTCCTCTACCTAGATTTCTCCATGATTCACCATAGGAATCCATGATCAACCCTTTGTAATATGAGATATTGAACAAAAATTGAACTTGAAGACCTACAAAAGCCCTAGTTTTCTAGCCCTAATCTTCCACTTTTCTCTAAAATTCTATTGAATCTTCTTGTGAAAGATATTTTTGCTCTTGATTTTTTATTTTTCCTTTGTAAAATCACTAGGAGATGTGAAAAATGACCTAAAAACATGTATTTATAGGCATTAACACTGAATTAATCATTATTTTAACTTCATAGGCCAACATCCCTCAAAACTTTGAATTAGGTTGGTGATTTTCCCACTCAAAAGTGGAAAATAACCCAAAAGGAACTAATTTACCACCTTGGGTGACTTAGTCCCACCAAGAATTTTTTTGGTGGGTTTCACAAAATTTGAGTGGTTGGAGTCTTATTTGTAGGGATTTGAGTGATTTGTGAGCTAAATATTCCTTAAAGTTCAAAATATTGAGCATTAGGGACTTATAAATGTAGTTTTCAAGGGGTGATTGATGCAAGGTGTCTAAAGTAGGACCAAATTTACTACAAAATTATCTCTTTCTGAAACAGTATACAATTTTTGGTGACATATTAAGCCCCCACTGTAGTGCCCATATGACTCTACTTGCATATGTAAGCTAAAGTACTATAGACAATATGCTTTACTAAAAAGAATACTTATTCAGAAGACGGGAGAATGAAGCCCCCAATGTAGCTATTCTCAAAATCACAACATTAGGAACCACATCCTACAACACAATTTTTTTAGCTATCCAAAAATCCTTTTTTCCTAACTTGTAGAAATAAAATTTGAGGGTAGATGCATGCCCCCCCTTGATTCAGCTTGCTTTACGGAGGTGGAATCAAGGTAGAAATCTAGCCACATCAAGCGAGAAATATCATGTCATAGGAGATTTTGAAGTACTATGTCACATAAGGATAGATAGTTTATGATGTCAAGTGTGGAATCATGATTCCAACACATCAAATGGCATCGAAAATGGAGTTCCTTGGTTCCTGTTAAGTTTTTTTGAGAATAAGTACCTTGTTAATTCATAAGATAAAAGAAACCCCAATTTAATGCATAGTAAAAATAAATGAAAATAGGTTCAAAGAGGTAAAGGAAATTACTTTTCCACTTACTATTTCATTTTTTACTTCTTGTAGCATGAGAGTGATGAGTGAGATAGAAAATGCTAAGCAGACCAGGTTACACACTCGCACGGTTGGACGTTCTTCAGGACCAGGTGGTGCATGGTGAGCATCAACATGAGGTGAGTTGATTATGCCACCTTCACCAGGTGATTTGCAATGATTTAATGATTTTTAATGCATATCTAGGTTAATTTAGGACCTTGGGAAAAAAGTTCGAAAAGTGTCCCCTTTTTTTGCAAAGTATCCCATTTGTTTGCAAAGTGTCCCTTTTGTTTGAAAAGTGTCCCTTTTTTTTGCATAGTGTCCCAAAAGGGGTTTAAAGTGTCTGGGGCCTATAGAAAAGAACACTAGATAGACTTTAGCATACTTGGATGATGAATAATGTAAAAATTAAAGATTTTAGATGATTTTTAGAGCATATTTATATTAATTTGATAGGTACCCACCCGAGCACGACAGTGATTAGGAGGGAGACATTTGAGCTTCCTGAGAGAGTTGGCTCTAGCATTGTTAGTAGAGGAGATAGAGCATCTTCAAGCTGTGGGCATCTATTGGGAATATCTTATGCCACCTATGAGATACCGCAATTCCATGCTTATGGCTCTCTGTGAGCATTGGAATGCAGAAACATGCACTTTTCATCTACCAATAGGAGAGATGATGATCACATTGGATGATGTATACCAAATTCTCTATGTATTGATTTGAGGAGAATGAGTATAGTTCCATAGAGACCACAACTTCCATGAGTAGAGGGTTGATTTATAGTATTGTCTAGATGGTATCATTCATGATGCACAGGTCAAAGGACAAATTGATTTTTCTATGGTATTATATTCATGAGCACCAGTGGTTCGACAAATTATGATGTATACTGTAGCACTAGTTCTCATCCTTCATGGGTGGGTGGGCACCTGAATGGAGGACTAGTCCACTTGATTCAAGGGATGGCAGAGAAACATACAGTATACACCTAGGGTTGGTGTATCCTAACACATCTATATTATGATCTCAGGTGATTTGTATTCCAAGAGGTTGATAGTATGGTGCACTACACACTTCAATAGGTGTGGTGGCTTGAACATATTACATGCACCAGACTAGTCGGCTATCAATGTGTGATAGCAGTAGGGTATCCTGAGGCTTTTAGATATCCTCTATGGCAACTATGGAAGTATAGTGATTTGCATTTTTGGAGGGTACAATTTGACCAACTACATGAGGACGAGATCTTCTAGAGATGAGATAGAGGTAGGGGAAGATTATTTTGAATTTTGAGTTGACATAAACATTGGTTACTCATGTTTTTCATCTTTCTTGCACGTAATTATGTATTCATCCATAAATGAAGGTGTAAATTCAAATGTTCCCCAGTCATCATCTAACAATTTTGATATAGATTCTTATTCTAGTTTATTTGTATCAAGAGGGTTAATATGAGATGTTGGAATTAAAGTATTTAGAGGAATTGGTGTTCCTTTTTAAAGTTGCAAACAACTCTTAGGCTCAGGGTCTATCTCAACTTGATATACTTTATTGTTATAGATGTATTTCATTATGTGATGAAGAGTCAAAGGTACCACATGAATCTCATGAATCCATGGCCTTCCCAAGAGAATATTATATGTGAAATCATAGGTCATGACATGAATTGGAGTTTGCAAGGTAGCCACTCTAACTCTTATAGGTAAAGTGATTATATCAAGTGGTTGTTTTGTTGTGTTGTCAAATCCTCTAATAGATAATGAATCATGTTTGAATTGTGATTTATCCAAATTTAATCGATCTAAGAGTTACACATTGCACACGTTGAGGGCAAAACCATTTTCAACAAGGGTCCTTTTGATGCCTATTATATTATATTAGGAAATGGTCATAAAGGACTCATTTTGTTTCCTTATCTCTAATGGAGGGAGCTCATGTTGATAAAAGGTAATGTTTACATTAACTGTATTCATTCCTTTGAGAAGAGCTGCCACATTATTTGTGTTTGTACTAGGAGGAACAACTAATTTTTGCAAGCCTGTTTGGAGCATTGAATGGTAATTGGGTGAATTTTCAAGAAGATCCTAAAGGGATATCTTTGTTTGACGAGATCATACTCCCTAAGATCTGAATTTAGGCAAGGAGCACTAGGAAAAATAGGATTTGGTAAAGGTAGGGATGTTGGAGCGGGTTTTTGTGGTTGTGGATTATTTCTATTATAGTGTGCATCTGCAACAACATCATGCTATGCTAGATAAAGGGTAAACTTAGGTTTAGGTGGAGGTTGAGGTTGATGTGAAGGTGGGTAAAGGACAAGTTGAGGTTGAATGGCATTAACATCTTCTTTTTTTGGTTTCTCACAACAAACCTTAGTGTATGGCTTGTGTGAGATGAAGTCCTCAAGGGATTCATCTAACATACTCAAGTCATCACAAGTAAAATTTTTGGGAGATAAATTTTCACTAAGTGGTTTAGGTTTGTCATCACAAGCCCTAGTGGATGAACTTAATCAGAGGAAACCTTGCAAGGTTTCATCTAACCTAATCAAGTCATCACTACTAAGAGGTTTGGATGATATGGTTGTCCTGAAATGAAGCATTGTCTTGATTTGTTTGTTTGATGTTGTGAAGTTTGTGTTTTTTTTTCGATGAATGTGATCTAAATGAGCTAGGAACTAATGCTGCAATTGAACATTTGAGAAAAATAATGCTATCTATGATTGCCATTAAAGTAAAGAAGACTAATGCAAATGATTCAAGCTTAACATAAAATAATTGTACAGAAATAGAATAATAACTGAATCTAACAGTAATTACATAAATGGGAAACAAAATGTAAAAGGTAAAAATGTAGAATTTGCACAAGGACTAAGTCGCCCAACGTGGCGAATTAGTCCTATTAGGGAAATTTTTGATTTTTTTTTATTTTTTTATGGATATTAATGTGTTTGGTACTGTTTCATGTAAATCTACAATATAAATGAAGAATTTCACTATTATGCAATGAAATGGAATACAATAATGCAAGCTAATATGAGCTTTTCACTAGTGCAGGTTTGAAAACCCTAGGATGCAATCAATGCAATACCTAATGCAATGCTAATGAAAATGAAACCTAGGACTCCCTTAAAATTCAAATTAAATATTTCCAAAAGTTGGGTTAACAAAAATGTGGACAATGATTTTTTACTGGCCACACTGCTTTAGTTCCTTCTAGGGTTTTTCACCTAAAAGGAGAAAGAAATGGGATCCAAAATGCAAATGTAAACACTCAAATTTAATGTAAATGAGATGTAATATGTCTAATTATGATGTAATAATGCACTGATCTGATAATAAAATGATTTAATGACACTAAACCTAAGAAATACAACGTGTTTGAAAACACAATGTGATATGCAAAAAAGATCAAATAAATGCAATAAATGACAAAATAAAGATGCAAGACATGAAATATGCACTTGGAAACTGATGAAGAGATGACAGGGGATTGCAGAGACTTCTAAAATTTTGGAAATTCTAATTTTTAAGCCAATTGAGATATTTACGCTAGGCTAGGCGACTTAGTCCCAAATTGGGGAAATTGCCCAGAAAGTTGTTTCTACCAAATGGGTATTTGAAAGTATAAAAATTCCTAAAAAACAAATGCAATGGGACTAAGTCATCATTATCAGTGACTTATTCCACATTAGATTTTCTATGAATCAAAAAGTGGAAACCAAAGCCCATAACCTGCACTCTATTTTATGACAGAAATCTAGATTTGAATCTTTAAAAAACCCTGCAAAAAAGAAGATTATTTGATTTCTAATGTATTAAAAAATTTTGGGATATAAAATCTGCATAAAACCCTAGCCAAGTAAGTGTGTCTAAGACTAGGAAAAGTTGAAATGAGATAAAACCCTATTCTAATGTACTAGAATAAGATAAGAAAATGACACTTGAATGATGCGAGAATTCGATGGAAGAAACCCTACAACATTTCAAATGAATATAAATGACATGCAAAATTTAATGCAAACCTTAAGTCTGAAGATAGAGAGAAAATGGAAGATGGAGTCATTTTGAAAACAAGTCTTTAGGTGTGATTTGATGGCTAGTTGCATCTCCTCAACCTAGATTTCTCCATGATTCACCATAGGCATCCATGATCAACCCTTTGCAATATGAGATCTTGAACAAAAAGTGAACTTGAAGACCTACAAAAACCCTAGTTTGCTGCCTTGAAGCTTCCACTTTTCTGTAAAATGCTATTGAATCTTCTTGTGAAAGATACTTTTGCTGTTGACTTTGGATTTTTTCTTTGTAAAATGACTAGAAGATGTGAAAAATGACCAAAAAGCATGTATTTATAGGCATTAACACTGAATTACTAATTATTTTAACTTCATACGCTGACATCCCTCAAAAATTTGAATTAGGTCAGTGATTTTCCTGCTCAAAACTAGAAAATACCCCAAAAGGGACTAGGTCACCACTTTAGGCAACTTAGTACCACTAGGAATTTTTTTGGTGGGTTTCACAAAATTTGAGTGGTTTGAGTGTCATTTGTCAGGATTTGAGAGATTTGTGAGTGAAATAGACCTTAAAGCTCAAAATCATGAGCATTAAGGGCCTATAAATGTAGTTTTTAAGGGGTGATTGATGTAGGGTGTCTAAAGCAGGACCAAATTTACTACAAAATTGTCTCTTTCTTCAAGATTATACAATTTTTGGCGACACACCATTTACCATTCTCCATCACCTTATCTCTTAGTTCTTCATTTTCAAGAACTCTAATGAAGAATTCTTTTAGTAGGAAATTCATTACTAATTCTCCTTGCTAGTTGTTGGACACCCATTCACCAATTTCATTATGCATAAAATTTTTACCTAAAAAATCTCCTAATTATAGGGGATTTTTCAAAAACCTCTGTGTCTTCTTCCAAAATTTCCATTATGTCAACCTTGCAAGGTTTTTCACTATGTGATACAGTATTTGTACCAACCCCATCACCACTGTCTATGCCCACCCTAGATTGTTTAATCTTCCTGGTTTCCCTTATGATTTCCTTAACCTTGTCATTTCTTTCACCATTGAAAACCTTTCTTGCAACCAATTCCTCTCGCATCATCCCTCCCCTCAATTGTTAATTGCATCTATATTTGTTTTCTTTATCTTAATTTAAAGGTTTATTTATCTTTACTAGTTTAAAATATTTTTTATTTTAGTCTTTCTAAGAATGATTGCTACTTCGATTTTGTATTTCCCTAATATAGGTTTATATTTCCCATACATGAAAATTATTGCTACCACTAGAGACTATTTCTCTCTATAATGCAAAACTCTATTCTATTTGAACTTATTATATTCAAATATAATAGAAATGTATTATTTTCCATATTCAATTACTATTTTTTCAAACAATTTTTGTATAGGTTTTCTCTATTTTTTATCCCTTACCATTTTGTCAATGTACTAGATCACTTTCTCTTGTGTACAAAAAAAAATAGTTATTATAATACTAAAATAATTTGTTTATTATTCCTATGCATAATATGGTAGCTAGAATTATATAATGTTCATGTGTAAGAACATAAGTGAGAGTTTTGATTCATCTAATACACTACGTCTGAAATAAAAGTAAGATTGTCTATTTTTCAATCAATACTGTAATTTAATTGCAATTTATAGTTATTCTAATTAGTTCACAATGAATATTTGGACATATAAAGTAACAAAAGAAATTCATTCATCAAAACTAAATAACAATATACATTTCAATCATGAAATGTTACTCACTCCATTTACATCACAACATATCCTAATATATAGAATTTAGTAAAAGGAAATACTCCATCCAATTATATCATAACATGTATTTTATTCATCCAATACACCATGCGAGAAATAAAAGGCTTTATGTTTTTCAACAAATAAACTAATTACGCTGAAAGGCGTTATACGCTTTTGGTGTTAATAAATTTAACTTAAATCTGAAGGAATTAAAATTCATCCTTCAAACCGTTTCATGCAAACTGTTTCTTTTCAAATGAAGAATGGGTATTTTATTACCGTCTACAGGTTGGGGGTTTGCAGAAATTGTATACAATTTATCGTCTCGTAAATGTGGAAATGATTCGCCTGCGAAGGGTTTCAGCTCAAGCTGCAAATCAGCCGATGGATTGACATTTGCATCAACAGCAAACCACATACGAATGCTAGACCTGGCATATTTTATGTCAACTTTTGGCTTTGAGTATTTGGATTTATAATTGTCTATGTTAACAGAGAAGGGAAGAGGGACTTCAGGCGGAGATGATGACTGTACTCTCCTGTGCGGCGGAACATAAGACAGTTATTTCTTCTGTACTATTATTGCATGGCAAAGAATATCTTCGGGAAAAAAGAAAATCCATGCAAGAAACTTGAAACTTTTTGACTACGCCGCTTCTGAAAAATTTAGGTATGTGAGCAAAAGAAAGTCTTCTAATTTAAAAGGGATTAAATGCTACATCCTGTTTAAAAATGATGGTGTTGGTCTTTCTTTTTCTTGCAAGTTGTGCACATTGAATTTCCAGGAACAACCGCTTTCTTTTTGGTTTCGTTCATGGACAGCCAAGTTGCGAGAAACACACAACAATTTACATTATTCTACCTTTAGAAGTACATGAATTTCATATTTGGTTGGTTAAGTATCTAGGCGGGCTGCAAACATTATTCTGCCTATAGCATCAATTGTCAATGCTGCAAATTGCAACATGGGCTATCAGCAAAACGATCTCTGATACAACATCAAATACTTTTGGAAAATATAGCACAAGCTTCAGATATCATTTCAATTATTACAAGCGCTTAGGAAAACATTTCTGTCCTTTTAACTGTTTTGTCTAAGAATTAATTGCATTGAATGACACAATAGGCAAAGCCTTTTTATAAATCAGTTAGGTTTCAGATTAAGCGATGGTTAATTTTTTTATTTTTTTCTGAGTGAGGTTCTGTTTGTAGTATCATAAAAATATAGCTCTCTCTAACACATTTTCTTTATGGTTTAATGATGTGGCGATCATTGGATCAAGCTTTCTTTGAGGCTTTATGTGAAATCAAGAAAGCTACTGTGAATATAACAAGGTATAAAACTATGCGTAGATGCCCCATGGTGCTTCTACCAGGTCAACAATGGCTTAAAACTATTCCATAAAGAAATTCTTTCTTTGGATTTGTGGCGTCATTGATCTGTTAGGCCCATTATATGAAAATTTGTCAGAATAAAAAGTAAAATTATAAGTTAGCATGATAAGTTAGCTATGAGGGCCATTTCAGTTATGATAGTTTTGTTCAAACATTTCTACCATATTTACATATGTCAGATCGCTTTCAACATTAACAAAACCCCCTTTCCATCATGCTTTGGTGAGCATTTCAAGGGAGATAAAATCTCAGAAATCCTGCAGGGATATTTTTAGGGTATGCCTATGAGTGTATTTAAGCTTTATTTTGATTGGCCTACATGCTTGTGCCGTTTTTACTCTATGGTTTCAAATTGTTTCGAAACCCTTTGTTGATCATTCAGACTAAAAATTGAGTATTTTATATGGTTTGTTCACCGAATCTTTTTGCTTGAACGTTTGTTGCTTTTGATATCCTAAAGTAAAACTTGTTACGAATAGATAGATGTATGTGTAAGCCTGGATTCCGAATTATGTCTCTTCTGGATGAGAGACGAACTGTGGAAAAGAATTTTTCAAGCAAGAGCATGACCTGGTGGGGAGTTTCATGTGGTTGTTTGAGTTTTAAGTTTCATGGATGTAAGTTTACATATTTCTTTTTAAATATCATATGCCCTATTTTATGATGCATTTTTCATTGCCCTATTTTGGGGCAATTTTTTATTTATACAATTAACTCTATTAATATTATATTATTTATTTATAAATATATATATTTTATAAAATAAATATACAATTATATATTGTATTTTCTATATATAATTATTTTTCTATATCGTTTATTTCTTATAGATAAGATTTCCTTTTTTCTTTTTACATTTATTAACTAAATGAATTATGTATCTCGTATAATATAATTAATTGATATATTAATTATAGGTTTATTTAAAATTATAATTTAAATATTTTATATTATTTTCAAATTCAATTATATTATTATAATTGAATAATTACTTTGATCACATATTAATATTTCTAATATATAATCTATATTCATTTATACATATTGCATACAATATATATATATATATATATATATATATATTTATTTATTTATTTACATATTAAATCTTTATTTCTATATAATTATTTTTAATTTATCTTTCAATAAATATATAATCTATTAATAATATTTACCATAAATTATACTGCAAACATAATATACAATCTATATGGTGTATTATATATACATATATTTATTTTTACATATCCCATAACTTATATTTACATATTATATAAGTAATTTTTTGTTTTTACCCTTATTAAATAAAAATATTATGTATATGCATTTTATTATGTCCTCCCTATTATATTTATTAAAATAGATTTTACAATATAAAAAATATTACAATATATTTTAATATAAAAAATGTGCATGAAACAATCTATTCAATAAATTTAATATTTCCATTTTTCATATGTATATTTATATATTTTATTTGAATTTTTTTTAATATAAAATACAATATATTTGTTTAGACATATTGCATACAAGATATATATAATTTTTTTAATACATATTAAATTTAGATTTCTATATAATTATTTTAAATTTATTTTTCAATAAATATATAATCTATTAATAATATTTACCATAAATTTTACTACAAACATAATATACAATCTATATGGTGTATTATATACACATATGTTTATTTTTACATATCTCATAACTTATATTTACATATTATATAAGTAATTTTTTGTTTCTACCCTTATTAAATAAAAATATTATGTAAATGCATTTTATTATGTCCTCCCTATTATATTTATTAAAATAAAATAGATTTTATATTATAATATAAAAAATATTACAATATATTACAATATTTTACAATATATTTTAATATAAAAAATGTGTATTAAATAATATATTTGATAAATTTAATATTTCCATTTTTCATATGTATATTTATATATTTTATTTGATTTTTTTTTTAATATAAAATACAAAATAACCTACTTATAAAAATAATTCTTAAAATAAATATAAAATAACTTTTTAGTAAATAGAAAATTTCTTCACATGAAAAAACTTCCGCTTGAATGTTCTACTATAATCACTTTCTTCGGGCTTTGCTTACTCCACCTCCTTTCTATACTTAAACGATTTCTTAATTTAGGTAATGTTTTCTCTCATGAGAACATTGGACATCTTAATTCTCCGCTGATTGCTCATGTTTGTCAAATTCAATGTGGTCAAAGAGTCATTTCTAGAAAGTTGTTTCAAATCACACATCAGCTTGTCATTGCATTTGAATTTTAAAGAGTGTGAAGGAACTCCAAAAAAAAATTAGAGCAGGCCAAAAAGAATCTCGCTACTGAGGTCGGGAATGACCTAAAAAAGAAGATTGGCCTTGTTTAGTTGTTCAACATTTCACCTAAGGTGAATCTCCACCCTTTCTCTTCCAATATTGTTCATCTTTTTCTCTGTAGCAATTCTGAATCATTTTCGTTTTTTAGTTTCTCTGAATAAGGTAGTCTTTTTCTCCCTTATGTTGGCTCTCTAATATTTTGGGGAAATATTGAATTGTGACCAAAATTTTAACAAGCTAGCTTTTCCCATTTGACAATTCATAAGTGGATTCAAGACAACAAAACTTTGGGGAAATATTGTATTGTGACCAAAATTTTACATTATCTCTACTTTAGTAGTTTAGTTGAGGTGTCTAATTGATTTTTCTCCTTATACTATTTTAGATTTCATGGGCTACATGAAATGGTATATGGTTGAATGAGTTATATTGGTTATGAAAGGTGACATAGATAGTCATGGTTGATGTAATTGTAGCACGATTTGTTAGGATTTGTGTACACATGACTCCTAGGGTGTCAATTTCAACAATGAAATTATTGTGGATTTCATTACATGTTGAGAATGGCTGAAATGCCCTACATCACAGATTCCCCTGAACAAATGGTTATGGCTTCGGAAGACTTATTTTTCAATTATGAGTCTTGGGCGTTGTTGTTGTTTGGATTTCTGCATATAGCTACAGTGGGCCTCGTAGACCTTGTAATTCACAAATCATCTTGGGCTCTTTTTTATTTATTTTTACTGGATATGTCTCATTCTTAAAAAACCACTTGCCTAATATAATAATCACTTTAAGTTTAACCCCAATATGAATATAATAATCACAAGAATTAGAGGTCAATTTATGATTAGAATTAGGGATGCATTAAGAAGAGGATTGGAAGGATATAGATTGCACATGGAACCTCTTAAAAGGAAGGGGGGTGGCAAGAGAATAAAAAATCCAAGGGTAGGAGAGCATAGGAGCTAAAAGGAGTAGTAAATAGGATTAAATCACAAAAGAAATTAGATGGAAAAAATATAGTAATAATATATAGAGAAATGAAAAAAGAAAGTGTAGGTTTAAACTAAATTGAAAAAAAAATGGTGCAATACCCTTTATAATTTAATGATATATTTTAATTAAACTAACATGTTTCCATTTATAGCATGATATACTAATACATTATATTTTTTTGATTAAAACTTGATGTAAAAACACACAGTTAAATTGGAAGCACTTTTACACTTGAGTTCATTGTTAAAAATAAAACATTATGAACTTTTAACACTTTGATTAATTAGATCAATTAAATAAAATTTATTCAACATATTTTTGAATAGATATTTTTTTTACTATATTTAATAATTCATATAAAAAAAATATATAATTAGGTCAATATAGTTACCAACTTATTGTTCAACTTATTTTTCTATTTTAAAACATGGTGATTACATATATTTTGGTGGGTTAACATATGCTCTTTAAAATAGTAAATAAAATTCAAAAAAATGAAAAAAGCTATAAATAAAATTTCATTAATATTATAATTAGGTTATTTGATCACTCTTAGGTTATTTTATTTACTTAAGAGTTATTTTTCTTTTTACTTTAGAGCTATTTAATGACCATTTTGTTTTATTTATATTATAGGTGCCTCCAAAAAATATCTTTGGGCGTATATTACATATATTTTTTAAATATAGGTATGCTAGTTTAATTACAATGGCATCAAGACAAATTCACCACCAATAATTAGAAAATTCACTATCAACATGGGAAAATTCACTGATTTGACAAATTGAAGAAATTCTAATGAATAATGAATAATATGGTAACTAAAATTAAATAATTTTCATGTAATAATTGAAGAGTTTTTATTCATCTAATACACCACATGAGAAAATAAAAGTAAGCTTTTATGTTTGTCAACCAATCAACTAATTTAATTACAATAGCATTATCCAAATTCATTGCCACATCAAAATATTCACTATCAACTATTTACTGTGAGAAAATTCACTGCTATGAAAAATTCACCACTAGCATTTCACCAAAAAATTAATTGCAAATTGCTGGTGGTGAATTTTCCACTGTGGTCAATTGCTAGTGGTAAATTTTCCTATTGTTGGTAGTGAATTATTGGGGGTGAATTTTTCAATGGTGAATTGCTAGCCATGAATTTTCCAATTACAATACATGTTTTGATATACTCTTATTCCAATTAGTTCACAATATATATTTTGACATATCAATAAACAAAGAAACGTACTCATCTGAATTAAAACACATTATTCATTTCAATCATGAAACAGTCACTCACTCCATTTATCTCACAACATCTATGAGATAATTTAAAAATTAATTTACTCAACCCAATTACACCATAACATGAATTCTAACCTACAATTTTGTTAGCATTTATATCATAAGAGTAAAATAATATCCTTATTATTCTAGTGCATAATATATTGATTTGAGTTAAATTATGTTCAAATGTAAGAATTGAAGTAGTTATTCTATTCATCCAATACACCACATGACAAATAAAAGTAAGGTTGTATGTTTTTCAACCGATAAACTAATTTAATTGCAATAAATATTTTTATATATAATTATTTCAATTAGTTCACAATATATATATTTAGACATGGAGTAACAAAGAAAGGTATTCATCTAAATTAAAACACATTACTGATTTCAATCATGAAATATCACTCACCTCATTTATGTCACAACATATCTAACATATATAGTCTAAAAATTAATTCACTCCATCCAATTACATGACAATATGGACTCTAACATACCAAAATAAATATTAGGAGTTGTAGCATAAGAGTAAAATAATGTCCTTATTATTCTAATACATAATATATTAACTAGAATTAAATTATGGTCACAGGTAACAATTACACAATTGAAGTAGGTATTTTATTCATCTAGTACATTACATGAGAAACAAAATTAAGGTTGTGTGTTTCTCAACCAATTAAGTGGTTTAATTGCAATCACAATATACATCTCAATTAAAAATGTCACTCAATGTATTTCACAACATACCCTAACATATATAATAGTAAAAGGAATTCACTCCATTCTAACCTAAAAATTGCTCATTTCTAAGTCACTCTATTCATCCTTATATTTATAAGAATAGAAGAATGTCCCTAACTCTACTTAAATCTCTTAAAAAAATTACTATAAAAAATTACTTCATTCCAACTAAATTGCTAAAATTACTTTTACAATAATCTTAATCCAACTTTCATACAAACACTATTATTAACTTTAAATAAAATTACTAGCTACTAAAATAAAACCCAACATAATCTGAAAATTAAAAGCTCATTTACTTATTGAGATCTGCATTAACAACTGTGATGCTCCGAGCCGTGTAACTATAACATTATTTGTTAACATAAAAACAAATTGGCCGAGACCGATAGAACAAAATATTTAATTGAGATATTTAGTATGCGATATCTGATTTGAAGTGCTCACATTAACTTCGTTTGGTTGCGAACGCTATATATACACGAAGGGATCTGTATACCGACGTCTGTCAGGTTTCAGACTGAAACTTCACAGTATATGGCCTATCGGCTAACTATCAAATAAATTAATATTTAATAATATAGAAAAGGGAGACGTGTCATTAGCATTTCACCAGTATCTTGGGTCTTTTCCAAAAATGCTTCAATTAAAATAAAATATATATATTGAAAACTGGAATTTCGCGTGTATTTGGCATTGGGATTGTAACAAAAAAAGCTGTAAAGGCCATGGTTATCTTAATATTCCGAGTATGTAGGGCTCATTGTTTATCTGTGCGTTTTTTGTTTTCACGTTGTCTGTAGTTGTGATCTGTTTTTCCAAACGCAGATAGATTGTGATGGCTTCAGAGTATAATATTACGATTAAGCAGGAGCAGGCAAGCAATGACCTGATGCCTGTGAAAACGAACGCCGTACGGGAGATTATCCCAAATCCTCACTGGCTGCCTGAGAGGGGTTGGTTCACGGAGAAACGAATCAGAAAAGGCGGCGCTTCTGATAAGGTGATAAGTTTTTATTTTCTTTTCTTTTTTCATGTTTGTCAGTTGGAAATAGGATCTGATGAGATTTTTCTAAGTGTTAAATTTAATTGTTTTGTTTTTTTTTTTAATTCTCAGTATTATATAGAGCTAGCTACAGGTTATAGTTTTCGATCAAGGCCAGAAGTAGAGTGGTATTTACAAACAGGATCAAGGAAAAAGCCAAAAGGTAATCTTTGTTAATATTAAAATCTCATTCTATTTAGTTTATTTGAATGCATTTCTGGATGGTTATACTATGTGATTTACCACAGGAATATCCAATAAAAGGGTGAAAGCAGGTCATGAGCTTTCTGCTGACCATGAGAGGCCAACTGTCATTGGCTCAGGTACATGCCATGCAAGAATCAAAACTGTCATCTACTGCCATTGTAGCTTGGGTTCGTCCAGTGCATGCCTTGCAAGGGCAACATGCATTGGCTGGGGTACAAGATTATGAGGAATCAAAGAAACCCTTATCTACTGCCATTGTACCTTGGGTTCCTCCTAATCCTTAAGGAGCTATGCTTCAAATTTTCATGCGTATTTCTATTTAATATATCTTTTAACATATGATATAGTTTCGTTAATGTGATTGTCCACATCTAACTGACTCTTTCAATAGAAAAACTTCAACTTGGTTGTAAACTCAGATTTAGTGTGGATTTTTTTTTTATAATTGATTAAAATATAAAAGTGTGCATCAGGGAATTGAAGAAGTCTTGTCAAATGACGAACTGGAGGCCATTGATACACTTGCCAACCAACTGGGGAAGCTTCGAAGCCTGTAGTAGCTAGAGCAGGAACATGGGAAACTCAGCATAAACTAATACTATATAGACAACAGCCTCTATAATCGTTTTTTTGTAAAGTGAACTGATCACATAATCCTTCCCCCGTTGGAAATTTAGGATCTATACTGCTGTAAGGCGAACTGTAAAGACAGATTTTGGTTTGCATATGGCGGATTTTGGTATAGCTGTTAAACCAGTGATGATATAATTGAATGTAACTCTTTTATATGCGTTAAACTATAATTAATTAAAAAATAAAAATTATTGTATATGAAAAAACTTCTAAGTGGATTGTAGACTCAGATTTCATGTGGATTTTTTTTATCAATTATACTTAAATCTATAATTGATTAAAATATAAAAGTGTGCATAAGCTTGAGAAGAAGGGGGAAAAAATAAAAAAGAATAAAATTATATCATGTATAGCTAAAGGATTCTTGTTAAACATCATTTTTTCAATAGAGATATATGGTTGGAGAAAAATGTATGAAGTAGTTGTTGCTAACTTAAATGTATTAATGTTTTTGTATTGAATAAGATATTAACTTTTTAACATACATGTATTCAACTGATTATTTTACAAATTTTTAATTAAAAATCTATTTATTATATATGAAAAACTCCAAGTGGATGTTAGAATCAGATCTCATCTATTTTTGTTTCTTATAAAATACAATGAAATAAGCAATTCATTACAATATACAATCCTACATAATCTATAACTATTTTTTTTAAGAAAATAAAATTACAACTATCAGAGGGTTTCTTGTTAAGCATGTGCCATTTTCTCATATTGAAGAACATAGTGTAAAATAGAAGTTGCTGTAAAATTAAAATTACTATTTTTTTCTATTCAATAAACTACTAATTTGAAAATATTATTGAATCAAGTTCTCATTTTCCAAAATTAGTAATAAATTTTTTGAAATGTAATTTAAGACTATAGTAAATAAAAGTTGACAACAAATGTTTTCATGAAAATAAATAATAGAATTTAAATTTCATATTACCTAAAAATAAATAATTATTTTCATCTTATCATTTCGTCATTATCTTTAACCTTTCTTCTAATTATATTTGGAATGACTGAAAGAGACCCCCTTTCTTGGAGATAGGGAAATTTCTCATTTAATCTCCACCTATTTTAGTACATTTGCATTAATTACCCTTTAATTCATCATTTATAGGCCCCTAAGACCCATTATTTTAGATCTTAAGGCTTATTTCAACTAAAAATCTCACAAAATAATTTAAAACATAAAAAATATGGAAAACCCACCTCAAAAAGCTAGGGTGGGACTCATTCTCCACCTTGGGAAAATGAGTCACCCTAGGTGGGGCCCATTCACCACTTTGGAAAAATGAGTCCCATTTGGGGTATATGTAAGTTTTGAGAGGAAAATCACCTTTTTAATTGAATTTTTTCGCTAAGGTCAGCCTTTGAGATCTAAATAATGGTCAATTAGGTGTTAATGCTTATATAAGCAAGTTTTTAAGTCATTTTTATCATCTAAGCAATTTGAGCAAGCATTCTCAAGAGCAAATTCAAGAGACAAGTATTAGAAATTTTCAAGCAAGAATAGTCAATTTTTAAAAGCAAGCAAAGTTGAAGTCTTGGAGTAGCATTGAAGTATTTTTGCAAGTCTTCAAGCTCACTTTCATTCAAGATATATCATTTTCAAGTGTTGATCATGGTTTCCTATGGTGAATCTTGATGGATTCTAGGTTGGGGAGATGTAGCTAGCCATCAAGCCAAGCCTAAGGACTTGTTTCCTAAGTGATTCTATCCTCCATTATCACTCTACATTCATCCTAAGGAAGGTACCTGCATCATTAGGGCTTATTTGGGTCTCTTAAAGTGAGTAATTCATCTTCAGATGTCCATTCATATATCATATTCTTGCACATTAGAATAGGATTGCATTATGCTTTAGGTTTTTAGCTTTAGACACACTTAAAGCTAGGGTTCATATTCCTATTTGCATGCTTATTTCATTATTTCCATCAAGGTTTAATTACCAAACTAGGTGCTTGACCAAGGAAAATCCCCCATAAGCAAATCAAGTTTATATTATGTTTTGTAGGTATTTTCATATATCTAGATCTAGAAACCAATTTGGAAGAAAAGAGCAGGTGTTGAAGTACATATCAGAACTTTAAATTCCAAAAAAGGTGGAACAAGACTGATTTTCCAAGAGTGACAAATGAGTCTCACTATAAGATTTTTTCATAACTATTTGCAATTCAGATACCCTTTTTCTTGAAACTGGCTTCTATACAAAAATCTTGATCTTGGACTAAATCACCCAGGGTGGTGAATGAGTCCCAATAGGTCAAAAACATAGATTTTCCAACATTTCAGAGATTCAATCAATTAATCATTTGTAGATTTATAGGTGTACGCCTTTCATCTTACTAATTTTTGTTTTGTTTTATTCATGATTCTATGTCATTTAGTGAGGATTTGCATTGAGTTAGGATTTTGCATTTCATCTTAAATTTCAACTTGCATTGTATTTGTCCTTCCAAGTTCTTACTTGGTGGTGAACCCCTTATTAGTTTACTTTTATCTTGTCACACAACCTTGTTGCAAGGTCTCTTTCTCCTTAGCATTGAGATCTCTAGGGTTATGCTTGAATGAAATTAGAGAAGTGGGTATGCTCTATGTCCTAAACCATATGATAGCATCCATCCCACCTTTCCATCTTTTCAATATTAATTAAATAATTTTTTAATTTTCAAGTATTTAATTAAACTAATATATTCCTCTTTTAACTCATAATAATTAAATCATTTTTAATTATTTAATAATCTTAATCTTTTTATCATATCAATATTAATTAAACTAAGATTTAATTATTTAATTAATTCATCACTTATCATTTTACCTCTAACATTAATGAAAATTATAATTAAAATTATCTTTTATCCTCTATAATTATCTAACTCTCATATTTTAAATAAATTAAAGATAACTGATTTAAATAAAATATTCCCCTCTATGATTAAATCATTTAAAAAAAAACCTTTCATTAACTCTCCTTTTTCAAATAAATTAAACAAATTATAAAAATTAAATATTTTCCTCTAAGATAAATAAATAAATATTTATTTAGTTATCCTAGCTATCATTTTAATTAAATCAATTTTACTTATTTAATTTCTTGTTATTTAAAATTTAAAATTTAGGTCTTACCCTATCTTGAATTTTCTTATTCATATATCTTGCACATCAATCTCCGTAATTAATCAAATATTAAGTGAAGCATACAAATAAGAAAATATCATTTCATTCATGATCTTTTACCACTTTTATTATCAAAATCCCCTAGTAATTTTATTGTCAAAACCTTTTTTCAAATTTTATGATCAATAACTATTGAGCATTCAAGGATTATCAATCATTATTATCATCATTTATCAATCATATGTATAATTTCCTAGTCAGAATAAGACATCATTTTCATTGTCATTATCAATTTCTAGCCTGAGTAAGTTATCCAAAATGCAACTCTAATGTTCTAGAGTATGGTAGGCATATAGATATTACTAGGTTTGATATAGGATTTCTAGTAATTGAGAAACATATTCATCAATCTTTTCCCAAGTTTGAAGATTTATCTACAAATTTTATAAGTATATTTTCTAATAAACTAAGGATCTGAAGAGGAAGAGTTTCAAATATAGATATCAAATCTATTCTATAAGAAACTCTACTTGAGCAACCCCTTACAACACCCAGTGGTAGACCTAGCTTTTCTTCATCATCTAGATCATATTCATTATATAAAACATACATGTAACCACATGAATCTCCAACATGCTCTTGTGCTCCATCAAAATACTTGCAATAAAACCCAAGTGATCACCATCTCACAAAATAACTCATTTCGTCCTCCATAATGCCACCTATGAAGTAAAAGGGAAATGAAAAGGTGAGGATTGACCTATCCAAGAACACAAGCATCAAATCTAAGTTATAACAAAGGCTCCAAACAAGTTGTAACTTTCATAATGTGAAAAACCACATGACTAGAAATAGCATCCACAACACATGCTAATACTTACAACCATAAATACCTCCTAGCTATCAACAAAATCAACTCATGCCAACAACATATACAACCCAAAAACCAAAATCAATCTCCCTATATCAAACCTATGAATGAAGAACATACATATCTAAGGACTCCCACTACATAGTTAATGTTAAAGCATATCAAGTATACTAATCAAAATTATACCAAGGTGTGATAAATTATCAAAACATGAAGTAATAGGAACAATAAGAATGATCTATAGATGAAACACCAATATTTGCATAATCTCTCACAACATGTCACCAGTATCCTCCCAAGTCATAAGAACATGAGCCTCTAGGAAGAAACCATAGAATGAACAAAAAAAACCTATAAACCATAAAATTCCCTTCTACCAACACCTCAAAAGTGTAATTTTGTGTCAAGTATGATCTCCTTACAACCCGAGATGAAAATCATGAACAACACCCATAAAAAATTTAATCTCTTAGATAAAAAAAACTTATAAATCATGTGTAATGTCGACGTGGATGCAGTCCTCTCTAACCAAGGAAATTGAACTCAAAGTATCCATTCCCTAAAAAAAAAATCATCCCAATAACCATCTTTTAAAACTTCACATCAATGAATGATAACATAAACTCGAATGAAAAATGAGATAACCATGCCAAACATCTCTTAAAATGAATCCTCTACATCTAACAATCTATAGCTCAAGATCCATATTTATGAAAGGTATAGAAAAATAAACTCATACTAAAAAATTGTCTAAATAATCTCCCAAAATCAATCACCATGACAAAACTCACTCCTATGAGAAATTAAATCATGAAATATAAACACATCAAAAATAGGATGGGCAATACCTATTAGATGATGAACCATTTAGTAAGCCAAGATTGGGGAATGATAATGCTCATCTAGAATAATTAATTCTTCATGAATCACTCCAAGAGCAATGTCCTCTATAGGTCCATCATGAACTCACACCCATATCTAGGTGAAGGCTCCTCCATCTTCCTATTGAAACCTCCAAAGAGTAACTGTCTCAAGAAAATGTATCTAATCACAAGAGAAATCCAACCTCACCCATGTCTCCAAGTTTCCATGAGAACCTAAAATTGATCAATCCATTCCAAGCTCAAAATAAAATATCACACTATTATGAAGCTCCAAGAAAAATGACCAATATACTCAATTATAAGAGAACCATCAAGATCAATGTCAAAGCTCCAACTATAGAATCATCTAACAATGCATACATCTTGGTCTCAAGAGAACATGTATCATGTCAAACCTTTAAATAGGTATCTAGAGTAAACCATGATATAATACTAATCACACTCGAAATCAAGAAACAAAATCTCTAGTGACATGAATATAACCATCACTAATCATGAATCACATCATTTCTAACAAATCTCACTAAATTGTGATACTAAGATACATATGGCATTTTGACAACCATCTCCTCCTTGAAGATTATCCCAGTCAACACGCATAACTAAAGTACCAATCATACTAAGTAGAACAAAGACCTCCAAGTCAAGAAGATACAAACACCATCAAACAATCAAGAACAAATGCTACACCACCAAGTCTTCACTCTCAAAAGCTCCAACTAAAAAGTGTAACCAAGAAAATGTAATCAACATATTATGACATCCTGATCAAACCACATCCTACAAGTTCCAACAACAGACTAATCAGGTACTCTAACTATAGATCCTCTCATCCCAAAGAAACATACCAATGCACAAATGACCATAGACAAGGCCAAGTAAAAAAATCTACATCGACACTAAACCAATATCATGGATATAGTCATTCCACTTCCGATTCATCCTAGTAAAATTGAATGGATGTCCAACCCACATAACTACATAACTTGAAAATCCATATAATCAAGCATGACAACTTATCATCATACTAGTAACCTAGAAAATGAGATATCAAATAAGATAATCATATCTATGAAATTAAGAATCAAACACAAAATCAACCACATATCTAATTTTCCAAAACATTTCCAAAAATGAGTAACCATATTCAAGGAACTAATTAAGCATCAAGGAGATAAGAACAACCTTCCAACATTAAACCATAAAACCACAAAACAACCACTTACATGATCATATTGTGCCAATTCTCAAATATACCTACATATTCATGATACCATAACCATAGCCAACATTGTACCTACACTCAATGATCACCCACACAAGACTCTAAGAATCCACTCATGTCAACCCATATAAGAAAAAACTAAAGATAATTTGTATACCTATTAGCATAGAATTTCAACTCTAAAAAATATTTTTAAACCTATACCAAGTATTACCAAATTGATAAATAGTTTTACCATCATAAATATCATATTAAAACATGTAATCCATCAAGTTTTTCCCTCTTCACTCATCTAGATGCTCATGCAATCACACAATCAATCTCAAGCACTTGTAAGTGATCAAACAAGTAAATACAATTGTCCATAACACAAACTAAAAATATGACTAATCCAATATGTGGTCCTTTTTGCATGCTCTACAATGTTTATTTGAAATTGAAAATTTGAGTATGTGTACAAAAATTATGCTCAAAACTATACAAGAGAACATCTGAATTTTGGGCCCCAAAATCTAATTAAAATAGCACAGTCATGCAACCAAACTTCTACCGCCATGTAGTTCTTAGAACTAGCTTTGGAATGAGTATAATATGTCAAAAATCTTACACAATGGGTGGAGTTTATGCCTATTTGAAAAACACCTCCAATATGGCTTATAGGGTGGTAGGATGGTGGCCCTCGAGTGGTTTTCTAATAGAAGCAATGCCCCAAGTGACATCTCAATTGAAAATGGGTGGAAAAATTCAAATTTTTATAACTTTTGTTTTAAAATTCTATAAGCCCTATAGAACCAATAAATTTCAAATTATTTCGGGCGAATATTTTTTTTAATAAAAATTTTAGTGCAAGTAATTTTTTCGTTTATGTAGATTACCAATTTTTTTAATTTTTTATTTTTCTAAAAAATTTCATGGCATTACGACTGAATAGGGCAAAAGGTTTTTTTTTTTGTATTTTCATACAATGGCCAAAATAGGAAAAGTTTTAAATGAATCTTCATTTCTTGACCATCATCGATCCAATGGGGATGCCCATTTTGTCTCAAAAGGTCATCCATGAAATTTCCTCTAAAAAACCCTCATTAAAAAGCATAATCTAAGAAAACCTTTTTACCCAAAATTTTCATAACTTAAATTTGCATAAAACTAATAGATCTTGAAAATACAAAAGATCATATTTGGATAATAGCACCTACAATATGTGTTCCATACCTTTTAATAACTCAGATATTTCCTTCATAGCCATGGATTCAAGTTTTCACCAAATCTACTCAAACATGGGTTATAAGAAAAACTTGGAAGCTCACACCTCCCATCAACCATGGAATCTCTAATACCACTTCTTAGGAAATAATGAATGAATACCCACAATTTTAATCCATTTCCTACATAACCGCACTAGAGAAAAATATGTATGCAAGTATACATAATAGAAAGATACAATACACAAGACATAAGATATACCGTATGAAAGCCCTCAATAGGGAATAAATCAGCCTCTAAAAGTATCCATACTTCATCTATTATTCAACAAAAAAATATTAAAAGAGTTACAATGAATTCCTTTGAAGCATCAATCCTCTCCAATGCATCCTCTATGTGTCCAAGCATAAATCCACACATCCCATGTCATGTTTCACATATGCACTTTGTAGAAAGAATCAATTTATAATGATAGCCCACTCATCCAACCAATCTTAACCACTAAACATTTTATTTCTTTTATATACACAATCTCACAAAAATAAAACCAAGTGGTAAGATAAAATCGTCTACCACATAACCATGTGAATATCAAACTAGTAACCCCTCATTTAATATTGGATACTAATTTTTCACTTTATTAAATATTTCTCCAATATTAAATTAGTATCCCATGTCTGTCACACATTAAATAATAATACAATGTTGTAATACAACATAAAGTGCTCCCTAAATAATTACCTATTGTGATTAACCACACCTATTATGTGCATCACAACTAATAATTATTTAATTTAAATATTATAATGTAACATTTTATGCAATGGTGAACATCGTCATATCCAAACATTTAACCCCATTATGTATTTGAAGAACCTTGAGTACTTTCCTTGATTGTTTTTTGCTATGAGATTTGAAATCTTGAAAAAATTCAAAACTTTTTGGTTTATGTTTAATGAAGTACACCCATGTAAGACATTAGAAATCATTAATAAAGATGAGAACATATCTAAGAACCTTTGTAAAAGATGGATGGGGAAAATTCGTTGAAACATCACTTTGAACAAGTTATCAAATTTGTGTTGCCCACGATGATTTTCTTTTGTCAAATTTTCTTCTATATTTTTTTCAAGTGCACAACCTTCAAAAATCCCTTTAGAAAATTTAACCTTAGGTAATCCCTTGACCATATAATGTTGGCATATTTTCTCAAGATAGTAGTATTTAAGATGGCCAAACCACTTTAATGTTATAATTTTTTAACATCCCATCTAAATGAGTTAGTAGTGCTTTTGGTGAAATATTTGTGGAAAATTTCAGAAGGTATATTATTTGGATTGGTGGTTTACCTCACCTATTGCTACAATTTTTCTTCTTTACAATTATCTTATCTCAACTAGATTTGGAGAGAACTGTACTCTCATTTCCTTCCCTAATTAAGTCATTTGATGCACTGAAAAGGGATTAGTTGATAATGAAGTTACACTTAGAACATTTAAAAATGTTCCTCCTTCAACTTCAATAGACCCTCTCCCTTTTACCAATGCTAAAGTATTATCACCTAAGATGATTGTGGACATATTGGATGGCTTTAAGGATGGAAAGACAACCTATGATGAACCAATATGGTGTGAATCACTAGAGTCTATAATCGATGATGGAGATGAAGACGCAGCAACTTGGGCTTTGCTCTTAGTACTTGTAAGAAAGGGGGAACAGCCACGTCAAGGATCCAAGTCATGGAGAGCCAAGAGAAAAGGGCTGCCCTAACTTGTACCTCACTCTAAATGGTGTTTAGGGATGAGGATCAAGAATGACAAGAACTATAAAGTAATTTGGTCAATCTATAGACCCAAAATTCTATTTAAGGCTAGACAAGCCAGTTTCTAGAGTACAAACTATACCTCAGACAACTCTTCATCTGAGGATAACAACATGGGTCTGGTATGACAATGTGGCATGTTGGCATCTCTCTAGCATGATAGCGTCTACACAACCATAAAACATAAAGTATAGTACAAAATTCCAAAAGCCTATTTAACTATATAGCTAATTAATTTTAATGAAAAAGATAGAATGATAAAGTACATAAAGTAAATGAAAAAATAGAAAAAATAAGTAGATGACAACTAGGGTGATGAAAACCGACTCACTAAAATGCTAGTTTAGCAGTGAGCTCCATGCACACATTCACCTACACACAAGAAAGAGGGGAAAAATGGTGGGGTTGTATAGGGGTTTGCCTCAATCAAACCCTTTCTTTGGTTTTTCCACCTTCATGAACAACCAGAAAGCAACAGAGTAGAAAAATATGATAAAGAAGATTTAAAGAAGTACAATGACCACTAAAAAATACAAAGCTACTCTATCAAATCTCAAAGGAAGGAGTGAAGTGTTACCACCTCCACCCAAAGGCTCTCAAAGCTAATGGAGAGAGAATGCAAGCAATGAACCTGGAAAAGTTAGCACAGTCGTACCAGTGATGAAGGGAAGTCTTGCAAGACTCTAAGCTCACAACTTCTATGGTTTCACAACACATGCAAAAGTGAAGTTGATGGATTTTCTAGCTACTATAATGCTTAAATGGACTTGTGAAAAATGGAGAGATTGCTAGAATTCTGAGAAGATGAAGCAAAAAATTCTTGAGAATGTGAAGAAGTGAAGTGATGTGTGAAATGAATGCTTTTGAAGGCCAAAACCAAAGAGAGGAGCTATTTTTTTTGGGTAAGTTGGTCGCACATAGGCATTACAATTCAACACAAATTAGGTGCATAATGTCCTTGTGGACTCTGGATGCAGGAATCTATCAAGGACGACAGGGCACCATGTGGACATCTATGCACCATGCTTGTGTTCCTAGCAAAAATTCGCACATCATCACACAAAACACATACCAAGTGGATGCATTCTGGATAGGTGATGTGCAATTTAACTTTTGGATTTGATTTTCTAAGGTGAGGGTATGGAAAATGGAACTTACACAAGGGGTGAAAATTATTTCCTATACATTTCCCCCCACTTTAGCAAGTGTGAATATCCATGAGCATTCGGTAAAGTAAATTAGAGAGATAGAGATGTATACCTGAACCATCAAAGAAGAAGACCACAATTTTCCAAACTTGAATGTGTAGGGTAGGAAAAGGACTCCATAGGTACTCTCTCTTGAGGAGTTTTCAACAAAAGGACTCTATATCTCCACAAAACTATGAAGTTGCACAAATTACATCAAAGGCCCTCGTCCACTAACAATAGAAAAATCCCGAAGGATGTAAACACCTTATAGGCCTATAGACCTACAAGAAGGCATTCCTCCAAGTACTCTATCATGAAAGAAGCCTAGTGTAAGGGGACTCTATAAAGTTGGACTGGAAAGTGACTTCATAGGTGCACCTGCAAAGTAGTATGTTAAAAAAAAGCAACCACATAGGAAAACAAGTAGATAGTCATGTAAACAGTCAAGAAATTGAAAATATTTCAAAGGGGTCCACTCAAGGGACATGTTTGAAAGTGCAAGAATTTTTTTCCACAAACCAATTTACCATCAATGAATCCTTTTGAAATATGTTCACTTCATCAAGGAATTCAAAAGGAAGAAAATTCCCCTTCATGAGGGGAAGGTCGAAGTTGCTCCCTCCTTGGAGGAAAGTTCTTCAAGTTCTTTCTTTGCGAATGCATGACAAAGGAAAAACATTCTGCTAGGGGTCCAAGTTGAGAATGTGATTTTTGAAAAAGTTACAGATATTTCAAAGAAAGGATACATTTGAAACGAATTCATTTTGTAAATATTGGAGCAGATACGGTAGCCTCGCTTAGGGTGGTGCATGTTGAATATATAGGCACATGACATCATAAGGAGAAAAAATCAAGAATGGAAAAAGTAATGTTGTGTCCCATGGGACATAGTGAGATGCTAGCATTGTGATGTTGTTGCACACATCAGGGACAATACATAAGTATCACAACTCAAGAAAACAATAGAGAAAGATTAAAAAAATCATAAAAATAAACAATGACATCACAAACAGACGGCATAGGGGAGATTTTATATTTTAGGATAAGAGCTACTCATAAATATATATATATATATATATATATATATATATATATATATATATATATATATATATATATATATAAGTATAGTGATAGTATATAAATGAATTACCATCAACCCCCTACTAGATCAAACCATATGAAGAATGCACAAAAAGAAAAAGTAAAAATAAAAAATTGGGTCAACATGGAAGGGAATCCTAAATTTCCCCAATGCTTTGCATCATCTCCAATTTGTTGAAAGTCAATACACATAACAGAAGAAGAATGATACCACAAAAAGAGGAAGTTTATGAAAAATAACCACTCATGTATCCAAGCACCTACAAGGGTGACAAGGGTCATCTGGGAACACACAATGCAAGAATGGGGGAACACATAAAAAAACTAGCACATAATCTAAAGGTAAAGAAGAGGCGCCTCCCCCTAACACTCATTGACAAAGAGGTCATTTGCTTCCCAATCTTGATAATTAAATGGGGAAGGTGGATGAGTCTATAGTTGTGGAATATTAAAGGGAGGAGCTTTTGACCCTCCCACAACAAGGATTGAGGAAGAAGGCCTCGCAAGGTCTTCTTCACTTGGATCTTGTGGAGTTATGCTTAGCAATTTCACAAATATCATTGACAAGGACAAGACCTCATTCAGAGAGTTAAACATGAACTTCACTAGAGTACCATGTGGTACCTCAATGGATGGGGAGGATGGAACTTGAGATTCACTACTAGGATCATTGAGTGACTCAAGAGTGATGACAAACCCAGGGGAAGTTGAAACTTGCTCCTTAACTAGGACGATACAAGCTAGCACAGGACCACCCTCTCAAGAAGGTGGGATCCTCTTATGCTTTCCATTTCTAGAAGGGATAACCTCTAATTTCTACTTTATAGAATGATGTGAACTCCCCAAAGATGAGGTGAGAGGCATGGAAGAGGATGAGAAAACCATGATAGACACAACCAAGGTATTCGACATGTTCATGGGTTTAGGGAATGGAGGGATGTTAGGGATGGACATCAAAAGGAGTTGCTCAATTGAAGGAGCGATAAACACCTTCACCTTTTTAGGGTAATGTGAACTCACACTTATAGTGAGCCAAAACAAGGATTGGATTTGATTAAATATAAGAAGAGGGGAGGAGAGAGGAGGACACAATAGGAGGCCCTAAAATGGGGGCAGTCAACTCCTCTTCCTTCCTATACAAAGCAGCCTACTCAACCACTAGAGATTTTTGCTGGCACTTGTTCTCACATGCAAGGAAATTTTTGTGACTCTTTGAGCTAGAGGCCAGGTGCTAGGAAGGGACAAAAGGATCCTGCTTAGCCATGGGAATTTCTATCACAATTGTCTTAGAAGAGGGAGAAATTCTTGAATAGGAGTAGGAGGAAGAGGTTGAGCAACAATGGGGGAGTCAAATATAGTGCCTCGGTGATGGGCCTCTTCCCATTCATTATTTTAGGAGTAGGAGTGGTAGGAGGTCATTGAGGCTGAGACATAGAGGATTCCCCATGGGGGCCTTTTCTTCTACCATATTGAATGGGCCTAGGCTCTATGGGTAGAATAGAAAGTTCAAATGCAGGACACTTGGGCTTTTTCCAAGTGGGCACCATAGGGTTCCCCCACAAACACGGAGAAAAATCCGATGACACCATGCTAGGGAGAGAGGAAGCATTAAGCTAGAAAATGGAAGAGGAGGAAGGGGAACCTTGAGAATGCTTTTCTTCTTTCCTTCTATGTGTCATGGAGACATCGTTATTAGCTTACAACCAACCCCTATGCGAGACAACATAAGGAGAGTGAGGGTACCTCATTTTAGGCACTAAGTACCTTTTCTTGTACTTTTCATAGGTCTAGTACAAAAGATCCTTCCAGGGCAAGAATTGACCAATAGGTGTAGCCAAAAGTGATCTAAGTAATTACTACCATGTGCAACTAGCAGTTTATAGATAGTGTCATGGATCACATGCACTTAACCCTCATTTATAAAATTCAGAAATTTATGCATAACCAAGGGAACTGCATCCATAGCTACTAACCAGGGGATACACAACTTTTCTCTAAAGATTTCAGACCCTAGGATTATGTTGAAAAGCATGTTTACTAATTTAGGTCCAACAAGGATCAACAAGATGATACTACCAAGGGGAGGTATAGAAAGTTTGTTATGTGTATGGATGGTGCTTACAAGTGTGTCATACCCATCTTTATGCAATAAGGTGATTAACATAATCTCCTCTATAATCACATTCACCTGGCACGTCGAGTCAACAAGAACACCTACTATGGTGTTTCTCTTAATTCACATAGGGATGTAAAGAGGAGATGGATCTATTAAAACCCATCGGTAGGTCCTATGAGGTGAAGATTATTCTTGGAGCACTACTCATAGGTTTCATAGAGAGGATAGGTAGATTCAAAAAATAATCCATTGCATACACTAAACAACACTCTCGCAAGGCCCCCCAAATGCTCAAAAATTGGATAGTGACCCAACTAAGGCTTTGTTTTGCAATACCTACAAAACCTTCCAACTATGACTACTAGGGGTTGTAGGTTGGGTTACAAGGTGAAATTCCTCACAACACTCACACCTACAATGCTCCTAGGACATGAGGAAAGGACCCTTCAACACTGCTAAATGGAACCAAAATGGTTCACGTCAGGCTCAACAAAAATGTAAGAGAGGGAGACAAACCGTGTCAAGGCTCCAAGTCATGAAGAGTAGAGAGTGGAGGGTTTCCCTAACTTACCTCACTCTAAAGGGTGTTTTGGGATGGGGATTGAGAATTAAGAGAACTATGAAGTACTTTTGTCACTCTATAGACCTAAAATTCTATTTACAGCTAGATGAGCTAATTTTTGGAGTCCAAATTGTACCTCATACAACTCTCTATCCAAGGAAAATAGCACAAGTCTGGGATGACCATAGGGTGCACTTTTTTCTCTCTAGTGTGCTAGCATCTCTCTAGCATGGTAGCATCTGTATGACCAAAAAATGTAAAGTACAACAGAAAAGGCCAAAAACCTACTTTATAGACTAGCTAACTAATTTTAATGAAAAAGATAGAATGATAAAGTACAAAAATTAAATGAGAAAATGGTAAAATAAGTAGATGAGAAATAGGGTGATGAAAACTAACTCAATGAAATTCCAATTCGCTAGCGAGCTCCATGCACACTTTCACCTACACACAAGAAAGAAGGGGAAATTATTGGGACTGTATATGTGTTTTCCTCAGTCAAACCCTCACTTTGGTGTTTCCACCTCAATAGACATCCAAAAAGAAACAGAGTAGAAAACATGATAAAGAAGATTGAAAGAAGTACAATGAACACTACAAAATACAAAGCTATTCTATCAAATCATAAAGGAAGGAGTGAAGTGTTACCACCTCCAACCAAAGGCTCTCAAGGTCAATGAAGGGAGAATCCAAGCAACGAACTTGTCAAAGTCACCACAACCACAATGGTGATGAAGGAAGGTCTCACAAGACTATAAGTTCACAACTTCTATGGTGTCACCACACATGCAAAAGTGAAGTTGATGGAATTTCTAGCTGCTACAATTCTCAAATGGACTTGTGAAAAATGGAGAGATTGTTGGAATTGTGAGAAGATGAAGTGAAAAATTATTGAGAATGTGAAGAAGTGAAGTGATGTGTGAAATGAATTCTTTTGAAGTCCAAAATGGAAGAGAGGAGTAATTTTTTGAGTTGGTTGGTCACATAGAGGAATAAAAATTTGACTCTAATTAGGTGTATAACATACCTATGGACTTTGGATGTAGGAATCTATTAGGGATGCCAGTGCACTATGTAGACATCTGTATGTTGCATTCATGTCCATGATGAAAATTCCCCCACCACACACAAAACATGCACCAAGTGGATGCATTCTAGATGGGTGGTGTGGAATATTTCCTTTGGATTTGATTTTCTAAGGTGAGGATATGCAAAAGGAGAATTTACACTAGGGGTTCAAATTCACTTCTATACAATATTTTCCTGAGTTGATGAAGAGACCTTGATAGAATCAGGTAGACCCATAGAGTATTTTGTAGAGGTTCTTTATATTATGTTCTGACATCTAAATATTCTACATCTCCCCCAAAAATCAACAATGGAATTAAGACAATAGTAAGGGCATCTTATTCCTCCCTATCATATTTTGATAGCATTTTTGCATTTCCAGAATCCTCATAACATTTCTAGACTTCCTAGGTACACATATTGTAATTTGGGGTTTCTTAATTTCATCATTTGCACTCTTCATTTGTCTTGCGTTGCTAGGTTTTGTGAGTTTAATGTTCATTTATCTTTTCCAATATTTTTCTTGGTGGTGAACCCCTAAAAGCTTAGAGAACCCCCTCCTAGGTCCTCCTTGGTGAGAATTGACTCACCTTGTGAGGGTAATAGTCAATACAATTAGCACTCCTAGGACATTATTGAATGATAATAAGAGAATAGTGTTGTTCAATCATCAAGGTTATAAAAGCACCCATTTTCTTATTGTTCATTTTGGTGAACCCAACTTCTTGAGCATTAATTTTATAATTTGGATTCAATAAAGGCCCTAGATCTAGGTTGCATTCATTCTTACATTGCATCTTGAATGAGTGAAGGTGCATCTAGGGTTTCTCATATATTAGTGAAAGTGCATCTAGGTTTTCTCATATTTGCATTAGTAAAAGTGCATATAGGTTGCATTTTTTCCTTCTTGCATCATTTTATCTCATTTAAAATTGAAAATTACAATATTCATCATCCTAATTTCATTTACGAACATTATTATTACATTCAAAATTGAAAAAAAAATTATTCACTTTTGCATCCAATTGCTTATCACTAGTTACTTTTTCTTGCATTCATTTGCATAATTTTTTGTTTCCAAACATTGATTGCATGGGTAGGAAACCTAGGAACACTATTATCAACTCAGATTTTGCTATTTTTCTGAAAAAAGCCTCGACTAGGGAAAAAAAATCCCTTCCTAGCATCTTAGTCCCTCTTAGGGATTTTGGCTCAGAACCCTGTCTGAGTTGTGAAATCCACCAATAGGACCAAGATTCCCTTGGTGGAATCTTAGTCCCTATTGAGTTTGAAGTTGTAGTTTCCGGTGTTGAAATTTGCTTTTCTACATTTATGTGTGTTGTCATTGGTTATCTCTTACAATGGGTTGACTGTATGTTACATGCATTTCATTAAATCTAGTTTAAAATGGTTCATTTCATGCAT
This sequence comes from Sequoia sempervirens, assembly GCA_007258455.2. Classification (NCBI taxonomy): domain Eukaryota; kingdom Viridiplantae; phylum Streptophyta; class Pinopsida; order Cupressales; family Cupressaceae; genus Sequoia; species Sequoia sempervirens. The sequence goes on along the minus strand of VDFB02271358.1, from coordinate 722,215,389 downwards.
TTCTCAATTCAAAATTTTCATTTAGAACATTTCATATTTTAGGTTGTTGCATAATGTAATCAGCAAATTACCTTGTTTCGAATCTAAAAATTGCATTTTACATTAGATCATTACATTGCACTTTCTTTACTTTTCCATAATAGCATGTTTTCTTTCAAGAGATGTGGCTTTGATATGGATAAAAATGGATTGCATAAGTACATCATCCCCTCTTATAAGTTCAATTTAGATTACAACAATAAGGTCATTAAGAAACATGTTAGTCATCCTTCTACTATCTTTCATAATTATGAGAACATCCTAGAGCAAGTGGATCAAACCATTCACACAATCCTTAATATTACATTTCCCATTGGTGAGGATGGTAGTGTTGACAATTATAAAAATCATACTTTTTCTTCTCCCTATACCTCTCCTATTAGTGATGAAGGTGTCTTGGTGAAATAAGATACAAGAATTGAGGGTCTTGATTGTCCGTCTCCTCATCCCCTTAGGAAGATATTAGAAAACAAGAAGATGAGATAATAGAAACATTTCTAAACATCACTTTTCCTAATCCCCATTCATCCCTTGATTACAAGAATGCTTTAGTGAAAGAGGATGATATCATAGCAAACCATGACAATCAAAATTTTATTCTCTTAATATACCTCCTTGATGCAAAGATGATAGGTTGGTGTTAGAAGATATACCTATTAAGAGTCATGTGAACGTTGTTCCTCCCTTCTCTAATACTCCTACCATTTGGGATGATCTATTTGGTAAGCCTAAAAATCATAGTGGTCCTCCCCCTGATGTCTCCCCTACTTGTGATGAAGCTACTTTACAAAATCTAGCCATGGATGAATATATTTCAAACTATCAGGTACTAGGGTACATAGTATGGCACAAGAGAATGTGACTTTACATAAAATGAACAAACAAATAGAACCTTCTCCTAATATCCTGAACCAAATATTTTTGTGTGTGGCTCTCTTATAGTTCTAGGGTTTTGAACCTAGAAGGAGAGAGGTACAAAAAATATTAATGGCTCACTCAAGAATAAGCCCTTGAGATTCCAATGCAAAATAGATTGAAATTTGTCAAAGGGGATTGTCCGAAAGGCTAAACATTGATAAAAGAGATTAACTACTAATGCAAAAATTAGAAAATGCAAGATGTTTGAAAACAAAATGTGATATGAAAAATGACAAAAAAAGATAATAGAAATGAAAGTAAACTAAAATTGAAACTTAAGAAATTGAAACTATGCACCTAAAAACTTCTTGAGGTTGGAATGGAGATTGAAAATGTTGTTGATCCTAAAATTTTGACCTACTAGGATTCATCCAACATTATGGGCGAATCAGTCCTAGACTTGGAAAACTGTACCGGAGCTTGTTTTAGGAAAATGGTTATCCAAATCTACAAAAAATCTCTAAAAAGAAGGTACAATGGATTGAGTTTTATAAAAACTTTAAAGTGGAATATGTAGCTCTTGGTCTACTATTTTTGTATCTCCAAGTGTTTGGATTCAAAACCCTAATTTTTGACACTATAAGTGTATTTTTGTGACTATTTTGACCTTGCAAATAGAGAAATGACTCCAACAACTCTATAACCTATTCTTCAATGATTTTTAATCCTTTAAAATACCTAGATTTGCAATCACAAAAATAAAGAGAGATAAATGTTGATTGTTAGAGAATAGGGGTTTGCCCTGGTCAAATCCTATTTAGCTAATTAAACCAAATGAAGAAATAATATGAATCATGCACATGAAATAATGGAATTAGAATCTTTCCATGATAATGAATCCTCAATTGTTGTAACAATGGATGAAGAATCTATGCTTTAATGCCTTAGAAGTGATCTTGAATGCTTTCTAAATGACCTAACCATAGCGTGGTTGACTTGACAATATAAATACCTTATGATACTTGGATGAAATGAAGGTTTTGAGGATTATTTATATAATCAAGGCACTTAAATGGTTGTTAATTTGATACCCAGGGCTAACATTGAAGAAAATTAAACTTAAAACCCATTTTTTCCCGCTCAAACCTCAAAAATGGCCCAAATGGGACTCATTCACCATCCTAGGTGAATGGTTCATGCCTAGATGGGACTCATTCACCCAAAGTGGAAAATGGGTCCCATATGGGCTCTTTTTCTAGCTAGGATATTAAAGAGTGAAGAAATTAGGTTTATATGTTGATTCCATGAGCTCTTTGATCAAAATAAACCTCAGGATACACAATATGGGGTCATAGGGGCCTATTAATGGTTATGTAAATGGTAACTAGGGGTAGGGACACAAAGTTCAATGTGAAAGTGTGATTAAATAAACTTTACAACATTAAAGTGAGGTCCACATAGCCTAGAAAGGCACAAGATCCAATGTGAATGTGTAAAACATATTACAACACTAGATTAAAACTAAGTTTAATTTACAAGCCTTCTAGATTAATGTGAGAATACAATTAAATGCATTTTGTAACATTGAATTAAGGGAGAAATGGGGTCATTAGACTTAAATGCTTAATAAAAGTCAAGAAAAGTGTGAAAGTCATTTACAACACTTTACAACACCTTTACAAAACATGCATTTTATTCAGTTTACAAAGGCCCAAGACCTAATGTGGATGTGTAAAACACCTCACAACACTAGGTCAAGGTGACATTAGGTCTAATTTATCATTAATTATTCCCATATAAAGCAAGAGATACTTTTTCCTATGATACATTTAGCCCCACTTTAGTGAGAGGATGAACTTCCTTCAAACTCATACTATAGTAGACATTCAAGAGTAGTATGAGTGTATAGATACAAATGATAGGGGATGACAAAGATCAAGGCATTGGTCAATCCCACAAGATCCAAGATCCTAAGTCAAACAAACATAAGCACAAGAGGACACACATAGGGTGAATGATTTGTAGAAAAACAAGATACGTGATCATGCAATGACAAGAACTAAAAGTAAGAAAAATGAGACACAGATTAAAGATGTACTCACTTTGGGGCCACAAAACATTAGGTCATCCATGGGGAAAATTTTCCCAAAGAAGTGGTTTAGTGAGAAAGTGATGCCAATGCATCAGCTTCCCACCATATAATGAGAAATTCATGCCATTGTGTTGGCTTCCCATTATACTAACCATAGTAAAGTTATCCTCCTTATAACTTTGATCAAGCACCACAATCAAAATTCTTTTGAATGTTATGTAAATATTTTGTTGAAGAGGATTTTGTTTTGTTCATGTAAGGTCTTCTTCTTAGGGAGCATTGTGACTAATGTCTCAAAGAGAGGACAAGTAAAAAGTGTCAGATCATTTCCCATGGGATGCCTCCTTTGTATCATGCCATGTAAGTAGATCATACACTCTTAGACGAAATCAGACCCAATGAAACCACCAAGAAGAGGAAACATGACAAGAAAAAAGAAGAATCATGACATGCAATTATTTCCCAAAATATGTCATTGTTGTATGCCCCTACTTTAAAGGGGCTTCTACACCCACATTGTGAGAAATTTCTTTAAAGTATCCAATGAAAGAATACATGAGAGCCAACTTGGAGATCCCTATTGCATGTCATATGTTTCCGAATTGAGCTACTTCATGAATAAGTATGTCACATGTGAGTCAACTTAAGACATGTCATCCACATCCCAAGCTTGCTCTTATATGTTCATGAAAGGTTATTGACTAGCCAAAAGAGACAATGGCAGGTGACATATAGGGATAAGGCTTCCTAACCCCTTGCCCCCACTTAGTGCAGGAGAAAGATGAGCAAAGAATGAATGATGATATGTTGCTCCTTGCGATGAATTTAAAACATGCAACTATGGTAAGGAGCAACAACTAATATTGTTTATGTCAATAAGTAAACAAAGTTTCTACTTGATACATATTTAGTGAGATAACTATCAATTTAGGATGTACCAAGGCTAGAGTATTCTTGGAAGAATATTTTGGGATAGCATTGACATTCGATGAAGGTTTTTTATTTGAGGGACAATAACCAATATCATTAGGATTTATAGCATCACATCCTTTTCGAGGTTGCTTTAGAAGTCCAAAAAGTCTTCCAAAAAGTTTTGTTACTTTTGTTGGATTTGGTGGTTGTTCAATTGCCTCAAAGTTTGTCTTGGATGTCTTTTCTATTAACGTGGTTGAAGTGATTTTTTTTCAGATTACCTATTTTTCTCTTCCCTTTTAAGATTATTTTGTTATGATCATGTATTCCCCCATGGATGTAGAAATCAAATCAAAGGTTTTCAAAGCCTCTTCCAATAAATTTGTAGCTTCTTCAATTTTCTTTTGTCTATCTAGATCTTTTGGTTTATTATTGATAATAGCACATGTAACCTTTTTGTTTTTAGGAGTAGATGGTGACTTGTCATGAACTCCTAACATTTGCTTCAAGGCTTGATCCATATCAAGCAATTCAAGATGCTTCAAAGTGAGGTTGTTTTTTGGTTTGTAGATGATAGTGTTGATGTTTTCTTCCACCACAATACCTTCCCTATTAGGAGAATTTTTAGGAGAACTACAAACTAGATGTTCATGACATTCAATGTTTGGTTCTTCACTATTGACTTCATTACCAGTAAGGGAATGTTCCATATGGTAATGATGGCGTTTCTTTGATCAATAATGTTCTCCTCATGATTTGCATCGATGGGATCTTGTAACACCATGATATCTTCTTTACCAAGAGGAAATATATTAGGAGAGGGGGGAATTTTATTTTTTTCCATAATTTTATTTTTTTTCTCCAAGGCCTCATTCTCTTGTGGCATAGTATTTACCCTAGTAGGAGAGCTGTTAGGAAAGTGACAAACAATAGGTTGAACACATTTCATGGTTTGATTTGATAAAGTAGCTTCATCACTCATAGGAGAGGCATTAAGAGAAGGATAACTAGGAGTTTTATAGTTACCAATGATTAGAATTTTTTGTTCAAATAGGTCTTCCCAAATGGTAGGGGCATCAGGAAAGGGAGGAACAAGATTATCATGAGTCTCAATAAGGATATCTTCTAACACTAAGTTCCAATATGGTTCCCAAAAAGTGGGCTTAAGTGGTCACTTTTTTTTCTGAAATCAGGAAATATTGAACTTCGACATGAAATTGAGGATAGTTACACTCAAAATTTTGAGATGGAACAAAAACAAGGATTGAAGTTCTCCAAGTCTACTTTCTAAACTGCTAATTTATTTTGAAAATGGTTGAGATTAAGGGGTTCAAAAGAGGGACGTACACAAATTAGTGCTATTTTTGTCAGAAAAACATAACATAGCAACTCTTGTACGACCCTAGAATGATGAAATTTTTTGTAGTATTTTTAAAATCACTATGGTCAAAAGTTAGCTAATAGTATCTAGTTGATGTACAATTTTTCTAATAATTTTTTAATGAATATTTGAATTTTTACTAATTTTCTTAGTGGGAACTTGCTGAAAAGCATAATTTTGGCCGTGCTCACCCTACAAAATTTTGGAAAATAATTGATCATTTTTTCTTTCTTTTTTTTTTAAATTTTAGAATGGGTTCTAGTTTCTAAAAATGTAATTTATTTGAAATTTCAATGAATGTTTAATTTATACTGAAAAAAACACCGAACACGACCTTTTGGAAAAAAAGAGGCATACAAACAAAAAAAAAATGGATGAAAGGCTTAACATTGTCAAAAAGTGAACAAAATACATTGTTGGATAGCTAAGAGAGAACCTAACATTACCCATGTGTTTTATTTTTTCGATATTGAACCAGATGCAATCCTGATGGTGAGCACATACCCGATTATGTGAAAAATTATAGAATTTACAAAAAGACGTCTCTAACCTCATTGGGAATTCCCTCCAAGTCTTTGGGTTGGTATTCCAAGGAAAATTATTTCACTTTTTTCTTTTTTTTAACATGAAATAATGCAATCTCACATTATAATGTGCTCATGTTATAATGCGAGTGTGAACATTATAATGTGCTCATGCTATGAGTTTTAAAAGTTTTTCAAAAGTGGCTAGAAAATTGCTACCCAACTTCATGCACCTACAAACTATCTTCTTCATGTATAGAGAAGATATTACGAGAAAAATGGTTTTATTTTCATGATTATCTATATTTTCATCCCCATGTCCTCTAATGTCTTCCCAAGTAGGAGATACTGGATCTCTTCATATATCCTCCATACAATTTTTTTTGTCTTAATCATTCACAATTGTATCCTTATTCACTAAAGCATTTTCACAAGTAGGGGAGGTATTGGGAGATGAATGGAGAATAGGTAAAGTAGTGGCCATGATTTCAACTCTGTTTTTTATAATTTTTGTGCAAGGGGGAGGAGGAGGAAGACAAGAAAGAATTTCATGATCTTCAATGATTGTGTCTTCTTTCACCAAGATACCATTGTCATGAATGTGAGAGATATTGAGAGAAAAATAATTATGATTATCAATGCTTGCATCCTTTTGTTTCAAAGCTTTAATGGATTATTTTAGTAAGAGAAAGTCCTTAAGGGCTTCATCTAACATGTCTAAATCATCACTACTAGAGGGCTTGTATGATATATTTTTTCTAAATGTAAGCATTTTTTGAATTGTTTCTTGTGATGCTTTTAGTTTTCTATTTCCATTTTCTAATGAATTTGATCTAAATGAACTAGGAACTAATGTTGAAAATGAAAATTTCAAAAATATAATGCTATCCATAATTTCCATGAATGTTATTAATGCTACTTCTAATGATAGAAGCTATGCAAAGGGTGCTACCACAATAGTGGTTTACACTTTCTGGGAGATTCTATTTTTTGCTGAAATCACATATTTTTAGAAAATATAATGATTTAAGCATTGAAAAGTTCCATTTTAAGGATTCCAATAGAACAAGGTTTGATCAAACAACCTTATACGATGCCCCCTTGGATAGAACCCCACTAGTTTTAAACCATACCTATAACGAAGTCTCTTTTAAATACTTATCAAAATGCTGTTAAAAAACCTCTTTTGATTTACCTTTTGGGAGATGAAATGAATTCGTTTAAAATTTATTTATTTTAAAGTATGTAGTCCTTATTATAAGCTTCCAAAAAATTATAATTTTAATTAAATTAAATTTGATTATTATATTTATTTTTTATTTCATGTGAATGTAGGTTTTTCACTAAAAATCAAGCCTTTTGTTCTACACATGTGGAAAAATAGCAGATTATAAAAAAAAAAATTGAAATATGAGTGCACCAAATAGTGAAGTTCTTGATCCAACAAAAAAAGAAAAATTGAATTTTGATACATACAAAAAAGGTTATGTGTTATACGATTTGCCTATGCTGAATTGTAACTAGTTTGACTTCAAATATTTATTAAGGAAAAATTATTCAATAAAAAAATATGAAACCAATTGGAAGCATTAGATATTGTAGTTACAAATATAAATTAAAAAAAAAAAAAATTTATCCTACATGGAAAAAAAGTTATGCATTATACAATGAGCGTGACAACTTAAAAATGTTGTTTACTCATAAAATCTAATTTTTGAAGGAGATGGAAAAATAAGTGCAATCTAATTCCAAAATTTTTGAAAAAAATATATTTAAAATCTATAGATAAAATGTCACAAATTAGTAGTTTACATCATCTTCAAATTCCTGACGGTTTAGCCTCTATAGGAGCCTGAAACTGAAGATTTAGTTGGAAAAAAATATTTTAGTGTCAAGTTTGGCCAAAAATTGTAAACCAGTATTGTGGGAGCACCCCAAACTTAAAATTCAATGCAAAGACTTAGGATGAAATGCAAATTTCAGATTTCAAACAAGGTAATTTACTGATTACAATATGCAATGATTTGAAAAATGAAATGTTGTAAAATTGAAATTAAGCAATGCATGAAATGGACCCAATTAAGCTAGATTTAGTGAAATGCATGTAACAAAAACTCTACCAATTGAAATAGATAGTTAATGGTAGGAAAAAAAAGTGAAAAAACAAGGTTTTCAGTGCTGTAAAAGGCAAGTTTAGGGGTTCAAAGGGACTAATTCGCCCAAGGTTGCAAATGTGTCCCAATGGGGAATTTTTTTTCAATTTTTTTGAAATTTTCAATGGTTTTTTATGCTTTTTATGTTGTATGATATGTATCCTAAGTGTAAATGCAATTTTTAGATGTTTTTCAATGATTTGACGTGCAAAAATGCAACCTATATGCACTTTCACTAATATAATATTTTGAAACCCTAGAATGCTAATTAACTAATGCTAACCCTAATGCAAAGTTAATGGAAGCTAAATCTAGGATGATTGTGGAGTCCACTTTAGAAAAGAAGGTATTCTAAATATAGGTTCACCAAAATGAACTAAAGATTTTTGTGTGTGGGTCTCTTACACTTCTAGGTTTTTGAACCTAAAAGGAGAGAGCTACAAAAAATCTTAATGGCTCACTCAAGAATAAGCCCTTGAGATTCGAAAGAAAAATAGATTGAATCAGTCAAATGGGATTGTCCTAAAGGCTGAAAATTGATAAAATAGATTAAATACTAATGCAAAACTTAGAAAATGCAAGTTGTTTGAAAATACAACATGATATGCAAAATGACCTAAAAAGATAAAATAAATGCAAGTAAACTGAAATAAAAACTTATGAACTTGAAAGTGCACACCTAAAAACCTATAGAGACTAGAATGGAGACTAAAAATGTTGTTGATCCTAAAATTTTTACCTACTAGGACTCATTCGCCATTCTGGGAAAATTAGTCTAAGATTTGGAGAACTATATCAAAGCCTATTTTTGGAAAATGAGTATCCAAATTTGCAAAAATCTCTAAAAAAATAGGTACAGTGGGATTCATTCACCACTAATGGGGAATGAGTCCACTTTTTCTTTTCTGAAAATATGAAAGTAGAATCTATAGCTCTCAGTTTGCTCTTTCTATATCTCTAGGTGTCCAGATCTGAAACCTTATTTTTTGGCATTGTAGGTGACTTTTTGTGACTATTTTGACCTTTCCAACAGAGAAATGACTCCAAAAACTTTGTAACCTATTATTCAATGATTTCCAAGCCTTCAAAATACCTAGATCTACAATCACACAAAGAAAGAGAGAGAAATGTTGATTGTTAGAGAATAGGGGTTTTCCTTGGTAAAACCTCATTTAGGTAATTAAACCAAATGAAGAAATAAGATGAAACCTGAACATGAAATAAAAAAAATTGAACCTTGCCATGATGATGGATCTTGAATTGCTACAACAATGGATGAAGAATCTTCCCTTCAATGCCTTAGAAGTGATCTAGAATGCTTTCTAAATGACCTAACCTTAGCTTGTTTGACTTAAGAACATGAATACCTTATGATACATGGATGAAATAAGGGTTTGGAGGCTTATTTATATAAGAAAGGTACTCAAATGGCCATTAATTTGATCCCCAAAATTGACATTGAATAAAATTCAAATTAAAATCCATTTTTTCTTGCTCAAACCTCAAAAATGGCCCAAATAGATCATTCACCATCCAAGGGGAATGGTCCCCACTTTTATAGGATTCATTCACCCAAAGTGGCAAATGGGTCCCATAGGGGCTCTTTTTCCAGTTGGGATTTCAGGGAGTGAAGAAATCAGGTTTATTTGTTGCTTTCGTGAGGTCTTTGATCAAAACAAGCCTTGTGATGCATAATATGGGGTCATAGGGGCCTATTAATGATTATGTAAAGGTAAATTAGGGCTAGTGACACAAATTTCAATGTGAAGTGTGATTAAATACACTTAAAAAAATTAAAATGTGGTCCACATAACCTAGAAAGGCACAAGATCTAATGTGAATGTGTAAAACACATTACAACACTAGATTAAAACTAATTTTAATTTATAATCCTTCTAGATTAATGTGAGAATACAATTAACTGCATTTTGCAACATTGAATTAATGGAGAAATAGGTTAATTATACTTGAATGCTTAAGAAAATTCTAGAAAAGTGTGAAAGTCATTTACAACACTTTACAACACCTTTACAAGACATGTATTTTATTCAATTTACAAAGGCCCAAGACATATTATGGATGTGTAAAACACCTTACTACACTAGATCAAGGTGACATTAGGTCCAATTTATCATTAATTATTCCCATATCAATCAAGAGATAGTTTTTTCTATGCTACATATCCCCACTATTGCTAAACAAGACAATTCAACCATTGATCATTCCCCCACTTGAGATGAAGTAATTTTGGAAGAACCAAACTTTGAATGTCAAGAAAATTTGGTTTGTTGTTCTCCTAAAAAATCTCCTCGTAGTGAGAATATCATGGTGCAAGAAAATGAAAATAATAATAAGGTGGCTTCCTTAGGTGATGATAAACAGGTGATTCTAGATTGCCCTTTATTAGAGATACATCAAAACAAGACCGCTAAGGTTATGAATGTGCAAGTGTCCACTAGATCCCCCTTAATTTTAGACCTCCTACGTATCATGTGGGACATGTTAAGAATCCTCTAATTTTTTACCCACCTTAACAAAAAACTCAAACTCAAAACAAACCCAAACTTATCCTTTACCCACTATCACACAAGCAAAAAACAAAAAAAAAAACTTGAACTTATCCTTTACCCACCTAAGAACAATGTTTTGGAGGAACTGAGTTATAATACCATTTCTCATACATACAACACTAGGAACAATCTACAACCAAGACAAAAAACTTCAACATTCTTACCATTACCTAATCCTATCTTGCCTAGTGCCCCTCATTTGTCTTTGAATAGTGGAAAGGAGTATGATCTTGTTGGAAAACTTAAGAATACTCCTGCAAAGATACCCCTATGGGACCTGATTCAGAATTCACCTAACTATCACACAATGCTCCAAAATTCCTCACAACAAGTTCCTATCCCTTGTAATGTGCAATTGAATGACATATCATCCATGCTTCAAGGAATAAATGCTGACATTGTTTTCTGTTAGAAACCAAGATCTAAAATGCAAACTAGAAAAGCCTTCCACAAAAGAGAAAATCAGAATTTAAAGCAAAAGCTTTGCAAAAGACATGCAAAATAATATTATTCAGGAATTCAATAATTACAAGATATGATTTTCTTTATAAAAGGAAAGATGCACAACCCTAATCTTATCTTGAGAAACAAGATAGATCAATAAGATAAAGATGAGAATAATTAGCCTAGGAATTAAAATATTACCTAAGTAAAGTTATGCAAGTTTAATTAAATATTAATTACACTATCACCCCCCATAAGTGCAACTTAGGGATACTAACAAAGAATGCACCTAAAACTAAGATGAATGCAAGAAAGCATGAATGGGTCCTAGAAATAAGGCTTGATCAGGTACCCAAGTACAAATGCAATAATGAGCTAAAGAAGGAAAACTCAATGGGACAAAACCCCCCTACAATGAGATGACTATTGTAAAGAAGCACTGGAAGAACACTCTAGAGTAACACTGGAACCTGAATCCGACAAGCAAGGAAAATTACTTCTCTCTACAAGAAACCAAAAAATGGAATCATAATAATGCGACAGCAGACCAGATGCCATAGAACATTGGAAAACTCACAAACTGGAACAACCCTGGAATATGTGAAGCAACAGTAGATGAAATGATGATAGAATATGGAAACTTTGTATCTCAATACCAATGCCAAACTGTGACTAAAAATCTTCCATAGGAATAGGTACCATGAAGAATCTAGAACATTAACCATAATAACATGGCCCTCAAACTAAGAAGGATCTGAACCAATGCAAATCAAGAAACATAAACCCTCAATCTAAAGTGTGAACTGATGAATCTGATATGTGTCAAGCTAAGACAAGATGTGGTGAAAAGAAACTAAGAAATTAGATAACCCATATGAGTTGTCAAAAAATCAAGATGGAGATGGAGATCAAAGTGCATGCACACTCTAATTAGATTATTATGCAAGAAACCCCCCTGATGGAACTTTATCTCAATTAATTTATTACAATAACCCAACAATTATAGAAGGAGAGAATCAAAACATTCATAAAAATAAAATAAAAATAGACCTTAGATCTGTGTAGAGGACTGAACCAGCTTTCCAACGCTTCAAGAATGATGAAAAAATGATCACCGAGTCAAAATATATGCCCTCTGGAGTGAAAACAACAACATTTGAGTTTAAGGACCTGTAAAATAAATCTGGAGAAAAATATGGTAAAAAAACCTACACCACTAGATCAGCGTTGGAATCATCTTTCCAATGGTATCTCGTTTGTGAAAAACGGACATTGTACGCAAAAAAATACACCCGATTTCATGAAAAGTGCTCTAGAAGGCCCAATAAGGGTTGTAGAGCCCCCAAGGGCTAAAAAAAATAAGCCCCTGGTTGCATGTAGGACCAAGGGGCTGGCATATGGGGTGACCAGGGGCTTATACCATGTGAGAAACCAAGATATGAAATGCAAACTAGAAAAGCCTTCCACAAAAGAGAAAATCAGAGAAAGGAAAAGCTTTGCAAAAGATGTGCAAAATAATATTATTCAGGGATTCAATAATTACAAGATATGATTTTCTTTATAAAAGCAAAGATGCATAACCCTAATCTTATCTTGAGCAACAAGATAGCTCAATAAGATAAAGATGAGAATAATTAACCTAGGAATTAAAATATTACCTAAGTAAAGCTATGCAAGTGTAATTAAATATTAATTACACTAACATTTTGCACCAAAGTGAACTCCCCCAATGTGAGTGCAAAAATAATATGATGCTTTCGAGTATGTGCAGGATCATCATGGAAAAAATAGGCCCTTAAGTGGCGAAACGTTCAAACAAATCAGAGTTAGGAAACTCAACGTAAAAATTTGAATAAGTTATCTATATTATTTCAAAAATATGTAAGAATAGAATATGTAGAAAATTGAATGTAGTTTCTAAACTACTAGGCTTTTAAAAAAAAAAATCTATTTGGTGAAAATTTGAAATTTCAATGTAGTGGTACTTAAATTTTAGGGAAAAAATAAGTAGTAGGTGTCTGTCTGACCACCCTAACCACAATAAAATGATAATACTTTCTTATAATATTTTAAATATAAGTAGAGGACTCATGTGTTTGGATGTGATATATATTTTTTGCAATATTTTTCCAAATAAATAATTAATTATGATTTTTTAATATATATTTTCTAAAAATAAAAATAATCGTATGTCTGATGACCTTAACTTGGTCAAAACTTCATGAAATTCAATTTTTCTTTTTTTAATCCTATAGTATACGAAGCATAGAATGTGACACATGTTTTGGATTCAAAAAATGTGATACTATTTGAAAGTTATAGATGTTTTTCAATTAGACTATCAATCAGGACTTTAGTCATAATTTGAATAGAAAATGAATAATAATTACTTATAAAATTCAAATTAAAGAACAATTTATATGGGTGGAAATCTAAGAATCTCCTTTAAAAACACTTTTCATTTCATCAATTTTGGGTAAAAAAATAGTCATCAGCTACATACCCATCATATTGCCACTTTTTGACCCATCATGATCCTACACATACCCTTTCATGATAATAGCTCAATACAATAGCATGGGGATAAAGAAAATTCTTGTTGATAATGGCTCGACCCTAAGTAGTTGTAGTGTGAACCTTTTGGATAAGCTTGGTGTTGATAAATAAAAAATCCTACCCACCTCTTTATCTATTAATATCTTTGATAACGTGCAAAAACAATGGCTTGGTGTAACCACTTTACTTATTAAAGTTGGAAACCCCACACTATAAACAACGATTCATGTTATGCCTCACGATATTTCATATAATCTCCTTTTAAAAAGACCATGGATTCATGAGATGCATGTTGTGCCCTCTACCCTTCATTGTATCATGAAAAATGTCTATAACAACAAAGTTTATACAATCAAAGCCAATCTTGAACCATACAATTGTTTGAACATTGAGAAAGGTTAAAGAGAATCCATTGAAAGCATTGACACCAATTACACAAGTGGAACCCATGCAACAAAAAAAACAAATAAAAACACATTGAACAAGTCACGAAGCTATTAGACGATGATTAGGGTTCCTTGTATTTCACACCTAGCTTTGATGGCCAACCAAAGATCATAATAAATAAGTGTGAAATAGAAAATGTGATAATGTCAACACAAAACTTGGAAGACCCTTCATAAGCATCCACCTCAAACACTAAAGGAAAAGAAGAAAATTATACAACAAACTTTGATTACACTGATTATCAACAACCACTGAATCTAAAAGAGTTGAAAATAATTTATGGAAAAGGTTATGAGCTTATGAAACAACTTGGATATAGCAGAAAAGGATGTGCTGCTAGAAAACAAGGTATCCATGTCCCTATAGAACCTCACATGCAAAAAAAGGATAGTGGTCTTGGTTATTGTCCCTTAAAAGACACAAACAAGCCTTCACTTAATATCAGCACTATCACAAAACATCCTTCTAAGCCGCCTTTAATAGTGGTACAACCTAAACTAATAGACACTAGTGGTCTTGATTGTTATCCTTGGAAAGAAATGAAAAAAACAAATAAATCCTTGCTTGATAAAAATTCCATAAAAAAAAAACTAATGATTTGAATTTCATAGATTTTACACCCTCCTGTAAATGAGAGAATAGAATCTCATAATCTAAAGAGCCTTGTGTAAGTATGACATATTTTACTAAGTAAGAGATATATTTATCACAAAATAAAGCAACATCCTCCACTTTTGAACAAGAGAGTATCTTTATGAGACTCCTCCAAGATCATTTGATTTCTTTCCCTCCAAGAACACGAAAGAAATTCTACCACAAGAGTTCATTTTCCATATATCATAGAGTTCATGGTCATGCTACTAATGAATGCAAGGCTTTAATTACTGAAATTCAACATCTCAAGGAATGTGGTGTTGTTCCTTGTGTTGAAGCACCTAATTCATCTAACTGATACTCATTTTCATCCTACTCAGCTCACCCTTGTCTTGCACTAAGTGGTGTAAATGGGTTAGATAGCCTTGTCCTTGTATGTCGCTTATTGTTGTCTCTTTTGGCTAGTTGACCACCTTTTATTTTCATATAAGAGAAAGATCTTTGGATGTGGATGACATACCTTAAGTTGGCTGACATGTGACGTACTGAGCAACCCTTCCATCCTATTACATGAAGAGGTATGCAGACTCCGGGAGGATGCATCTTGAGTTTAAGGTTGGCGACAGGGTCTTTCTGAAGATGGATCCAGTTCAGTTCAAACCTCCTAAAGGCTTGAGTTCAGCATTGGTTCGAAGGTGGGATGGCCCCTTCACAGTGTTGGAGCGAGTTGGGAAGGTTGCATACAAGCTGAAGTTGCCAGCTCACATGCGAGTACACAATGTCTTTCATGTGAGCCAGCTCCGACCATATCATGAGGATAAGTTGGATAACAGCAGGAATGTGCCGACAAGAGGACCAGCTCATGTCTTGGACAGGCTGGGTATGGAGGTGCAGGAAGTGATTGCTGTGAAGGAGCGGGGATTTGGAAACAGGAAGTGGAAGGAATTCTTGGTTCATTGGCAGGGCCAGCCCAGGGACGAAGCGACTTGGGAACGAGCTGAGAGTTTGTGGAAGTATGAAGACAAGGTGCTGGAGTTCTTAGAGAAGGACTCCATCACATTCTTTTGAGTTGGTCAAGGATCAGCAGGGGTACCTCTGCAGCAGATGTCAGGGACAGTGTTGCCGGCGTCGAGGGCGTCGCCTGAATTGAGTGGGGGAGGATGTAAGGGGCTGCGAGTTGCCTAAGTGTTGCAGCAGTCTGAACGGGTTATCCAAGGGATGAACCAGGATGATATCTGGGGTTGAAGTCAGGGACTCGGCACTAGCGCAAGCTCCGTGAGCTCGGCTCCTTCGAATGCAACATCCCCTTACATCCTCCCCCACTCAAAATAGGCGACGCCCTCGACGCCGAACCACTGTGGCGCAGAGCATCCTAACCCGCTCCCATCTCCTAGGAGACCTGTTCTGAAGAGAATGTAACCACCTCGCTGCAACCTTTCTGAAATCTCCATACTCAGAAGCAACTACCATCTCTACACCATTTCTGATCCCTCCATACTCTGGCGCGTCCAATGTCCTTGACACTGAACCAAACTCACGTTGCAAGCCACCAACATTGACCTCAACCAACGCGGCGAGTCCCCACTGACTCGACTTCCCTGCTGAGCTGTTCCTCTCCTGAACATACTGAGTTACTGTGTTCTCCGTCCTGGCAAACGCATCACTTTACACAACCTTGGCCCAAGCTGCCCTCAGTGCAAGTCCTAGACTCACCAAGGCGATCCCACAACTCGACAACCAACAACCTGGCTCACCACATTCCCATGGCACTGAACCCACATCTGATGCCTTGTTCCACCAAGAAACCACATGAACATCTCACCCACTTCGACCTCAGCCTGTGGCATCCCCATTGACACCACCCAAATTGACTTCCCAAGATTGCACCTTCCACATTCGGCTTCGCGGCTTCCTTCCATTGCGCTACTCTGACTTGCATGCTGACTGACCCCACGACATACTCCTCGAGTACCCTAGCCTCCAACAACCCAAACCAAAGCAACACGACCCAGTGACAAGTCCAAGACTTCCACCCAATCTGGTCTACAACATATGC
Organism: Sequoia sempervirens; assembly: GCA_007258455.2. NCBI lineage: Eukaryota > Viridiplantae > Streptophyta > Pinopsida > Cupressales > Cupressaceae > Sequoia > Sequoia sempervirens. The sequence goes on along the minus strand of VDFB02271358.1, from coordinate 722,198,763 downwards.
CCACCGATACACTTCCCGTATTCAGTGCTCTCCCAGTACTTCATCATAGCCCATTTCATCTTTTCGCCGACCTCCTTTTTGCCGACTCGACTCCGCACGAACCAAACTGTTCTGCATTGTCTCCAGACACCCTTGTCTACCCTTGCCAAGCCCAACTTGACAACACCCTACTCAGCTGCAATGCTGGCACGCCATACTTGCTAACCCAACATCACAACACCCTTCTGTGACTCGGCCATCCCAACGAGTTCCCAACTCTCGGCCTCAACTTGCGACACTGCATTGAACAACATTCTCAACGCTTGGTCTGCCCACATCAATCCGTTGAACCATCTTGTCCACCCTGACGCAGCATCGTGGCGCACTCCTTCTGAGCGCCCACTCGACTCATGTCTCTCACCGCCCTGCCAGTACCAGCAGCCCAAAATAGCCAACATCTCTCAGCAAACCTACCTCCTGCATCAAATGCCAAAATGCAACTCGCCAACATCCAATGCTGACTCGGTTCAACCAACACACAACTGAACTGGCTTCACCTTCACCTCCAGACATCCCCGATATCTGCCACCCTGAACTCATGACACTGCCTCCTGGTCTGCACTCGCTGCCCCAATGCAACTCGGCCACCCATATGGACCTCTGCCACCATTCCAGCCTGCCATACTGTTCACCTCACTGCGAAGTACTCCATCTTCCTTCGACTTACATTTGTGACTCGGCCACTTTTTGCATCCGGCCTAAGATCGCCACTTCGATTTCACCTCGGATTTGACCCAGTCAGCATCCTACACCCTGTACTCTGAGTCCAACTCAGGTACCCCATTGATTTAACAAAACTTCTCAGTTCCAAACTGAGCCCCTGGTCTTACATGCCCAACTGCAATCGCTGCCCAATGCAACTCGGCCCCAAACTGACCTCTGCAAAACTGACACTGCTAACTGATTACTCCTCGGACACACATCCAATGTGCTCCTACCCCCTGAACTGATCCCACCCACCTGTGAAACCAATCCCCCTTTTATTCCAACTCCATGGCATTGCACCAACTGCTCTCACTGCCGGACTGAAGCACAATAACTAACTTACTGCCAGCTGCAGACCCCTCGAGCTGTCCACCAACTCTACCACACTGCGCTGAGACCAACTCCTGGCCCCAGGAAATCCTTGATCCCGTGTCGCAAATTTCCAACACCGCACTCCTTGGAATCCCAGACTCCTTTCCGCATCACCATGAGCCCACACTTCCGCTACGACACCAACTCCTGGTATCGAGGAAATCCACTTTCCAATGCAAAATAGCTCTGATACCAACTCTTTGGTATCAGGGAAAACCAATCTCCACAGCGAACATTGCTCTGATACCAACTGTCACGGGGCTGGAGGGCTGGGTCAACTTTTCACTCTTCTGACGCCAAGAAAACCAACCCCCGTGCGGCACTGCAACATCATACTCATGACTCCCTCTTCGGTCAAGCCCTTTCTGACTCATAGACTACGCCTTCCACCTGATGCAAGTCCCTCTTTCAGAACTCGACTTAGCTCGTGCACCGTGGAATGGTAACACAAGCGGCTCTTCTCACAAGCCCTGGCTCTAGAGTGTCCCATACCAACTCCTTCAACGCCCCACTGCCTCCGGCTCACCAATCTCAGCTCTTGCCTTTGACACGACTCCGTCCACTTCCTTGGACTATGCTGCACCTTGTACAGACTCTTGTGGGATACCTCAAGCCTTCATCATCTCCGCCTCTTCTATGACTCCGACTACTGACTCGCCCACCTTGCATATAGCTCAACATTGCTCCAGGCCCCGAGCTCCCCTTGGACTGGCTTCTACACCCAATGTACACATGCCCGTTGGTGACCCCCGCTGACCGCTTAATCTCGCACTCCCTGAGCACTCCTGACCAACCCATGCATACCTCCAAGCCCAGCTCTACTTCTGCATCCTCATCTGCTCCTGGAACACAACTCAACTTCCTAAGCCAACCCTCACACTACACTGCACCCAGACACCACATTGCATCCTGCACAATGACTTGCTCCTACATGAGCTCTCCACTTGGTTCCCACAGCACCCCGATCCAGAATCACCAAACTCATCTCCATTGCTCCCAACCATATGGACGCTGACTTCACATCAACTCGGCTACGTCTGCATGGACTCCGCCTAAGCAACCCCTGAGACCTCTTGGCTCCCTTCCTCGACATAGCTGCAACCAACATTCAATCCCTTGAGGGTAGTGTGCCCTGCACACCTCTGACTTAGCCACCTGATCACCCAGCCGGATCCGACTCCTCATCGAGCTCTTCTTCTGGACCCTGTCCTCCTTATCTATTCCGACATCCTGGGCAACCCAACTCCAACCTTGGATCCCTGATCCGCTCTTACGTCCCCTGCTCCTCATCCTAGATGATTCCAGCATCCGACTCCCTCGGCGACATGCCTTAGAATCGACCCATGCTAAGTCCCCAGCTAATCCGCTTCACTGGGTTGGGACTTGTCCATACACTTGCCTCGTCCATTGCGCAACGAGCGCCATCACTCAACTCTCTCGGCAGCATGCCTTAGAGTTGACCCATGCTAAACCTGGCTACCTGCATTTCACCAGGTGGCGGGACTTCGAGCTTACCCATGAACCACTCTCCATTTTCCCATGGCGGAGCGACACTTCGTCACTCCTAAAAACCATGCAGCACACCAGCTCGACCCCATGAGCCTGGTGTCGGGGTTACATCTTCTTCACCCCTCGCAAGGGAAGAGACCCGAGCAGCTCGCCCATTGCGCGGCGAGGTAGCATCCACTCGGACTCCCGGTGCGTGCCCTCAACAGCACTCCCAACACCTTATGTCAAGCATGTACGAATGACATACCCTCACTATAAAAGCTATTTGTATGAATCCCAGACCACTGTAGGATGACACCGAGAATTCGCCCGATCCCCCACATTCTGTCCTTCTGACTCACGCAGCAAGCATCCAACCCTGCACATCCATTGTGACTAACTTTCACATCCCATGTGACTAACTTGCACACCCAATGTGTGGCTCACTTGCACGTCCAACGTGGCTCACTTACACAACCATGTGACTGACTCTGTGCATCCTTGATACACTCCCCTGCAGCTTCCTGCAACCCTGTGACGACTTGCATCTTGCAAGATCCGCCACCTCGATTTCGCCTCGGATCGGTCCAGGACCAGATCCTACACCCTGAGCTCTGCCTCGTGCAGGCCCCCCCCATTAAACAACTACCTGTCTCAACATTCGGCCGCACTGACTCGGAATGAGCCCCTGCACGGACTCGGCTTGGTAGATCCCTAGCTGGACCCTTGAACCAAGAGCACCTCACTCGGCACTAGCGCAAGCTCCGTGAGCTCGGCTCCTTCAAATGTTGGATCCTTGAACCAAGAGCACCTCACTCAGCACTAGCGCAAGCTCCGTGAGCTCATAGGGCTTTTTGAATAAGATATCATGTTTTATACTTTAAATCAAGTTCTGACAACAATGGTGTTAGAAACCACTTTAAAGTGGGGGCATACATCAACACTCATGTTTTATTGTGTGTTTTTCTTTCTTCTTGTGATGTTTCCTTTTTTTTGTGATGTCATTGGATTTGATTTCCTCTAAGAGTGTGATATTTCTAACTTGTCCTCTCTTGGAAACATTAAGCACAATGTTCCCTAAGATGATACCTTGCACAAAATAAGAAAAATCCTTTTAAACCTCTCTCTTTCTTGTTATGTTGCATTTTTGTACCTTATTAAAATCATGGAGGTATGGCTTTGATATGGTCCCTTGGGGCTCACCTAGCGAACAACTATCTTCACTAGCCCTTGTCAACATGCATTTTATTTTTGTCCTTATCAGAGTCATGGGGGTATGAATTTTATATGGACTTTTTGGGGCTCACCTAGTTGAAACCTAGCTTTGCTAACCCTTGTGAGCATGCATTTTGTTTTCTTAGTGGACAACACATTCCACTTGCAAACCTTTTTTGGAAAAATATCCTAGACCTGGTCCACCACATTGGATGGCCAGTTGAAGCTACATCTATTGCATTTTTCTTTTTCTCTATCTTTGATGGTGTATGTTTTTGATCTGGTTTTGGCTTCATATATCATCCACATGCATGTTCCTTTGTGCCTATGTTATTTTTCCATAGGATATTAATCTTAGGGGCTTGATCATGCCTCTTGATTATTGTCATCTTATTTTACAAGCATTCATACATTAGAAACCCTCTTCATTGCATGGTTGGATACTTTAGTGTGAATTTGTACCAAGTTCATCATTTCACTAAAGTAGGGGTTAAATTTAGTGTGGTAAAATGCATACCCTTACATTTTCACACTTTTTTGGGCTTGCCTTACTTTATTTATTCTTCTTTATGGCGTAATTGGTCTTATTTTGCATCCACAAGCCTAATAAACTATATATTTTTATGGAAAATAATAACAACATTAAAAGATAAATGATCATTTAATGATTCTATTTTTGTGTCCCTAATTTGTGGACTGGGACAAAAACACAACCTAGGGCATCTTTGTCCTCCATGGTTCTTGGGATCCTGATTTTGAATGTACCTAAAAGGTCCCTTTTTCGAGTCTGTGCCTTGAGATTTGAGCATTGTGACTAAGATGCCACCTAGGGAATCTTAGTCCTCCTTGGCTTATTTTTGGGATTTAATTTCAATTTCTAGCGGGATTCAGCCTCCTTTATTTAATAAATTCCTATGACGACTTGGTGTGGTGTAATTTCAGGATATTAAGCATAGATATGTATAAATACAAGGTTCTTCCACTCATTTTTTATAAAAATCATTCAAGTATTCATTCCTAAGAAAATTTTATGCATTCAAGGGTAATTCATCAAGCATTTGGAGCCATCATCAAGATTCAAACATTATGTCAAGGGTTTAGTGCATCCATTAATGTTGTTGAGCCAAAATTGTGGATGTAGCATCAAAGATCTATTTGAAACCATTGTTCTCATCATATCCAAGGATCCAAGATCTATATTCTTCATAACCACTACATGGTAGATTGCATATTTGCTTCACAAGACATCATCCAAGGTGATATCATTTACATATTTAATTCTTCATGCTTTATTTCATTCATTTCATCATTTGGTTTAATTACCTACAAGGGGTTTGACCAATGAAAACCCCCATTTACTAACAAACTACAAGTTTTTACTCTCTTGTATGTTTTTATTTGAAGATCCTTTAAAGTACAAAGCTGTCATCTTCATGGAAACTCACCTACAGGCCAAATCTAGAAGATTCAGGATCTGAGTTCTAAGAAAAAGGAAGTGAAGACATCAAACCTCAACATCATATTCAAAGATTTTAGAAACTCCAAATGGGACTAAGACAACAGTAAGGGAGTCATAGTCCTCCCAGGGGTATTTTGCAGAGATTCTTTTAGATTCTATTCTAGCATTTGAAGATTTTGTATCTCCCTTAAAAAATCAACAATGAGACTAAGACAACAGTAAGGGATCCTTAGTCCTCTCTAGCATATTTTGATAGTATTTTTGCATTTCCAGAATCCTCACAACATTTCTAGACTTACCAAGTACACATACCCTAACTCAGTGTTGATTAATTTCAGCATTTTCACTCTTCATTTGACTTGCATTACTAGGTTTTGTTATTTTAATGTTCATTCGTCTTTTCCAAGCTTTTGCTTGGTGGTGAACCCCTAAAATCTTAAAGAACCCCCTCCTAGGTCCTCCTTGTTGAGAATTGACTCACCTTGTAAGGTTTATAGTCAATCTAATTTGGACTCCTAGGACATTATTGAATGATAATAGGAGAATAGTGGTGTTCTATGACCTAGGTTATAAAGCATCCATTTTCCTATTGTTCACTTTATAATCACTACTACCAAGATTTTCTATGTCAATGTGGATGTTTCCAAATTATTTGGTTGTAAACCCCAACACTTTTCCATGTTCTTTTGCATTAATGGATAACAATTCTTCTTTTCTATCTTTATTAACAATTAACCTTTTTTTATCATCATAATTATGATCACAAACCATTATAAATTGTAGGCAAGGGAAAACCTCATATAGCATCATGTGCCCTAATCCAATTACGCATGGTGAGCTAGAACTATTAACTTACATTTGGTTTGTAGCCTTATTCTCAAATGAAAATCTAAGTTCTAAGGTGACACTACCATAGATTTCAAGATCATAAATATCATGGTATTGATTAGTGAAACCTAGGGTTTTAAGTGATCCAACATAATGTATGTTTTTATCCAATTTTTATCTACCTTTCCCAACAACTTTCTTTGGCCTTCTAGTGGTAATGGTGGCAGGAATTCTTATACAATGTGAAATTGTGATTTCCCTCTTATTCATCCTTATTTTTTCTTAAATCTCTCAACCCTAAACCAAAACTTCAAAGTTTGACAAAATAAGATTTTCAAATATGATGAAATGTAGTCGTAGGAATTTTGTCTTTCACTTACCTATATTTTGATTCTTAAAAAGATTAATACTGATAGGCATCGACTGGATTTGTTGGAACCCAGAATCTCCCTGGTGCATTGCAATGAGTAATCTGAAATATATCACTGAAAAATAAAATCACTTAGTAGTAAAAATTTCACTTTTTTTTTAATATTAAAGTGAATGAAACATCAATGTGTTATTGCTAGACTACAAAATTAGTACATTATGTTTCTCTAACAACTCTTATAAATAAATTCTCAAATAAATTATCAACCCTTGAACTTTGTATATCTAAAATTTATAAGGTGATTCTAGAGGATTGAGCTTGCAATCCTAGAGCTCTATGTATTTTATTTCATATTCTAACTATAACCATATATGAAATGTTCATCAAATGGTTGAGTAATTTATGATATAAACAATACACATGTGTTTTAATGTTGTTTTAAAGTTGTTTTAAAGTTGTTTTAAAAATTTTTTAAAGATGTGTTTTAAAGTTGTTTTAAACTTTAGTCACACTATGATACACAATCCTATATGAGTCACATATAGATCTACTTGAAGCATCCTATGGACTCATGGAATCCCTTTAAAAGCAAGACATTGATTGGCATCAACGCCAAGGGGTCGATAAATTAACATTTCAAAGGACTTGATAAAATTACCAATGATACTAATAACTAGGGGAGCATATCAATGAAAATTAGAAATCAATAACATTTCAACAAACCCTAGAAAAAGTGACAACTTTTAGTGTTTTTTGTCAATTTGATGGAAACTTTCTTTCTTACTTGTATTTCTTTATTTTCTAAATTTGCATGCAAATATAATATTTAATCTCTTAATGGAAATAAATCTAATTTTTCTAAGTTTATTAAATACTTCATTCCATTACTTTATTCCATTCACATTACTTGTATACTTTGAATAAACACTATAAACACAAATAATTCTTTATTGTAAATGAATACTAAAGAATAACACAACAATTTATTTTATTACCACTTAATTACAATGTTACATTATTACATAGGTTTTTAAAGATGAGTAGAGCATGCAAGTTCTTGTTTTTTATATATATCACTTGTCACTTTACATCAAACACAATTTTAGGGCATCGTATACCATATTCTAAAACCATGAGGCTTGTTGACCATAGTTTGGATCTTGGGATCTCAAATATGGTTCTACATTTATAATATGCTTAATCAGATGCACCAGAACACCCCAAACTGAAAAAAATCAATTCCAAGCTAGTAGTGGCAGCTATGGGATCCAAACCATATTATAAAACAAGTGACTTTGAGAATCCATAGGGCTTGCATGCCATGTTGGATAAATGGGGGTTGCGAAGAGACAAAATGTTTCTATCAAATTTGAGAAATAGAGTCATACAAAATATGAGGGGTAGTAAAAGTCCTACCACCTTCTACATGCAGCATTTAGATAACAAACAATGAGTTTGAAAGTCCACAGTTCCTCTCAAGTGCCTCTATCAAAATGGAGTATCAGAAGTCACTGACTTTGAATGCAAACAAGAATAAAATAATTATGTCGATTTACCCTCTGTCAAAGAACTTATCTTCATAAAATCTCCTCATCCTAGTTGAAAACCTATCTTAGAAGTTAGGTGAACCAGATCAACATCTTTTCAATTCCACCCATTCTGAACTTGAAGGAAATTGGTTTTTTACTCTGTAACTACATAAATGGAGGCATGAGAATTTAGAGTATCCCCAATAATACCACATCATCTTCTTCCTTATTAACCTTGAAAAATGAAAACCCCTATGACAATTCAGAACATTGCACTCAATATTAAACCTTTAGCCTTCTATGAATGATTTAAGTTGTGCTCACTATCCCTATTTATGGGCCATCAGTACTACCACTACTAGCCTGATGCCTATTTACTCATGATTCATTTGAGGTTGGGTATAACGATAATCTCATTAACCAAAAAACCAACTTAACTGTGTAACTTAAGTCTTACATTTATACTTACAATATTCATTTTGATTGACATATGGCTACATGCAAACTATACCTCAAACTAACAAGTTGTCAAAATAACCACTCAAACAATATGAAATAATTTCAAATATTGTTTCAATTGATCACTAGATTAATGAAATCATCATCTACAGTAAGTCGTGCAATTTTCAATATCAAGCTATCCAATAAATCACTTTAGATTTACATATGGCATTAATCTATGGTAATGTAGCCATACTTTCTTCAAATAAAGATAAACCAGTGGATATGTGGAAATCAATAAAAATAAAGCACAATTGTGTCATACTCTCTACCATTTTCAATATCAAGTTATCAAATAATACATTTTTCTCACTTCGAATTAGAAGTGCCCTAGTTTTGAATCTTTTAATGTATTCCCAAGTAGATATGGCATTAATCCACAATACTACATACACATTTTCTTCAATGAAAGACTATCTAGCAAATATGTAAAATTCAAGAAAAAGATTGAGAATTAAATTAAAGGAAGAGTACTTTGAGGTATTGAAAAGAGAGAATTAAATGGCTTGTTGTACCTTAATCATTATCAATGTCCACTAATAGGTCATAATATTTTTTTCTCACTTATGATCATAAGTATATGATCAAATCAAACATTTTTCTTGCTTTAGATGTACATATGGTGCTAATCCATGGTACTACAACCACATTTTCTTTAATGAAAGATAATCTAGTGAATATGAAAAAATCAATAAAAGAAATATTGAGAATTAAATGGAAGGTAGAGTACTTCAAAACATTAAAAAGAGATAATTAAATGGATTGTCGTAGCTTAATCATTATCAATGTCCACTAATAAGTCAATAAATTTTTCACTTATGATCAGAACAATATGTTGATAATTAATATTAGTTTCAAAAGCCACATTTTATATATTAAACAAATCTAAAAGGATTTACAAGACTGGAGCCACGAAAATTATTTTAATTTAAGTATCTAAAGATTGAAGTACATACTACATAGCCAGCCTAGCCAAAAAGCCACTAATGATGACAAAAAACTAGTCACAAAATACATATTGCAAGAGTTGTTACATTTTACATTAAATTATAGACACAATTCATTACTAAGAAATTTTGTAACAATAGGAAAGGTCCTCAACCAAGTGTTTGAGTAGAAGGTGAATTGAATTTAACAAAGTAACAAAAGAGAAGAAAAAGGAATCACCCAAAACCTTCCTGCAAAACTCCAAACTTTTTAATGACTCATTTTTTGTATCACACAATAGACTACATCTCGTATTAACTAGGGAAAGAGATTGCACTGTAAAATCATGTAATTCTACTTTGTAGAAGATTACACCAATAGGCACTAAACAAATTTCAAAATTGTAATGCTCCATTACCAACTCCAATGAAGAAATAGAGTAAATGAAAGGCTAAAAATAATTTATTGCCAATGTCTTCACCAAATCTTTATTGAGAAAAATGTCCATGCAATTGGACAAGAAAGTTGAAGGTACCTTAGAATATAGATCACAAGGGTTGTTATGAAGCCATTCCCTACCCATAATTATTCATATAGCAACCTAAACTAGCACACAAGGAATTGTAAAAACCATTTCCAACTTTTGTCTATCATATGCATTGTCGCTTTTCTCAAAAATTGGTATCATGACATGCCATGAAGGTTCCATATCATGCTAAATTTAGAATAGAGAAGAAAGAATGCAAATCCAAATATATTAAAAATTATATGAATAAAACGGGTTGGTGAAGTATATGTGAGGCCCACCTCTATGCTACATCCAGTAAGTGAGCTATTTTAAGTTTAATTATTGATTATACCCGATGATACCATTGATGATAGGAGATTTAGACATTTGTGTTCATGTGATGATTTGATTATGACTATGCTACATCTAGTACTTGGATTATTTTGAGTTTGGTTATTTTCTATCCCTATTGATACCATTGATGATAGGGTATTTGAAAATTTAAGTTAATATGATTATTTGATTTTGATTATGTGACATGCTAGCTAACTATGATGATTGATCTAATTTTATGTTGGTTATTGAGTTTGTTTAATTTGAATCTAAAAAATTAATGAGGAATGAAGGAAACAAGTGGTGTGAACCAATCATGTTGCAATTAGATGAGTATGAAAATTAAGGTTAATGAAAATGAGATAAGATAGGTGGCTAATGATTTTTCAATTATGTTATAGGATCTTTATGCTATACAAATTATGAAACTTGTGTGAATGCAATTGTGATTCAAATGGTTTGATTATTATATGAATATGATTTACTTGGATGGATTAACATGTGTATTGAGTGTGCAGGTACATTTTCCATGGCCAATGGAAATTGGAGGCAACTCTTGGGAACCCTATGTAAATTAACCAGTGAAACCGAGCTAAAGTCCATATGAAGGGACTATAGTTCCATCATGTAATTATTGATGTTATTTGTGAATGTTTTTAATTTGGTTTTTATTGCCACGTCAGTCCATCCAGGAGGTGAGTTGTCTATCCAAGTGGACAAACTCGGATTTGAACTTTTAGGCACTTTTTGGGGATTGAAAAGTGATATTTTTAAGTGTTTTTATGGGTTTAAGGTCCCTAGGGTAGGTACCTATGGGTTAGGTACCTTTTTAGCTCAAAATCATGGGTCAGTCTCAAGATAGGGCACTCTTTTTGAGGCCTTAAAGAGGTTTGACGAAAATAAGGTTTGGGAAGTGGGATGGGGACTAGTCCCTTTCCAATCCCACTTCTCCATGTTGTCTTGGAAGTCTCCCAAGTCCTCACACATGTGTGAGAACACATGGGTGAGTGTGCCTAGGAGGGTGAATGGAAGGTTGACAAATGTCAGCTCCCTATTCAAAGGAATTAAAACTTGAGTTTCTATAAAGCAAACTCAAAACAAGGGTTAGGGGATTCTTTTGCATTCTTGATTTTGGTTGAATTTTGGGGGAGTGAGGAGTTTGAAGAAAAAGCTTGGAAGAAGAGGAGTTGTGTGGATCCTCAACCCATCTTTCCTTGAGCTTGGTTTTAAGGTAGATTCACCACTTTTGTTTTCTACTTCTTCATGTTTGTATTTGAAAGATTATATGTGTAGGTGAAAAGATGTGCTTGAAATTTTATCTATTGTGTTTGATTTGTATGTTTATTTCAAATTTCTCTTGGAGCATATCTTCTTGTGTTTTTGATGTATTATGTGTTATGGGAAAAAGGGTTGTGTAGGGATAGGCTCACCCAAGTTGGGAAGAGCATCCCTTGTTGGGGATGGTATGGAGTAGGAACCTCCATGGGGAAGTTTAATCCCTCCTTAAGAGGAGAGGCTCAAAAAGGGTATGAGTACCCATATGTAATTGTGAAATGGTAGAAATGGTTTTGGTGGTATGGGTTTCAGAGAAAGAGAAGATATTAAAGAAGGATAGCATGCGAAATGATGGGAGTATGATATTGAATTGTTCTTGTTAATATTATTATAAGTTCCCATATGGAGTGCGTAGTCCACCCCCATCCCCCACTTTGGATTCTTGATGGAATCCTAAAGTTATGTGAAAAATCCCTTGGTTGGGTGTGAAAATAATCTTGTGTGTGTAAAATAATGTTTACTTGGTTTTGTTTGTACCCGGTTCCCTCGGTTGCCTCCTAGCTCGGGGGTGGTTGGTTTTCCAACCAAAGGTTGGGAGGTGAGCTCCACCTTGGCTATGGAGAAAATATTTGTGCTTTGTGTAGGTTGGAGAAAGTTATGAGGATCCTTCAAGTTCTGGAAAGGAGTACCTATTTTGTCATATCATTATGCCTATGAGGTAAAGATAACCTCACTAAAATGTAACTACCTCTAATGGTAAAGGTGGGGAAAAAGTGTATATATGTGTGAAGTGGTGTATGTTTTGTATGCTATTGTAACTCTCTATATATAGAGGTCAAAAAGAAGAGTCATTATATCAATTGCATTCCCCTTTTTATTTAAAAGAATATGCATTTCATTTTTGATAGAATGATTATTAGTTTGAAAATGAAGTTCTTACACTTGAATCATTTGCTTAAGAGAGTATGATACGTTTTGTTGAGAAACATTAATGGGTATTTGTAGACTTAATGCTGCTGATCTGTAAATGTCACCTTCCTTGTTCTAAGAATATATATATATATATATATATATATATATATATATATATATATATATATATATATATATATACACCTTGCAAGAAAAATAAAAATAGATTATTTTGAAAGTTAAAGGTTACATCTTTTAGAATATGGATGTGCATTTTGCTATAAAAAAAATCAATAACAAACTGGACAATGATGCAGTAGCCAATAACAGATATGGTTTCTAATTTCGATAATGTAAAACATGAATGAATAGAAAAATAGAAGTTATAATATTGTTGTTGTATAATAAGGAAATATAATTCAATTCAAGGTACCAATATGAAGTATAAAAGTATGTATCTTCATTTGTTTCAATTTATTTTGGCTGCAAAAATAAGTCTATATATATATAAAAAATGGTAAATAAGTTATTATTGGATTTATATAACTTTGAGTGTTATTCTATATGAGGAAGTGAAAAAGGGTGTAAGGAATTATACATAGTTGAATGTGGATATCTTGGCATAGATATTAATTTGTTGCATAAATTCCATTCTACATTATTATATAATAACCATGGGAAGATAAATCCTTACATTGGCCAACAAAAGTAAAATTCTTAAGGGTATAGGCCTCAATAGATGCATTTCTTTTGTATATCTAACCGTAGTATATTGAGTTACAAATATTACTTCAGTCGTCATTTAGTATAGATTACCTAATTACCAATAAATAACATGGAGCTCCATGATTCACAGCTAAGCCTTTAAATGTAGCTCATATTTTTCTTAAGAGAAGTAAGGGTAAATATTTATTTAAAGATCATATTTAATCTTAAAGAGATTTATGCTTAAGACTGAGACTAAATTTGAAAATAGTTGGGTAAATAATTAGATATTATAGGAGCTCATTGGCAGAGTGTACCTTCCGTTGTCGAGACTGCACTTTAGACGCCTCTCTCTCACAACTTTAGTTGTCTAAAATTATCCACAACTTTTTATGTATCTATGACCAGGTCATGGCATCCCAATTAACAAGAAATAGTGATGACCTAAGACCATTCCATTCCAATCGCGATGTAAGCTTATTGGTTTCTCCCTAAACCCATGAAACATCAGGGAAAATATGTTGGGCACTGTTAATTTAGGGATGAATAACACACAAAAGAGTATAAAGAAATAAATAAATAAAATAAAATGACATAGTTGCAGTAGTAAATATGTGCTCCTTAGCATCTGCATCGTCAAATTCCTCTCCTCTTGTTTTGAGTTGTTGCCTTAGCCCCTAAAAATGCCAGTGCTTGCAAACATCCCATCAAAACTATTAATATATATATATAAAGATGCATTATAATATTATTAATATCGTAGAAAGTGATTTATTTTACTACCATAAGGCATGCGACAGAGTAGGAACAGTCAGTTCCGAATCCAACATTGATGACAAAGATACACCAATAGGATCGGTTAAGAAAAATCTCTTCACACCATAAAACTTTAAGCCAATCTGAAATGTTAAAATAAATACCATATTTGTTGTGTGAGTTGGAAAACTCTAGGGCACAGCTAGATCTTCTCCTATGTACAAAAGTGTATCACAAAAAAAAAAATTAGTTACTCTCTAATCAGGCGTAATTCAACCCGAACATACTCTACTGCATTTAAAAGAAGTCAGTTCAAATTCTATTAACGTATGAAAATGAATTTGGATGTGTGGTCAGTTAGCTATCAGTCTCTGCCACCTTAGATAGAGTGTTCAACCGGATATTAAGAATGAAAATATTCACCAATTAGAAAAAGAATAGGTGGTTGGTTTGCGTATGAGCCCAAACTATTCAATGATAGGTTCATTTCACCAGCATTAAATGGAAGTCAGTCTCTAGTTCCTGATCATTTGTGACCAACAAGAAACAATCAAGGCCATGTGATTTTCTCTGAGGTAGTTTTTAAAAAATATGTATACCGCTAAGTATTCTTGAGTCTACAGGCCTCGTGCATTCGTTTTGGTGAATAAAAAGTGATTGCTTCCTTTGCCTTCCTGATTGGGAGTAAATGAGCATCAAAGTAGTAAATAGAGAGGACATAGTTTAAAAGTAGTTATCCTGCATGTGTAAGTTTGGGTATCATTGGAAATGATATATATATATATATATATATATATATATATATATATATATATATATATATATACTTGACTTGATATCCATGTATTCATTTACCCTATTAAACTTTGGGAAGTGATATAAAAAACTACAATCTATTATTCAATTTTTGTGTCTGAACTGGGCATGGGTTCTCTTGAGGCCGTTGATCTTAGCTTTGGGCATGATCCGTAGAATTCAATTTAATGCAACTCAAAGCCTTACTATGACGAAACATCTTCTATTTGTAATTATTAATGGAACAAAAGTCTAGGCACTAACATTGAGTACTCCGACTTTAAAAAAAATGCATACCAAAAATACACTGGCTATTAATGACAAGAATTCCTAAGCTAGGTACGTAGAGAATTATAATCCATTATTCTCAAATAGCGATACATGGATCTTATAGTTAGTAAGATATTAATATAAGCTATTCCTGGTCCTCCTAAATTCTTGTGCAACTATATAGGATGTATTGACAAAGGTTAAATGTTATTTTAAGTGGACCCCATGATGTGTAGTCATATTGAAATTAAATAGTATTAATAGCGACATCTTAACAAACACAAGGATGAGGTGGGTGACTTTACTAATTACTATCATAAGCATATTTGCATTTATAAGCAATCCACCTAACCCACTAGATTGATATGAATGCTATATTAATGGCATTTAAAAAAAAAAGAGATTGCATGAAGTCTCTCATAGGGAATTTGCATGGTTGGGAATAATAAAAACCAAGAGTATAATATTTACATATGTTTACACTCCTTTATTCAATGGCCACTATTTAAAATATTCGAGTATGGTATTATTCTTTCAAAATACTATCATATGTTCATTAAAAAGAGAACATAACTAAAGTTCCCCCACTTATGAGTATTAGAAGGGGGAGCTTAATATTAAAAGAAACATGGCTTATTAATATATACCATGTGTACATGGAAATTTAAAAAAAAGGTTTCCTCTCATAAAACTTTTTGAAAGGGGAAAATAATAAAGTCAAAACAAAAAGAAAAAAGAGATATATATTAGTAGAAAGTTAAGTTGATTACTTTATTTATGAACTTATTATTTAATAAAAAAATAAGTGATTTAATTATATTCAAGAGAAAGTGAGATTATATAGTAAATAGAATGCTTATAAGAAAATAAATATTTTTATATGTTATATAGATTATTGTTTGAAATTATAAGGGAAATTATTTTGGTATTATTGATAATAAAGATACTTGTCAAATTAACATCAATATAAATATAAATATTAATAGTGGCATTAATCTTAATATTATTAATACAAAAAAAAACTGTTGATGAGAATATTCATAATGTTAATGATATATTGGTGTAAAAATCATTTTATTATCGGGAATTATCCATAACACCTCTTTATCCATGTAACCTTGATTTTTGAGCCAACCCAATACTTGTTCAAGGGTACATGTGATGTACTTCATGCACTCAACCTCACCACCCCCACATACCTTGCATCGATGTCATGCCAATGATGATGTTGCACAAGCAACGTCACCTGATGCGTGTAATGAGTTACCATGCACATGCATGGTTGTTAAATGTTAGTATTTTGCATTAATGTTCAAAAAAATTAAAATTGTTAGTTGTGCTTTTCCCTTGTGTAAAACTATGGGCATTATAGTATATATAGAAGTTATAATGAAGACAATGACATCAAGTACTCAATACTTAAAAAATTAATTCACCACTTTATGTGACAATATTATTTAAAAAAAA
Source organism: Sequoia sempervirens (assembly GCA_007258455.2). Classification (NCBI taxonomy): domain Eukaryota; kingdom Viridiplantae; phylum Streptophyta; class Pinopsida; order Cupressales; family Cupressaceae; genus Sequoia; species Sequoia sempervirens. The sequence goes on along the minus strand of VDFB02271358.1, from coordinate 722,182,309 downwards.
TTAAAACACCAACCATTGATATTTTAAAATCTAACATTTCTTGTATTATTCCAGAGGATTGAATTCACAAGTCTAGTGCTTTAGACATTTTCTTCCAAAATCAAACTATATTCATCCATCTTGTGATAACCATTGATACCTTTCAGATCATTAACCACAAGTTGAAACTTGGTCCCACTGAGGACAGATGTCACAGTCCCACATTACTGTGGAAAACTGTTGACATCACCTTCTCAACTATTGATTTTCATGAGAAAATATTTGACATTCCACTTTGATACTCCATGAAAATGGTAATCACCTAGGTTGAGGGACCAATCACCATGTTGAATCCAACGACTTAAGTTATCACTTAAGCGACCTTCAACTACTAGTCAAATAATGATAAAATATTATTTTGGGTCTCATGAATTTCAGTGATTTAATAAGTAATAAAATGTCAACCATTAATTTTTGGAAATTTAACAGTTCTAGTGTTATTTTAGAGGTTTGAATTTGCAATTCTACTGTTTCAAACATTTTCTTCCAGAATGTAACTACAATAGTCCATAAAAAATTCATGGAATGGTCGTGGGTTATATTTATTTGCACTGACATCTAGCTTAAAACATAATGAATATGTTGACACTTGTCTCCATTCCCAACACTTTATGAAGGATTTTGGATGTGTGGAAATTTTTTCCTAGAATAGAACACTATGTAGCATTTGATATTTTCAACACCCATGCTATAATTTATTATTGTAATAACTAGTGTATTTCGCCAATGAATTTGTTTAGTAGTTTGAGATTATGTTTAATTTGCCAATTGTTTTTTTTATTCATTTGACAATAGTTTTAATTCTCCAATGAAAATATATTTTTTGGTTTGAAAACATTTTTGAATCCCCAACAAAAATATTTTTCTTTTTTTAGCACAATTTTAATTTGCCAATTGAAATATCTTGTTGGTTTTAAAACATGTTTAATTCTCTAATGGAAATATGTTATTGGTTTGAAAGTAGGTTTTAATCTCCAATGAAAATATATTTTTTTAAATAGCAATTCGCAAGTATTTTCCATAGACTTCAAGTGACTACAAAAGATTCGCTAACTGAGATTATTATTTTTCCCGAAAGATTAAAAAATTCTCCAATAAAATTAATATTTTTTTGGGAAGTATACAAGGTTTTCAAAGATTTTTCACCTTTGCTAAGGGGGGTTTCTTAATTTTATCCTTGCTCTCCTTTGGTTTTCCACAAATAATAAGGGCCTCCTTGGCCATCTCAAAAGACTTCCTTCACATCTCTTCAGATAATAATGAGGCAACCACCTCATCCATCTTGATGATGGAAGTAGTGATTCTAATGGCCATCACCAAGTGATCCCAAGAGATTGGAAATGGAATCAATTTAAGGAGAATTTAATGGTCTTGTTCATCAATATTGTCTCCAATGGAACCCAATTGAGCAACTGACATATTAAATGCATTTAGTTGATCTCCTATAGATCCTCCATCCTCCATTTTTAGAGAATATATCTTCTCAGGAAAATCTTGTTTACTAGGGATTTAGCTTGATAGAAATCACCAAGCTTCTTCCATAGAGAAGCAAATTTTTTCTCTTCATGGACACTTAGGAGGACATAATCAACCTAACAGAGTCTCATAAGACCCTTGTCTTTCTTATCCATGAGATCCCTATCTTCTTGTTTCATGCCCAATGGTTTAGTTCTAGAAATAGCAACCCATAGATCACAATCTACAATCATGTCTTTCATTTTGAAATTCCAAAGTTCAAAATTTCCATTGTTAAACTTCTCCATCTCAATCCTCCAAGATGTGTCTACCAAATATACATAGGAAAAACCCTTTTAGATTAAAAACTCCACCCTCCAAAAGCACAATACTATTGTAATACATAAAATAAGAGTTATATTCCAACCCAAAGTACAAATATTTCTTCAACCAGTGCTTTGAAACAAACACCTATTTTGGAGTGATATCGGCAACACTTCATTACCTACAAACAAAATATGCATTCTATAATGGAAGACACTTAATATATAAAGATATACAATCTCCAAGGTGGATCTAGAAGGAGAGGGGCATCCAAATCCACATGGCACAATATCCCATGCCATGAATATGCATTTGGACACATGTAAAAAAATTCCTTACACCCCTTACAAGTGTCATTACATGTAATATTCTTTCTCCAAGCTTTCCTAGAATATGCTAAAAATAGGGTATGATAGATGCCTTACACATCTTACAACTATCATAGAATCTATCATAACTAACAACAATTACAATTTTAAGAGAATATATCATAATTGACCAAGAATACCTGATTCTCTTATAGCTTTTCATAACCCAACTTGGGTGGGTATGTGCAAGATCATAATGGAAAAAATAGGCCCTTAAGTGGCAAAAAAATTAGAAAAATTAGAGTTAGGAAACTTCATGTAAAAAATTGAATAAGTTATCTATGTTATTTCAAAAATATGTAAGAATAGAATTTGTAGATAATTGAATTTAGTTTCTAAACTACTAGGTTTTAAAAAAAAAAAAAATCTATTTGGTGAAAATTTGAAATTTCAATGAAGCGGTACTTAAATTTCAGGGAAAAAATAAGAAGTAGGTGTCTTTCCAACCACCCTAACCACAATAAAATGATAATATTTTTTTATAATATTCTAGATATAAGTATAGGACTCATGTCTCGATGTGATCCATTTTTTTTGTAATTTTTTTCCAAGTAAATAATTCATTATAATTTTTTTATTACAACTTTTTAAAAAATATAAAAATTTGTATGTCTAACCACCTTAACTTGGTCAAATATTCATGAAATTCAATTTTTCATTTTTTAATCCTATATTATGCAAAGCATAGAATGTGATGCATGTTTTGGATTTAAAAAATGTGATACCCTTTGAAAGTTATAGATGTTTTTCAATCAGCCTACCAATTAGGACTTTAGTAATAATTTGAATAGAAAATGAATAATAATTAATTATTAAATTCAAACTAAAGCATAATTTATATTAGTGGAAAGCTGAGAATCTCCTTTAAAAACCATTTTTATTTCATCAATTTTGGGTAAAAAAATAGTCATCAGCCACATACCCATCATATTGCCACTTTTTGTCCCATCATGATCCTACACATACTAGGGTGCCAACTTTCTCCATGCAACAAGATGCCTTATGACATGTCATAGAATCTATCATAGGTAAAATATTTCAAAGTGGGATTCCTATGTCAACTTGGGATGATTATGTGTCATCTAGTCACCTCCAATAGGGATGCCACCTAGTCGGTTGGTCCCAGTTTATGACATGACACCATAGTAAATTAAATAATATAAATAAATACAATAATATATTAATTAAATAAATATTAGGACTCTAAGGTTGAGACACCTTAATCCCAATAGAGACTTTTTGAATGTCTAATGATGAATCAATCATAAGTTACATGTAGAGGGTTAAAAAACTAGTAAGTGCAATTAGAGGTTTTGGTGCACAAGTCAAAGAACCTAAAGTGGTAAAAAAACTCTCAAAAAAATTCCTAATTCTTATAGTGAAAATATTTCATATATTGAGAAAATTGCATATTTTAATACCTACACAAGAGATCAATTGTTCGACACGCTACCTACATTTGAAATGAGAAAAAATGGTCCAAAATTGTTGAAAAGTGGAGATTGCTTTCAAGGCTAGAAAATAAAAAAGGTTGATGATTGAGATGGAGATGATCTTGATGATGGGGATGAAAACTTTGTAAGAAGGATGAAAAATGGTGCCTGTAAGTACAAGGGTAAATTACCTTTCAAGTTCTTTAGTTGTGGAAATAGAGGTCACTTTGCTTCAAGATGTCCAAATAGAGCTATGAACAATAAGAATAAGGAGAAAAAAGGTGATATGATCAAGAAAAGATATTTTGTTAGAGAAGATGCTAGTATTTCTAATGATGAATTTAATTATGGAGATGATGATAATGAATTCTTGTTTTTGGCTTTAAAAGATGAATCTATTTCTACTAACTCTAAAAAATGTGTGATTGAATGTGAGCTCTAGAGAAGAAGGATAAGATTGAAGGTACCTTGGTATCTAATTTTAATCTTAGAGAGGATAAGAAATATTGAGTTTTTGATAATGGATACTCAAATCACATGATTAGAGACAAGATTAAATTTTTTAAACTTAAAAAATGTGATGGAGGACTTGTTAAATTTGGAGATAACTCAGGAGCTAAGATTTTTGGAATATGTTCAATTAGTTTTGAGGGAAAGCATAATACTAATGATGTTTACTATGTCAAGGGATTAAGGCATAACATTTTGAGTGTTGAAAAAATGTGTAGCAAAGGATACAATTTTATGTTTTAGGATGACGGATGTGAGATTAGAAAAGGGTTTGGAACTATAATTGTTGTTGGAAAGAGGATAGATGGAAATATCTATATTAGCTCAAGGGTGCTAATGGCTATTGTTTTATGACTCAGATTAATGATAGCTAGTTATGGCATAATATGATGTATCACATCAATTCAAACAGTGAGATATATGCCAAGGATTACAAAGCCTATCAATGTTGTTTATGGGTATATGTAGGATCATGATGGGCCAAAAAGTGGTGATATGATGGGTATTGGTAAGGTATGTCGCTGACAACTATTTTTTACCCAAAATTGATGAAACAAAAAGGGTTTTTAAAGGAGATTCTTAGATTTCCACCAATATAAATTATGCTTTACTTTGAATTTAATAAATAATTATTAATCATTTTCTATTTCAATTATGACTAAAGTCCTGATTGATGGGCTGATTGAAAAACATCTATAGCTTTCAAATGGTATCACATTTTTTGAATTCAAAACATATCTCACATTCTATGCTTCACATACTATAGGATTAAAAAAAAATTGAATTTCATGAAGTTTTGACTAATTTAAGGTGGTCAAACATACAATTTTTTTATTTTTTTTAAAGTTGTAATAAAAAAATTATAATTAATTATTTACTTGGAAAAAAATTACAAAAAAATATGCATCACATTGGGATATGAGTCCTCTATTTATATCTAAATTATTATAAAAAAATATTTTCATTTTCTTGTGGTTAGGGTGGTCCAACAGACACCTTATTTTTTCCCTAAAATTTAAGTACTACTACATTGAAATTTCAAATTTTTAGCAAATACATTAAGAAAACAAAAAAAAAAACTAGTAGTTTAGAAGGTACATTCAATTTTCTACAGATTATATTCTTAAATATTTTTGAAATAATATAGATAACTTATTCAAATTTTTACGTCAAGTTTGCTACCTCTGATTTTTCTGAATTTTTTGCCAATTAGGGACTAATTTTTTCATAATGATCCTACACATACCCCTATAGAGATTGTAAATTTAGAAAAAAAACAAGAAGTAGTTTCAAAGGAAAATAACAATCTTCTACAAAATTTTTGGAATTGGTAAATATAGAGCTTTGTGGTCCTACAACAACAAGAAGTCTTGAAGGTGACATGTATTTTATGCTTTTGATTGATGATTATTCTAGAATGACATGGGTTACGTTTCTTAGATGAGAAAGGATTCAACAAACGTACCACATATAGTAATATTTACTTCAAAGATGAGAAAGATCAAATCTTGATAGTAGTTGTGTATGATGATATAATTTTTGGAGGAAATGAATATGTATAAGAAATTTGTTAGAAGAGATGTCAAAAGAGTTTGAGATATCTATGTTTGGAGAGATCTTCCTAAAGATTTAATTTTTTTCATGGTATTATGTTTCATCTGTAAAACCTACTTTTTACATGTCTTAAATGAGTGCATTTGGTATTTTTAATCTTTCTCCCAAAACCCCTATTTAGTCATTTCTACGAGCATCTTCGCGCTATAACATAACACTTTGCGACTATTTTTTAAATAAGTTTTATGTGTCCCCACTGATCTGATTTTAGTGAAATAAACTGTTTATGTTAGCTCTATTGTTAATCTACTCAAATCTGACCTTACATTTCAGTGTTGAGTTGATTTACTATTTTATTTTCATCTACCAAAAGTTTTGTTTAGTCATATTTAACCCTTTCACTCACCTAATGGTTGAAAGTGGGTTTTAACTTGAGGAATCCCATTTATTGAATGAAATAGAAGAATAGGTAGGTTCATTCACCCTAATTTTCCCTTTCTATTTATAGTAAGTTTGGTGAAACATTCCAAATTTTATATAAAACCCTATTTGTTTGAATCCTATCCCATTTTTTGTTGTTTCACTACCTAAAGGAAGGTATATTCAATTTTGTGATCTATTGGGGTGATTTGAGATCTCCGAAAGTAGGTCTTCACCATTATTCATGTTCATTTAGGGATCCTATTCAAATAAATTTGAATAGTGTTTCTTTGAATTTTATCTCTTGTAATCTTAGACACACTTAAGATTGATCTTGCACACACATTGTATGTTTTAGATCTATACTTTCAATAAAGGCTTAATTACCAAACTTGTAGTTTGATTGATAGAAACCTCCATCCACCACCAAACAACAATTTTTTTTTGTAGTTTTATCATGGGTATATATCCAAGAGCAAGGTTTTAGAAGCATAGGAAGGAATTACAGATTTAAAGTTTAGATCTTAGTTTCAAATTTTCCAGAAAAGGAGTGTTGGACCCATTCTCCCATGGGTGAATGAATCCCCGACAGCCTCTTAGAACTACTATATTTATGATAGGTGCATAGTATTTAGCCATTCTTAGATCTGTAGAATGTTTGGTGTTTCTATTAGTTTTGACCTTTATATTGAAGTTTCAAGTTTGAACTAGCATAATTAGGTTGATTTTCTATTTTTAGTTTATGTCCTAAAAGTGATATTTAGGCTGATACACCCATCCTCAATCATAAGGAAATTTGAAGATTCCCACAAAGGGTTGATTCACATAAGGGTTGTTAGTCAATTCTTTGTGTGTATCTTATTTCCTAATAAATTAAGGAAGATAGGTCTATCAAACACCATTGTCCTTTATTCCATTTTGGTAAAAAAAAATCTTTGTTGCAACTAGTATCAACACTATGAGTGAAAGAGTTGGAAAAACCAAGATCCACGACGAGTATAGTAGTGCAAGATGACATGAGTTTGGAACTATGTTTCACTACAATATTGGTAATAGGACACCAGGTGGTGAAGCTCATACGAGTTTCACCAAACATAGGTGCACCCAAAATGGAAAATATGCACTAGATAAATGCAATCAAACACCCTAGAATATGAAGTGCAAAAACCTAAAAAATGATATCTTTAATCCCAATTTTGATTTTACAATAATGCACTAAATTTTACCAATTAGAACTAATGCAAACAATGACATATTTTTCTTATTTATGAAATTGAAACCCAAATTTAATAGAAAATTACAATGAAGGAAATCAAGACAAATTACTACCCAAAAATTTGAAAAAACACTTGTATAGGGACAAATTCACCCTAGGGAGGATGGTTCTTAGCATAGGGGTTTCCAAAATTTAAATTTGAGTTTGAAGTTCAATGCTAGGGTTTCTTATTTTTGGTGGAAAATTATGGTTTTAGTGGAAAAATTTTCTAGATTTTGATGACCTAATGCAAGTAAATTTAGTGAAAAATGATGCACAATATGAAACCTTTTTAAATGAAATTTTGACTCAATTTTTGAATTTGAATGATTGAACATATATTAATATGGAAATATAATAAAAAATTAATCTAATATGCATACATTTTTTGGAATTTTTTAGATTTTAAAGGATGCAAAATGAAAATCTAAAAAGCTAAATGAGATGGAAAATTTATGCAATGTTAACAACTCTAAATGGAATAAAGAATAATTCAATTCAAGGAAAACTATTATAAATGCTAGAATTAGGGTTTCAATGGACTCGTAATTTCAAAATTATTTTGTTGTACAATGTCTGGTTCACCAAAATGAAAAATGTGAAAATGGGGGAACCAATATGGGGAATGGGGGTATGATGCACCTATCTTCCTTGGTTCATTATGAAAAAGATATCCCCTAGGGTAAGGTTGACGTTTAACCCTTGGGTGCTTCAACCTTGTGAGAGATCTTGTTATTTTCCCTTTCGACCTAGGACAGGGTAAATAAGCCTGAAATGCACTTTTGGGAGATGAATGAAAAATAATAAATGAATGCAATTATGCAATGCAACACATGAAACCTATAAATGAAACATTAATTTGAAAAAATGTAGAAACCAATTGTAGATCTAAGAAGGGCTTGATTTTATGCACTTGATAAAAAAAGGTTGTGTTGAGTGCCCTCCTATTACTCATTCACCCAAGGGAAAATGGGTATTGCTATAGCAGTTGAAAATACACTTTCATAGTCCTTTGGTACTTTGTCTACACTCCCTATTCCTCTAGGTTTTATAGTTGGAAATTAAAAAATAAATTTTGAAAGTGAATTTATGTGGCTTGATGAAAGTGTTGATAACTTTGCAATTTTGAATTTTTTTGCAATTTTTCTCATTTCATATATCTTCAATCCTTCACCAACCTAAGACCTATAAAGCACACAAGAGGGAAAATTTGTTTGTTTTTGGTGAGTGGGGATTTTCCTTTGTCAAACCCCATTTTAGTAATTAAATCTTGAAATGAAATAATGAAACATGAAAGGAATGGTGAATGAACAATTGCTATAATGTAACTCACCAAACCATTAATTTGAAATGGTTGAAGGAATGAAACTTAATACATCTCTCCAAGTTCTTGACCTTGCATGAAATGTCTTGATTGATGATGTTATCTTGATGCTTGCAATTTGACTTGAATGCTTGAAACCTACATCACAATGTTAGCTCCAAAAACATCCATGAATGATGATAACTTTTCCATGATATTTGAGATCTTGAATGTTGCAAAAAATTCTTAAGAAATATTCTTTTGAATTTTTTTGACAATAATCTTAGCTCTTGTGAAGTTCTCCCAAAAATTCTAGGATTTGAATTGATAAAAAGAACTTGTATTTATAGTTAATTATCTAATTTTTTAAAAATTAAACAATAGATTTTGATATTTGAAATCACAATTGGGATCATAAAAAGGCCACAAAATAATATTTTAAATTTGAAATTAGCAACTTAAATGGGACCCATCTACACTTGGGTGAATGGGTCTTGACCAAAATTTCCAAGACCTATTCATTCTAGAGTGTTAAAAATGATAATTGCATTAATTAAATCATGATTCCCCATTCAAAAATTGTAATTAATTATGCATGTAGATGAAAAGATAGGTCAATTAGAGGCTTAATTAACTCTAATTAAATTAGGGACCCAAATATAGTGTGGAAACATAAAGAAGTGCATTTTATGACACTACACTTAGTAATAGTGTTGAAATAACTAGAAACAATCCAAGGATAGAGATGAGCAATACTTTAGATAAACTAAATATCAAACCAAGGACATTGCTTACTAGGCATGTTAGTTTGGGCATAATTTTTTGATAAAAGAACAATCTCTCTAGACTCCTAGCTCATGGTAGCCACAAGAATAGAAGACCTATTAGTGATCCACAAAAGAGGATGAATCTTCAATTGGTTGCATAAGCAGGCCACACCCTTAGAATTATCTTGTAAACCAATAAATTGACCTTGACCCTGCCACTAGAGTTTTGGAATTGAACTATTCATACCCTCCATAATTTTTTTAGTTTTCCAAAATAAATAACATATCAAGTTAATAAATTCCCACAAAATCATGAAAAAAAATTACTGCAGGGTTGTTGTTTAGGACCCTCACATTCTATGAGAGAATAATCACATTGAGAGGTGGAAAAGTGGGATTCAAGAGTTTTGATAGACCCTAACTCAACCAATGTTTCACCCATCATCTTATTTTCTCTAAATCCTTCTTTATCCCAACCTTGGGAGGTTTTTGATTAGTCTCTCTCTTTGTATTTTTATAGAAGATCCCAAGGGGAAGAGAAGCCTTATTTCCTTTCTTTGACTCAATCACCATCTTTTGAAGAGGGGATGGTTTCAAAACCTAAATCCTTTCTATAGCATCATCCACCAAAAGAATATTTGAAACCATGGTACTTAGATCCATGTCCATTTGAGTGAGTGAAATTCCTTCCCCTTGTGGGTTCTTAAGTTCAACTGACTTGGCACCCTCCTAAACCTCCTCTAGAACACCCTATTCTAGAAGCATCATACCTAGGTTCACCTCCTATTTCCTAAGGTCATCGAGAACATAAAAGCGATTAAAAAATTCCTCCTCTTGTCATTCCTTGAAATTTGTTTTCTAACCATGATCCTTGTTGTAGGGCTTGATAGGGATAAACCTTTCTTTATTAGCTGCAACACCCAAAATAGCATCCCTACCCTTGTCCTCCCTGAGAGGCTTACAAGGTTGTAGTTTTAAATGTGATGCTGAAGAGTGGTTCCTAGGAAATCTCTTTTGAAAAATGACCATAGGGGAGAAGACCCAATATCCTCTAGGGCTAACTTTGCGCAATCGTAGAATTCAAACCCTATGTCAAATCTGAAATATTTTTATGGGTTTTTTTGGCTCATGAGTTAAGATCTTATAACTAAGGTTTTGGCTTCTAGGAAATTTGGTAGAGTGTGGTAGCATCCAATATTTGTGTGGAGGTAAAAAGGACACCTTTTAGAGGTGTTGTCTGCTTGCTGTCACCTAATGTTCCAGTACCTGCTAACTATAACCACCAATTTTTTCAAAAAAAAAATCTAAATGTGTCACTTTTAACATCTAATTAAAACTCTTTTACCATTCAAATCTGCTCAAAAGTCAATGGGTCTAATTCACGTTAGCACCTTATAAAAATAATTTTGGCGCCCATTAAAAATCACTCCTGCATATTAATCTCCTTACTAAAGAACCGGACACCAAACACATTACACCCCAATTAATCTTCATTTGGGGTCCGATTGATGCATATGACTAATTTTTTTTGTCGGTATCCCATCCTGTTCATTTATTTTACCATGCGCTTTGTCTGGAATCTTCCTGATGATGGAAGCGAATGCGGATGGCGATGACTCTACATGACTCCTACTCGTACGCATGGCTTCAGGTAACATCTAACATCGTTCTCCTTTGAATATGCAAACAATGGTACTAGTTAATCATTTTCTTCTGCATCTTTCATGACTCATGAAGGGTTTATTCGATGATTTAAAAATTATTATTGCTTGTCTATGAAATAAATCATTCCTCTTACACACCTTCTCACCATGTGCTATTTTACTTTTTCAAGTCATGGTACTGGCGTTTTACACACGGGCTTTTTTTTGGGTTAAATGATTTCCTCTCCTCATTTTACCGCATGCTCACAACCTGGTAAAGTCGATTGTATCATGATTTTGTGATAAAAAATGATGACGAATTTCGTGGGTTTGACCACATTTCTGCAAAAAAAATATTTTTTGTTTTGCATTGACCTTTTTATAAAAAAACCATGTGAATATGGGCATAAATTGGCAAGCCCATTTAGTATAGGCCATCTTTGTGAAAACCCTTGCTTTGATTTTCCAAATACGGGTTTTATTATGGTTAAATGATTAAATACGACCTGGTAAAGTCAATTGTCTCATGATTTTGTCTCCAAAAATGATCAAGAATTTCATTGGTTTGAACACATGTCTGCAAAATAATATTTTTTGGTCTACTTCAACCTTTTTATAAAAAACCCATGTCACTTTGGGCATAAATCGAAAAAAACCCATTCAAAATAAATATGTATTTGTGAAAACCCTTTCTTGTGTTTTTCCAAATTCGTGTGGTTAAGGAATTAATCTCATGAAACCCTTGCTTGGAATATTCTGTATATATCCAAAAACACACTTTTGTATTCCTACAATTGAGGAATTATTATTATGAAACCCTTGGTTAATTTCTTGTGCACATTTCAGAAAACCCAAGTATGTATGTATGTATGTATGTATGTGTACATACATACATACATACATATATATGTATATAATATATATGTATGTACATTACATACATATATATATGTATGTATGTATGTACACATACATGCATATATATGTATGTATGTATGTACGTATATACTTACATACATATCTATGTATGTATGTACACAAACATACATATATATGTATGTACGTATATACTTACATACATATATATGTATGTATGTATGTATGTATGTATTGAAAACAATGATAAGCATCCTCTGCAAATTCCTCTAATATCCCAATTCTCAGGTAGGTACTTATAGTTATTTTCATTTATGTAGTGTCTTCTTACTTTATACATTCTAGCATTTGTTTATATTTTTCTACTTTCCATTGCAGATACAGTAGGCTAGCATACATATATTTTTCATTTTTCATTTTGTGTCTCTTGTTCATTCAGAAAATCGATGTATATGTGTGTATCCTTTGCCTATCCTTTAAAAATGCAAACAATGTGTTGGTTAATCATTTTCTTCTGCATCTTTCATGACCCACGAAGGGTTTATTCGATGATTGGAAAATTATTACTACTTGTTTATGAGATAAATCATTACTCTTACACTCCTTTTCGCCATGTGTTGTTTGTTTTTGTTGGGTCATGGTGCGGGTTTCTTTTTCCAAAATTGTATTTATGTATATATGTATGTATGTATGTATGTATGTATGTATGTATGCACATACATGCATACATACATACATATATGTATGTGTGTATGTATGTATGTGCGTACGTATGTGTGTATGTATGTATGTATGTATATATGTACCTTCCAAAGAGAGTGTGCCATAAAATGAGTGAATAGAATGGGATACCCACAAAAAAAATTAGTCATATGCATCAATCGGACCCCAAATGAAGATTTTGGGGTGTAATGTGTTTGGTGTCCAGCGCTTTAGTAAGGAGATTAATATGTAGGAGTGATTTTTAATGGGCACCAAAATGATTTTATAAGGTGCTAACATGAATTAGCCTATTGAATTTTGAGTGGATTTGAATGATAAAATAGTTTTAATTAAATGTTAATAGCGACACATTTAGGCATTTTTTCTGCTTTACAATGTATATTACTGATTTTCTACAATGTATATATGTTTATATGAATACATGCATGCATGCTTATGTTTCTATGAATGTTTGCATATATGCTTATGTTTGTATGACTATATGCATGCATGCAAACTGGAAAAAAATCATAGATATATAAGGCTTCCCAAATAAACATCAAATCCAAATATAGTGTAGAATTCAATCATATCATCTCTAAAAACCTATGCAAGTGGCAACTACTAATTCAAATGCTATAACAAATTCATATTTGAAACACGACAATCAAATTGAATGCATTCAATTGTCAGATTCAAATTTCTAAATAAGAGGGACAACAACCAACGACATTCACAATTATTCTCCTCTACTAATATCCTCTCCATGCTACAGACCATTGAATGGCATCCTTTGCACATTCCTCATATAGCCAAGCTTGACGAGAAACAATGATTATAAGTTCATTAAATTTTGGCATAGAATTCTATTAACATTTATATGTTTTTACATATATTTATCTATTCCATATGGATCTTTTAATATGTTGAACTCAATTAATTATGTGCTATTGTGCATGCATTATTTCAAAGGTCATATGATGTTTGTATGTCACTAGCCTCGATTGTGACTACCCATGGTTGTAAAACGTTTCTTGTAGGCATGGGAGAACAAGGAGAGGTGCTGCAACAATGTTCATGGTGGGTAGTTTGGTAATTGTGTTTGTCAACACACCAAATAATTAAGGATTTTTTGTTCAAATGGCTCTAAGTTTCAATTATTGATTTATATTTTTGACTAACTAGTATATCTTTTTATTTATTTCAATAACTATTGTCCATGTTTGTTTTTTTTATTATATTTGTTTGTTGTGGCAGGCATGTCAAATGGCTAGGAGGTTTTAAAGAGCATGTCAAATTGTAAGATTACATTTCAGGTAAAGTCTTTCAAGACTTTACTTTGGCTGTGACCTGGTAGACATTGTGTTCATTTTTATTATTCAATGTAAAATTAGATTTACAATTTACAATTAGATTGATTTCCAAGTGTATGTGTTCATAAAATTATAATTTCAAATAGATTAATTTATGGATATGTTGCATATAGATGTATAGATATATGTATTCATATACTTAGTTGTGTATACATGTATATGTATGTATGTATGTATGTATATATGTATGCATGTATACAAAACTAGGGAGGTTGTAAAGAGAAACTCAATTTGCATGATGACATTTTAGGTGAAGCCTTTCAATAGTTTACTTTGGTTGTGACCTGGTAGACAATGTGTTCATTTATGATGTTCTTTTTTCTTATGATGTTCGTTCATGAACTTGAACAATGGGTTTTGATTTATGATGGGATTTACTTATTCATTGTAAACTTACAATTTAGAATTAGATTGATTTCCACTTACACTTACAGTTACAATTTATGGATATGCTACATATAGATGTATAGTTATATAGGTATGTATGCATATACTTAGTTGTGTATACATATATATATATATACACACACATACACATAACTATGTATATGCATACATATACATATATATATGTATGTATAAATATATATATGTATATGTATGCATATACATAGTTGTATGTGTATATATATATATATATATATGTACATAATTTTCTGAATTTCAATCACATACATTTCTTAATGTACATTTAAATTTTCAACAATGTTAGTTAGATGATTACAACAAACACATATCCAACAAAATGATAGATGAATACAACGAACACAAAACTAATTTTGAATCACAAAAGCATAGATCATTAACTTGGACAGCTCCCAAAACATGTTTAGGATGATTTCAAATTTATTATAGCATAAACATGATAAAACAAAGTTTGAAAGAAGACAAGGAGTCTTCAGTCTTAAAAAAAACTCGTTGGCAAACATCAAAGTAGATAAGTTGACAACATTCTACCATTTAGTTCTACAAAATTAGACACTAGTATCCTTTGGCTATCCAATACAACAGACTAGTATCCTTTGGATATCCAATACATTAGACTAGCATTCAGTTTTACAAAAAACACTCTAGCACACTTCGAGGTCAAAAAGTTGACAACAAAAAATCCTAATCAGACATCCACAGATTTGATTAAGAAGTGGTGTGTCCTTGGAGATCAACTGACTCCGCATCAACTGGAGAAGATGTTAAGGACTATGGATTGTTTTGTATGGCACTTTCTATACAAGCAAGAAATGCATGATTTTCCTCTGGAGTGAGCTGTAACTATGGAGAGCAGCCTTCAGAAAGCCCATTTTCTAGGCTGCTAAGAGCTGCAAAGGCTAGAGAAAAAATGTTAATCATGTCCCTTAAAATTGGATGTTGAATTGGAAGAGGAGTTGTAGGAGTACTCTTACTTTTGTTTCTTTCTGCTCTTTCTACTTACTTTTGGTTTTCCTTCAACTGTTTAGCAATCTTTGCTTGCTCCTTTTGAAGCTCCTTTTCATGTCGCTGCCTTAGCTTCTCCTCTGCATTTTTTTTTTTGCAGCATGCTCCAATCTATTTTCCTCCCTCTGTGCGAGGATTGCTTCTCTTTCTACCTTATTTTCAGCCATTTTCTCCCTTTTTCTTTGCTGTAATTCTTCATTTCTTTGCTTTTGTGCCTCTTGTTCATTCAACAAATTGAAGAAATCATTTGATGTCAAAATTGCTGTATTCTTCATTTGCATTTGCTGATCATTTGTGCCTCTTCATCACTTGAGTCATTACTATCGACTCTATCCTCATCATTTTCAGCCTACCAATTTCTCCCAGTTGTGAAGTAATGGATGACATCTTCAGGATCAACATTTGGTGGTGATGGCATGGACAACCCTTCATCCACTTGACTGAAATTGAGATGCACCCCTAGGTTCAAAGTTGCATCTTGAAATTCAGATGGTAGATTGAGACTCTCTTCATTTTTAGCTGCCTAATTACATGATCAAACTACTGGTTCTTGTTGAATTTTTGTTGCCTCAATGTTTTCTGGATTTTGGGGAATGTTTGCAGAAAAGGTTTCCATAAACTGTCTAATTTGTTCCTCATTCTAACATGCTATCCTCAAACAAGTCTTCACTGCCATGAACTGTGCCTCATCATCAGCTATATCACCCTCTATTTCTGCTCCCAATGTAGTTCCTTCCTCTTCAACCACGAAATCTTGGCTTGGCCCCATATCCAATTCAAGTGCATGTCGATCTAATGGCCAAATTCGTATTCTTCTAAATCCACTTGCAATGTTATTAGGAGTCAAATCTTGTGCAAAAGCTTTGTTGGGAAGTGTTGCCAACTCTTCCCTTCCAATTTCAAGTTGAGAATTTTTAGAGAGCCATATACTCATTTACTGTTTGAAGTAGTTCTTAAATGGTGAGAATGAACTAACATCAAGGGGTTGAAATGTGTTGGAAGTGTGAGAAAATATATTCCCATAGTCTTTGCTTCTTCAACCATTTTGAATGCCACATGGCTTCCATGACTGTCAAAGATGAGAAGTTGTCTGTTGGTTGGTGACACACCTCCTAGGACATTTTTTGTGAAGTTTTTTAACCATTCCACAAATAATTCCTTGGTCATCCAAGCATGCTCTTGGATTTTCATGCATGCCCTTGGCTCATAGTTAACAATATAATTTCTAATGTTCCTTTTGGACCTGAACAAATACTAACCAGGTATAGCTTGACATGTTGCACTAACACAAGCTAGAATAGTGAGCCATTCTCTTCTTTTAGCAATTAATTGTGGAACACATTTCATCCCTATTTTTGCAATAACTCTCATTGCACAATTTATGCCATCCTACACACCTATTTAATTATAGTTCCATATTTTGTTGGCCCCATAATTATGTTTGTTGTATAACTCCTCCAAGTTATCATAGAATGAAGAAACTATTTCGGGGTGAAACATTATAGATCGATCTGTGTCCACTCCTTCGGGTGTTTGAATTATCATATCGAGATGCCTTTGATGAAATCCAACCTACCATGACCTCCTTGGTATCCCATTTGTGAATGGGTTAGGCCTCACTCCAACCATGTGGGCCACCGTTGACTTAAGTTGTGACACTTGAAGGCCATGGCCAATATTAGCCATATCTTTACACCTTTGCACAATTTTAGCTTCTTCTTCATCAGTTAGGACTATTCGTGGCACCCTCCTTTTTTTGGATGTCACACCATTGAGCCATGCCCGATTCCCCATTTGATCGTTGAACCTCTGATTGACATTCGATTATCCTCAACATCTGCAATGGATTTTTCCATGTCATGCATAGACCAAGTTTTCCTACATAGATCTAGGGTTGTCACATGGTCAGTAGATGGCGGTTCCATTTCTACATCACTATTATGAACAAGAGGTTCAAAACCATCATTTTCATTGGCATGTTCTGCATTTTCAGAAATAACTTCCCCGTCCATGTTCACTACTGGCTCTTCATCAACATCTAGAACATTGAATGTCGCTCCACAAGGTACTCTATTCAAGCACCTTATACCCTATCTTTTCCTCTTCTGCCTTGGTGCCATGATTGACAATGATCTTGTACATTGTAAGCGATCAAGTGTTAGAAAAAAATTGTATAAACATTGCAAAACAAAAATATAATTACAAAAAAAATCATTGATAAACATTGCAAAACATAAAACAGTGTTGATTATGTCACTATTAACATGCAATTAGATCTATTTTATCATTCAAATCTGCACAAAAGTCAATGGGTCTAATTTAGGTTAGCACCTTATAAAATCATTTTGGTGCCCAATAAAAATAACTCCTACATATTAATCTCCTTACATTAGAACTAGACAACAAACAAATTACACCCCAATTAGGGTCTGATAAAAGCATATGACTATTTTTTTCTTTGGGGGTATCCGATTCTTTTGCATCATTTAATTTGGGTTTACATATATATATGTAGATATAGATGTATTTATATGTAATTGTATAAATATATATATACATGTATCTATGGATACATATAATTACACAGTTACATATATGCATATATCTATACATATACATATATATGTATATATGCATAGATATATGTATGTATATATATCAATGTTCAAAGCACATTGTACAGACTTGGGTTTTCAAAAATGTGCACAAGAAATTAACCAAGGGTTTCATAATAATAATTCCTCACTTGTAGGAATACAAAAGTGTGTTTTCAGATAGATGCAGAATATTCTAGGAAAGGGTTTCATGAGATTGATTCCTTAAGCACACAAATTCAGAAAAAACCAAGCAAGGGTTTTCACAAATACATAATTATTTTAAATGGGTTTTTCGATTTATGCCCAAAGTGACGTGGGATTTTTATAAAAAGGTGGGAAAAAGAAACCAGCACCATGAACCAACAAAATCAAACAATAAATGGAAAAAGGGAGTGTAAGAGGAATGATTTATTTCATAAACAAGCAGTAATAATTTTTCAATCATCGAATAAACCCTTCATGGGTCGTGAAAGATGCAGAATAAAATGATTAACCAGTACCGTTGTTCACATTTTAAAAGGATAGGAGAGGGATACACACATATACGTTGATTTGCTGAATGAAGAAGAGACAAATAATGTAAAATGGAATATATATATATGCTAGCCTATTGTATGTGCAATGGAAAGTAGAAAAATATAAACAAATGCTAGTCTATTGTATTGGACAACCAAATGAAACGTATTTAAATAGAGTTATAGACGTATATATATATATGTGTTTGTGTATGTACATATATGTACATAAATACATGTATATATGTATTTATATGTAACTATATGTATTTGTATATATGTGTACATGTTTTTAAATACATAATACACATATATACACATATATTAAATGCATGTATATATATATACACACACACACATATACATATTAAACCCTGATAAATGACCAACCCTGACAAATGACCAAAAATAAACAAATATAAATACACATATAAGTAAAAATAAATGATAAATGACCAAAAACATACAAATATAAATATAGGTACCTATTTGCAAATTCAATAAGATGTAGAAGTAAATGATCAAACGGTACCATTATTTTCATTTTCAATGGATAGGCAAAGTATAGACACATATACATTGATTTGTTGAATGAACAAGAGCCATGGAATGTACAATGACAAATATATGTATGCTAGCCTATTGTATGTGCAATGGAAAGTAGGAAAATATAAACAAATGCTAGAATGTATAAAGTAAGAAGACACTGCATAAATGAAAATAACTATAAGTACCTACCTGAAACTTGGGATATTAGAGGAATGTGCAGAGGATGCTTTTCATTGCTTTCAATTTTGTAGGGAATAACATGCAATTGTGAATGCCACTGGCTACTTTCCTCCTCTTATTTAGGAATTCGAATTTGATAATTGAATGCATTCAATTTTGTTGTTGTGTTTCAAATTTGAATTTTTTTGAGCATTTGAATTTGAAGGTGCAAGTTATAATGGGTGAAGCCACAATAGTGGTTTACAATTTGATGGAGGAAGGAAAACTGAGAAAAAATGACCCCATGGCAAAAAAAAATTGGTTTTAGGGGTTCGAATGAACCTACAAGTTCGACTGAACCATAAAGGGGTTCGAGCGAACCCATGAATTACGGGCCCCAAATGTCCCACCCAAAAAAAAAAGGAAAAATGTGTATTGAAGGGGGTTTGAATGAACCTTGGTTTGCTCGAACCCCTGGTTCTAGCAAACCCCCATTTTCCCTAATTTTTTACTTTGTTCACACAAAAAACCTATTTTTTTGCACTTTGAAGCTTGGGTTGAGGATGAAAATGGAGGAATATTCACAAACCCAATTGGAATCAGGTATTCCTTAGAACAAGCTATCCAACAAATATAATTTTAATATGTTTTTGTTTTATTATGTATTTGTTTTTTTAGTTTTATTAAACATAAGTTTTTCATCAAAAATGAAGGTCTATGTTTTGCACAGGTGGAAAAATAGTAGATTATCAAAAACAAAAATTGAAAAATATGAGTGCACTAGATATTGAAGTCCTTGATCCAACATAAAAAATAAAATTGAATTTTTATAAATACAAAATAAATTACGAGTTATACGGTCACGCTATGTCTGAATTGTCATTGGTTTCACTTCAAAACTTGATTAAAGGAAAAATATTCAATAAAAAACTATCTAACCAAGTGGAAGCACTAGATATCGGAGTTACAAATCTAAATTTGAAAGAATTAGAATTTTATCCTTCATGGAAAAAAGGTTATGCGTTATATGGTGTGTGTCACTTTTTAAAAATGTTGTTTTATGAAAAAAACCAGTTTTTGTGGGAGATGGAAAAAGAAGTGCAATCCGATTCCAAAAATTTTGAAAAAAATATTTTTTAGAATCTATAGAAAAAATTTGATGAGACTCTATTTTTCATTATCTTCAAATTCCTCATGGTTTAGCTGCTATAGGTGCCCAAATGTGAAGATTTAGTTAAAAATAAAAATTTTAGTGTCCAGTTTGGCCAAAAATTGTAAACCACTATTGTGGGATCACCCTTTAAACGTAGGTTTTTAAAGATAATATGACTGAATTTTGCATTACATTTTGATTTGATGTTCATTTGGGAAGCCTTACACCTATATTTAATTGTACAGGTACCTATAAGAAATTAAATAAATACATATAGCTGCCAAAGAGTGTGTGAAAGACTATGCATTTCAAATCCCATAGAGTTAAAATGAGATTGTGATTATGTCACGTAAAGCACCATTAATTGTGCATGTATAGTTGTAAATATAAAATGTAATGAGGGAAAAAAAATTGCAAGTTGGGGTATTTGTAATAGTAAATGTTTTAAATGAAATCGTAAATGAGCCTTTTTATGTGCAAGTTGACTTTTTTTATAAATGCAAAAGCATTTTTAGTTGTCTATTATGATTGGTGAGTTACTCATTATGTTATGAGTAGCTATTGGTGTTGTTGTAATTTTTTATTTGTTCATAAAAAAAAAATTAATGGATTAAAGTTAAAAAATAAAAGGGGGGTGGAGTGAGCATGGAGGTGGTGGTTATTCAATGGGTGGCAGATACTAGGTCTTCTCCCCTACTTGTGACACAAACGATAGTGGAAGGGGAGAGTCTCATAATCCAACTACTGCACCCATGAGGATCAACCCACACACATTTCTAAAGAATCTAGAATAGTATTGCACAAATCTATTTCAACATAGATACATTCAAAAGTGGGGTATGTGAAGGATCATAATGGGCCAAAAAGTGGCAATATGATGGGTATGTGGCTGATGACTATTTTTTTACCCAAAATTGATGAAATGAAAATAATTTTTAAAGGAGATTCTCAGATTTCCAATGATATAAATTATGCTTTATTTTGAATTTAATAAGTAATTATTATTCATTTTCTATTCAAATTACGATAAAAGTTTTGATTGAGAGGCTGATTGAAAAAAATATATAGCTTTCAAACAATATCATATTTTTTGAATCAAAACATGTGTCATATTCTATGCTTCGCATAATATAGGATTAAAAAAAGAAAAATGAATTTCATGAAGTTTTGACCAAGTTAAGGTGGTCAGACATACGAGTTCTTATATTTTTTTAAAATTTGTAATAAAAAAATCATATTTAATTATTTACTTGGAAAAAAATTACAAAAAAATATGCATCACATCGGGGCATGATTCTTCTACTTATATCTACAATATTATAAAATATATTATCATTTTATTGTGTTTAGGGTGGTCAGACAGACACCTACTTCTTATTTTTTCCCTAAAATTTAAGTACCACTACATTAAAATTTCAAATTTTCACCAAATAGATTTTTTCTTTTTTTAAACAAACCTAGTAGTTTAGAAACTACATTGAATTTTCTACAAATTCTATTGTTAGATATTTTAGAAATAATATAGATAACTTATTCAAATTTTTACGTCAAGTTGTCTATCTCTAATTTTTCTAAATTTTTTGCCACTTAAGGGCCTATTTTTTCCATGATGATCTTGCACGTACCCAGTGAATAGAAGAAAAATAGGTTCAACAACATGGAATGGGGGAAAACAAGGGTATGATGGACCTATCTATAACCTTTGAAAAATGGTGGCGGAATCAATGAATGTATTCACACCCACATTCAAAGAGGTTCCACTCAAGGATAACCATTGAGATATTAGTGAAAAGAGAAAAGGATCTTGCAATAGGGTTGTCCTAGGGATTGAATATGATCTAATGAGGGGTTCACCACCTAGTGTAAACTAGGAAAAGATAATGAAATGCAAGAAGTAAGACAAATCCCTAATTCAATGCAATGACCTATGAAATGGCTTTAAAATGAAAACAAATAGACTAGAAAATTAGAAAGATGAATAGTGTGCACTTGGAAACTTGATGATGAATAGAAATAGCTATGAAATTTTGAAAAACTTAAATTTTTGACCTATTGGGACTCATCCGCCATTCTAGGTGAATCAATCCCAATTTTGGATTTTTGCACAGAAGTAGGTTTTAGGCAAATGGGTATCCAAATCTACAAAATTATCTAAAAAAACCTATAGTGGTACTCATTGTCTACTTGTGATGAATGAATCCAATTTGGATTTTTTGGAAATTCAAATTTTGAATATGCTCTTCCCAGTCTATTCAACATGATTCTCTAGGTTTCTAGGTTCAAATATCTAATTTTAGGATTGTAGATAACCTTTTAGTGAAGATTATGAACTTAAAAATGGGGATTCAACTCCAACAAGCTTGTAACCTAATCCTCAATGATCTTCAATTCTTCAAAGAACCTAGATCTGCAATTGCACAAAGAAAGAGATAGAAAGTATTGATTGTTAGGGAATAGGGGTTTGCCTTGGTTAAACCCCTTGTAGGTAATTAAATCAAATGATGAGACAATGAAATGAATGAATGAAACAAGAAACAAATAACATGAATTATGGACAATAATACCTTGAATGATGCCTTGTGAATGATGTCTTGTAAATCTGCAACTCAACATGAAGTGGTCATGAAGGATGTAGATCTTGATCTTTGACAATAGGAATAGGACAATTCTTTATCTTGGATCTTCAATGCTACATCACAACACTAGCTCAATAACATGCTTGATGCTTGATATGCTTGACATGGTGATGGATCTCAGATTCCTACAACAATTGATGAATAATATTGCCCTTGAATACGCCTTGGAAATGATCTTGAAATCTATCTTGATGACCTTGTGAAGACGTGGAATACTCAACTCTTGCTTTCTTGAATTGATAACATGAGTGCATGATTTAATAATGATTTGAAAGCTTTTTATATAGGCACTCCACTCAAATGACCATTAATTTCATCCCAAAGGATGACAAAGGAGAAATTTGAATTAAAAACCTATTTTTCCCACTCAAAAAGGGAATCATTCTCCCTCCTAGGTGAATGAGTCCCACCTCGATGGGCCTCATTCACCCAAGGTGGCAAATGGGTCCCACCGGGGCTATTTTTGGTCCTAAAAGTATTTAGGAGTTAGGAAATTAAGCTTATATGTTGATTTTGTTAGGTTTTTTTTATCAAAATATGCCTTAGGATGCATAATATTGGGTCATAGGGGCCTACTAATGATGACATAAAGGTTATAAATTCAAGATGGTCCAAAATTCAATGTGAAAGTGTAAACAATTACACTTTACAACACTAAATTAAGGCAAGATTGGGTCTATTTAGCTTATAAGGGCCATAAATCCCATGTGAATGTGTAAAACACATTAAAACACTAGATTAGGTCCACCTTAGTTTACAAGCCTCCTAAATTTAATGTGAAGGTGTAAATAAATACACTTTACAACATTAAATTAAGGGAGAGTTAGGTTTGTTTGGCTTATATAGGCCCTAGACCTAATGTGGATGTGTAAAAAACATTACAACACTAGATTAAGGTAATATCAAGTCCAATTTATCATTAATTATTCCCATATCAAGCAATAAAAAGGAAACTCTTTTTGTTGTTCCATCTAGCCCCCACTTTAGTGAGATGCTTAACTTGCTTCAAACTCACACTAAAGTAGACATTCAAGAGGGGTCTGAGTGCACTGATACAGATGGTCTAGAATAACAAAGAACAAGGAGGCAGTGAAGCCCCTAGGATCCAAGATCCTAATTCAAATTGACAAAAGAACAAAAGGACATGTACAAGGTGTATAATATGTATTAAAAAAATATACACCAACATACAATGTTAATAAATAAAAGAAATAAAAATAAAATAAGAAAAAATAAAATGGTGGATCAAGATATGACCATTTTTCCAATACAATTTGGATCTGATCTAGGTTGTTTGTTCAAAAATGCATACTCACTTTGTGGCAATGGAGCTCTTGGCTTTTTTTCTAGGTGAGAGGTCCAAAAAGGTGAGAAACATACATTCCTAGTTGGTATGCACTCACACACATAAACACGAGTGGATATGGGGAAAGTCATGACTCGATCAAGCTTCCCACTTAAGCCATACCAAAGTTATACCTCCTGATACCTTTGATAAGGCACCATGTTGAATCAACAATTCTAAAGTTTTATGTGCTTCTCTTGCTCTCTTAGGGTTTTTCACCTAAAAGGAGAGAGAGAACACTAAAATTGTGATGGTTCACTCAAATAAAGGAATGTATGATGTGATTAGCACTAAATGCAATAATGTAAAGGAAACTAGGTAATGAAATTTATTCATTATGAATGTAAAACTAATGAAATATGCAATGTTTAAAAACACAATGTGATACGTAGAAAATGACCTAAAACATGAGAAAACACAAACAAAATTGAAAGAGGATGAACAAAGTGCACCTAGGAATTGAATGTTGAATTGAGAAGGCTCTGAAAACTGGCAAAGATCATTGTAAATCACTAGTGGGACTCATTTTCCACTAATGGTGAATCAATCCTCCTATTGGTAGAAACACTTGAAACTAATTTCTGACTATCAGGAACTAGATTCTGACAAATTCATCCTTTTCATCCTTCAAGTGGGACTCATTCACCACGAATGGAAAAGTAGTCCTCCTCCAGAATTCTACAAATTCAAAGGTGAATTTTGTAGATCCAGATCTGCACTTCTCTTCTTGTCAGGGTAATGGACTCAAATCTACATAAAATGGACTGTAGGTTTTCTCCAAGCTTAAATTAGGGTGTAGATGACTTCAAACACTTTATTGACTTGTTTACCACCTTTCAACACCTATTTCCTTGACAAATTTGTATACAAAAGTCTGTGAACACACATGCAAAAGGGGGAAAATAGTTAAGGGTTAGAGTATAGGGATTTTCCTTAGTCAAATACCACTTTAGTAATCGAACCCTTAGTAAAGAAATGAAATGAAATGATCAAGGAATGATGAATAAACAACATGTAAATGTCCTATATTAAAAAAAAACCTTGTTGAAGAAGTATGAAGATATGTCAATGGCTTCTCTAAGATGTTTGATGATTTGCTTGATTGGATGATGCAAGAATGCTAGTTGATATTGAATGAGTGAATGCAAGTTAATGTGGGTTAAAATGGATGTAAAAATATTTATTATACACACTTATTCCCTAATAACCCAATAATACAACATCATAGGCTGGCATAAGGTATTTTTGAATAAAAACCCAAAAGAAGATTTGAATTATTTTGAACTTGGAGCCAAGAGGGACTCACTCACCACCCATGTAAAATGGGAACCACCTTAGGCTTGTAAGTGGGTGTTAGGAATTAAGTTGCATTTCATGTTGTTTTTTCGGCTTACATTAAAAAATACACTTCATTAAGTCTGATGAGTGCATAAATGGGTCATATAAAGGATAAGAAAGGTGTAAATAGTGATAACAAGCCTAGAAAAGCATGAAATATTGTTACAAGACTTTACAAATCCTTAGAATAGGACTTGATAAGTGATGGAAAGGTAATTTTTAGGTGAATTATAATGAGAAGAGTCTAGAAATGTGTAGAAATATGTTACAACACTTCACAACACCTTCATAAGACATCATAATTTGAATGTTTGGGACCTAATGTGAATACATAAGTTACATTGTGACATTAAATCAAAGAAAAATAGAACAAGCATCATAAGAGAAAGACCTAAAAGACCATGAAAATGTCAATGATCCATTTTTCTATGGTACACATGAAAAAATGATCTTCGAGCCCCATGAGGAAAGCAAAACTTCATATGCTTGAAACTCATAGACATTGGAAATGCAAAATAGTGTAAGGAATGTTGAAAGAGATTTTGCTTAGTTCATGCAAGGTCTCTTCTTAGGGAACATTGTGCCTAATGTATCCAAGAGAGGAAAATTCAAATAGTATCATGCTCTTAAAGGGAATCAATCTCAATGACATCACCAAGAAAATGACACATCATAGGAACAAAGAAAATCACACAATGAAACATGAGTTTCGATGTATGCTCCCACTTTCAAGTGGTTGCTAACACCATTATTGTGAGCAATTTATTTAAAGTAGGAGAAGACACAAGGGCTTATTTCAAAATCCCTATGCCAATTCATATGTTTCAAAATTGAACTACATCATGCATAAGTATGTCACATGAAATTCAACTTAAGGCATGTCAGCCAAACCCCAAGCTTTCTCTTATATGTATTCATGAAAAGTGATCAACTAGCCAATAGACACAATGACAAGTGACATATGAGGAAAAGGCTATGTAACCCCTTGACCCCACTTAGTGTCTTGGATGTTGTGGTGTGTTTCTAATATGTGGTTGCCATTTATGTCAACACTATTATCATTGTTGCATTAGAAGCTATATATGTTGAAGATATTACGAAAAATGTAATAAGAAGTGCTACAGGTTGTCAATGGTGAAGTGAAGTTTAGTCTGTCAGTGTGATCAGTACATTGATGATCAGAAATTTTGGTTTAAATGGTTTCTTGTTGAGTATATCTAGTTTATCCATGTTGAGTTTTAGAGATCCATGTGAAGATTTGATAAAGTTGTGAAGATTTGTATTCTGATAGTTTTTTTGTTACTTTAGTTTGTGTTCCTAAATGAAGATCATGTTATTTCTATTAGTTTAGTTTTTGTGGATTCTTCTTTAGTGTTTCATGATGTTTGTGGATGTTTCTAGTTCGTTCTCTATCTATGTTGCACATCCACATTGATCGTCATGCTCATGATATGAGATTTTATCTTGTGTGTTCATGTTTTTCATGTTCATGGCTAACTAGGTGTTGAAGTGTGTTGTGGATCTTCGAGGTGTAATTAATTGAAGTGGTTCATGTTTGAGGATGTTGTTTTCATTCTTCACTATGTTGTGACCAACCTTGGTTGATTCGTATGAATAATCTTTATTGATTTGGGCCAACTATTTATATTCATTTTATTATTTCATTGTGGCCAACTTATAGCGATGTAATTTCTTGTTGTGGATATATAAGAGTGATTGTTTTAATCATTTGATGTATGAGATTGCATAAGTGTGGGAAGTGTATGAACCCTATGTGTGAATAATTTTCATATCATTCAAAGGAAGATCAGAGAGTGAAGAAGAGTGAAGAAGAGTAAAGAAGAGTGAAGAAGAGTGAAGAAGAGTGAAGAATTGTTCATGAGCTTAACCAAAACTATAATCAAGCATTAGCAGATGCTATTTTCTCAATTCAAAGTCTGATGGATTTAAACAAAACCTTTCTATAAGACTTGATGCATCTTCCTTTGGATAGTAAGCTTTAGGTAGTGTGCCTGAATGCATGTGCATTTCTGATTCATATTTTCTTATAATTTTAATAGGTTATAGTATTGTGGACTGATCTCCACCATGGTTTTTCCCCTAACAGGGTTTCAACATAAAAATCATGGTGTTATGTGAGATTCTAATGTGTTGATCATTTATGCTTTCATGATTAATGATCAGATCTAAGAATAAGGTTAATAAGTTGAATAAGTTTTGAAATTCAGTGACAACTTATTCACCCCCCTCTTAGTTGGTTGTCCTGGAGTTTCCAACAATTGGTATCAGACATAAGTTGCTTGGAAGAAGTTTAATAACTTGAGGTCATCTAGGATGGTGACTTATAAGAAGGATAGTCCTAGATTTTATGGAAAAAATTATTCTTTGTGGAAGACTTGAATGGAGTGCCATCTGAGATGCATTGGTGAACCCTACTAGAGAAATACAATATATATATATATGTTATTCCACATAACAGTTCTACTACTTCTGTTGAGATCAGGGATGTTGAGTATAATATTAAGGGTAAAGAGGCCTTGTTGAGTGCTTTTAATGATACCAAGATAATAAATGTGATGGATCTGAAGACTGCTTATGAGATCTAGAAAAAGTTGGAGAGATTGGTGATGGAGGTGTTAATGTGAATATTTCTAAGCTACAAATTTTGAAAGGGAAGTATGAAAAGTTGAAAATGGGTGATGATGAAAATGTTAGTACTTTCATGCAAAGATTTAATGAACTTGTATGTCTTATCAAATGTGTTGGTGGACAAATAGATGAATCTGATATTGTTGCTAAAGTGCTTAAATCCCTACCTACTTCTTACAAAGTTAAGGCTAGTTCTATTAAAGAGCTCTAAACTATGAATTTTTTTACTAGAGATATGTTGATTGTTAAGCTGACTACTTTTGAGTTGAGTGAATTTGGTGATGCACTTCCTAAGGTTGAATTTTCATTCAAGGCTACTACTTCTAGAATAGATAAATAGAGATATGATCCAAGTGAAAGTTCATCAAGAAAGACATGCAAGTATGAGGAAATAATGAAAATATTGGATGAAGAAGAAAGAGAGCTAGAAGAACTTGAAGCATTGATTTTGAAAAGAGAAGTCATAAGACAAGGTAAGTATAAAGGAAAGTTTCCTATTAAATATTTCTCTTGCAATAAGATATGTCATTTTGCATCAAGGTGTCTTGAGAGAGTTTCCAAGCCAAGATTTAACAAGAATAATTTTCAAAAGGTGTTACTATGTTGTTGATGAAGGTGTGATAGATGATGAGTCCGATAAAGGAAATGCAAGTGAAGTTGAATTTGTATTTATTGCTATCAAGGAAAATAATCTTGTGTCTACTGAATCTGCTTGTTGTACAAATGTGGAGAAAGCCCTAGATGCTCGAGTTGAAGAGAAAGATGACAGGGTAATTGATAGTGGTTGTTCTCATTATATGACAGGAGATAAAAATAAGTTTGTGAATTTGGAAAATAATGATGGTGGTTTTCTGAGATTTGGTGATAATACAACTGGTGTGATCCATGGAAGAGGCTGCATTTTTCTTGATGGTAAGCATAATACTGATGATGTCTTGTATGTTGAAGGTTTGAAGCATAATATTTTTAGTGTTGGACAAATGGTTGGTAAGGGATACAATATTTAGTTCATGGATAGTAAGTGCAAGATATTGGTAAATTATGGAAATATTATTGCATCAGGTACAAAAATAAAAGGTAGAATTTTCCACCTAAGTGTTGCTAGTAAAATTTGTTTGATTGTTCAAGTTGATGAAAGCTGGTTGTGGCATAGGAGAATGTGTCATGTTAAGTTTGATAATATTGTGAATGTAAGAATTGGCTATGAAGGTAGCCACCCAAGATCTAGAGGCCTAATAGAAAGCACAAGCATAAGAGAGATAGAAACAATATGACAAGAATAAACTATATTATTTCAATAATGAAAATATGATGGAATGAGTAGTACATAGGAGACCCCTTGGTTATATAGCCAAGGTGAGAACATAGAAGGGCATAAGATTATTACAAGTGTCATAATCTTATGACATGAGACAACTATGAAAAGCTATTACTCCACCTAAAGTGGAAAAGTGATAATGTGATAATCACCACAAAAAGTGGTGAGATAATCACATGATGTGTCCACAAAAGGTGGAAGTGATGAAGTAATGACATGTCAAGTCCACCAAAAGTGGAAAATATCCAACAACCTCCTATGTGGTCCCTAAGTAAACTTAAGTAAGGTGTAATCATGACCTAGGACAAGGTACAACATTTTTAATTACACCAACACCCCCCCTTAAGTGCAACTTAGGGAGAATGTACATAGATGTAAACAATGCAAGATGGGTCCCGACCACTAGGCCATGTTAGGTACCCATGTACAAAGGAAATGCAATCTCTCACAACTGGAGAAAAGGAGAAAACCCAGTGGGACAAAACTCCTCCCCAAAAGAGAAACAAAATAGGAAACATGCTCTAGGAAGGATAAAACCTCAAGTGAGGAAAAAGTCCCCCCCATAAGAAGAATGAAGAAGTCCATGCAACCCCCCCTCAATGGAGTGTCACTGCTCAAATTCCACAATGTCAAGAGTCCCCAATATGAACTGAAGAAGGAGATAATGTAGAATAATGTGAAGATTGATGTAGAGCAAACCAATGATGATGATAAGTCTTCCAAATGTTGTTCCAAAAGAAATTCCAAACTATGAAAAGCACTGATAGAAAGAATCAGGTACAACTACAGAAGATGCCACATAACTGGTGATTGAGCTAAATCTATCAACTCAAGAGGAACTATAGAATCTATTAATGAAGATCTGTAGATGAATCCATACTGCAACAAGAATAGGTTAGAACCAAGAAGACAATTGCATGAGCATCAACTGAATGCCCATCAATAGAATATTTGTACAATCCATGTCTCACTAGAGCCATGCACCAAGTCTCTAGATGTAGAACCAAACTTTTGAAGACAAGTAGATTGCTCCCAAAATAGGAGTGTCTATATGGTGACTAGTCCATCTCACTGAAATGCATGGGTAACCAACCGCTGCATTCACTGAGTAGATAGGAACTAACACTAGATACATAGATCAACCCAAAGAAGTATACAATATAACATAGTACATTGAATAGTAGATTGTGGCACTTTATTTTAGTGCGATTACAACATTACATAGAGGAGAACTACAATCAACATGATGCAAAACTAGAAATTTTGATGAAGAATCCAACCAAAAGAAACCCAAAGTTAAAGACCGTGAAGAAAGCCCTCTAGGTGGATGTCAGTAGGAGCAACTGACCCCTGTTGACTATTGGTTGAAGGAGTAAACAGTCCAAGACAAGGCTTGATCAGTAGGAAAAATTAGTTTCCTAGGTTTTCTTATTATTACATGATTTATTTTAAAAAAAAAAACTTAACTAAAAGTTTAATTCAAAAACATTATTTATTAAAGAAAAAATTTATTATTAAAATAATAAAGAAAATTACTTTTTTGTTGATAAGAAAACTTTATTTATAATAAAGAAAAAAATTGTTTTTTTGAAAAAGACTTTATTAAAAAAAGTTTTATTGAAAAATTTTAATTTAAAAATTAAAGAAGAAACCTTTTTTTTTAAGTTTTACTTTTAAAAAACATATAAAAAAATTAGATTAATTTTTTTTTTAAAGAAGTGGCTGTAGAGGCTGGTAGGGGGTCCCACCGCCTGTCTGGCCAAGGGTCGCGGTAGGTGGCAGTACTGCCTGCCAGCCCTAGCAGTACCTGCAAGCCACAGGGGCTGACAAGGCCTACAGTGCAGGTACCCTGTTGGTACCCTGCATACCGCAAGGTTTAAATTTCAAAATATATATATCTTTTTTTAAAATTTTGATTTAAAAATATAAAAAAACTTTGATTTAAAAAAAATAAATTCAGATTTAAAAAACAAAACTGCAAATATTTATTTGCAGAAAATAAATATTTATTTAATAAAATTATACCTGCGCAAGGAGGGTCGTACGACCCACTTGCTAAATTTTTTTTCCTCTAAGAGCAACTATGTCCAAATTTTATGATTTGGGAATCGATTTAGGGATTTTTGGCCCTTTTGAATGCAATGGCAATGTCCTCTTTGGCTAAAAATGCTCTTAAGTGGTAGCTAGCTCCTAGATCTGGCATCCACCTCTAATCTTCAAACCTTTGTAGATTTGGCCTCCAATGTCCAACTGAGATGAAACAAAAGGAAATTTTGACTATTTCGGACATATCGAACACAATGGTGAGCTCAGATTTGATGAAAGAAAAACCCAAAATACACCTGCAACACAAGGCCAAAAATGGAATCCTCCAAGAATCTCTCCAAAATGAAAATTCAAAGGCACTCCAATAGCTCTGATACCATGTAAGAATTGGATATGAAGGTAGCCACCCAAGATCTAGAGGCCTAATAGAAAGCACAAGCATAAGAGAGATAGAAAAAATATGACAAGAATAAACTGTATTCTATCAATAATGCAAATATGATGGAATGAGCAGTACATAGGAGACCCCTTGGTTATATAGCCAAGGTGATAACATAGAAGGGCATAAGATTATGACAAGTGTTGTAATATTATGACATGAGACAACTATGAAAAGCTATCACTCCACCTAAAGTGGAAAAGTGATAATGTGATAATCACCACAAAAGGTGGATCACCCATAAAAGGTAGAGAGATAATCACATGATGTGTCCACAAAAGGTAGAAGTGATAAAGTAATGACATGTCAAGTCCACCAAAAGTGGAAAATCTCAAAAAACCTCCTATGTGGTCCCTAAGTAAACTTAACTAAGGTGTAATCATGACCTAGGACAAGGTACAACACTTTTAATTACACCAACAGTGAAGATAAGTTCCACTAAGGCTATGTGAAATCTTCCTAAGCTGATGAAACCTATTAATGCCATATGCGAAGGATGTCAACTAGGAAAGAAATCAAAAATTCCATTTCAGAGTAATCAACAAAATTCAAATGGATTGTTGGATCTTATGCATACTGATCTGTGTGGTCCTGCTAGAACTAGAAGTTTACAAGGATACAAATACTTCATGTTGTTTATTGATGACTACTCAAGAATGATGTGGGCTATTTTCTTAAGGGAGAAGTTAGAAGCTCTGGAAATTTTAAAATCTTTAAGGCTATGGTTGAGACAGAGATAGTTCTAAAGATTAAGTGTCCAAGATCAGATAGAGGTGGTGAATTCACTTTCGGTGAGTTTAATTCTTTTTGTGAAGAGCATGGAATAAAGAGACAGTTTTCTACATTGTGGACCCCTCAACAAAATGGAGTTGTGGAATGAAAGAATAGAAAAATTCTAGATGTTTCTAGAACCATGATGTTGGAAGGAAACATACCTCATTTCTACTAGAGAGAAGTCATGAGTACTACTGTGTACACACTTAAGGGTATGTGCAAGATCATGATGGGCCAAAAAGTGGCAATATGATGGGTATGTGGCTGACAACTATTTTTTTACCCAAAATTGATGAATGAAAAGGGTTTTTAAAGGAGATTCTAAGCTTTCCACTAATATAAATTATGCTTTACTTTGAATTTAATAAGTAATTATTATTAATTTTCTATTCAAATTACGACTAAAGTCCTGATTGATAGGCTGATTGAAAAACATCTATAGCCTTCAAATGGTATCACATTTTTTGAATCCAAAACATGTGGCACATTCTATGTTTTGCATACTATAGAATTAAAAAAAGAAAAATGGAATTTCATGAAGTTTTGACCAAGTTAAGGTGGTCAGACATACGAGTTTTTATAATTTTTAAAAAGTTACAATAAAAAATTTATAATTAATTATTTACTTAGAAAAAAATTACAAAAACATATACATCACATCGGGGCATGAGTCCTCTACTTATATCTAAAATCTTATAAAAAAATATTATCATTTTATTGTGTTTAGGGTGGTCAAACAAACACCTACTTCTTATTTTTTCCCTGAAATTTAAGTACCACTGCATTGAAATTTCAAAATTTCACCAAATAGATTTTTTTTTTCTAAACAAACCTAGTAGTTTAGAAACTATATTAAATTTTCTATAGATTCTATTCTTACATATTTTTGAAATAATATAGATAACTTATTCAAAATGTTACGTGAAGTTGTCTACCTATGATTTTTCTAAATTTTTTGCCACTTAAGGGCCTATTTTTTCCATGATGATCCTGCACATACCCTTAACTAGGTACAAATCAAAGGTGATACTGGTAAGACATCTTTTGAACTATGGACTATTCAAAATCCCACTATTAGATATTTCAAGATCTTTGGAAGAAAGTGTTATATCAAAAAAGATGACGATATAGGAAAGTTTGATACTAGGATTGATGAAGGAATACTTTTGGGATATGTTAATAAGAGTAAGGCCTACTGGTGTTACAATAAAATATTGAAGAAGATGGTTGAAAGTGCAAATGTTAAGGTTGATGAAGACTCTGGTACACTATCAAGAACCTATGGATGTGATTTTGATGATCAAAATGATAGTACAAACAAAGGTCAGACTTCAAGTCAAGTGCAAATTATTCCAGTGAACCAAGAACATCAAGAAGGAGAAACTGGTGAAAGAGAAAAAGAGAGGCTAGAAGAGCTTGAAGTTAAAGAACATTCTAAGAAGACTCTGAGGTGTGTAAGATTGAATCATTCAAAGAATCGGATCATAGGCGATAAGAACAAAGGTGTACAGACTAGGAGAAATATTGCAAAAGAATATTGCTTGATTTCAAAGACTGAGCCTACTAATGTGAATGAAGCAATCAAAGAGGAACTATGGGTATGTACAGGATCATCATGGAAAAAATAGGCACTTAAGTGGCAAAAAATTCAGAAAAATCAGTTAGGAAAATTGACATAAAAATTTGAATAAGTTATCTATATTATTTAAAAAATATGTAAGAATAGAATCTATAGAAAATTGAATGTAGTATCTAAAATACTAGGTTTATTTTAAAAAATAAACAATCTATTTGGTGAAAATTTGAAATTTCAATGCAATAGTACTTAAAATTTAGGGAAAAAATAAGAAGTAGGTGTTTTTCTGACCACCATAACTACAATAAAATTATAATATTTTTTTATAATATTTTAGATATAAGTAGGGGACTCATGTCCTAGTGTGATGCATATTTTTTTGTATTTTTTTCCAAGTAAATAATTAATTATTATTTTTTTATTACAACTTTTAAAAAATATAAAAAAATTGTATGGCTGACCACCTTAACTTGGTCAAACCTTCATAAAATTCATTTTTTTTTTTTTGTAATCCTATAGTATACAAAGCATAGAATAAGATGCATGTTTTGGATTCAAAAAATGTGATACCATTTGAATGCTAGATATGTTTTTCAATCATCCTATCAATCAAGAATTTAGTCTTAATTGAAATAGAAAATGAATAATAATTATTTATTAAATTTAAAGTAAAGCATAATTTATATTGGTGGAAAGTTGAGAATCTCCTTTAAAAACCCTTTTCATTTCATCAATTTTGGGTAAAAAAATTTATTAGCCACATACCCTACACATACCCATCATATCACCACTTTTTGGCCCATCATGATCCTACACATACCCCTAAAACAAATTGAAAAGTATGATATATGGATTCTTGTTCCTAAACCTAAGGATAAGAATGTAATTGGAACTAAGTAGGTCTTTAGAAACAAATTGAATGAGCAAGATTAAGTGGTTAGAAATAAAGAAAGATTGGTATGTAAGGGATATTAACAAATGGAAGGTATTGATTTTGAAGAAACCTTTGCCCCTATTGCTAGAATTGAAGTTGTGAGATTGCTTCTTGATTATGCTACTTACAAAGAATACAATTTTATTAGATGGACGTGAAATCTTCTTTTCTAAATAGTTAATTGGAAGAAGAGGTGTATGTTGAGCAACCAAATAGATTTCAATTAACTGATCAGGGAGATATGGTTTGCCAGTGAAGAAAGCATTGTATGGACTCAAGCAAGCCTCGAGAGATTGGTATGCCAGATTGGATAAGTACTTGGTGAAGCTTGGATTTAACAAAGGTACTACTGATAATAATCTATATTTCTAGAATGATGATAAAGATTTGATTGTGGAATTTTTTTGTTGATGATATCATATCTGGAGGAGATGATACCTTGTCTATGAAGTTTTCAAATGAGATGCATAATGAATTTGAGATGTCAATGATTAGAGATATGAAATTTTTCATGGGATTGCAAATTACTCACTTAGGTAAATGGATCTTTATATCTCAGTCCAATTATGTGAAAAAATTGTTGAAGAAATTTGGTATGGAAGATTCAAAGCCAGTTGGTACACCCATGGTGACTAGATACAAGTTGACAAATAATGATGATTCTCCAAAGGAAAATATGACTATATATAGATCAATGATTGGTGGATTGCTTTATTTGACTAAAACTAGGCCTGATATCATGAATGGTGTATGTATTATTGCTAGATTTCATGTTGATCCTAAAGAATCTCATGTGACTATTGTGAAGAGGATTTTTAGATACTTAAAGGGGATAGTTGATTTTGGTCTATGGTATCCTAAAGATGATGATCTTACTTTCAGTTCCCTTACTAATGTTGACTGGGCAAGATATGTGAATGACAAGAAAAGTACTAGTGGTGGAGCATTTTTCTTGGGAAAGAAGTCGATATCATAGTTAAGCAAAAAAAATGCTATTTCTTTGTTTACTGTTGAGGCAAAATACATTGTTGCTACTAATAATTGTACTCAAGCCTTGTGGATGAAGCAAATTTTGAAGGATATTAGATTTTTGTATGATGAGCCTATTGTTATATTCTATGATAACTCAAGTGCTATTAACATTTCTAAGTTAATTTGGTGTTGTATTCCAAGAGAAAGCATATATCTATTAAGCTTCACTTTTTGAGAGAGACGGTAAGTGAAAAGGAAGTCATATTGGAGTATGTGCCTACTAAGGAGAAGATTGAAAACATATTTACTAAGTTGTTGCTTAAGGATAATTTTGACTATCTCATAGGGAAGTTAGGGGTGATTAGCCCTCCTAATCAAAACTAAGGATGCATTAGTTTGCATCAATCTATGCACTTCATGATCATATTTTGATTAGGATTGATGTTGTGGTGCCTTCTACTCAGGGGGAGTACTCAGATGTTCAGTTGTATACATGTTTAGGTATGTGGTTCAAAGCTTGCATAGAAGAGATCTTTGACTTTGAAATTTTTTTGGGGGAGTAGAGCAATGTGAAAATATTTCTGGAAGAGAAGAGTTGAGGAGAAGAGTCAAAACCTAAGCGGGAGTAAGTGTTGTTGTGTTGATGGTATTTTTCACATCATGTGTTTCCATCAATGCAAAATGGGGAGATTTTTGGATGTTGGGGTGTGTTTCTGATATGTGGGTGTCATTGATGTTAACACTATTAGCATTGTTGCATTAGAAGTTGTATATGTCGAGGATATTGAGAAAATTGTAATAAGTTCTAAAGGTTGTTAGTGGTGAAGTGAAGCTCAGTCTATTGGTGTGATAAGTATGTTGCTGATCTAAGGTTGTGGGAAGGGTTTCTTGTTGATTATATCTAGTTTATCCACATCGAGTTTTGGAGATTCGCATGAAGATTTGTACTTTGAAAGATTTTATGTTAATTTAGTTTTTGTTCCTAAATGAAGATCATGTGATTTATGTAAGTTTATTTTCTGAAAATGATGCTTTGTTGTTTCATAATGTTTGTGGATGTTTTTAGTTTGTGCTCTATCTATGCTACAAATATTTGTTCATCATCATGCTCGTGATCTGAGATTTTCTCTTGCGTGTTCATGTTTTTTAATGTTCATGGCCAACTAGGTGTTGAAGCGTTTTGTGGATCTTTGAGGTTTAATTAATTGAATTGGTTTGTGTTTGAGGATGTTTTTTTTAGTCTTCACTATGTTGTGGCTAACCTTGGTTGATTCAAATGAATAATCTTTATTGATTTGGGCCAACTGTTTATATTAATTTTATTATTTCATTTAGGATGACTTATAGCGATGTAATTTCTTGTTGCAAATATATAAGAGAAATTGTTTTAATCATTTGGATGTATGAGAGTGCATAAGTGTGTGAGGTGTATGAGTCTTTTGTGTGAATAATTTTCAAATCATTTGAAGGTAGAGAAAAGAGTAAAGAAGAGTGAAGAAGAGTGAAGAAGAGTGAAGAAGAGTGAAGAATTGTTCATGAGCTTAACCAAAACTATAATAAGGCATTAGCAGATGCTATTTTCTCAGTTCAAATTATGATGGATTTAATCATAACCTTTCTATAAGATAATGTGTCTTCCTTTGGGCAGTAAGCCTATTTGTATTTGAATAGTGAGCTCCAGGCAGTGTGCCTAAATGCATTTGCATTCCCCATTCATATTTTCTTATACTTTTAACAGGTTATAATCTTGTGGACTGATCTCCACCATGGTTTTTCCCCTAACATGGTTTCCACATAAAAATCCTTGTGCTATGTGTGATTCTAATGTGTTGTTCATTTATGCTTTCATGATTAATAATCAAATATGAGAATAAGGTTAATAAGTTGAATAAGTTATGAAATTTGGTGACAATTGATTCACCCCCCTCTTAGTTGCTCACCCTTGAGATTTCAACATAGTGTAGGACAAGGATGAGCCAAACAGGATGAAAACAAGTTTAAATTAGAGGAACTAGGTGCTTCAAAACAAGGAAGAGCACCATAGTTTGTAAGATGTTGATTTTTGTTACTTAAAGCCTTCAATTCATTTGTAGCATGAACATGAACTCTGTGATATGCAAAAAATGAATTTTTGTAGTAAAATTTATTTTGAGTTCTTGGAAGGAGGGCTATCAAATGATCGTGGAGGATTCTCGACAAGATACCTTCTTGATCAATGTTAGAGGATGTTATGTCATGTTGTGACAAGGATGTATCCTGCTTAGTATAAGATGTCATACCTACACAAGACTCTTTAGATTGCAATATTTTGTACTCTCCTTCACAGTAGGGTGTAAAATATAATGAATTCAAATCATTAGTGTTTGGTGTGATGACATTTACATTTAGCAAAGATTTTTTTATTTTATTTTTCTTATAAAGGATAACAAGAAAGACTACTAGTGTCAATCAATTTAGGGTGCACTATTTTAAAGTTGACTTAGAAGGATGTTTTGCAATAGTGTTGATCTTAAGTGAAGGTTTGCTTCATGGATAGATTTATATGAAAGGACAATAACCAATACCATGAGTTGTTTCTTGCGTGTTAGGCTTTATAGGGTTACAAATACCTTGTTCTCTAGCACCACATCCTTTTCCACTATAACCAATTTGTTTCATAAGTTCGTAACCTTTTCCATAAATATTTTTAATTAATTTTAGATTTGGTGGTTGTTTGTAAAACACTTCATCAAAGGTTGTTTTGTAGTTTGTGGCATTTTATTCTAAAGTGGCTAAGGTGGATGATTTTGAAGGGTCTTCCAAATTTGTGTTGATAATACCATTTCTTTTGTTCCCTTTCTAGAGTCCTTGTGTATGAACTTTTCTTCTCCCATGAATGTTTGTTTGAAGTCTAAGGAACCCAAATAATCTTCTAATAGCTTTGTGACTTCCTTAATGTGTTTTTGTTTGGATTTATGTTGTGTTGGTTCCACTTGTGTGGTTGGTATTAATGTTTCCAAAGAATTTTCTTTATTTTTCTCAATGTTCAAACAACTATTTGGGTCAGGGTCAGCTTCGAGTGTGTACACTTTGTTGTTGTAGATGTATTTAAATTGACGATGAAGAGTATAAGGTACCCCATTCATTGCATGAATCCATGGCCTACCTAGAAGGAGATTATATGAAAGATCATGAGTCATAACTATAGACATGCACAATTGACATCATGCATCTAATCCATATTCACTAATTCCATGGCATCCTTAATCATTTCTTTATCATCATATTCATCTCTTTAATTAAATAAATCAAGTTTATTTAATTACTCTTCGAAAGTTCTTCATTTAATAAAATAAATCAAACTTATTTAATTAAACCACTAACACCATTCCCTTTAGCTAAATAAATCAAAACATTTATTTAACTAGGTCAATCACTTTTCATCTCTTTTTAATCCATAAATCTAAGTCAAAATTCAAAATCACCTAATCCCTCATTGAATTAATCAAATAATAATTAATTTATTCCTAATCACTTGTATTCTCTAGATTTTTCCACTTTCACATCAAAATGCATTTAAATGATTTATTAAAATATTTATTTATTTTCAACTTGGCATTTTTGAGGAATATTATACAGGTTTGAAATCTCCCCCCAAATTGACATGTACATCCAAAAAAGAATTTAAGAGGTATTACATGTTTCTTACATGTCTCTTGCAAAGGTAAAACTTAGCATTTAACTCTCAATTTCAAATTTCAAATCTCCCCCTCTTTGGCACATTGACCAAAATGTGCTCATTCCTCAACCTATCACAAGTTGACAAGTGGCTCCTTCCTATTGGTGGATATTTAGTCCCACATCCTCCATGTTTGACATTCTTTTACCCTTCTTGGCTATAAATAGAGGCCTCCTCTATTTCTTTAATCCTCCACAATCTTAGTACCTATCTCCACAACTTCACAATCTTCATAGCATTTCATATCATTTTCATCATGGAGCTTAGCAAAGGATTGGGAAAGGGCTTCTTTCCACATCGAAGAAGCACCAATCCACTATGAGATAGAGTTTGCATCATGTTTTTTATATTCTTTTGCTTGGTTTCATTGTTTATATTGTTTGTAGTATGAAACATGATAGATTATTTCATAGAGATGTTTGAATATGTGCTTTGTTTTAACCAATAACCATGCTAATGTGTGTGTTAGGTTTTTAGCAATTTGCAGATTTCACCATCCACAAAATGGTACCTTAAGTGGAACAAGAATGGTTGAAGAGCCTTAAGTGGCCAAGTGGGTGAGTGTTGGTTCCGGTGTTCATGGTTTGTTTTCATTAAGAACCTTGTGTATAGTAATCAACTAGTCCATCCAACAAGTCTATCAAAGTGGTGCATTGGAACTTAGATTCCAAGAAGTCACTTGCCATGTCTGATCTTGGTTAAAATATAGAGTTAAGACTTCATTCTTAACACTCCTTTATATTTTTCCTTAGTTGAATGTGAAATCATGTCTTCTTCTACGAAGGGCATGTGGCAAGCCCACCAAGAGAAATGTACCAATTGAGCTAGGATGTTATATTGCTTGTGGGTCAATTTGAAAACACAGTGTTTGGATTCAAAACATTGAGACAAACATTAAACAAATCATCATAATTTCAAACTCTTGGAGAGGAACAAATACCTTTGAAAAGACCTTGTGTTACTACTAGTCCCTAGGGGTTCTTATCCCTAGAAGGCTTCTAAACACTAAGACCTATATCTCAATTTGTTCATTTCAAAGTCAACAATAGGAAACTATGCTCTTGAAACCTTTATTTTCACATAATGGACCTTGTGGAATGAAAATGGAATTGAGACATATAGACATTCATTTTGAAAACTAAGCAAGAAGTGTGTTTGTGGTAAAAGCAAGTCATTAACCAAGATTAACTCAAATTAAACCCCATACATGTGCTTGTTTATCTTTTTATTGTCTTTTGAGCTAACATTGGTCTTTTGGTTTAAACTACTCTTAGAGAAAAGTGTGCTCTTCAATATATTGGTTTAGTAAAGAAGGTATCTCTAAGTCTCTTAGGATCAAAATCAAAAATTTCATCCATCCCCCAAACATCAAATCAAAATCACCTCACAAACAATTCTTTGAAATCTTGAAAAAATACCTCATGCTAAAATTTGGGAAAATCATTTGAACCAAATCAAAATCATTTCATTTGATTATATGTGTGTAGATGAATCCTTCTCCACATATTTAGTCAAATTATTGGTCTTTGTGAACAAGTCTATCCCTTGATAACATCCAACATCTTGTGGTTTATGAGTTCACTATCCAAAATCCAAAATCAAATCAAATCAAAAGCATCTTGTTTGGTTAGGTGTGTCTAGATGAATCCTTCTTTACTCTAGGAAAACATCCAACCTCTTAGAGTTTATAAGTTCACTATCCAAATCAAATCAAACATCAATCCAAGTTCTAAAGTTTAGTATCCTCTTCAAGGTTTCCTAAGAGTTCCAGTCATTCACCAATCATCAATCTTTCATATCTCATCACGATCCTTTTGATCCTTAAAATCTTAGAATTTCTTTTTGAACCTAGAGTTTAGATCAATCCAAAGAATTAGAGGTTCACCTCCCACATTCTTGAAAATTGATCCTTATTTTACGGTCCAAACTAGACCTCAACACAAGAAGAACATGGAATATAAGCTTGATCAATACATCACAAGTGGTCTAAACCAGCCAAACTCTAAAATCCTCACAATTCCAATTGATTATCAAAATTTACATTTATACAATCCATACATGGGATCATTATCTCCCGTAAACCTCAATGGTACAACAAATGTGAGTATTCCTAGTCAAAATATTGGAACACCTTTCCTGGTGGTAGATCTAAATCCACAACTAGAACTACAAATTTATCAACCAAACACCCAATGAATGAGCCTTCAAATGAACATCATCCCATCAAATCTGTACATGCCAAATGTGAATGTACCAAGTACAACTTTACCAAACATGAACATTTTGAATCCAAACTTGGCAAACTTTGGGATAGATATGTTTGTGAAACACACTAATGTTGTTAAAAGTCCATACACGATGATAACAACTCCATGTATTGATCTAACTCAAGGTAACACAATCCAAAATCAAAGTTACCTAAATGAAGACAATGCTCAATTTCAACCTATAATGCCAAACCTAAACACCATGATCCCAAATTAGAACATTGCCCAAAATCAAATTTTTGATTATCTCATGTGAACACCCAAAGTGTACATCCCAAATCTGCTTGAACAAAATCCAAATCAAGGGATTCAAATTAAAAATCAAGATCAAATTTTGCTAGAGCAACTTGTTTCACATGCAAAACTAATTGAATTATTAAGCCAAGAGATATCTTCACTCCAAAATCAATACACTCTTCTATTGGTTAATCCATGTCATCAAAGCATTGATTTGTGTCCACAACCACATCAAGAAAAATATCTCAAATGTCAAGAAGTTAGATATCAAGATTGACCACATCAACAAATCCACCCCCACATCTTTAAGATCAATGACCACATCTCCAAAATCAATCACCACAAGGTCAATTTAAAATAAAATATCACAAGGTAACAAGAAAAAGTACACACCACTTGGGAAACCAATCGAATAAGTCTTGCAACAATTGGTACAAGAAAATCTCATCAAGCTCCCCTTCTATGGGAACTACCAAGAACCCCTAGTTAAACCACCAGGGTATAATGAGGAGAACCATTGTGATTTTCACAAAACAAGGGGACACACAACATTGAATTGTGTTCAACTCAAAAATGCCATCCAAGATGTCATTGCTCAAAATATAATCACTATTGGGGATAGCGATGAAGATTCAACCACAGGAAATAGCTTTGGCAATCTCCCCACCACAATTGTTGAAAAAAATGATCAAGATCTATCCATAAAAGAGCACATTGGAGATGTTTCTACCCCATCCAAAGATCAAATCAACATGTGTCAAGAGTAACATTTTCCACCAACAATACCCAACAATGATCCAATTCAAGAAATGCCAACATCACTTGACTCTATGGTTGAAGAAATTCATAATCTCTCTTCCACAATTGGTGAAAACAATGATCAAAATATATCAATGCATGAGTATATGGAAGATGTTTCCACTTCATCCAATAACTAACTCACCATACATCAAGTGCCACTTTTTAGTTATCTATTTTAAGGAGTGTTAGAATTATTTGATCCTATTGACATAATGTATGATCCATTAAACATTAATCATGTTGAAAATGTATCTACATCACCCAATGAGTTAGAGGACATATCTCAAGAATTTATTCCACATCATGATCAAAATATTTCACCAAGGTCTAGCAATGGTTCTTTCCAAGACATGTTGACTCCCTTTGACCTCATGGGTATAGATACTAAAGTAATCCTCAACTTGACACTTGATCCAAGTCCAGTCAAAGATCAAGAGGATATTGAACCACTTCCCATGTCTAATGAAGATATCCAAGAACCCTTTCTAAGCAATCTATCCTTTGAAACTGACCTATGTCAATAATTTGATCCAAAGCATATCAAAATCAATCCCAAAATCATTCAAGATCAAGAATTTTTATCTCCAAGATACTACAATAATCTAATGGACACTCTCTTATCTATACAAAATGTCGCAAATGATGATCATGTCCATATAACACATACTCCTCCATATACCCATGAGATTGTTTCTATGGATGGACAGATAGATGATCTTCATTCAAAATAGGATTTCATTACTCCTAACATTATCACACAAAAAGAGCGGGTTATTGATTCCTACAGTCAAATTGAGTTGTCAACATTAGGATCAAATATATCCCAAATTCAGACTAAGGACATCATGTATGAAGATATCCAACATTATCCAATAGAATAGGATATTCTAGAGTAAATATAGCAACAAATTGAAACAACGTCATCTAGAGTGGTCATTTATTAGAGAATGTTTAC
This sequence comes from Sequoia sempervirens, assembly GCA_007258455.2. Classification (NCBI taxonomy): domain Eukaryota; kingdom Viridiplantae; phylum Streptophyta; class Pinopsida; order Cupressales; family Cupressaceae; genus Sequoia; species Sequoia sempervirens. The sequence continues at coordinate 722,137,878 of VDFB02271358.1, read as the reverse complement.
TAAACAAGACATCTCAAAACAAGCAGAATCAAGGAACAAAGGTGCCACTACCACCATACTTGGGGAAACTATGTGTAAAGAAAACGTCAACATAGGGAGCATGAAAAGTTCTTATGATGAAACCAATGTCAATACTACAACCAACCACATCATGAATCTTCATACACTCATCGTCCCATCCACGAATTGGGACCAACATCAGAAGAAAGATTTGAATGAAAGCAAAAAGAACGTTATCAAAGAAAAAGAAGCTAAGAAGCATATCAGACAAATCAAATGCACATGGATACAAAAGAATACAAAGAAACATTATCCCTATCAAACTCCATTGGTCAAAAAACTATGGGGCAAAATGAAAAAGGGAAAATTATCCTTCAAAGATGTCCACAAAAGAAAAATTAGGCTTTTCAAGCGACATACAAAGTGTATCAAGTAGTTGGTCCTAATTCCATGCACACTTCCATATCCACCATCATTTCTCATTTTCCTAAGTTTGGAGAGTTAAAGGTTCCAAACTGTCAACCAATCCATCTTTTATCCCTAAACACACTCCATCCACGCCTCTAGACATGATATCCAATTCTCAAATTGACCAGGTATTTGCAATGACCCTTCATCATAAGGATTTCAAAGGCGCTCTATCATGATGTGTGCACAAAGACAAAGTTAACTCCGATATGAACAAAGCAGATCAAGAATCTCAAAAGTTGTATTCAAGTGCACATATCTTAGAAAAGAAACTTCTTCAAGTAGGCTATCAATGGAACGTCATGACAAAAGAATCTACATCGACACCACCAGATGGTACAACATGAGTTTAAAATCTTTTAGAAAAACCAAAAAAAATAAAAAAGGATTGAAAATAGTAAAGATAAAAATCATCTAGTGAAAACCACTATGATGGTGCTTTGGACAGGTGCCATGATGAAAACCTAGAAATCAGGCATCATGTGTATAATCGAGCATCTATGTATGCCAGTTTAGGTGAAATAATCTCATCCCACCCATAATAAAGCCAACATTTTGTCCATCTCAGCCATAATAAATCCATTCATCCATGAACCATTTATCCAATCCATTTTCATCTATCTACATCCATAGTCCAAATTATCTAGATCTTGATGAAAGTTTGGTGCACACTTTACACTTTCTTATGATAAAAATATTTACATGGGTCATTTCCATTGATCCTATCCCACCCAGTAGTATTTGAGGTATGCAACATTATCCAAATGAGCATCCTTTTTTTAAACACTTTATCTTATTGCAAAATAATCCTTGGCATCCTTTGCATGCTTTCCATATCCATCCATCCATACACCTATCTGAGCATCCACACATAACATTCCATAGATTGCTAGACACTGGGGGAAGATATTTGCATCTTGCTTTAAGAATAAATCTTGATCTATATCCTCCAACTTATGTGGTGATCTGAACATTAGAAAACATCAAATCAAATTGGTCAAAACATTTGTGAAAAAGATTCCAAATCACTAGCCCATGGCACATTTTGATGAGAAAACATTCCTTATCAAGCTTCATCTTTCATCGAACATCAATCCAAAAAATTATTATTAGTCACATCTATTTTTCATGTCGACGTCACATCAAAACATTCAAAATAATTTTGTTTGAAATCAAGCTTCAAAATCCCGATCAATTGACTCCAATCAACCCATCATCATCTTAGGGATATCTTTCCCAATCCTTGTGTTGCTTAACACTATCCTTGCATTATTGTGCATCATCGACAATGTTATCATCATCAATCCTAATCAATCAATCCTTGCATTGTTGTCCATCCTCAGCAATGTTATCGTCATCAATCCTACTCAATCAAATCCTTCCATCGATTTGATCAGTCAACAAAAAAATCCCAAAAAGAGCACTAATATCATCACACATATCCATATCCAAATCATCAAAATCATGCAAAAATAAAAAAACATTCAAAACATATCAAAAAACCAAAAGCATCCATACAAATTAGAAAAATACCAAAAACATGGTATCCGAACTACATCATCTTTGAGCTTAAACATAGGAAATGCTAATCTTTGATCAGCCCCCGAGACATCAAAATACAAAAACATTAAAAAAAAAAAATCCAAAAACATTCATAAAATATAAAAAACCCCAAAACATTCAAAAAATAAAAAATTAAAACATTTGTAAAATCTTGAAAAACCCCAAAAATAGCCTCAAAATATTTCAAAACATCAAAAACATCCAAATATTTGAAAAAATCCATCCATTATGTTTGACTTTCACTCAAAATAATCAATCATCCATAATAAACTAATCATTACCTTCATCCTTTGGTAAAAAAAATAGAAACAACCACAACAATTAGCAAAAGAAAACTTCAAATGTAAAATCAAAATCATAGAAACAAACCTTTAAAACAAAATCAAACTCTTGATCATTTTTCAGAAATGTCAACAACCTATCAATCAACTTATCAACTCATCATCATCCTATACAATGCATGTCCTAGGATATATTGTTCTGACAATGGGCATCATTTTGGATATCACTTTGGATTCTTATCCTATCAAAACAAATCCCTTTGGCTAGAGATATGAAGAACATTGACTTGTTTGTGTACTTGATCTTTTCTTTTGATTTATCTTATTGTGCTCATTCCAATGACCTCTCGATGATGTCTACTCAAAACAATTTAGAGAGAAAGGAATGGGGAAATGATCATTATCCTCTTGTTTGTTGTGCTTGTTGGACATTCTTGTAATATAACTTGGAAAATACTTGCTTTGTTAAGTACGTCCTAGCAAGGTTTCCATATGTCAAGTGTGAACAAGAATTTACTCCTATCTATTTGTCGAGTCAAATTCCATCACACTAGGTACAACGCCATCTTGGTTCTTTATACCTTGATGCATCATATCTACATTTGTAATCAAGCATAAGGTAAGTAGCCATTTTAAAATACCAATTATTGATAAGAAAATCATCCATCATCATCTCTAATAAAATTTCATAAGATCATGGACTTGTTGGATCCTCTTGTCATCATTACATTTCTTCTTTCTTTTCTCTGCGCTATCATAACATCACCAATGCATCCATATTTCATCCATCTTACATCCACAAATAATTAGCATACATAAATCTCATAATCATAGCAAATTGCATCATCCATCTCATCCATCTCACATGCATTACATCATCATTTTAAGTTGTTTAGGATACATAGATTGGTTATTCTGAGCATCTTAAAATCATCTCATTTGCATCATCATAACCATCCATTTTTTAGCCTCTTTATCGTGACATCGACGCTCAAATTGAATATTTCACTTGATATGTCAAGGGGGCAATGTACCAGTGTACTTTCCATTGGGGCATCTAAAAAAATTAGACAATTTTTGAATTTTGACCGTGGTAAGTTTATTCTTCGAACCAACGCAACAAGTACATTACTTCAAAGAGTGGAAAAATGTAGACATGAAAAATTGACATCATGCATCTAATCCATATTCACTAATTCCATGGTGTCCTTAATCATCTCTTTATCATCATATTCATCTCTTCAATTAAATAAATCAAGTTTATTTAATTACTCTTCTAAAGTTCTTCATTTAATTCAATAAATCAACCTTATTTAATTAAACCACTAACATCATTCCCTTTATCTAAATAAATCAAAACATTTATTTATCTAAATCAATCACTTTTCATCTCTTTTTAATCCATAAATATAAGTCAAAAGTCAAAATCACCTAAACCCTCATTAATTTAATACTTGTATTCTCTAAATTCACTTGCACATGAAAATGCATTTAAATAATTTATTAAAATCTTTATTTATTTTCAACTTGGCATCTTCGAGGAATATTCTCCAAGTTTGAAATCTCCCCCCAAATTGACATGTACATCCAACAAAGCATTTAAGAGGTCTCTTGCAAAGGTCAAACTTAGCATTTAACTCCCAAATTCAAATTTCAAATCTCCCCCTCTTTGGCACATTGACCAAAATGTGCTCATTCCTCAACCTATCACAAGTTGACAAGTGGCTCTTTCCTATTGGTGTATCTTTAGTCCCACATCCTCCATGTTTGGCATTCTTTTATCCTTCTTGGCTATAAATAGAGGCCTCCTCTATTGCCTTAATCCTCCACAACTTCACAATCTTAATAGCATTTTCATATCATTTTCATCATGGATCTTAGGATAGGATTGGGAAAGGGCTTCTTTCCACATCGAAGAAGCACCAATACACTATGAGATAGAGTTTGCATCATGTTTTTATATGCTTTTTCTTGGTTTCATTGTTTATCTTGTTTTCAATATGAAACATGTTAGATTATTTCATAGAGATGTTTGAATATGTTCTTCGTTTTAACCAATAACCATGCTAATGTGTGTGCTAGGTTTTTAGAATTTTTAAAATTTCACCATCAACAATAACATGGGTCGATGTATCTAATGTGGCCTTTCTAGCTGTAATAGGTAAAGTGAGATCACACCAAGTGGTTGTTCTCCTGCATTGTCAAATCATTTAATAGATAGAGTCTGGTTGAATTTTTTATTTATCCACACCAAGCCTATCCAAAAGAGTCACACTACACACATTAATGGAAGATCCAATGTTGATAAGGGTTTTCTTTATCATTTTCTTTTATATTGTGATATTATTATTAAAGCTTCATTTTGTTTTTTCACTTCCAGAGGAGGGAGCTCACTTTGGTGGAAAACAACGTCAGCATTTATTCCTTAAATCATGGCTTCTATGTCATTCAGTTGCACATTAGAAGGGATAGGAAATTGTTGTAAATCAATTTGAATGATATTATGGTAGTAAGGGGATGCTTTAATAAGTTCCCACAATGATATCTTAGCAGGAGTATTCTTAAGTTGTTCAACAAGATCATACTCCTTTCCACTTTGTGCAAGAAAATGACAGGGGCAAGGAAAGATAGGATTAGGAAATGGGAGGGATGTTGGGGTTCGTTGTCTTGGTTGCATATTGTTTCTAGTGTTATATGTATGAGCAATGGTATTATGACTTGACTTCTGCAAAACATTATTCTTAGTTGGGTAAAGGATAAGTTTGGGTTTGTTTTGAGTTTGAGGATTGTGTGAAGGTGGGTAAATGATGAGTTGAAGTAGAATAATATTAACAACCCTTAGTGAGTGAGAGACTAATGTTTCCTCATCATCTTTTTCTAAGGACACTATAACATTATTGTCAATGTTATCCTTTTCTTACACCATGATATCCTCCCTAGGAGGAGATTTTTTAGAACTACAAACCAAATGTTCTTGCTATTGAAAGATTGGTTCTTCTAAGATACCTTCATCACAAGTATGGGAATGATCAATGGTTGGATTTTCTTGATTACCAATAGTGTGGATATTAGGAGAATGCTTTATTTGATTTTACATTTTCTCTAAAGTCTCATCCTCTTGTGCCATGCTATGTACCCTAGTAGGAGATATTGTAAGATGTTCATCACATTTCGTGGTTATATTTTGTGAAGTAGCTTCATCACAAATAGGGGAGGCATCAAGAGAAGGACAGCTATGATTTTATGATTACCAAATATATATTTCAAAATGGTAGGAGCATTAGGGAAGGGAGGAAAAAGAGTCTCATGGCTCTCAATAAGTACATCTTCTAACACCAACCTATCCTCTTCCTCATCAAGGAGGAATATTAGGAGAAGGAAAATTTTGATGGTCATGGCTATCTATGATATCATCCTCTTTCACTAAAACATTCTCACAATCAAGGGATGAATGGAGACTAGGTAAGGTGATGTTTAGAAATGTTTATATGAACTCATCTTCTTGTTTCCTAATATCTTCTAAAGGGGGGGAGGAGAGGGACAATCAAGACTATCAATTCTTGTATCTTCTTTCACCAAGATACCTTCATCACTAATAGGAGAGGTATCAAGGGAGAAGAACAAATATGATTGTTAAGATTGTCTACACTTGGATCCTCTTGTGTTGTGAAACTCTTAAAAATATGGTAGATACTACGAGGGTATACAACATGCTTATCAAAGGTTTTACTTTGCTTTCCTAGATTATTCACATGAGTAGAGAAAAGAGAATCATACAAGCCATTTTGATATTCTAGAAACACTAAATTCTTTAAAATAACACATGCTAACATGAGAAAGTAATCTATCTAAAATATGTAATGTTTCTAAAATGTAAACAAATGTCCTACAAATATGAAACTTTTGATACCAAAATCATTTTTGAAATGCTTTAAAAACGAATTCACTACATGGATGTTTTTACCTAGATACATAAAATAATGTTACCAAAACTTTTCAAACTTATACTATATGTTGCTAAAAAGCTTAGGAAACACATAAATGAGGTTTTTAATGTCTTAAAAGGTACCTTAAAATCTAGAATGGAACTAATTCACCTAGAATGGAAAATGAGTCCCAGTTAGGGTTTTTTCAAAAAAAATAGAAAATTTCAATTATCTTTTATACTTTTATGTTGTATGACCTGAAGACTAAATGCAAATGTAGACTTTCAATGATTTTCAATGAAATTAAATGCAAAAATGCAAGGTATATGAGATTTAACTAATGAAAATTTTGAAACCCTAGAATGTAAATTAACCATTGCAAATCCTAATGTAATGTTAATGTAGGAAAAATCTTAGATGATGATGGACTCCAAATTAGCAAAGAAGGTATTTTAAAAATAGGTTCACTAGAATGGAACCTATGAAAAAGGGTGGTGGAATGAATGTTCATGTATTCACACCCACTTTCAAAGAGATTCCACTCAAGGATAACCCTCGAGATCTTAGTGAAAAAGAGAAAGAGATCTTGCAATAGGGTTGTCCTAGTGATTGAATATCATCTAATGAGGGGTTCACAACCAATTCCACACTTGGAAAAGACAATAAAATGCAAGATGTAATTAAAAACACTAATTCAATGCAATGACCTATGAAATGGTGTACAAATGCAAATAAACGGAACAAAAAAGTAGAAAGATGATTTGTGTGCACCTGGAAACTTGATGATGATTGGAAATAGCTCTAAAATTCTATAAAACATCAATTTTTGACCTACTACGGCCCATTCACCATTTTGGATGAATCAGTCCTAGTTTTGGAATTCTACATAGGAGCAAGTTTTAGGAAAATGGGTATCCAAATATGCAAAATTCTCTTAAAAAAAACCTAGTGTGTGACTCATTCGCCACATGTTGTGAATGAGTCCAGTTTAGATTTTCTAGAAATTCAAAGTCTAAATTTGTTCTTCTCAATCTTCTCAATATGCTTCTCTAGGTTTATGTATTCAAAACTCTAATTTTCAGGCTATAGATGACCTTTTAGTGAAGATTATGACCTTAGAAATGAGGAGACAACTCCAAAAAGCTTGTAACCTAATCCTTGAGTATCTTCAAGTCTTCAAAGCACCTATATCTATAATTACACAAAGATAGAGAGAGAAAGTGTTGATTATTGGGGAATAGGGGTTTTCCTTGGTCAAACCCCTTCTAGGTAATTAAACCAAATGATGATACAATGAAATGAACACATGAAACATGAATCAAAGAACATGAATCATGGACAATAATACCTTGAATGATTCCTTGTGAATAATGTCTTGTAAATCAACAACTGAACATGAAATGACATGAATGATGTAGATCTTGATCTTTGACAATGGGAATAGAACAATGCTTGATCTTGGATCTTCAATGATACAACACAAAACTAGCTCAATAACATGCTTGATTCTTGATATGCTTGGAATGGTGATGGATCTTGGATTTCTGCAAATAGTTGATGAAGAATATTACACTTGAATGGCTTAGAAGTAATCTTGAAAGCTATCTCGATGACCTTGTGAAGAATTGGAATGCTTAACTATTGCTTGCTTGACTTGATAACATGAGTGCATTATGAAATAATAATTCAAAATGTTTTTTATATAGGAACTCCACTCAAATGACTATTAATTTGATCCCAAAGGCTGACATATGAGAAATTTGAACTAAAAACCCACTTTTCTCATTCAAAACCTTAAAAATAGGCCAAATGAGACTCATTCACCATCGTAGGTGAATGAGTTCCACCTGGATGGGACTCATTCAACCAAGGTGGTGAATGGGTCCCACAAGGGCTATTTTTAGTGCTAAAGTGTTGGGGAGTCAAGAAATTAAGCTTATATATTGATTGTCATATTTTTTAATCAAAATATGCCTTTGGATGTACAATACAAGGCCATAAGGGCCTATTAATGATGATATAAAGGTTATAAATGCAAGAAGGTCTAAAATTCAATGTGAAAGTGTAATTAAATACAATTTACAACGCTAAATTAAGGAAAATTTTGGTCTGTTTAGCTTAGAAGGGCCCTAAATCCCATGTGAATGTGTAAAACACATTACAACAGTAGATTAGGTCCACCTTAGTTTACAAGCCTTCTAAATTTAATATGAAGGTGTAAATAAATACACTTTACAACATTAAATTAAGGCAGAGTTAGGTTTTTTTGGCTTAAATGGTCCATAGACCTAATGTGGATTTGTAAAACACATAATAACACTAGATTAAGGAGATATCAAGTCCAATTTATCATTATTTATTCCCAAATCAAGAAAAAGGAAAAAAAAAATCATTGTTCCTCTATATATCTAATTTCATTCAAGAAATGAGATCCACAAAAAGAATTGACTTACAACCTATGGTAGATGGAAATGTGGATGTGTCTACACTTTGACCAAAAGAGCTACAAAGAGAGAAATCCAATTTCACACTTTATGCACTCAAAGAAACCTTAGATATTTTCACCCAATAAAGGATGGAAAAGATCTGATAATAAGATATCCTAGGATATGATTTGAAATTAGGAAAGAGGGTTTACCACCAAGTATAGCCTTGGAAAAGAAAATGTTTGAAAACGCAATGTGATATGAAAAAAATGCTAAACGACGTAGAAAGATAAATTAAATGCAATAGAAAACTATGAAACTAGAAATTTGCACTTGGGAAACTAAAGGAGGTAGAATGAAGGTCTTCAATCTAAAAAAATCTACTATTAATGCTAATTTGGATTCATACACCAGTCTAGGCAAATTAGTCCGGTTCGAGAAAAATGTGTCAGAATAGATTTCTACCAAAAGGGTATCTAGATCTATAAAAACTTTCTTTAGGCCTATACAGTGGAACTCATTCACCAATAGTAGTGAATCAGTCCAGTTCTACTTTTTTGGAAATTCTAAAGTGGATTTTTTTTCTCTTAGTGTTCTCTACTCTATTTTACTAATTTTTAGGTTTGAATCTATAGAGTTCCAACTATAGACTTTCTCCAAGCCTCTCATAGATGTGATGGAAACTTTAACGTCTTGACAACCTTTCTCCACCTTTACTTCTTGGTAAATTTGTAGCCTAGCCTTGAAAATCACACACAAGAAGAGATAAAAATGTTGTGGGATTAGGGAATAGGGGTTTTCCTTGGTCAAACCCCTTCTTGGTAATTAAACCTTGAAATAGAATGAAATATGGAAAGAGAATGATGAATGAACAAAAGATAATGTTACAACTCACAAGACCCTTATACTAAGATGCCACAAGCATGCAAGTAATGGCTCCAATGGATGTAGAATTGCAATCTAGCTTGATGTTGATATATCTTGAATGTAATGCTTTCTTGAAACACAAAACCCTACACAAAAATTGTTAGCTTTAACATGATGCACATAATCTTTGACATGATGAAAGACACTTGAATAATGCTCTTAAATACTTGATAATTTTCTCTTGAAATGCCTTGAATTATCTTGTGAACTCTCAAATGCTAGGTATGAATACTTGAATGCTTGGGGGGTGAAAATGAGTGAAAAAACCTTCTATTTATACTCAATTATGTCATAATTCATGAAATTACAACAATATAGGATGACCTTATATCTTGGAGAATAAAAACCCACCGGAAATTTAAATAAAATTTTAATTTTGAGTTGAAGGGGGCTCATTCGCCACCCTGGGAAAATGGGTCCCACCTAAGGGGACTCATTCACCCATAATGGTGAGTGAATCCCACCTTAGGAATTTGAGGTGGGTTCTTGATATTTTGATGTTTTAAATGCCTTTTGTTGGGATTATTCTTAAAAATAAACATAAATAAGGTCTATGGATGTGAAATGGGGCCAATTAAAGCACAAGAAAGCCCAATTATTAATTAAAATCCTAGAGAAATGTGAAAGTGTGTTACAACACTTGAGAACACTCCAAATAAGGCAAGAAATGTGTTGATTATGCTTAGCTACTTTATAAAACCCTAGAAAAGCATGAAAGTGTGTTAGAACTCTTCACAACACTTTTGGAAAGCACCATTAAAATTCTATCAGTTCACAAGGGTCCAAGACCTAATGTGAATGTGTTATCCACATTGAAACACTAAATCAAGGCAATATTTAATCCAAAGTCATAAGGAGGGCCCAAAGGATGAACCTACTTCAAACTCGCACTAAGATAAACCAATGCACATCAATAGGGGTTCAAATGAAAAAATTCTAGCTAGACGAGACAACAATAATCAAGAGGGGTGAGGGTATGCATAGGATCATCATGGAAAAAATAGCCCTTAAGTAGAGAAAAATTTAGAAAAATCAGAGTTAGGCAACTTGATGTAAAAATTTGAATAAGTTATCTATATTATTTCAAAAAATATGTAAGAATAGAATCTATAGAAAATTGAATGTAGTTTCTAAACTACTAGGTTTATTTTATTTTTTTTAATCTATTTGGTGAAAATTTGAAATTTCAATGCAATAGTACTTAAATTTTAGGGAAAAAATAAGAAGTAGGTGTCTATCTGACCACCCTAGCCACAATAAAAGGATAATATTTTTTATAATATTTTAGATATAATTAGAGGACTCATGTCCCAATGTGATACATTTTTTTGTAGTTTTTTTCCAAGTAAACAATTAATTATTAAATTTTTATTAAATTTTTTAAAAAATATAAAAAATTGTATATCTGACCACCTTCACTTGGTCAAAACTTCCTGAATTTTTTTTTTTTAATCCTCTATTATGCAAAGCATAGAATGTGATGCATGTTTCGAATTAAAAAAATGTGATACCATTTGAAAGCTATATATGTGTTTCAATCAGCCTATCTGGCTGAGTACAATGGACACTACGAGGGGAATGAATTAGTGTTCATACACAAATTTTCACTTTATAAATGCTTTTTCAAACTTGAATTTAGTAAAAAATATGCAATAATTAAATAGACAAAAGTATAAACTAAACATATGTACAAGCATATGACACAATGATATTTCCTGAGTGGAAACCCTCCTTAGGAATAAAACCACTTGGAAAATGCCTCACTAGCTTATTTGAACCTCATTGGTTATAGAGCGCACTTCACTGGAAATAAAAAAGAAATGATGCCTCACTGGCTATTTGTATGTCTCACTGATAGACTTTTCAATGCCTCATTGGCTAAACTTTACTATTCACAAACATCATTTGAATTTCATACACAGAGTATCATATATGTTTCTCTCTATAATATCCTATGATCTTGTATCACTTAAGATTCAAAGGAATAAGTTAAAGTATAACATAATTGATCAATTTCACAAAGCACTGAATGTTCTTATCCAAACATCTTTTCAAATATCGATCAATAAAATTCCATTTACCAATTAGAGAAGAATATTTCTTTTCTTCTCAACACAACACACAATTTTCCTTTCACATAGTACATGTAATTTTCAACATCTTTTAATAGGAATAGAACCGACAACTCCATAACCACCTATCATAGTTTATGCACTAGAAAATGATTCTATAAATAGTAACTTCCTTTAATAGTTTATGTACATTATAACAATCCCAACAATAGCCAAATGATTTAAAAAATACATAACAAATAAAAAATACATATTGAATCATAGAACCTATTACAACAATTTTCATTGTAATGCTCGAGTCCAGGGTAACATGTTTCCTTCCAAACCTATTATCCCATGTCAATATCTTCAATTCCCTAACTGTTTCAGGTCATGCTCTAGCCTGAGCTCAAGGGCTTTTATAAATCTTTTCTATTATAGAGTGTTTACCTTTATAAGCCTAATGGATAAACTAATATATCATAATAAGATGACCAAAACAACTATAAAATGAAATATATCTCACAATGCTTAATGTAGTTAGTGTTGAATACCATGTGAAAGAAACAAATACACTAGCTCATCAAGCCTTTTTAAACCTTTGTCTATGCATGAAGTCTAAATGAATTTAGACTTGTCAACTATAATCATCACTTCTAATAGCTTGAGAACTTTGCACCAATCTTCATACCTTGTAGACAATGTGATCAAAGTATTGCACCTTTAATACCAAACCAAGAAATATGTTTGACATTAATGCCAAACACAAAGTTCCAATGGAGTCAACAAAATCCACCTTTGGCATTGATGTCAAATACCCTGAAACCAAGTGCCAAATATACCTATTCAAGTCATCACTAAAAGAGATCAACAATCAACTACAAAAATTGTTAACACAACCATTGATATCATTATATTCAAGGTTCCATAGAAAACACATGTAGTCTCCAAAACCAAACTAATATCCTAACACTATCATATGCTCACAAATGATAACATGCATCCAAAATGAAATTGAATGCAATGCATATCAAATCAGCAACTTTGCACATAACTATTTACTTTCTCCCCCTTTTGACAACAACACCAAAGGCTAGTGTCAACAAAGTTAGGAGAATATTGTCCGAAAAACCATATAGCACTACCCAAGCAGGTATGCATTATGCACTATAAAAAAAGTAACCGGGACATGAATGAACCAAGGAAAGCATAAAGATACTATCAATAACTATTACCTCACCATGACTAATCTTACCCACTGCCCTAAGCATGTATGCAAACTATTCAAGGCACCATATACCAAGTTCATAAAAAAAGTTCACTAACTATGCAAAATCAGTTACCAAGTCAACAAAACAAAGAAAAACTATGTAAATTGTGAAAATATTATTACCAACATGAATAACCAAGTACCAAGCATCAACTATGTAATTCTCAAGAAGGTTTGTCACTTGCAAGCTAATGACTATGAAATCTTTGAAAAAAATAGCATCTATAGTATCAAAAATTGTATGAGCTTCTCCCCTTATTTTGAAATAACAAAAAAAACAAAATTCTCAAGACTCTTGCAAATCTCTTTCAAGCATACTACTGTCATAAAACATGACAGTGTTCAACATCTATCACAATGTCACAAAAAATCTACAGAAGCTTAAATCACACTGTGAGAAAAATAAATCTCAAGAAACTCTTATCAATTAGCCTTGCTCCCCCTAAACCTATGCAACCAAAGAGATCAATTGTTATCCCTTTTCTAGAACATGGGATGCAAGACAACGGATAGTCAAGAATACCATTAAATTCATGATCACATGTATTGTTCATTATTTATGTACTATGTAAAGGATGACTATGAATACCACTATCCCAAGTATCATTAGTTCATCAACTTGACACTTCGAAACACATTAATAATTTCATTCATATCAACAAGATAATAACATCTTTTGAACATTTGCGATGAATTCCAAACACAAAAACTTCTTGTACTATTGTCATACTTTTAAGAGCACTGTGTTACACAACGTAGTATCACTATCAAAAACATTTTCACATGTTGTTGTCATGCATTAAATGATATCATATGCTATCACAAAGAACACCATGACTGAAATCAAACTATTTTCCTAATGTTACTATAATCAAGGCTTCCCTATTGTCTACCTTGTAAACTTGTAGTAAGAGTGTAACTCTACAAACATCAAGAACATCTTCAATAACATGATCAAAATAGAAAGATTCATTAACCAACCATAGAGATCATTGCAACTCTTTCTCAAGCATTTACACCATTCTAATGTACTATGACCACCATAAAAGGGTATGTGCAGGATCATCATGGAAAAAAAAAGCCCTTAAGTGGTGAAAAATTTAGAAAATTCAGAGTTAGGCAACTTGACATAAAAATTTGAATATGTTATCTATATTATTAAAAAAATTGGTAAGAATAGAATCTATAGAAAATTGAATGTAGTTTCTAAACTAATAGGTTTATCTAAAAAAAAAACAAAATCTATTTGGTGAAAATTTGAAATTTCAATGGAGTAGTACTTCAATTTCAGGGAAAAAGTAAGAAGTAGGTGTCTTTATGACCACCCTAACCACAATAAAATGATAATACTTTTTTATAATATTTTAGATATAGGTAGAGGACTCATGTGATGATGTGATGCATATTTTTTTGTAATTTTTTTCTAAGTAAATAATTAATTATGAATTTTTTATTACAAATTTTAAAAAATATTAAAACTTGTATGTCTAACCACCTTAACTTGGTCAAAACATCATGAACTTCATTTTTTTAAAAATCCTATAGTATGTGGAGTATAGAATATGACACATGTTTTAGATTCACAAAATGTGATAATGTTTGAAAGCTATAGATATTTTTCAATCATCCTATCAATTAGGACTTTAGTCGTAATTCAAATAGAAAATGAATAATAATTATTTATTAAATTCAATGTAAAGAATAATTTATATTGGTGGAAAACTGAGAATCTCCTTTAAAAACATTTTTCATTTCATCAATTTTGGGTAAAAAAAAGTCATCAACCACATACCCTACACATACCCAAAACCACTATCATCATCCTAATATTTAATACAAGCCAATATTATAATGACCAAATATCTTGCAAGTTTAACATGCACTTTCTTGCAGAAATGTTGTTTGATAACTCACAAAGGAGGGATACTCAATAAAGCAATAATAACAAATCAAAAGCAAATCAATAACACCAAGATCACTATCATGTCAGCATAGACATTTACTATTGATGTTCAAGGAACTATCTCACCAAGACTACTCTTAGAACATAAAGCATGCATGTCTTTATGAAGGTTCATATTGGCACTCAACAAGAGCATAAACTTGTTGATCATCAAATAAAGAACTCATATTCTACTAGCAAAGAGCATTGTTATGGATTATCAAATTTTAAATGACTATAGGAGAGTACAAGAATGAGAACTCTTAAAAATACTAACTGTCATTGTATTGTACATAATTTTACTTATAACTTTATTATCTACTCTAGACACTAAAAAAATAAATACTAACCTACTCCCCCTTATTGCATGCATTTCTTTAAGTACTCAAAGATGTTTATTGTGTAGCATGCACAAGATTAGGTCCTTTCTCTTCTGTTCTTTTCTTTCTTCTCCAAACCTCCAAAGGCCATTTCTTTTGCTTGTCCAATGTGCTTAATACTTCATTATATATAATTGATCTTATAGGATTACTCTAACAATAATGCTATTTATGTCTAACACTATTGCATCTATAACATATAATTTTCTTAGAAGAATAATGATTTCTATTTCTTGAATTTCTATAATTATATCTTCCATGCATCCAACAATTTCTTGCTAGATGGCCAACTTTATTACAGTTATAGAAACATTATTATAACCTTGATTTTATAGGCTATAAGAACTTTTATCATTAGTCCATCTAAAAAAATTCTTGTATGAAATCTACAATCCCTTGCTCTATGACCATATTTATGACACAAATAACAATAACCATGAAATTGAGAGTAATTGTACATCATTCAATGATTTTGTTTGATAGGTGGAGGCCATGAGATTTTATTTGTTCTTGTTCTTTCAACATCAATAGTTTTCTCTTCTAATTTCTTATTTTCATCACTTTTTGAAGGTGCAACAGTATAGCTTAAGTCTATTTTCTTCCTTGGAGTATTTCTAACCTTAAAATTTTGTCCTTTCTCATTTGTATATACAAAAACTATTTCAATTTTTGACTCTTTTCAACTTGAAGAGGTTTGTCCTATTTCATATCCTATACCATTAGGATCACTAGAATGTTTTTTCTTACATAACATATCATCTAGTCCATTAATACTTTTCTCAAACTTCTTATACTTTTCTAATTGAATCTTGTGATCGTCAAAATCTTTCTTTAAAGCAACAACTTCTCCTTCAAGTTTATGACACTCAAGAGTTTTGAAATCCAAGTAATATTTTGTAACTTCAACTATCCTCTTCATCTCCTCAATCTCTACTTTCAGATTTAATATTATGTTATCTGAATCATTAGAACAATTTAATAGAGAATTATTTTCTACACTCTTTTTCAAAAAATAAAGTTCATCCTCAAAAATTTTACACATTTCTTCTTTAGCTTTCAACTTGAATCTATTTTCTTCTTCAATATTTTTCCTTTCTTCCATTTGAATCTTGAGTTTCTTGTATTGTCTTTCAAGTTTACTAATCATATCTAGAGCAAAGGAAAGCTCTCCTTCAAAATTGACTATTCCTTCATGGTTACTACCACACTCTTCTATATCTGATTCACTCATATTTACAATGAATTCATCAAAACCTATATCAAACACCTTGTGTCTTTTATAAAATTGTTCTTATTACAATTTAAATAATCAATTAAAAAGAACTTTTCTTGAGACATGGCTTCAATAAACATGCCAATAGTTGTTTGATTATATTTTTGCTTGACACTAGTGTTTTTATTTTGACCTCTATTTCTTTTACACTTAGCCATGACAAGTACTCCATGACCAAGGATCCTATAAGATGTTAAGGCTTAACTTACAAGGGTTTGTCTCTAATACCACTTGTTAGAGTACAATTAACACTAAGAGGGGGGTGAACCAGTGTTCATACACAAATTTTAACTTTACAAATTCTTTTTCAAACTTGACTTTAGTAAACAATATGCATTAATAAAATAGACAATAGTATAAACTAAACATACACAAGCATATGACACAATGATATGTCCTAAGTGGAAACCATCCTAGGGAATAACACCACTCAAAAAATGCATCACTGACCTATATGAACCTCACTAGTTATAGAGTGCCTCACTAGCAAAACACTTTACTATTCATAAACATCATTTGAATTTCATACATAGAGTATCATCTCTATTTCCCTCTATAATATCCTTTGATCTTGCATCAGTTAAGATTCAGAGAAAAAAGTTAAAGTATAACATAATTGATCAATTTCACAAAGCACTGAATGTGCTTATCCAAGCATCTTTTCAAATAGTGATCAACGAAATTCCATTTTCCAATCTGAGAAGAATATTTATTTTTTCGTCAACACAACACACAATGAGCCTTTCACATAGTACATGTAATGTTCAACATATTTTAACAGGAATAGAACCAACAACTCCATAACTACCTATCACATTTTATGCACCAAAAAATGATTCTCTAAACAACAACTTCCTTTAATAGTTTATGCACATTATAACAATCCCAACAACAACCAAATGATTTAAAAAAATACATAACAAATAAAAAATGCATATTGAATCATAGAACTTGTTATACCAACTATCATTGTCATGCTTGAGTCCATGTTGGCACATTTCCTTCCAAACCTATTATTCCATGTCAAGATTTTTGATGCCCTAACGATTTCAAGCCATTCCCTAGCCCAAGCTTGAGGGATTTTACAAATATTTTATGCTATATAGTGTTTACCTTTATAAGCCCGATGGATAAACTAATATATCATAATAAGATGACCAAAATAACTATCAAATGAAATATATCTCATAATTCTTAATGTAGTCAATGTTGACTACCTTATGAAACAAACAAATACACTACCTCATTGACCTTTTATAAACCTTTGTCTATGCATAAAGTCTAAATGAATGTAGATTTTCCAACTATAATAATGACCTCTAATAGCTCAAGAACTTTGCATGTTTATCTTCATACCTTGTAGATAATGTAATCAAAGTATTGCAACTTATATACCAACCCAATTAATACATTTGACATTAATGCCAAACACAAAGTGTCAGTGGGGTCAACACTATCAATTAGGACTTTAGTCATAAGTCAAATAGAAAATGAATAATAATTTTTTATTAAATTCAAAGTAAAGCATAATTTATATTGGTGGAAATATTAGAATCTCCTTTAAAAACCATTTTTGTTTCATCAATTTTGGGGGTATGTGCAAGATCATCATAAAAAAAATAGGCCTTTAAGTGGCAAACAATTTTAAAAAATTAGAGTTAGGTAACTTGACGTAAAAATTTGAATAAGTTATCTATATTATTTCAAAAATATGTAAGGATAGAATGTATAGAAAATTGAATTTAGTTTCTAAACTACTAGGTTTTTGGTTTTTTTTTAAATATATTTGGTGAAAATTTGAAATTTCAATGCAATAGTTCTTAAATTTTAGGGAAAAAATAAGTAGGTGTATGTCTGACCACCTTAACCACAACAAAATGATAATTTTTTATAATATTTTAGACATAAGTAGAGGACTCATGTCTAGATGTGATGCATATTTTTTTATAATTTTTTTCCAAGTAAATAATTAATTATGAATTTTTTATTACAACTTTAAAAAAATATAAAAACTCGTATTTCTGACCACCTTAACTTGGTCAAAACTTCATGCAATTCAATTTTTTATTTTTTCAATCCTATAGTATGTGAAGCATAGAATGTGATGCATGTTTTGGATTCCAAAAATGTGATACCGTTTGAAAGCTATAGATGTTTTTCAATCAGCCTATCAATCAAGACTTTAGTCATAATTCAAATAGAAAATGAATACTAATTATTTATTAAATTCAAAGTAAAGCATGATTTATATTGGTGAAAATCTGAGAATGTTCTTTAAAAACCCTTTTCATTTCATCAATTTTGGGTAAAAAAAGGGTCATTAGACACAGACCCTACAAATACCCATCATATCACCACTTTTTGGCAGATCATGATCCTACACATACCATTAGGTAAAAAAATTTATCAACCACATAGCCTACACATACCCATCATGATCCTACACATACCATTATCAAGCCCCTAGGATCAACATCCCATGGAAAACCAACATAAGCATAAAAGAACACAGATGAAAATTATAAAGAACAACAACAAGGCCAATCATACACTGCCAAAGATGAAAAAGAGAAAGGAAAAGAAGAAGATAGAATCTAATCAAGCTTCAACCATTTTTCCATCCTGATGTGGATTAGATCTAGGTTGTTTGTCTGAAAAACACATGCTCACTTTGAGGAGACAAAAATCTTGGCTGTCCATCAACTAAGAAGTCCTAAAAAGGTGAGAAACATACACTCATGGCTAGTATGGACTCACACACATGTAGGTGGCTACAGGGAAATTCATGCCTCAAATTGGGCTTCCAACTCAACCATAGCAAAGTTATAGCTCCCGATAAATTTAATAAAGTGCCACAAAAATGACTTTTTGAGCTTCATGAGACAAGAAAAACTTTGTATTCCTGGAGCTCATGAAAAAATGTGATGGCTCCATGGGCTTGCAAGTTGTGTTATGCACGGTAGCCATATAACAACAAATGCAACATGAAAAATGAAAGGAATGTTAAAAGGATTCTTGCTTAGTTCATGCAAGGGCTTTAACTTAGGGAACATTGTGCCTAATGTCTCCAAGAGAGGACCAATTGGTCAAAGAATAGAAAATTCACAACTTAGGAGATGTAGTGTGTCACATCAAGCCACTTAGAGGAATGTAATATGCAAAGAAAGATCATGCTTCTAAAGGACATCACACCCAATTTCATCCAAAAAGTGGAAAATGCATTGTATGAAGTTAGAAGGATACACTAAGAACCAAAAAAATGCAAAAGAATAATGACAGTGTATGCCCCCACTTTAAGGGAATTGTTGAACACCATACTATGAGAAATTATGTTAAAGTAGAAAAATGAAAAATGAAAACAAGAAAGAAGATATAAGAGCCATATTTTAAATCCCTATGCCAAGTCATTTGTTTCTAAGTGAGGTTGCATCATGCGAGAGAAAAAGAAAAGAGAGAGGTTTGCCACAAAATGAAAACACCAAACACATAAGGGATCTATGGATTTGGGGTCAGTATGTTCATTGCTGCAATATATATATTAAAGAGATCAGAACTATCATTATCCCCCAAATACACATAGAACTAGAAGAATGACACAAAGAGAGAAAAACAAAGAAAAACCTTTTTTTTCAACATGGAAGATGCATAGGGTGTCTCGACGCCTTTCCAAGAACATCTCTTTTCTAATGATTGAAATAACCTCATTATTTTCCTTATTAATGATGTCATTCTTAATTGTTACTAACCTTCCTTAGAACTTGGGTTTCTTACAAAAACAAAAATATATTGTACATTAGCATGCTTCCTTCCCCTAAGCCTTTGATGATCAATCTAGATCTCATCACATTCTAATATATCATACACCTATATTTTAGTTTCTTTACCTATTGATTAGGTGGAAAATGTTAGGGCTTATGAAGATCGAGATAAACAACTAGAAATTTTTACACTAAATCACTACAATTCATGCAATTATGAGGATCAAAAGATATAAATAAAAATCATGAATTGGACCTAACTACTATAGAAACTATGAGGGGAGTTTTTAGAGCTCAAAGAGGTGCGTAACTTAATACAAGAAGCCTATTTTTAGGGCACAAATGACTCATTCTCCTTTAGTAGCAAATGGTTCCCTGCTAGGGTTTCTAAAATTAAGATCTTGGTTATTTTCCTTGATGTCTACAATCTCAAATTCCTAGTTATTAGCTCTCAAAAGCCCGTACTTAATTTTGTAGCTTCAATTCTTCTTTCTTGAACTTTGAAGATCAATCTTACAACTTGACAATTTTGAAATTTTTTCTCTAAAATTCTTATCCACTTGATCTTCAACCTATAAATCTACAAAAACACACTCAAAGAGAATTTTTTTTATTGTTAGTGAATATGGGTTTTCCCAAGTCAAAAACCTTGTAGGTAATTAAACCAATTGATGAAATAATGAAATTGAAGCATGAACATGAAATGATGCAATGTTGATACCTTGGAAGATGTCTTGGACGATAATTCTAGAATCTAACATGTAGTAGCCATGAATAATGTAGATCTTGATCTTGAACATATGTGAAAAATGATTCCAACAGATCTTCAATGCTACATGATGAAATGATCTTGAATTTCTACAATAAACTCTTGATAATCTACCTTGAAATGAATTTGAAAATTCTCTTGAAGTGCTTGAATTCTCTTGTGGAAGTACTCTTATGATAACTTGAACTTACTAGGAGAAACAATGTGAATTAACCCCTTATTTATAATAAATCAAGAGATTAACCCAAAAATTAAAAAACTTCAAGTCGACACAAGATTTTGAAACAAAAATTATTAAATTACCATCAAAATGAAATTCAAAAAGGGTGTCCTCATTAAGGAAGGACCCATTGACCACCTAGGGTGAATGAGTCCTGGCACTATTTTCCAAGACCTTGCCTTTAGGGAATGAAAGATCATTAAAAACCCATTTGAAATATGTTGATAAAGGGGGGTCCTTAGAGGGAGGACCCATTCAACACCTAGGTCGAATGGGTCCTAGCACCAATTTATAGGAACTTTATTTTTCCCAATTAAATGTTATGTATTTTTAATTATGGGTTTTGAGATAGATCTTCACGAGGTACCATAAATAAGGCTCAAATTTGAATTAAATGGGACAATCAACTCTAATTAACCACAATTAATTAAGAGATCCCTAGATAAGTGTGAAATTGTGTTACAACACTTAAATAAGGTATAAATTAAGTACATTTTATTAGAAGGGGGTCCAAGATCAATGTGAATGTGTTACAACACCTTACAAGATTAAACCTAGGAAAAATTAGGTTGATTCAATGAAAATTATTCCAAATCAAGTAAGGAAAAATGATACTTTTTCCATTACTAAATTTTTCCCCCTCTTTAGTGAGAGGATGAAACCATGTACAAAACTCACACTAATATAGGCATTGAAGACACTTAAGTATGTAGCAATAACAAAGCTACATAATCATACCCTGTGAAAGGCCAAGAAAAACAAAAATAAAAGGATCAAGCACAACCATTCCAACATAATGTAGAATGTGGTTGTTTGCTTGTAACATATGTTGCTCACTTTGGGGTAGTGGAACCTCAGTCACTCCACTAGGTGAGTTATCCCAATTGGGTAGAAAATGAGAGAATCATATTAGCCTCTCATACCATACCAAATTTATCCTCTTTGCAACTTCAATAAGGTACCAAGATGTAATTATTTCATTTAAAGGGGATTTTTCTTTGTTCATGTACAAGTCTTCTTCTTAGGGAGCATTGTTCCTAATGTCTCTAAGAGTGTACAAGTGAAGGGTGTCAGATTGTCACTTATGGGATTCCTCGTTTGCATCATGCCATGACAGTAGAACATACACCCTTGGAGGATATTGAAAACCCAATGACATCACCAAGAAGAGGGCACATCACAAGAAAAATGAAAAATCATGCCATGAAATATGCCAAAGGATACCATCGATGTATGTCAGGCCACATTAAAGCAGTTGCTAATACCATTACTATGAGAAATTTCTTTAAAGTAGTGTCTTGGAGTGATCTTGTAATGTTTTGTACACATTCACACTATTATAGGACCTTTACTTAACTAAAACATGCCTTAATTTATCCTTTTCAAAGGTGTTGTAAAGTGTTTTCACACATTTTCACACTTTTCTAGGATATATATTTGCTTAATTAAGCCTAATGGGCCCCTTTTTAATAAAAATATGCATAATGTATACCTTGTTTAAGTGTTGTAAATATTTTTAAGGAACTTTAACATTTATCTAGGTGGTCGTAATTCATTGTGTTTAGTTAGAGTTCTTAACCCCTTTTTTAGGCCTTAATTTTGACACCTCCTCAAAAATCTATCCCAACAATAATAAATTAAATATCAAATTATTTCATTGCAAAAAGTTTGGTCCTAGTAAGTTGAAATAGGACCCATGGTTCATCCCTTAATAGGACCCCCCTTTCTTAGTTGATCAGGAATGGGTTTTTGACCATCTTTTAGCTCCTCGAAGCTCAGTCTTGAAAACTTAGCTAGGAACCATTCTATTTTGGTAGTGAATGGGTCCTCCCTTCATGAGACCCTAATTTTTGAATTTAATTTTGGTAGGAATTTAATCATCTTTCTTTATTTATCTGGTGTTGGCCTTAGTTCTTTAAATTTCAAGTTTAATATCCCAATTTAGTACAAATAAGAGGTTAACTCACATTGTTTCTCCTAACAAGAGATACAAAGTTTATCTAGAATTAAAGCATTCAAGTGATCAAGTATTAGATCATTCATGGGGAAACTTGAAGGAATTTTAAGATAGATTTCAAGTGTTTATTGCAGCAATTCAATGTCATATCATCATGTCAAGGATTTAATTCATTCATGTGTGTTGAGATAAGAAGTTAATGTTGCATTAAGGATCCATTTACAAGCCTCATCTTAAATCCAAGATCTACATTCTTCATGGCCACTCCATGATTGTTTATATATTTGATTCACAAGACATCATCCTAGGTGATATCATTTGCATTATTTAATGTCCATGCTTCAATTTCATCATTTCATCATTTGGTTTAATTAACTACAAGGGGTTTGACTGAGGAAAACCCCAATTCACTAAAATATCAACAAGTGTTTCTTTCCCTTTTGTTATTGTAGATTTATAGGTTGAAGATCAAGTTGAGCAAGATTTGGAGCAAAATTGTCAAAGTTGCAATGTTCTGAATGTTGTCACCTACATTGGAAGATCATGGAAAGAGCTCTACAGAATTAACTATCGACTTCCAAAACTTGATAATTGGGAATTCAAGAGTGTAGACATCAAGGTACATGATCCTGAAATTAGTTTTCTAACACCCTAAAAGGACCCACTAGCCAACTAAAGGAAAATGAGTCCTCCATAGTTAAAAAACAATAACTTTCTAGCAAGGTACATAACTTTTATGCTCTAAAAAATTCCCTCATATTTGCTACAATAGTTAGGTCATATTTATGGTTGTAATTAGCATCATATTTTGTGTAATTTAAGGTGTTTAGGGCCTTGAAAAATAAGTTATCCATCTCTTTTTCCCACACACATTAGGGTGGATCCTATTTTCACCTTATATATTATTTGGTGAACCTAACTCATTCAACATTGCAATATTTTGATTTTTGGAGTCTCTCATTGCATATTAAGTTAAAATATTGCATTCATTGCATTTAGATTTGCATTGAAATATTGCATATCATATAGGGTTTAAATTTGCATTGATTTTCACTGTTTAAATATGAAAATTACAAAAAAATAGTCATTTTTCATCTCATTTAGATCTCATTTCATCACATTTGAAAATCAAAACAAAATTTCATTTCAACTTAAGTCTTCCATTTCATCTTTCTATTGCATGTTTGTATTGAATTTTTGGAAAATATGAAGTTTCATTCCATTGTATACAACCTGGAACTGAAAGATAAATTTGAGAACTTGCAAATCATTAAAAATAATTTAAAAATACCTAACCAAGACCCATTCACCTTTATTGATGAATAAGTCCTTGGTCAGGCCTGAGCTAAAGCTTCTTGTATCTAAAAAGACAACAAAATTTAGTCTAAAATCCATAGAAAATCACAAAAAAAACCTAACCAGGACCCATTTTCCCTTACTGGAAAATGAGTCCCCATTAGCTATAGATGTACAATTTCAAGATAGTAAAATATCAATTTTTAGCTTCTGTTTGGTGCATTCATCTTACTATTTTAGTTTTTTTATTTTTTGTTTCATTAATTTCATTGCTTCATTTTAGTAAATTGTTAAAAAATTCAAAATTGTATCAAAGAATTTCCTTTTCAGCTTATTGTATTGTTTAATTAGTAAATTTCATTTCTTATATTTTGAAAATTGCATTTCATTCTAGGATTTGCATTGTCCCTTTACCATTCTAGGGTTTTCAAACCAGGTTTGTAAAACTTGTATGAGATTTACAACTTGGTGTCTTGTTCCCAATACTATTATAAGACATAGTTTGAGGCTTATCTCATCCAGTGATATCTCACTTGCCATGGATCTTGGGTTCTCTAACTCTCTTTCTGATAGTATTGAGAATCAACCCTCCATAGCTCATAGTTTGTATACCTCAATTCCCATGGCTTCACCTCCTACAATCAATGTGTATGATGTTATTGACAAGCTAGAAAATTTAGAAGCCCATATCCTTAGTGAATGCATTGAAATTAGCTTCGTTCCTATCATACAGAATCTAAGGAAAGTGCTTAAAAATAAAAAATGAATCACAAATCATCTATAGCCTTAGTTATTTCCTTGAACAGTACTTGAACAAACAAGACAATAGCAACATACAAGCCACACCCAATCCTCCTATTGAAACTAAGAATAATATTAACATGGATCATGATCATATGTAATTACCTCCCATAGAGAACATGGTATCATTTATCAAAGATAGACCTCATAAGGGCTTGGCTAAACAACCTCTTAACATTGCTTTCTCATGAAATGACATATCTGAACATGCACATGATGGTCCTCTTTACATAGCTAGTGTAATCAATAATAAGCCCACTAATGGGATATCGATTGATATCATTTTTGGAGAGAATGTGATAACAAAAGAATTCTTATATGTGCATGAGCTATGTCAAGATATATATGATAACTCGAAAGCATGGATCAAGACACATAACATATTTCCTTTCCCTATGATAGGCTCAATAGATCTCCCTTTAAAAGTGGGACCAAAAATATTAACAGTCTCATTCTCCATCATTCCATAATCAGATTGATTTCATGTGAAGCTAGGCTATCCATGGCTTTGCTCCATGAATTTCATCCCTTTGGTTGTGCATAAATGTCTAAATTTTCCATTTGGAAATGACATCTTCATTGTGCATCATAGTGGATTCCATCCTACCTTGAAAAAAGGGAATTTTTCACTAGATTAATTTGGACCTAAGCCTATGGAACCTATCAAGCCTCATGAAGATTTCTTTTTCAAATCATATAAAAAATTCAAGGAAAAGAAAATAGCAGAACTATTCCTTTGCAATATTACTCAACCTATGACCAAACCAACCATCCTTGATGATACAATGATTGAACCAAAAACACTTCTGACCATACAAGAAAAACCTATAGAACAACCTCCTGTAATTTCCCACAAGAGACCACAACATAGTACAAACTATCTCATTTTATCTCCTTGAGTCGAACAAGTTTACAAAGTCAAAGAGAAAGTGGTTGAGAAACCTAGATTGTTGTTCCCTCTAGTCCTCCCAAGGAAATGAAGGAACCTATGTTTGACAAACTACTCTTACAAAAAAACAAATTGACAATAAACTGAAAAGAAATCAAAGTGCTAGAGAGTGAAGATGTAGATCTTGTGTTATCACTTGTTGATTGAAAACTCAAGAAAAAAATAATAACATATAGAATAAAAATCCAAACCTACCTAAAGCAATGCATGATGAATTTTAACCGTCTCTACAACATTAACAAGAAAATTTCATGTACATTGTTATTCAACCTCCTACTATGATTAATTTAGATAATGACATTAAAATTACAAAGATTGATGAACAAGTGTATGATTAGTTGAATGCATTATTTTCTTCTTCCATGATCTTAGATGACAAATCTACTAATAAGAGTGTTGAACTTGGTGTATGTCCTAGTTCAGAACTAGTCCTATCCCTTTGGCTAGTTGCCAGCCTTTCATTTATATTGAACGACATTGAGAGGAAAATGACCTACTTTAGGTTGACTTAGTTGTGCCTTACTAGTATTTTTATTTTCTTCATTTTTCTTTGTGATCCCTTGTGTCATGTGATTTGATGTTCCTCTTTCTTTTGTGCGTTCTTCTATATGTACCTTCATTCTTCTCTATGTTGTAATTATCTTTTTCATTTTATCTTGTGTTTTCATTTTAGGGATGATGCAAGGCATTGAGACATTTACATCTCTTCCATGTTGACCCAAAAATATTTGTCTTTCTCTTTTTCACTTGTCTTGTGTTTTCCTTTTAGCGATGACTCAAGGTTTCAAGACATTTATGTCTCTTCCATGTTGACCCTAAAGCTTTGTCTCTCTCTCTCTTTTTCGTTTATCTTGTGTTTTCCTTTTGGGGATGATGTAAGGCATCAAGACATTTATGCCTCTTTCATGTTTCCCCAAAATCTTTTGCTTTCACTTTTTGACTTGTCTTGCATTTTCCTTTTGGGGATGACTCAAGGCATCGATACATTCATGTTTCTTCGATGTTGACCTGAAAGGTTTTTCTTTGGTTTTTCTTTCTACGTGTCTTTCTTCTAGTTCTATGTATATTTTGGGAATGATGATAGTCCATTGCTCTATGACAACATTTTAGCACAAAAATATTGACCCAAAATCCATAGATCCCTTATGTTTTTTTTGGGGGAAACCCTTCCTTCCTATTTCATGACGTAGCTTGCTTTGCAAACATATTACCTGGCATAGGGTTTTTCAAGCAATGCTCTCATGTATTTGGACAAAACATTTGGATACTTTAAATAAATTGCTGATAGTGATGGTGTAGCACCCACTTGAAAGTGGGGGCATACAACGATGACATCATTTGGAAAAATCCCATGGCATGATTTTTCTTTCTTCTTGTGATGTGTCCTCTTTTTGGTGTTGTCATTAGGTTTGATGTCATCCAAGAGTGTACGATCCACTATTATGGCATGATATGAATGAGGCATCCCATGGGTAAAAATTTGACACTTTTGACTTGTCCACTCTTGGAGACATTAGGCATAATGCTCCATAAGAGGAAGACCATTACACAAAGAAAGAAAAATACCCTTAAATTTTTTTTTTACATGATATTCAAAAGAATTTTTATTATGGTTTCCTATTGAAGCTGGCAAGAGGATAACTTCAATATGGTATGAGAGGCTAATTCAATTCACTCATTTTCCACTTCATTGGGGTAACTCACCTAGTTGATAGACTAAGGATTTACTACCTCAGAGTGAACATGCATGTTTTGGGCCAACTCACCTTGTGGATGACTTGATGTTCTGTGGCCCCAGAGTGAGAAGCATATGTTATGGATAAACAATGACTGCCTCACATTGTGTTGAATCAATTGCGATTGATCCTTTATTTTTTTTTTCATTTTCCTTTAACAGGGTATGATCATGTATCTATGTAATTGTTTCATACTTAAGTTTCTTGAATGTCTACTTTAGTGTGAGTTTGACTTGGGGTCATCCTCTCACTAAAATGGGGGAAAAAATGTAGTAATAAAAAATGTAGCCTTTTCCTTGCTTGACAATTTACCTTAAAGATGAATTAATGGTGTCTTGGAGTGTTTTTGTAAAATGTTGGACAAATTCACACTATTCTAGGACCTTTATTTAACTAAAACATGCCTTAATTGATCCTTTGCAAAGGTGTTGTAAAGTGTTTTAACACTTTTTCACAATTTTCTAGGATATATTTTCTTAATTAAGCCTAAAGGGCCCATTTTCAATAAAATAATGCATAATGTATACTTTGTTTAAGTGTTATAAAGTTTTTTAAGGAACTTTCACATTTATCTAAGTGGTCCTAATTCATTTTGGTTAATTCGAGTTACTAACCCCCTTTTTAGGCCTAATTTTGACACCTCTTGAAGATCTATCCCGACAATCATAAATTAAATATCAAATTATTTCATTGGGAAAATTTTGATCTTGGTAAGTTGAGCTACAACCAACTCACCCTTAATTGCAAATGGTTCTTCCCAAGTAATAGGAAACCCCTTTCTTAGTTGATCTAGAATGGATTTTTTTCTTCTTTTAGCTCCTCGAAGCTCTATCCTCAAAAATTAGCCAGGATGCATTCACCTAGGGTGGTGAATGGGTCCTACCTTAATGAGAACCTAAGTTTTGAATTTCATTCTGGTGGGAATTTAATCATCTTTCTTTCCAAATCTAGTGTCGGCCTTAGTCCTTTGAATTTCAGGGTTAATCTCCTAATTTAGTATAAATAAGGGGTTAATTCCCATTGTTTCTCCTAAAGAGAGCTAGAAATTTTATCAATAATTCAATCATTCAAGTGATCAAGCATTATAACATTCATAAGGAATTTCCAATGCATTTCAATGCAGATTTCAAGTATTTATTGAGCAATTCAAAGTCATATCATCATGTCAAGGGTATAATGCATTCATGTGTGTTGAGCTAAGAAGTTAATGTTGCATTGAGGATCCATTTACAAGCCTCATCTTACATCCAAGATATACATTATTCATGGACACTCCATGATTGTTTATAGGTTTTATTCACAAGACATTATCCAAGGTGGTATCATTTGCATTATTTCATGTTCATGCTTCAATTTCATCATTTCATCATTTGGTTTAATTACCTAATGTGAGATGAGGATTGTCAATGTGGGCCGATTACACTTAATCCATGATGAATTGAAGCATAATTTTCCCTAATAAATATGCATCTAACAAACAAGATTATTCAAATTGAAAAGATTAAACTAAGCACTTATACAAACTGAAAGTTACAAACTATAAAATAGTTAAATTCCTATTCTAACCCATTTGAAACTTATCCTATTTTAGAATTGGTGTTGTGATGTGGTACAATGACCCTTTCCCAATCTCATAATTAGTGATCCTATTTCAATGAATTATATGGAAGAGAATGGATGAAACCAGTGTGATAAATGGATGAAAACCTAGTTTATGCTAAATTAAACATGATGAAAGCTAACTTAACATGATTTTATGCTAAAAGTGAACTAATTATGTGATTGATAAACTATTCTAAGATAATTCTAAGCTAAAAGATGGAAACCGTAATTTATAAACAAACTAATATGGATACATAGAAGCCATTAATGAATGCTCAAAGCTATTAAATGCAACTTAATATAAACTAAAACAAGCTAAAACTGAGTTAAAGATGAGTGTGAGTGCATATGAATTCAATAGCATGAGTTTGTGATTGAAAGATGGATTGAATTCAATAGCATAAGTTTTCTCTGAAAAAGATGGAACCATTTGTCTCCAAATAGTGTTTTATTTCTAGGAGAGCAACTGAGAAATGAAGGGTTGGGATCAAAAAGATCAATCAATGGTTAAAGATGAAAGGGGGAAGAGGCACGGACCATTAATTCTCATCAACAGATGAGAATGCATGATGAAATTTAATCAAGGGTTCACATTTTCTCTAAACAAACACACTTTTGACTTGCACACATAGGTCAAAGGTGACTTGTTCAAAAGGTTAAAGGTTAAAACTTGCATTAGAAGCTAAGTGGAAATATTTCTTTTTCAAATGATGGAGGAATAATAATATTATTTTTGGAATATGCATTTAGGTGAGGAAAAAGGAATTTTGCAAATTAAAAGAAAACTTTAACTATGTAAATTTAAAGGATATAAGGAATATTCCAAGGGAATATTCCCCTTTATAGGAAAATTAGTTTAATTGCTAATTAAACAAGGTCTAATCATGCAATTAGGAGATTCAAAGGAATAAAGAGATGTTTATTAAATAAATTAATATATGGGGGGAGAGAGAGATGAAATGATATTTAATTAAATAACTTGGGGTTATTTATTTGAATAAGATTACTTAGGGAATTAAATTAATTGTTTTGATTTATTTAATTTAATAGCATGAAATGTTAGTGTGAAGGAGGATGAATTAACCCAATTTTGATGAATTAGGTTAATCGATGAAAATGATGCAATTAATTAAACAACTAGGATAATTTAATCAATTAAGCAAAAATAAGATTGATTTGAAGAGGAAATGATGTTAGTAAATTTGTTTCGAGTGTATGATATCGTTCAGGATATTTTTTAGTGTCTACATTTTCCCCCTCTTTGAAGTGATGTATTTGTTGCTTTGGTTCAAAGAATATCACTCTTTTCAATTAAAATTGATACTTAAATCAAAAAATAAAAAATTTATGATTTTTTAGACGCCCCTCTATTGAAGGATAAAACTGATTCCCTACCCCCTCAAGAAATCAGGCAAAATTTTTGAATTTTGGGTTGATTTCTTTACAAAGGTTAAAAGTTGCCTCGAGGGTCCAAAAGGCTTTGGGATGGAATAATTATGCCAAAAATACAAAAAGCTGATGCAAAATTAGGTTTAAATTGGAAAAATTGGTGAAAAGCTAGAAAATTAGGGTTGTTTGCACTAATTATGCCAAAAATACAAAAAGGTGATGCAAAATTAGGTTTAAATTGGAAAAATTGGCAAAAATAATGATAAACCCTGGCTTGAAGGTGAAATTAGTGCAAACAACCCTAATGTTCTAGCTTAAATAAGCCAAGAAGGGTCACTTTCAATGAATTTGTGCATTCAAACTTGAGAGATTCTTGCTATTTTGAGCTCTAACCCTCTAAAAAAATGGCACGCCTAGAGCTTCCTAGGAACATCTTCGATCAAGTTTGAGAGTTCCAATGGCTTCCAGGTGTAGGACCACCAGTATGTAACTCCAAACTTGATTTGAAATTTAACTTTTGGATGGATTTA
The DNA here is from genome assembly GCA_007258455.2 of Sequoia sempervirens. NCBI lineage: Eukaryota > Viridiplantae > Streptophyta > Pinopsida > Cupressales > Cupressaceae > Sequoia > Sequoia sempervirens. Next base: position 722,106,364 of record VDFB02271358.1, on the reverse strand, counting down.
ATATGCTTTGAAATTTATAACTTTGGCAGTGTCACTGTATAGTGATTCCCAACTTGAAATCGATGATATTGAAATGAATTATAGTAACAAATATGTATATGGCAAAGATAGTCGCAATTTAAAATTGGGGTTTCTAATTTTAATGTGTAACACATACTTGTATAGCAATGCTTCTGCCAATTTTGAAACTAGGGTTAGGGGTTACCAAAGATTAAAAGACAATGCCCATGTGTTTGGTGACACATGTTGTGATTTGTAATTTTAAATGCTTTTGGGTGTCACAAATTTAAATTCGAATATAGTGACACTATCACAGATAGTGACACTATTGTGATTTTCAAGCTGTAAATTTTAAATTTAGTCAAATTTCCTTGATTTTCTGATGTTGTGCACTTTGTGGATGCAGGAGGTCATTCCACTGCTGATATCATGGGACCAAAAATGCACCATGTATATATTGAGTGATCTATTAGAGTTGCACCAAGAACACTTGGGAGAGATTGGCCTCTAGTATGTCATGTTTGCACCCATCAATGGGACAAATCTTGCTATGATGATTGCTCTATGTGAGAGATGACATAGTGAGACATCATCATTCCACCTTCTGACAAGTGAGGTGATGATGACCTTGGAGGATGTTTGGCATATCCTTAATTTTCTAATTCATGGTGATCGAGTGATCTATGATGTTGATTCTAGATTCAATGCCTATCACAAGGTGATGGAGCTTGAAGAAATCACCTTGGTGACATCACAGATCAACCTTAATATGTATAGAGGTTGCATTCCTACATTTAGATTGATCATTACAGCCATTATTTCAGGTTGGGTTGCTCCTAATAGATGTAGTAGAGGGTTCTTCCTAGGATGGGGATTGGCATGGTATCAAATTTTCTATAGGAGGACACTCTTTGCGTGGGGGCCCAAGATGATGGCCTCTCTGTATCATGACATGCACAATTTCATTTATTGTGATGGGAGAGCTATTGGTGTGGGGGTAACTCTACTACATATTTGGGTGTGGGAGCATATCACCTTTCTCTGACCTATTATTTAGATGGTAATCATTGAGCTAGATTATCATGTGATCTGGAAGTATAAGAGTGCTATTACCATATGGCACACTAGATGGATTGGGCTCCCGTATTGGCGATGGGTGATAGATGATATGATAGTTTTCCACTAGTTCATGTGGCTACAAAGGCCACCATGGTTTGATGATGTATAGTAGTTATACTTCACTAGTTATACTTGATACATGTAGGGTCAAGAGAACACTATTATGGAGCTATATTTTCCATATAAGGTGGCTTGGTAGTCTTGGGAGGTCAAAGATAGACCAGATGAAGGATATAGAGCTATTTTTGCTAGGTCAGACAAAGAGGCTCCCACATGGGGACCAACCACTCTAGCTCTTGACACAATTGAGAGCTTCGTATCATTAGCATCTCAACCTTGGGCCTATGATCAGGTTCAAGTGATAGCACAAACTACACCTGCATATGATGCTTTGTTCATACCTCCATGATGGTTGATAGATCTAGTGGGTGCTCCTCCATGAGGGAGGCCCAGAGGTAGGGGGCTAGCGGTAGAGGATAGGCTGGCTAGGATGGTTAGGTTTTAGGGGCTCCACCAATCAAACAATAACCTCATTAGTAGCCTCTAGTTGTATAGAAGTAGGGACCACAACAATAGGTAGCACCACCACCGCCACCACCAGATGTTAGGGATGGACATATTCAACAACTAACAAAATAGGTGTAGACTTTAACCAATGAGGATGATCAAGCCTACCAACAGATTTTGGGTATTACTGCTAAGTGGAATTAGGTGCAGAAGCATGTGGTGGTCATCAAGTCTAAGAGAGATCAGGCATTATAGTAGGGACAAGTCGTGACATGAGAGAGAGACTAGGAGATTCTTGGGTGCCAACAAATAGAGGCTATGATGGTGGCCACTCATAGAAGGATAGTTTCGATGAGGTTGTACAAAGAGGTTGTTATAGAGGTTGTGTATTATAGGTAGCATTATAACTGAGATGTACCACAAGAACTCAAACAACTTGATTTTTCACAGCATAGTGGTGCATGACCGAGAGCAGAGGATCAACCTAAGAGACAGGCCGAAGAGGGTAGTAGCCATCAAGGCTAGCCTTCAATGTATAGACATCTTTTTATTTTTTCACATGATTATTTAGCACATATATCATTCATGGGATCCTTTTTGATAGCCTCATGGATATTGTACTTTTTATCGTTATACATAGGTTGATCCCAATTTTGTACCATGACATTCATTTTTTCATATATATATGATATGAATACGAATGATTTATGATGTGTTCATCTTATTTCATGTTTATGGATGCATATTTTATGAGATTCTTATATTATGTATCATGGATTCACTTTACTTGTGTCTATATGTTATGCAATTATCAATATATGATATGGATGCAAATGTTGTGGATGCATTTCATTTTGTGTATTTCCTATGCATTTTTATGATGATTATGTATTCTTATGGATGTATTCATGCAAATGCTCATGATATGTAATGATTTAAGATGATTATAATAAAAATTGTATATTATTCATCACAACTCAAATGATAATTCAGAATGTATGATGATGGATGCTATGATTATGCCATGATTATGAGATGTATGTATGCTAATGGTTTTTGGATGTATGGTGGATGCATTGATGATGTTTCTATTGACTGTCATGTTACTAGGTTAGTGCGAAGAGAAGATAGAAGAATAAAGAATGAATGACCATTGTTTTCGATGATTGCTTAAAAAGATCCAATAAGTCCATGATCCATCGAGGCTTTATTAGAAATGGTGATGATACAATGGAAAATGAGGATGAAATGCAGGATGATGAGTTGGCCACACTTCATGATTGGGATTTTTGTCATTCCTTATTGTTTGATATAACACATACATATGATGCATCAAGGTATTGATACCTAGGATGGTGTTGTATCTAGTGTAATGGACTTTGACTCAACAAACAAATAGGATAGTTCTTGTTCACATCTTGACATATGGAAACCCCATTGGAATGCAAGTTAGAAACTTAGAATATATTGGACCAAAGCATATGCAATAGTCAACAACATACACCAAACAACTTTCCTACACATAACTAAGCAAGTATACACAAAGATTTTTTTACAAGAGTACCCACAAGAACAAAAAATGAAAGATAATGATTGATGCCCCATTCATTTCTATCTAAATCATTTTGATAGACATCATCGAGAGGTCCTTGGAATGGGTCATTTAAGATAAATCATAAGAAAAGATCAAAGACAAACATGCAGTGTTATCCATATCTTTTTCCTAGTTTATGTTTAGCTAAGATGATACCTGATACTAATGTCCATCATAGGAAGGATATATCCTAGGAGATGTTGATCAGAGTTTTTTTTGATGTTAGGATGATGATGCTAAGATGATTTGTTGATATAAACTTCACTAACGTATTTACCTACAATTTAGACATTAGATTTTGACATTTAGTTGCACAATTTATAACATACTATGCTTTTTTTCTACTTGTTTCACCAAAGGATGAATGTGGCAATAAATTTATTAAGGGAGAAGGTTTATTGCAGGTGAAAGCAAGATGGTATGGATGGTTTTGGACTTTTCTAGACTATTTCAATTTTTTTGGTATTTTGGTATTTTTTTTAAGGCTATTTTTGATCTTTTTGAAAGTTTATGTGAATGTTTAGGATTTTTAGATTTTCTAAGGCTATTTAGGGTTTTCTAAAATATTTGAGGCTTTTTAGGTCTTTTGAATGTTTTCTATTATTTTTTGATTTTCAATTTTTGAATTCTTTTGTATTTTCTAGTTTTTTTAATGTTTCTAAGTTTTCTAAGATATTTGTTGATGTTTTGGGGTTTTCAAAGATTTTGACCAAGAACCTAACCTAAGGACTATCCTAGGGGTCTCAAGGACTGATAAAAGATAAGCCTTTCCTATGTTATACATGCACAACCCATGTAGTTTGACAAAATTGACCCATTTACAAGTTGAAGATATGAACAGATGAAAGATGTTAGTTTATTATGATAGACTCCTAAAGGACCGACTTAGGGTGTCTTGGGGGAACATCAATGATGGCCTTACCTATGTTCAAGCTCAGAGACAACATATTTTGATAGACTCAACCCATTTACAAGATGAAGATATGAACAGGTGAAAGATGTCAATTTATTATGATGGACTCCTAAAGGACTGACCTAGGGTGTCTCAGGGGCACATCAGTGATGGCCTTGCCTAAGTTCAAGCTCAAAGACAATGTAGTTTGACAAGGGTACTACCTTTTGTATTTTTTATTTTTTGACCTTTTTAGGGATTTTGATGTGTTTTGGATGCTTTGGATTTTAGCTATATAGGATTTTGGATTTTTTTTTGGATTTTTGATGAGATTTTATGAATATATTTGGTATTTTCAATGAGATAAGATTTCTAATGACCTAAAAATATACACAAACCCAATATGGCCCATAATGAAATGCCCCTAGTGAGATATGTAAGACTACTTCGATAAAGGTAGGATAGGTTGACCTTCAGAATATGCCAAGTAGTGCTAAAGGCTTCATGATACCTCAAAATATCAAGCTATGATAAGGACGTAGATGGATAAATTGTGGTGCAAAGAATGAAAGGATAAAAGATCCAAAGAGTAGATGGAGGTGCTTTGTTTATTCCAGGTGCTTGTTTGCTAGGTTTTCACCAAGGTACTTTCCCAAATTACCACCAAAGTGGTTTTCACTAGAGGATGATTATTTTTCTTTACTTTTTCAATCCCTTTTCTCATTTTTTTGGATTTTGATTATTTTTTGTTTTTTTTGTATTTTTAGATTTATACCCTTGAAGACTAGGAATAAGATGTAAGTTATTAGTTGGCTCCACCAAGGGTTCACCTTCAGGGGTTGATAGTTGGCATGCTCCTAATCCATAGATTGTTGTGATGAATAAGGGACCCAACCAGTTAGGTTCAAGCTTTCCTTTGTTGTCTTGATCTAGAAGGTTCTTCTAATTTTTCTTTAAGAGAATATCTCCTACTTGGAATGACCAACACTTTATTCTCTTGCGATAGTTTCATTTCAATCAATTTTGATAGACTTTCAACTAATTAAGGGCATCGAGATGACACTCATCCCAAAACTATAGTTCATTTAGTTGAGACAATCTATATACTTCATTGGTGATTAGACTTTGTTGTGAAACTCACAAAGATGGGAGCTCAACCTCAATACACAAGATAGCTTTTGATCCATAGAATGAGGAGAAAGGGGTTACACCTACAGGGATACTGATATTTATTTGATAAGCCCACAGAGTGAGATTTAGTTGCAAATGTCAATCACAACTAGCTTCATTTATTATTTTCTTCAGGATTTTAAAGATAGTTTTGTTCGTAGCTTCATCCTAGCCATTTCCTTGGGGATAGTATGGGGTAGAGAATTTGTGTTGGATATTGAATATTTGGCACAACTCTTTCACATCCTAGTTTTTAAAGGGGGTTCCATTATCTGAGATGAGAGTTTGAGGAACAACATAATGAAAGATGAGGCATTTCAGGATAAATTTGTTAATTTGTTTCCCCATTATATATGTCATACAAATGGCTACAACCCACTTAGTAAAGTACCCAATGACAGTTATGATAAAATTGTGGCCATTGAATGAGGTTGTGGTGATTTTTCCTATGAGGTCAAGTCCCCATTGCAAAAAAGGCCATGGTGTGACTATTGGCTACAATTATTGAGTTGAAGCATGAATCAAATCCCCATGTTGTTGACACTAGATGCACTTTCACACATACTAATGAGCTTCTTTTTCCATGGTTGAGCAATAGTACCCTATCATCAACAATTTATTAGCTAATGTCATACCACTAGAATGGGATCCACATATGCCTTTATGTACTTTTTTAAAAGTAATTAAGGCTTCCCCTTGGTTAAGAAATCATAGTAATGTCCCATCAATTCTTTGATGGTAAAGGGTATCACCTTGGATCATGAATCAAGATGCCTTTTTAGAAAAGGTCTTTTTAAGGTTTGGGGTGATATCTAATAGGAGGATTCTTGTGCTTAGGTAAGTGAATATTTCATGATACCATGGAGATCTAGGAACAACAATGAAACACATGAATTCAAATTCAAGAATTTTGAAATTTGGTATGAGAAGTTGTTCTACCAAGAATTCACATTGGAGAACATTTTTTGACATGTCTAATAGTGATCCAATTATTGCCATGGCATTTGATGCTCTATTGTTCATGAAATTTTTTTTCTCAAAATTTATGTCTATGAAGAGATCCTTTAGATTCTCCACCATCTTCTTGTAAAGAGTGAGCTTATTGTCTTTTTTTTGTAGTCCTCATTAACTTGGTTGATAACGAGCTATGAGTCTCCATAGACTTTCATCTCTTGAATTTTCCATTGAGCTACTATATGTAGACCTATGCTTAGGTCTTCATACTCAAAAAAAAATTTAGTACAGAGAAATAATAGCTTGTATGACTTTGGAATAAAATCACCTTAAGGGGTGATAAAAGGAATTCCTACTCCGGATCCATGTTGGGTGAATGATCCATCAAAGTAAAACTTCCATTGAGTTGTGAGATTGATAAGGAACATTGATTCATCACGAAATTTAGATATGAAGGGTTTCTTAGCATAGATAGGTGCTTCCACTAGTTTGTCTATGATCACTTGTCCTTTTATTGCTTTGTACTCCACATACTCTATTTCAAACTCTATTAATATCATCACCCATTTATCCATCTATCTTGTAAGAGTTGCTTTGGATAACAAATATTTTAATGGATTGATCTTTACAATGAGCTTGATTTCATGTGATAACATGTAGTTCCTGAACTTGTGTGATGCAAAAAATATTGCTAGGCATGCCCTCTTAATCAGTGAATAGTTCATCTCATATCCCACCAAGGTTATGATAATGTAGTAGATAGCTCTTTCCTTTCCATTTTCATTATGTTGTACTAAAAGAGCTCCTAGTGTTATTGGTGTTGCTGAGATGTATAAGATCAGTCAATTGTTTGGTATTCATGGCATGAGCACTGGAGGTGTTAGTAGGTAATCATTGATCTACTGGAAAGCTTTATCACACTTGTCATTCCACTTTTATGTTATCCCTTTATGGAGAAGATGTGAGAATGGGTGGATTTTATTTGATAGTTGTTCTATGAACCTCATGATGGACTACACTCTACCATGTAACCCTAACATTGGCTTTAGTGTTTGTGGTGGTTCCATATCTAGGATACCTTTTACCTTTGCTGGATTAATTTATATCCATCTTTGTGAGACAATAAAACCAAAATGCTTCCCTGATGTGACCCAAAACACACAATTTTTTGGATTCATTTGTACCTTGTATTCCTCAATCCTATCAAAGATGGGTCCTAAGACTTGTATTTGCTCACTTCTCTTCCTTGATTTTTCCAAAATATCATCCACATAATCTTCAACTATTTTGAGGATCATGTCATGAAAGATGAGGGTCATTTCTCTTTGATAGGTCTCTCTTTCATTCTTTAACCCAAATGGAATCACATTCTAGCAATAAGTTCCCCATGGACAAGTGAATGTAGTTTTGTGTTGAACTTCCTTGGTGATTATGATCTGATTATAGCCTAAAAAACCATCCATGAGTTATATAATTTTATGCCTAGTTGTTAAGTCCAGAATGAGATCGATGTTAGGAAGAGGGAAATAATATTTCAAGCATGTCTTGGGTATGCGCATGATCATGATGGGCCAAAAAGTGGCAACATGATGGGTATGTGGCTGATGACTTTTTTTTACCAAAAATTGATGAAACAAAAAGGGTTTTTAAAGGAGATTCTCATATTTCCACTAATATAAATTATGCTTTACTTTGAATTTAATAAATAATTATTATTCATTTTCTGTTTGAATTGTGATTAAAGTCCTTAATGATAGGCTGATTGAAAAACATCTATAGCTTTCAAACGGTATCACATTTTTTGAATCCAAAACATGTGTCACATTTTATGCTTCACATACTATAGGACTAAAAAAGAAAAAATGAATTTCTTGAATTTTTGACCAAGTTAAGGTGGTTAGACTTACACGTTTTTACTATTTTTTAAAAGTTGTAATAAAAAAATCATAATTAATTATTTACATGGAAAAGAATTGCGAAAAGATATGCATCACATCCGAACATGAGTCATCTACTTTATATCTAAAATTTTATAAAAAAATATTACCATTTTATTATGGTTAGGGTGGTTAGGGTAGGTGCAGGATCATGGTGGGCCAAAAAGTGGCAATATGATGGGCATGTGGTTGACGACTTTTATTTTACGCAAAATTCATGAAATGAAAAAAGTTTTTAAAAGAGATTCTCATATTTCCACCAATATAAATTATGTTTTACTTTGAATTTAATAAGTAATTATTATTCATTTTCTATTCAAATTACCACTAAAGTCCTAATTGATAGGAAGATTGAAAAACATCTATAGCTTTCAAATGGTATTACATTTTTTGAATCCAAAACATGTGTCACATTCTATACTTCACATACTATAGGATTAAAAAAATAAAAATTGAATTTCATGAAGTTTTGACCAAGTTAAGGTAGTCAAACATGCAAGTTTTTTTATATTTTTTAAAATTTGTAATAAAAAATTCATAATTAATTATTTACTTGGAAAAAAATTACAAAAAAATATGTATCACATCGGTACATGAGTCCTTTATTTATATATCTAAAATATTATAAAAAATATTATCATTTTATTGTGGTTAGGGTGGTCAGACAGACAGTTACTTCTAATTTTTTCCCTGAAATTTAAATACTATTGCATTGAAATTTTAAATTTTCACCAAATAGATTTATTTAGTTTTTAAACAAACCTAGAAGTTTAGAAACTATATTCAATTTTCTATAGATTCTATTTTTACATATTTTTGAAATAATATAGATAACTTATTCAAATTTTTACATCAGGCTGTCTAACTCATAATTTTCTAATTTTTTTGCCACTTAAGGGCCTATTTTTTCCATGATGATCTTGCAAATTCCTGTTAGACAAACACCTAATTCTTATTTTTTCCTTTAAATTTAAATACTACTGCATTGAAATTTCAAATTTTCACCAAACAATTTTTTATTTTTAAAAAAAAACTTAGTAGTTTAGAAACTACATTCAATTTGCTACAGATTCTATTGTTAGACATTTTTGAAATAATATAGATAACTTATTCAAATTTTTACATGACATTTCCTAACTCTAGTTTTTATGTATTTTTTTCCACTTAAGGGCCTACTTTTTCCATGATGATCCTACACCTACCCTCTTATTTAAGTCTATGAAGTTAGTATATATTCTTATGCCCCCAATGGATTTTGAGATTGGTACTAGGTTTGAAACCCACTCAAGATAATCTATTGGTTAGACAAATCCAACATCAAGAAGCTTTTGTAACTCTAGTTTGACCAAGAGTGTTATATGAGGATGAATCTTCCTTAATTTCTATTTAATAGGGTTAGCTTTAGAATAGACTACTAGGTGATGCATAACCACTTCAAAATCAAGCCCTGACATATCTATATATGACCATACAAAGTTGGTTCTTTACTCTTTTAGGAAAGCTACTTGGTTCTTTTGTTCTTTTCCCAACAAGGATTCAACATGGAAAGTGATATGAGGTGCTTCTTCAATACCCACATTGACTAGAGTGGCCTTTTTTACTAGCATTGTTGGCTTTTTTGGATGCATTGTACTATGGGAAATATTGAATCCCTCATCCTTGGGTGCCTTAGGGAGGTGTTCACTATCAGATGCATCCTTTTTTTTAACTATTTTAGGATTAGAGAGTGTCACTAGGTGGTTTTCACTCAAGGATCTACATGTTACTTGCATTTCATTAATTTTGTGACTGAAGGATTCAATCGTCTCCCCATAGTATGTCCTTGTGTCAAGCTTTATGTCAAAGCTTGCATTCTGATATACCCATGATAATTTGTTAGGAGTCCCATGAATTATGAGATCACTTCATCATTTTTTTGAATAAATCTAGAATCAATGGTCCTTGTTGGTCCATGTCAATAAGTTGTGGGTATACTAGGCATATTTTGATTGGTTGGTTGCTTGGCACAAAGGATGTTATGGATATCATAAAGAGGTTGTTGTTCTCAAATAGGTCAGCAACATCAAGGGTAATGCCATCTAAGGTTGTATCATGCGATGTAGGTAACCAAGAAGAAGCCTCAACTCATTTAGTGGAAATACGTTTGCCAATAAGTGTGACCTTGCTAGTAGTAAAACCTAAGCCAAGATTCTTTATTTGTTTCTCAAGAACATTGGGTTCTATTAAACCATTGTCATTCTATTCTAGCTTTTCATTCTTGTTATATCCCTCATTCTACAAGAGTTGTAGGCCTTTGTTATCATCCTCCATGGGAAGAACAAGGACAAGTTTTTCATCTTGATAAAGGAATTTAGAGATATCCTCCCCCACTTGGTGAAGGTAGTAGCTTCCATCTTGATTGTTTCAAGTTCATTAATTCTAGATGTTAGTTTACCATGATATTGAGGAGAAACATGTAACTAGATCCTAAGAAAAAGGTTGCTTTTAATAGATTGTAGTTTCCACAACCATCATCCTAGATCATTACTTTGACGTCAGGTATACTTTGCACAATGGGTATTTTTGTTGCTGAAGTAGAGGCCAAGGATGTTGGGTCAACAAATGAGCTTGATGGTGTAGGCCTTTCATCATTTTTGGGTATTTGAGGTATTTTATAGAACTTGTCCTTAAGAATTTTTCAATAGTAAAATGGCTTAGGATCTTCATGTATAGTGATTTATCTACCTTCAAAAGGAAATTTCACACACTGATGATAGGTCAAGGCTACAACTTTGAGAGCATGGATCCAAGGTTGGCCAAGTAGGATGTTATAAGGAAGATCAAGATCAAGCACTTGGCTTGCATTTTTTGTAATAAGAGGCCCCACCTAAATGGGAAGTGCAATGATTCCTTGTGATACCCATTCTTGGTCATCATATTCTCTAATGGTGGTACTCTTTACTTTCTCAATAGTATCTTTTGAATAGCCTGGATGTTTGACCAACTACAGGGTACAAATGTTCAGAACAACACCATCTTCTCACCTTCTCTGAACATTTGTACCCTATTTTTATGAATGAAAACATCAAGGTGTAAAGCATGGTTATGAGATGGTTGTGATGGTAGGTCTTGTTCAGAGAAGGTGAGAAGATGGTTGGTGATGTGGCCTAACATAGCTTGAAACTGATTAGTATCAATATTCTTAGGAATAGATGACTTAGTCAAGGCTTTCTCCAATATTTCCCTATGTATGGGGCATAACCTTAAGAGTTCTAAGATAGACATCTCTGTGCAAGTCTACTTAAGTTGATCTAGGATATTGTACTTGCTAGGATTATATGTGGGAAAATTAGGTTATGTCCTAGACTAATGTGGGACTCCTTGAATAGTTATTTTTCCACATCATGTGGTGACTCCACATTCTGTACTATCTCCTTTGATGGTAACAATAGTGACAACACTATTGTAGGAGGCAACTACATTGGAATAGGTATGTTGCACATTTGTTTAACCCTTATCTTTTTCGTCGTTGTTCAAGCTTTGTAATGATATGGCATAGGATTCCTATATATCTTAAGATCTTGATTCCTACCTAGTACCTCAATAGATATGGTATAATTTTCTATGAGATCTTGAATTATGTTCTTAAGTTTCATGCACTTTTTTTTTTATGTCCTTTGATTCTGTGAAAGTCACAAAGATCTCACTCATTGTACCAAGATGGATTCTCTTGTGGTTCATGGTAGTTTTCAAAGTTGGGAATTGTTATCCGATTTGGATCTACCAACTTCAAATAATTGTTTCAATAGGTACTGATAGCTATGTGTAGTTTCATTTGGAATAGCTATTCCTATTAGTGATACACCTTTTTTGCATGTCGGTGTTATTGATATGATTTCTCTAAAGAGGTGTCATTTATTGCACAGTTGGCTGGATGTTAGTAACTTGAATGTTATTAGGTCTAAGAGTGCTTAGTATGACCATAACATCTACCACATTTTCATTTGTTACACTTTTTTTTTATTTTCCCAAACATGAGGTTTCTCATTCAAACTAGTTGAAGGACAGTTATATTTGTAATATTGAATATTTTCTTGTGATATTAGAGCTCTTTTGATGTTAAGGGATCTAGGGACAAGTTTGTCATATGATGTGATGCACTATATTTTCAAGTGGAAAGATAGATCCAGATCAAGATTGGCTATGATGATTCCCACTTGTTATTCACTTGGAAGATGCCACTTGCTTTTACTAGTTATTTGTTTCTATTGTTGTAAGAAATTAATGAAAATTTCCCCTTTTTTTTTCTAAGAGTATATAGTTCCTCTAGGAAAATGTCCATGTCAAGATTGAAGGAGAAGTGATCGATGAATTTATTAGTGATTTCTTGAAAAGTTTTGATACCAAGAGGTAGATGGGAAAACCAATCCATAACATGAAATTTTAAACTTCCAGGAAAGAGGCACATTAGATATGAATCATTGTAAGCCACCTCCATGCACATGACATTAAATTATTTGATATGGTCCATAGGACTTCCTAGGTATATGCAGGATCATCATGGAAAAAATAGGCCCTTGAGTGGCAAAAAATTCAAAAAAATCAGAGTTAGTCAACTTGATGTAATTTTTTTAACATTTTATCTATATTATTTCAAAAATATGTAATATTAGAATCTATAGAAAATTTAATGTAGTTTCTAACATACTAGGTTTTTTTTTTTTTTTAAATCTATTTGGTGAAAATTTGAAATTTCAATGCAGTAGTACTTAAATTTCAGGGAAAAAATAAGAAGTAGGTGTCTGTCTAACCACCCTAACCACAATAAAATGATAATATTTTTTTAAAATATTTTAGATCTAAGTAGAGGACTCATGTCCCAATGTGATACATATTTTTTGTAATTTTTTTCCAAGTAAATAATTAATTATGATTTTTGTTACAAATTTTAAAAAATATAAAAACTCGTATGTTTGACCACCTTAACTTGGTCAAAAATTCATGAAATTCAATTTATTTATTTTTAATATGATATTATGTGAAGCATAGAATGTGATACATATTTTGGATTCAAAAAATGTGATACGATTTGAAAGCTATAGATGTTTTTCAACCAGCCTATCAATCGAGACTTTAGTCGTAATTCAAATAGAAAATGAATAATAATTATTTTTTAAATTCAAAATAAAGAATAATTTATATTGGTGGAAGTTGAGAACCTCCTTTAAAAACCCTTTTTGTTTCATCAATTTTGGGTAAAAAAAAAGTCATCAGCCACATACCCTACACATACCCATCATATTGCCACTTTTTGGCCCATCATGATCCTGCACATACCCTCCTATCCCTTTATATTTATCAAATTTTGGGATTTCAAAACCAGGAGGGAATGGTACCATCATGGTGTTTTGATCGAATGGATATGGACACAAGTTTTATGTATGTGGATTTTTAGTCTTTCCCATTCAAAGGTCTTGTATTTCTTGTGAGAGTGCTCTAAATTATGATGATGGATTGTCTCACAAGTTTGGTGGAGGAACATATGGTGGGATGATGGATGAGTTGAATGTCTAATTTTTTATATGAGAAGGTGTTGTATGGGGTGTAGGGTGGTGTAAGATTCTATGAAGGTGATTTTGATATTGATGTATATGTTATTGACGCATTTGGATTGATGATGTTCTATTGAGGATTATAATAGGATCCTTGTTGCTATTGTTGAGTATACTGTTGAGCTAGTAGGGCTTACTGTTGATCTTCTTGTTTTTGTTGTGCCACTAGAGCTTGTTGTTGGGCCTTCTATTGTTGCTATGCTAATAAGGCTACTTGATGGGCATGATATTGTTGTTGTGCTACTAAGGCTGCTTGTTGTTGTTGTTGTTATTATTGTTCTAAGGCTTCTTGTTGAGCTTCATGTTGTTGTTTTGCTAAGGTTGCTTGTTGAGCTTGATATTGTTGTTGTGCTAAGGATACTTGTTGATAAGCTCATTGTGCTTGATATAAGGCTAAGGAGTGTGCTTCTAATTTGGGATTAGATGGTTTTTGAGACATTTGTGGAGGATTATGAATATTGATGTTTTGAGTGGGTAATTGATTAGTAATAAAGTCTTTTGGATTCCCTTGGTTCATCATTCCTTGTAATATGGTAGAATGAGGTAGAGGAATGAATGTTTGATATCTTGTTTGAGGATGGTTCCATTAGATTGTGTGATGGAAATTACACACTAGGACCTTGATTCCATTGGTTGAAAATATTTCCTTGTCCAATGTTTTAAAGATTTCCTTGTGTTAGTGATGTATTACCTTTGTTGATAGGATTAGACTTTACCAAGGGATTTCTTGGACATGGGTTAATAATGGTTGGTGTGGATGTATTTTGCAAAACCAATGGTATGGATGAACCCATTGGAGCATTGGATAAGGATTTCTCCATTTTCTTCAAGGGTTGAGTTTGTGGTATGGTATTAGTATGCACTTATGTGCTATTTTGAGATACCTAATCCACACTACTTTGTGTAATGGAAGGAACACTTGTGGTACTCATGGATGTGGATGAAGAAGGATGCTCTCAATATGTTGAATTCATGTTTGAGTGATGAAGATCAAGAGGTTTGTATATCTTTTTATGATCTCAAAGAATGGGAGGAGCACTAAAGCTAGGTGTCCAAGTGGTTGTGTTAGGTGGAGGATTTGTTTCAAGTGTTCCCACAATGGTACTATTTTCAAATGAAAGAGAATTTCCAAAGTATTTAGCAAGGATTGTTGAATTACTATGAATGTAGGTTTGATTTATCCCTAGTGATGGAGTTGTGAAACCTTGTGTTAAATTTTGTGCCACAAACATCGGGGAGATAGGAGTTGCACTATCAAAGGCTTGATGTTCCATAATTTCCTCTATAGTTAGTTCAAATAGGTTTTTTGTGATATCTTCTATCTCATATGGTTATTATGGGGATGAAGGTTGTTGTGATGGCGTAACTTGACTCATTAGATTGAATTCTAAAGGGTTTGGATCACTTGAGGTGAATGTAACTTTGGTTTTTTCCATGATTCTCTTATGTTGTGATCTAGTATTTACCATAAATTTTGTGTCACCTATGGGAGATTTATGTTGAGATTTGTGATTTTTGAAATATGTAGTTGACTCAAATCTAGGTAAAATATAAACTCTATGTCTTTTGGGAGCAATGCTGATAGTGGGGGATGAAAATGTGGATGATGTGGGGAGTGATCTTTGCAAATGTTTTAGAACACTACTGACTTTCTCTTGATGTTTTGATGTTAGGATGAAGGATGTTTATGAACTTGTAAATATTTAGGGTAGACTTGTGACTTTCAAGATGAACTAGGTCAAAGATGATAACCAACTTGTCAAAATGCATGGAACATGATGCATTTCACATAAAAAATAGTCAAGTTAGATGGTTGGTTCAAATGATTTCTTGTTTAAGTCACAAAGCGCTGGTGTACTCAAAATTTTGCAACTTTGGATGAAGTGAGAGATGAATTTTGATGTAGGGGTGAGTGAGATGTTTGACCCAATGTTGACTTTAATGTGTCCCTTTATTTTGACAAGACCAAGGTAGTAAGAGTGATACTAGACCTCTAAAATGTTCAAATCCTAAAGAACCAATGTTGATTTAGATGAGAGGATGGATGGGGATGTTTAGACCTCTTCGGATCCTCCTAGCTCAAGCATAAAAGTTTCTTAACAATTTGTAGTGATTGTGATAAAGTATTGAGGAACACTTCCTATTAAACTGTGAACTATGATACCTATATTTGCAATGATGGGAGGGAGATCTTCCCTTATGGATTTTGATTGTTTGATGGATCATTTAGAGGAGTTTAGTATCGTGAAAAAGACCAGGATTTTGACTCCAAAAGAATGCATATAGTTCCAAACTATTTCTTGAAACATGTCTATAGAAGTTTGCTACCAACTTCTATTTATTCTTGTGAAGCTTTAAAAGACATGTTTCTTGAGATATTTTGGACTAAGATGCCTAAGTCTAAAATTACAACCTCTAGACTTTATTTTATGGATCTAAACTTTATGTGAGATCATGTAGAAACTGTTCAATTTTATGGAAGAAAGGAAGTTATTTATTTCTATGTGAGTGGTGGTAATATGGGCCTTCCAACCTCAATATCAGCTTGTTCCTCTTCTTTGTTTGAAATGGTTGCTTTGTTTCTCCACTGGGCACTTGTTTCTTTTGTTTCAAAAGTGAAGCTTCTCAAACTGCTAATGAGATCGATTTGTTCTCTATTAATGAGTTCAATGTTTGGTTGAATTATAGCACATGGAAGATCAGGTTGTTCAGTGGGAACAATTGGTCTCCAAATAGTCATGTGAGGTTCATTTTTCAAGCTTATCATTCTTAAGTGAATTGATTTTACAAAAACTTGTCTTGACTATGTTTCCAAACTAGATGTTTATGTCAAAAACATCATAACTTTAATAATGTTCATTTCATGAAAATTATGAGATTAAAGCCATAATTTCCTATGTTGTCCTTGGGATATATGTATTTGAGATTAATGTCAAGATATTTAGCAATTGCTAAGGATAAATCCTTAGGACAAGTAGTAATATCAAGTCTAACACAAGAGGTCCATATTTAAATGATTGTGTTTGAAATTTTGATGAAGTTAGTGAATGTTTGTTTTTGTATTGTTTTGAAACCAAGAAAAGTGTTAAACTAACTCACAATCATTATAACCCTAGGTTTGAAATGGCTATACTTGTTGATTTTCCACTAGGGTTTCTCCAAACACTAAACAATGCGAACAATTAGAGATTTGGTGACACTGGTTCCCCTCCACATCACACACTTCATGAGACCACCAAATCTTAAAATTCTTACAATTTTCAAACCAAAAGGTTTTTTTTTTTTCTACAATTGAATATTACAAATTTGGGGTGGCTTCAAAATGACCATTCTTGCACAAAAAAATATTAAGTACTTTTGGCTTCTAAACAAGGGTTCATAATAAGGGCTTCTAGTTTAGGGAGTGCAATGATAAAATCCATCAAGAGGTCTCCCAACCCTTAGAACAAGGGATTTATGAATGATAAAGATACTTTGGGAGATCTATCATGTACTACTTCCCATTGATCACAATTTTCATTGCAACCACATATTTATATCATGGTTTGGAAGAGCTTAGTTCTAGCTCATTATTGCTTGGGTTGTTCCCTTGGAGTAAGTAATTTTTACCACCAAGGTCGGCCCTCTAAAGATAAACAATAGTGAGGAAGTAAATCTGTAGTTTGGTCATATTCATACATATGAATAGAGAGATAACACACGCTATGCATTTTTCTCACTCACAAGGGTGTTCAGTTTTAATCCAAATTGAAAAATGTAGATGATTTTTTAAAGTGTTAAGGAATGTTTTTGTTTCTCAAGGTCACCAAATGACATGAGATAATTGTATATGCATCTAATAACAACATTTAAAATCACAAAATATAGCAAACAACTATAAATTTTAACCCTTCAAAGTAGTGATGAGTATTTTTTAAGCACCAAATGAAATATGAAGTTTCCTTTTTCAATTTTAAACCCAAAAAAGCAGTAATGAGATGAGGGTTCAATTTTAATCTAGTTTGTGCATTCATTTTAAACCTAATTGAAATTTAGTGTGTGTTGTAAAATTGAAATTAGAAAGTATAAAATTTTGGTTATAATTGCCCTAATGTGTCAAACACTTGTTACAATCACAAAATTTTAGGACAAGAAAAGGATTTTTTCACTTGAGCTCCATGTCCTTTAACCTACAAAACCCTATTATTTTAACAACCAGAACACAGTTAGAAGTGCATCAGTGATCAGATAATTCAAGAAATTTAAAGAACATGTCAAAAAAATGATCATAAAGGTTCTTACCCTAGTTGGGCATCGTTGAACACAATAGTGTCATATTTTGAACTTTAAGCATGTCTCTAGTGAAAATGTGTGTCGCTCTATAGTAGAAATAGAGAGCACAATAGTGTTGGGATTTGGTCTAGGGTCATTGCTTACAATAGCGTTGCATTTTGAAATTTGGGGGCATCAATCTAGTGAAGATGGGAATCACCATTTGAAATTGGAGGTAGTGCATTTAATTGTCGTCAGTGTTTCAAATTGCAGTGGCGTCACTATAGAGCGATGTTCTTCAAAGTGTGTCACTCTTTTTATTTTGGGCATTGAACATGTATCCTACAAAATAGTAAACAAATGAAATTCAAGCTAAAAAATGGTTAAATTAATGGTTTTTCCTCCTTGTAGCACCATAATGTGAGATGAGGATTGTCAATGTGGGTTTATTATGCTTAATCCATAATAAATTGAAGCATAATTTACCCAAATAAACATGCATATACCAATAAAGATCATTCAAATTGAAAATATTAAACTAAGCACTTATACAAATAGAAAGTTACAAACTATAAAATAGTTAAATTCCTACTCTAACCCATTTGAAACTTATCTTGTTTTGGAATTGGTGTCATGATGATGTGGAACAATCACCCTTTCCTAATCTGGTGATTAGTGATAATGTTTCAGTCAATTCTATGGAAGAGAATTGATGAAACCATTGTGATAAATTGACAAAAACCTACTTTATGCTAAATTAAACATGACGCAAGCCAAGTTAACATGATTTTATTCTCAAAATGAACTAATTATGCAATTTCTAAGCTAATATAAGCTAACTCTAAGCTAAAATATGGAAACCCTAATTTATAAACAAACTAAGATGGATGCATGAAAGCCATTAATGGATGCTCTAAGTTATTATGCAACTTAAAATAAAATAAAACAAGCCAAAGGTGAGTGAAAGATGAGTGTGAGTGCATATAAATCCAACAACATTAGTTTGCAATTGAAATATGGATCAGATTCAATAGCATAAGTTTGGTTTGAAAAAGATGAATTCATTTGTCTCCAAATAATGTTCTATTTATAGGAGAGAAAATGAGAAATGGAGGGTTGATATTGAGAAGATCAACCAATGGTCAAAGATGAAAGGAGGAAGAGGCATGGATCATGGATTCTCATCAATGGATGAGAATTCATGATGAGATTTAATCAAGGGTTCACATTTTCTCCAAAAAAATACACTTTTGACTTCCACATAAAAGTCAAAGGTCACTTGTTCAAAAGGTTAAAGGTGAAAACTTGCATTAGAAGGTAAGTGAAAATATATATTTTTCAAATGATGGAGGAATAGGAATATTCTTTTGGGAATATTCATTTGGGTGAGGAAAAATGAATTTTACAAATTAAAAGAAAATATTCATTGCACAAAAAAGGAGATAAGGAATATTCCCTTTTAGAGGAAAATTAGTTTAATTGCTAATTAAACAAGGTCTAATCATGCAATTAGGAGATTGAGAGGAATAAAGTGATATTTATTAAATAAATTAATAAATCGGGGGAGAGAGATATGGAATGATATTTAATTAAATAACTTAGGGTTATTTAATTGAATAAGATGACTTAGTGAATTAAATTAAATGTTTTGATCTATTTAATTTAATAGGATAAAATGTTAGCACGAAGGAGGATGAATCAACCCAGTTTTGATGAATTAGGTTAACAGGAAAAAATGATGCAATTAATTAAACAACTAAGATAATTTACTCAATTAAGCAAAACTAACATGGATTTGAAGAGGAAATTATGTTAGTAAATATGTTTCGATTGTATGATATTGTTCAGTATATATTTTAGTGTCTACACCTACAAGGTGTTTGACTAAGGTAAACTCTCATTAACTAACAAATCAACAAGTGTTTATTTCCCTTGAGTGTGTTATTGCAGATTTACAAGTTGAAGATCAAGTTGAGCAAGTTTTGGAGAAATTTTTTCAAAGTTACAAAGTTGTAAAATTTGTCACCTACATTGCAAGATCATGAAACAAGCTCCATAGAATTAGATATAGGCTTCTAGAACTTGATAATTGGGATTTCAAGAGTGTAGACATCAAGGTATAGGATCCTAAAATTATTATTCTAAAACCCTAAAAGGACCCATTTTCCACTGAAGGAAAATGAGTCCCCCATATTTCAAGAATAACAACTTTCTTGCTAGGTAGACAACTTTTGATGCTCTAAAAGCTTCCCTCGTAATTGCTATAGAAGTTATGTTGTATTTCTTGTTGTTATTAGCATCATATTTTGCATAATTTTAGGTGCTTAGGGCCTTGGAAAATAAAAAATCCATCTCTTTTTCCCACACACATTAGGGTGGATCCTATTTTCACCCTATACAAGTAGAACAAGACATGAGAGCTTATTTGGAAAGCCCTATGAAAAGTCATATGTTTCCAATAAGCTACATCATGAAAAGGGAAAGGGTCGCCCCAAAACTCAATACATGACATGTGAGCTAACTTAATGCATGCCGTTCATATCCCAAGATTGCTCTCATATAAACATAGAAGAAAATCAAGTAGGCAAAAGAGGCAATTGACAAGTGACATATGAGGAAAAATATAAATATTGACATAAAGCATCCACCATGGTGCAAAGTGTCCCACTTTGGCACAAAGTGTTCCACTACTTAACCCCTTTCCGCCAATTAGTGCAAGACAAGGGTGAGCCAAAATGATTGATGAGAGGCATGCTAGAGTGAAAATTAGTATCAATTAGAGGAATTAGGTGCCCTCACATAAGGAAGAGCACTAAATTCCTTAAATTTTTTGATTTTATTACTCAAATCCTTGCATTCATTAGTAGAATCACCATGAATTCTATGATATGCACAAAATGAACTCTTGTATTAAAATTTATTTCATGTTGTAGGAGGAAGAGATATCAAATGATATTGGAGGAGTCGAGCAAAAAGATACTTTCTTGATCAGTTCCTTTATTTTGTGAAAAAGATATCTCTTACTTAGTACAAGATGTCATACTTACACAAGGCTCTTTAGATTGCGAGATTTTGTACTCGCTTTTGCAGGAGGGTGTAAAATCTATCAAATTTGAATCTTTAGTGTTTTGTGTGATGAAATATATAGTAGGAAAATATTTCTTTGTTTTGTTCATTTCTTTAAAAAGATAGTAATCAAGATCACTAGTCTCTATCAGTTCAAGATGCACTAAATTTAAACTTATGTAGGAAAAATATTTTGTAAGGTTGTTGAAATTAAGTGAAGGCTTGTTTGTTGGTTTGATTTATATTAAAGGAAAATAACCAAGACCACGAGTTGTTTCCTGCATGTTAGGCTCTATAGGGACATGGATACCTTGTTCTCTAGAACCACATCCTTTTCCACTATACCCAAGTTTTTTCATAAGCTCATAACCTCTTCCATAAAACTTTTGCATTTCTTTTGGATTTGGTGGTTGTTTATAACTAGCTTCATAAAATTTTGTTGTGCAATTCTATTGATATTCTAAAGTAGTTGAGGTGGATTCTCTTGAATTTTGTGTCAAAATTACTTGTTTTGCTTTTGGGTATGTGTAGGATCATGATGGACCAAAAAGTGGCGATATGATGAGTATGCATAGGGTATGTGGCTGACGACTTTCTTTTTACCAAAAATTTATGAAATAAAAAGGGTTTTTAAAGGAGATTCCCAGCTTTCCACCAATATAAATTATGCTTTACTTTGAATTTAATAAATAATTACTATTCATTTTCTATTTGAATTACGACTAAAGTCCTGATTGATAAGATGATTGAAAAAATATCTATAACAATCAAACAGTATGACATTTTTTGAATTTGAAACATGTGTCACACTATATGCTTCACATAAAATAGGATTAAAATAAATAAAATTGAATTTCATGAAGTTTTGACCAAGTTAAGGTGGTCAGACATACGAGTTTTTATATTTTTAAAAACTTGTAATAAAAAAATCATAATTAATTATTTACTTAGAAAAAAATTAAAATAAAATATGCATCACACCGGGAAATAATTCCTCTACTTATATCTAAAATATTATAAAAAATAATTTTCATTTTATTGCAGTTAGGGTGGCTAGACATGCACCTACTTCTTATTTTTTCCCTAAAATTTAGGTACTACTGCATTGAAATTTCAAAATTTCACCAAATAGATTATTATTATTTTTAAATAAATCTAGTAGTTTGGAAAATACATTCATTTTTTTATAGATTCTATTCTTACATATTTTTAAAATAATATAGATAACTTATTCAAATTTTTATGTCAAGTTGCGTAACTTTGATTTTTCTGAATTTTTCACCACTTAAGGGCCTATTTTTTCCATGATGATCCTACACATACCCTTTTCCATTTTCAAACTCTTTATCTATGATCTTATATTCACCCATGAATGTTGGTGTGAAATATAAGGAACCCCAATTGTCTTCTATCAAGTTAGTGACTTCCTCAGTTTGTTTCACGTGTTCTTCCTTTGTGGCTTTCACTTCTACTTCTTGTCCCAATACTTCTAAAGAAATTTTTACTTCTTTCTCAATAGCCAAACAACTTTTAGGTTGAGGATCAGCCTTAAATGTGTAAAATTTGTTGTCATAGATGTACTTCATTTTACCATGAAGAGTAGAATGCACCACATTCATCTCATCAATCCATGGTCTCCCTAAGAAGAGATTGTATGAAACATTGTGAGGCATAACATGGACCAAAGTTTATAAGGTAACCTCTCCAATTCTAATAGGCCATGTGATGACTCCAAGTGGTTGTTTTCCTACATTATCAAACCCATGAATAGATAAAAAATTGGGTTGAATTTTGATTTTGTATACTTTAATATTATAAAGAAGGTTTATGCTACACACGTTAAGGGCTAAGCCACTATCAACAAGAGTTATCTTTATCCCTACTTGATTAATGTGTGCTATTATCATGAAAGATTTTTATTTTTTCTCCTCAAAAGGAGGTAGCTCACTTTTGTGGAAAACAATTTTCAAGTTCATTTCATTCATTCCTTGGACTAGTGTTGCTACATCATTCGAACTAGTGTTAGAAGGAATCATAACTTGTTGCAAAGCCTCTTGAAAAATTTGTTATTATAATTAGGTGATGTTTCAAGCAGTTCCCATACCAAAATCTTGGGAGTACTCTAAAGGTTTTCAACAAGATTATTTCCTTTCCATTGTTTGTTGTCAAACGAGAAGCACTAGGCAAGATAGTATTAGGCAATGGGAGGGATGTCAAAGGTGTTTATTTTGGTTGCAGATTGTTTCTAGTGTTATATTTATGAGCAATGGTGTTATAATTTTATTGCTTCAAAACATTATTCTTAGGTGGTTTGAGGATGAGGACAAGTTTATTTTGAGTTTGTGGTCATTGTGAGTGTGGGTAAATAATTAGAGGATTCTTAGGATGTCCCACAAGATATGTAGGATGTCCATTAGTCACTTGTGCATTCATAAGCTCAATCCATTTTCGATTTGATGTCTTTATAATGAAGGATAGTCTAGTGTTATCTATTTACCATCATCTAAGGAAGTCACATCACCATTGTTGTCATTTTCTTCCACCATGATACCTCCCTAGGAGGAGATTTTTTATGAGAACTATAAACTTGATGTGCATGACATTCATGGGTTTGTTCTTCTAAAATTACTTTATCACAAGTAATATAGTTATCAATGGTTGTATTGTCTTTCTTATCAATGATGGAATTATCTTGTTCAATAATGTCTTCCTAAAGGGGGGAGAGGAAACTAAGATTCACATGACTCTTATTGCTTCGATCTTCTAACATCAAAGTATCTTCTTTAACAATAGTAGAGGTATTAGGAGGAGGTCCAATTTGATTTTTATAATTTTCCATGAGTTCATCCTTATTCTGTTGTGTCTTAATATCTACCCTAGTAGGAGAGCTTTCAATATGTTCATCAAAAAATATGAGAAGTGTCGAGAGAAGGAGAATCATGCTTGTAAATGATTGGATCCTTTCATTCAAATAGATATCCCCAAATGGTAGGAGCACTAGGAAAGGGAAAATGATATTTTTATGACTTTCAAGTGTTTCTTCTAACACTAATCTATTTCTTACATGAATAGGAAGGATATTAAGAAAAAAACCAATGTGATTATCATGATCATTTACAATTATATCCCTATGTCCAATAGTGTCTCCAAAAATAGGATATATAGCAAAAGAAACATAAAGAGGGTTGTCATAGGTCTTAAATATTTGTTTATCTAACACCAACTTATCCTCATTATGTATAAAATTATCACAAGAGGGGAAGATGTTGGGAGATGTGTTACGTAGGTAGGTTTCAATGGTCTCTTTTTGTATCATGTCATCATCATGATTACCTATTGTTATTTCCTCTTGTTTAGTAATATATTTCCTAATAGGAGTGGTAAGGGGAGAGAAACTAGGGTTCTCAAAACTCTCATTGATTAGTTCTTCTAACATAAAAATATCTTCTTCACAACTAGGAGAGATATTAGGAGAAAAATGAATATGATTTTTATGATTACGCAAGGTTGTATTCTCTTTCACTAAACTAACCTCATTCATAGAAGAGATACTAGGAGAGGGATCAATAATGAACAAAAAGAGAGTTGAGAGGGCCTCATATTTGTATGTACTTATCAAAAATTTCTTACAACACTCAACAAGATCTAAAAATAGAACATGAAGTATGATAACCATAGATTTTTACAATGAAAACATGATGTAATCATTCTCCTGCAAACATGAAATGCATTAATGATAGACTTGAAATGCATCAATGATAGAGCAAGCATGCAAAAGGAGAATGCATTTTTTAGATTTAGAACATGATAATTGGATGATTATGCTATCTGAAAATATGAAAATGAAATGTTGTAAATGCCATTTTGAATTTTGACAATGCACCAAATCAAGCAAATTAAGCTAGATTCAATGAATTTAATGAATCAAAGAATAAAAAAAAAAAATTAGGAAAGTAATAGCAACAAACAAAATCCTAAAATAGAGATTTCACATCCCAAAAATTGCAGACTAGGAGCTAATAGGGACTCATTTGCCACTAGTAAGGGCGAATGGGTCCTAATTAGGGATTTTGGAAATGTTTTTGCTGATTTGTAAGTATTTTTAGTGATTTTTAGATGCCAAAAGGTTTAGGTCCATCTTGATCAAGGACTCATTTTCCAATAGGGGCGAATGCATCCAAGATAAGGGTTTAAAAAAGGTGAAAACTACATATTTTAGGTTGTTTTATTTGATTTTTGTGGCCAATTTCAAACTATAACTCTTATGAGAAATATCCAGAATTTGATGACCTAATGCAAGTGAAATGGAAGGTAAATGGTCACCTATATAACACCTTTTGAAATGTAATTTTTTTTTAATTTTCAAATGTAAATTTATATCATCTAAACGGTCCATGCTAATTGAATAATTTGTTTTTGTATTTTTCATATTTTAAGAAATGCATAAAAAATTGATTATAAACCTTGCATGAGATACAATTTTTTATTGCAATGCAAGAAACCCTAAATGAGATCTAATTCAATGCACATGGATGCAAGTGAATGCAATATCTAACATAGGATGTAAGGAAAGACTCCAAAATCAGAAAAATACAATGTTCAATAAATTTGGTCCACCAAAATGAAACATAGAAAAAGAAGTTCACCAAGTTAATAGGGTATCAATGATGAACCTAGTTTTCATTATGTGTGTTTCATTCAATTTTCAAGGCCAAAACATACCAATAACAATTAGAAACTAATTCAAAGTGTTATAGCAATGAAAAGGGGAAATTTGAGAGCTTGAAATGATGTGTACCTTGTAGAAAACTTGGTTTTAGGCTATAGAGGACTCATTCACTTTATTGGAGAATGGGTCCTTGTTATAGTTCTAGAAACTAACTTCTAGGTTTTATTCCTCTCTGTCTGCACTCCTAGATCCCAAGTTTTCAATGCTTCAATCCCTACTGAGGAGTCATTCGCCTTTGGTGGTGAATGGGTCCTTTTAGAGTTTCAAAAAACTAACTTTTGGTTTCTTTTCCTTGATGTATCCTTGATTTTCCACCTAGGTAAAATGGGTCCTAGCACCAATTTGTAGGACCTTTATTTTTCCCAATTAAATTTTGTGTATTCTGAATTATGGGTGTCGGGATAGATTTTTCAGAGGTGTCAAGAAAAAAATGTGGTGTAATATGAAAATTTGCTAATTAACTCTAATTAATTACAATAAATTAAGGGGGACATAGATGAGTGTGAAAGTGTGTTACAACACTTTACAACACTTAAATAAGATAAAAGCTAAGTATATTTTATTAGAAGGGGGCCCAAGATCAATATGAATGTGTTACAACACTTTACAACACTAAACCTAGGAAAAATAAGGTTAATTAAAGTACAATTATTCCCAAATCAAGTAAGGAAAAAGGATACTTTTTCCATTACTAAACTTACATTGAACACACATCTCCCCAATTATACCCATGCCACTATATAATATGTCTCACTTCCTAACACAATTGCTTCTCTATTATTCACTACTCATAACCCTATCTCTATTTATGGGTTTATTTCCCCTTTGCAAAATTTTCCTTTTACCTATACGGCTAGAGCATCTAACTCAGTACAACCTTTGCTATCTTAACATTTCACTATTGTTACAACAATGACCATGATTCCCTTTTACTCTTACTACCACCACTCTTGTCCATACCACCAAAATTGTTATAAACTACTCGTAAAATATGGGAAACTTTTAACAAAAACTTGTTACCCTTTCTTCTACTTCCCAACCCATGACTATGCAATGTTACTATTGTAGCCTGCTTCAATTATTAATCATCACCATTTATTTTCCTAATAATTATGAGGTTCCATGATTTGAAAAGTATAATGTTAAAGGAACTCAGAAACACATATCTCTACATTCACTTTTATATACAATAATTTATTTTTAATGATAAATTATTAGCAAAACTATTCCTATGGTCCCTTAAGGATATCACTCTAGACTAATTCTTCCCCCTCCTTGATGATTCTATTCACTCTTTTAACTACCTCATTCCTTTATTTTTGCAATAATTTCAAGTAAACATTATCCCTCAAGTCATTTTTACTAACCTTTCTCACTACAAAAAATGTACTAATAAAAAACGATTGACTTTATATTCTAATATTAATGTCTATTGTCTCAAATTTCATATCTTATTCTCTATTTTGATGTGCAATTTTTTTCATTGAAAATATTCGACATCATATTCAAAAAAAATTATTTCCCACATCTCTCCACTACCCTTAGACGACCAACTAATAATCAGCTATTTTGAGGTGGTTCCCTCAACTTCCCCACTCACTCTTACTTCCTCTTTTGGTCCCTTTACATCATATAATTATCAATATAATAATAATAATAATTTATTTCCACAAAAAAATCAAACCGCACCCATCGTTAACAAAGTTGATAGTGCCATGTTATCATGTCTTCCTCCTCGATGTTGATGATATTTTTTCTATTCACAAGGTAATCATAATTTCATAAATTTGGCTAACCCTCTTCAACCCATCATGCACTAGCTTTATTGTGATAATTTTAAAAAACTATCACTCATCTTTCCTCTCACTAAAAATTATAACATAAATTCATAGTGTCAATATCATCAGGTCCCCAACCATGATACAAACAATTGCATGCACCTCCATCATATAATTAAATAATTTATTGAAAAAAAATTCAAAATGTTTACAAGTGTTAATGATAGAGGAAATAAATCTATTAATATTCCTTTTTAATTCTTTTACCAATTTTTCCCATTTTGACAAATTCCAATTACTAGCAACAATCAACTATTCTGAATAACCTTGTATTTTTTTCTTTTGAATGATAAAAAGAAAACCTCCAAAATTCTAATCACCTTGAACATTAAATTTACTTGCAAATAATTTTTTTTGGCTTATTCTCTATTGTATATTTAAGCCCAAAACTATATCTCCCATATTAACAACTTTTTAACTTTCCAATGCTGCTGCTCCAAAAATGAAATAATTATACCTTTCTGAAAAATTTCTATGAAATTGATTATATTTGTCGGAGACTATTTTGAAAATGACCATATACCTTCTGTGAGGACATTCGCCTTCTCCTTGCTAGTATTTCCTTATTCAAATCTTTGCACTCAGCTTCATGCCTAAAACATCCAAATATACACATTGTTGTTCTACAACGTTCACGATCTCTCAATTTATTGCAGTGCTGTCTATCATTCCATTGTTGGTTGGTATTAATTTCTACCACCAGATGCATTAAAAACAGAAGCTTCTACCATCCTCCACCGACCATTTCTTCGCTGCCATTAACCGACCTGCAAATACATGTGCAAATTTCTCTAGCTCCATTTGATACATGTGAAGATTTTTCTAGATCTTTCGAATCCTTCAAAATACCTCTATAAGTAGAGGAAATTGTAAACATTTTATTCAAGAAATAAAAGGTTTTGTTTGATTGTTCCATAGCATATTGTTCTATTTTATATGTTTTTCCTCTGCCCACATCAAAGTGGTATCAGAGCATAGGTTAGAGGATTCGCAGAACTCTGCAAGATTTTCATTCATCGATGTGTAGGAAGAAGAAGGATCGAATATAAGAGATCATTGTATTAGCAGCAGTTAAGAGAAAGGAGCAAAGGTGGATTTTGTTTGAATATCGTGAGTCTATGCAAGGTTGTGATCTCTAAAACTACAAAACCATTTTAAAAGGTGTTGTTCAAATAGAGGTAATAATATGAGCATTGGCTTGAGAATTAATGAAGGGGGTTTTCTTGCATATTACAAAAAAAAATTCATAGAAAATCTATGTTGCCCTAGTTAGGGTTTGAAGTATTTTTCTCGTGAAGAAGATTTTTTTTGTTAAAGAATGGCATCAAGCATGCATCAACAGCCTATGGCTCCAATATTTTTTGGAAAGAATTATGATAATTGGGCTTTTAGAATGAAATTAACATTTGATTCATATGAGTTATTTGACATAGTTATGAATGGTTATACTAAAACCACAAGATGAGTCTACTTTGAGCACTAATTAAAAGAAAAATCTTGATGAAAATAGGTGAGAAATTGAAAGGGATTTGTAGATAATTGGAAAAGCATTGGATGATTCAGTTGTTGGAAGGATTAAACTAGCCACTATTGCCAAGAATTCATAGGACATTCTAGAGATAATATATCAATGTTTTAGTAAGGTAAAAATTGCCACACTACAAGCACTTAGAATATAATTTGAAAACTTGCAAATGAAAGATTTTGATTCAATAGATCAATTTACATATGATGTTATGGATTTGGTTAATCAAATAAGGTAGAATGGTGATAAACTAATAGATCAAAATGTTGTAGAAAAGGTTTTAAGAAGTTTTCCTATAAAATTTGATGCAATTGTTGTGGTAATTGAGGAATCTAAGGATTTTATTACATATTCTATGGATGAGTTGGTTGGTTCCTTGAGAAATTATGAAGCTAGGTTGAATAGGAATGGAAATGCCTCATTGGAGAATGCATTAAAAACATGAAAGAAACTTGGAAAAGGTAGAGGAAGAGGAAATCTAGGATTCAAAGGAAGAGGATGTGGAAGAAACAATTTTCAAAGAGAAGAAAGAAAGAAAGAGCCTAAATCTAAGAGGAAGGAGAAATCAAAATTTTACCTCAAGGGGAAGCAATACAATAAAGGATCACAAAAGTATGAAAAATCATATGTTCTATCGTATTATTGCAATAATTCTAGTCACTTTGCAAATGAATGTCGAAAGAAACAAGTAAATATGGGAAAGCAAAGTGCAAAATTTCTCTAAGAGTATTTATGAGACATTGTTTATTACATGTCATGTAGTTCAAGAAGGTTTGAGTAACATTTGGTTTCTTGATAGCGGTTGTAGTAATCATGTGATTGGAAATAAAGAGTTGTTTGAGAATTTGGATACATTAGTTAAATAAAAACTTAAATTAGGTAATGATAAATGTGAAGCATTTTTTCCTCGATCATTTTTATTTTTGGATTGTTTAATGTTTATAGTTTTTGATGTGCCCATGCTCAAGTAGAGCTATCAGAAAGGTACACAATGTGCTACTTGCTAGTTGTGCATCTTTCATTTTTCACCTTCCTTTCGAGAGAGATTCAGGACATTCATTGGCTTGTCGAAGAATTTCTAAGAAGCTATATTCTTGAGCTCAAAATTTTTTGTTGGTTTAACATTCCATCTTTTCATTGAGAGTGGATTGTCATTCTTATGAAGTGATATCTTTTGGGATTTTTTCAAAGCTTGTTGGCCTTTCTCTTTTCTTGGTTTTCAGGATGGAAGCTTCGAGTCAATTCCTTTGGCTCATGTGATTGGTCAACTGGATGTTTTTTGCTAGTTGTGTTTCTAGGATTTGATCGTTTATAGGATTTTATCATTTCTAAATATCTAAAAATAATTAATGTGGCATCTGAGAATTGATGAGAAATGATTGTTGTGACCTAACAAAGGATCTACAATCAGATCATATGCTATCAAAATCCAACACCTAGTAGTAATTACTATTTTGTTGTGGTAGTGTTTTCTTCTTTCTGCAGCTATAAAAGAGAGGCAGTGATAATTGAAAGGGTTGGATTCCAAGTTTCATTTTCCTTTGTTAAGGAAAATTTTGTTTAGTTTTCTTACGATATAGAACTCTCTTTAGAAGTAAAGTTGTAGAACTACTTTTCTCTGGCATGTTATATCTTTTAAGGTGTAAACTATTGTTGGATTGGCATCTAACCTCTATTTTAAAGTTCACTTGATATTTAAAGCATGAATCATTGAGAAGAAATTGTGGAGACTATGCATACATGTATGACCTTTATCAAGCTTTTTTTATTTATTTTTTCATTTTGAGTGAAACAATGTGTCTTGTAGGCTAAATTTGAATGGTTTAAATAGCTGATATCCATGGTGTATGCTCATATAGTAGAATAAGAACTTGTGAAAATTGGATTATGTCATTGGACTTCTATACTTTTTTGAAAGGTTGTTTTTTTATTGTATTATGTTTTGTTAGGAGGAAGATTTCATGCAATTTCTGAATGTTTTTCCTATTACCCTTATAAATATTTATGTTTGATTAGACCTTAATGAGCAGTACTTATGGAAAGATTTGAAAGTTTTCACTATGCTTGGTGTTAGCCTTTGTTGTTCATTCTCTTTCCAATAATGAAGGGTTGTGATGTTCTATGTCTAATTATATCAATCATGGGAATGGTTGGGTTTGAAATGCTATAAAAGCATTGGCACATCACCATTTTTATGTTTTAATTTACATTTCCTTCTACCCTTTTCTCCAAACCCCAAAGAAGATCCAACTTTTTATAAAAATCCTAAAGGTATTCAATGAGGAAGAAATCGGTCCCCCACTCAATGAATTTACCATAAGACTATCAAAGAGGCATAAGTTTTGATGATTAGTAGTTTTTTTTCTAGTATACCCAATGGGACAAGAAGTTTTACAAACACCTAATTAGAAGTCATAAATATTTCTTAAATTAGTCTAAGGAAGGAAATTGGAAGTTTCATACCTAAAGTTCAAACAAGAGCATCTTCAAGAGGCAATTTCCAACACTTTCAGTTACTTGCCTCAAGATCTAGGAGAAAGAGACTTACAAGTTTTGTATCACCTATAAGGAGTAATAGAGAAAGAAGTGAGAGCCTAATATCCAGATCCTTATCTACTCTACTTAGAGGCTCAACATTCCAAATTAGAATACATGTATACTTGATTCATAGGAATATTTTTTCTATGGCTTATGTACCTCCCCCTGCTCCTAGAAATTTTATAACTTTGGATAGCAGTAGCACACTATGTCCACACACACCCCTCAAGGTATGGCCTACCATACCCACCAATTCCCTCAAGGCTATTCCAAAATTCTCTAGAGAAGAATTCAAAACCCCTTTTAAGCACCTTCAAGATATAGTGGAGGTATGTAGGGTACATAACATAATGGAGGAGAACATCTCTTTGATGTTGTTAGCCGCTTCTTTCAAAGGAATGGCCTATGATTGGTATTGATCTTTGGCCTCAGGCTCTATCATCTCCTAGGATCAGCTCGAACAATGGTTGTTTGAATTCTTCTTAGAGAAAGGATACCACTCTTCATTGCTACAATAACTAATCACCATCAAGAGAGCTCTATAAGAGGCCATGAGTGATTTTAACTCTAGGTTTCATAAGAACTAGCAAAGGATCCCCGTGACTACTCGAACCTAAGCCACGATGGCATATGTTTTATCTAAAAGTTCTCAATTCAGACATTGTCGTTATGATAACCTCCATGGGAGGGGATATATTTCTTGGTGCATATGAGGTGGCTATGCATGCAAAGAATAGTCTAATTGATTATGGGAAGCCTCTTCCCTGACCTATGATGTTGATATTTGTAGAAATATCTAGTTCCATTTAGGAAGAAGCTACTCCAAGCACTTCCACTACACAATTTACATCAACTACACCATAGTCTATGTACATGTACCTCACCGCTCAAACAAGCTTTTTAGTTTCTTCCTCAATCGTGACAAATATCAATGAAATGAAGAGTATCATGTGGAATTTTTCTAATGAGTTGGTCATTATTAAATTACAATAAGCAACACCTCTAAAGAAAACCACTGAAGCCTATGGAAGAGGAAATTCATCTTATTAGCAAAATCCATATCGAGTATCCTCTAGAGGAGGAAGTCAGCAAGCAACATCTACAAACCAAATATTTCTTGTCACCATGATGCTATAGATGATCAAAGATAGCCCAAATAAAGAGTTGATTCTAGGCCAAAACAATTTGGTAGAAGATGAGAATATATGGTCCTTCTCGTGTAGTGATAGCCATATGCCTCGAAATTGTTTGAGGTGAAATATGCAACATAGGATAGCAAAACAAAGAAGCAAAGGTGTTCCCCTGAATAAGGATGAATATGAATCTTTTGACATGGAAAATGCTCATTTTGGAGCAAAAATGCAAGGAATTTTATTGGAGCAAGAACTAGATACTGCACCCGACCAAGCTCTATTTTCATGGATGGAAGAAGAAGATGCAATGTTCATAAAATGAAGCTCTAATGACTAGTGTTCTATAGGTACAATTGGATTACAACACAAGATATAAAAGAAGGCTCATAGGAGAATACATGCAACAAGCTCTGCCACAACCTCAACCATGTCAACCTCTCCCATAGGAAAAGTAGGTTCCATCACCCATCAGCTGGCCCTTTTTCTAGCCATGTGACCCATTGTTGGTAGATAAGGGAACAAAAAAGAGACCACAACCAATCATGATAGAACATTTTCTTCTAAAAATAAGAGAAATAGCACCATATAATCCTAAGACTCAACCACTCAGAACAATCAATGTGGTGGAAAAATGGAGGAAGGCACTTGCTAATGTATCATTGTGGGACATCATATCTATTCCTAGATAAAATCCATTTCTTCGGGAAGCATTAAAGAAAGGAGAACAAATATCATAGGAAGATGTGACTCAGTCATGTGGCTGAAATAGAGACAAAGGATTTATGTCACCCCCTCAAGATCCAAAAGTAGTAGCTTATGTGAATGATGCAAGCAATGCAAGAAAAAAATAGGA
>VDFB02271358.1:721896074-722072567 GCA_007258455.2 Sequoia sempervirens | reverse complement strand
TATAAGGAACCCCAATTGTCTTCTATCAAGTTAGTGACTTCCTCAGTTTGTTTCACGTGTTCTTCCTTTGTGGCTTTCACTTCTACTTCTTGTCCCAATACTTCTAAAGAAATTTTTACTTCTTTCTCAATAGCCAAACAACTTTTAGGTTGAGGATCAGCCTTAAATGTGTAAAATTTGTTGTCATAGATGTACTTCATTTTACCATGAAGAGTAGAATGCACCACATTCATCTCATCAATCCATGGTCTCCCTAAGAAGAGATTGTATGAAACATTGTGAGGCATAACATGGACCAAAGTTTATAAGGTAACCTCTCCAATTCTAATAGGCCATGTGATGACTCCAAGTGGTTGTTTTCCTACATTATCAAACCCATGAATAGATAAAAAATTGGGTTGAATTTTGATTTTGTATACTTTAATATTATAAAGAAGGTTTATGCTACACACGTTAAGGGCTAAGCCACTATCAACAAGAGTTATCTTTATCCCTACTTGATTAATGTGTGCTATTATCATGAAAGATTTTTATTTTTTCTCCTCAAAAGGAGGTAGCTCACTTTTGTGGAAAACAATTTTCAAGTTCATTTCATTCATTCCTTGGACTAGTGTTGCTACATCATTCGAACTAGTGTTAGAAGGAATCATAACTTGTTGCAAAGCCTCTTGAAAAATTTGTTATTATAATTAGGTGATGTTTCAAGCAGTTCCCATACCAAAATCTTGGGAGTACTCTAAAGGTTTTCAACAAGATTATTTCCTTTCCATTGTTTGTTGTCAAACGAGAAGCACTAGGCAAGATAGTATTAGGCAATGGGAGGGATGTCAAAGGTGTTTATTTTGGTTGCAGATTGTTTCTAGTGTTATATTTATGAGCAATGGTGTTATAATTTTATTGCTTCAAAACATTATTCTTAGGTGGTTTGAGGATGAGGACAAGTTTATTTTGAGTTTGTGGTCATTGTGAGTGTGGGTAAATAATTAGAGGATTCTTAGGATGTCCCACAAGATATGTAGGATGTCCATTAGTCACTTGTGCATTCATAAGCTCAATCCATTTTCGATTTGATGTCTTTATAATGAAGGATAGTCTAGTGTTATCTATTTACCATCATCTAAGGAAGTCACATCACCATTGTTGTCATTTTCTTCCACCATGATACCTCCCTAGGAGGAGATTTTTTATGAGAACTATAAACTTGATGTGCATGACATTCATGGGTTTGTTCTTCTAAAATTACTTTATCACAAGTAATATAGTTATCAATGGTTGTATTGTCTTTCTTATCAATGATGGAATTATCTTGTTCAATAATGTCTTCCTAAAGGGGGGAGAGGAAACTAAGATTCACATGACTCTTATTGCTTCGATCTTCTAACA
The DNA here is from genome assembly GCA_007258455.2 of Sequoia sempervirens. Lineage (NCBI taxonomy): Eukaryota > Viridiplantae > Streptophyta > Pinopsida > Cupressales > Cupressaceae > Sequoia > Sequoia sempervirens. The sequence continues at coordinate 722,071,184 of VDFB02271358.1, read as the reverse complement.
TCAAAGTATCTTCTTTAACAATAGTAGAGGTATTAGGAGGAGGTCCAATTTGATTTTTATAATTTTCCATGAGTTCATCCTTATTCTGTTGTGTCTTAATATCTACCCTAGTAGGAGAGCTTTCAATATGTTCATCAAAAAATATGAGAAGTGTCGAGAGAAGGAGAATCATGCTTGTAAATGATTGGATCCTTTCATTCAAATAGATATCCCCAAATGGTAGGAGCACTAGGAAAGGGAAAATGATATTTTTATGACTTTCAAGTGTTTCTTCTAACACTAATCTATTTCTTACATGAATAGGAAGGATATTAAGAAAAAAACCAATGTGATTATCATGATCATTTACAATTATATCCCTATGTCCAATAGTGTCTCCAAAAATAGGATATATAGCAAAAGAAACATAAAGAGGGTTGTCATAGGTCTTAAATATTTGTTTATCTAACACCAACTTATCCTCATTATGTATAAAATTATCACAAGAGGGGAAGATGTTGGGAGATGTGTTACGTAGGTAGGTTTCAATGGTCTCTTTTTGTATCATGTCATCATCATGATTACCTATTGTTATTTCCTCTTGTTTAGTAATATATTTCCTAATAGGAGTGGTAAGGGGAGAGAAACTAGGGTTCTCAAAACTCTCATTGATTAGTTCTTCTAACATAAAAATATCTTCTTCACAACTAGGAGAGATATTAGGAGAAAAATGAATATGATTTTTATGATTACGCAAGGTTGTATTCTCTTTCACTAAACTAACCTCATTCATAGAAGAGATACTAGGAGAGGGATCAATAATGAACAAAAAGAGAGTTGAGAGGGCCTCATATTTGTATGTACTTATCAAAAATTTCTTACAACACTCAACAAGATCTAAAAATAGAACATGAAGTATGATAACCATAGATTTTTACAATGAAAACATGATGTAATCATTCTCCTGCAAACATGAAATGCATTAATGATAGACTTGAAATGCATCAATGATAGAGCAAGCATGCAAAAGGAGAATGCATTTTTTAGATTTAGAACATGATAATTGGATGATTATGCTATCTGAAAATATGAAAATGAAATGTTGTAAATGCCATTTTGAATTTTGACAATGCACCAAATCAAGCAAATTAAGCTAGATTCAATGAATTTAATGAATCAAAGAATAAAAAAAAAAAATTAGGAAAGTAATAGCAACAAACAAAATCCTAAAATAGAGATTTCACATCCCAAAAATTGCAGACTAGGAGCTAATAGGGACTCATTTGCCACTAGTAAGGGCGAATGGGTCCTAATTAGGGATTTTGGAAATGTTTTTGCTGATTTGTAAGTATTTTTAGTGATTTTTAGATGCCAAAAGGTTTAGGTCCATCTTGATCAAGGACTCATTTTCCAATAGGGGCGAATGCATCCAAGATAAGGGTTTAAAAAAGGTGAAAACTACATATTTTAGGTTGTTTTATTTGATTTTTGTGGCCAATTTCAAACTATAACTCTTATGAGAAATATCCAGAATTTGATGACCTAATGCAAGTGAAATGGAAGGTAAATGGTCACCTATATAACACCTTTTGAAATGTAATTTTTTTTTAATTTTCAAATGTAAATTTATATCATCTAAACGGTCCATGCTAATTGAATAATTTGTTTTTGTATTTTTCATATTTTAAGAAATGCATAAAAAATTGATTATAAACCTTGCATGAGATACAATTTTTTATTGCAATGCAAGAAACCCTAAATGAGATCTAATTCAATGCACATGGATGCAAGTGAATGCAATATCTAACATAGGATGTAAGGAAAGACTCCAAAATCAGAAAAATACAATGTTCAATAAATTTGGTCCACCAAAATGAAACATAGAAAAAGAAGTTCACCAAGTTAATAGGGTATCAATGATGAACCTAGTTTTCATTATGTGTGTTTCATTCAATTTTCAAGGCCAAAACATACCAATAACAATTAGAAACTAATTCAAAGTGTTATAGCAATGAAAAGGGGAAATTTGAGAGCTTGAAATGATGTGTACCTTGTAGAAAACTTGGTTTTAGGCTATAGAGGACTCATTCACTTTATTGGAGAATGGGTCCTTGTTATAGTTCTAGAAACTAACTTCTAGGTTTTATTCCTCTCTGTCTGCACTCCTAGATCCCAAGTTTTCAATGCTTCAATCCCTACTGAGGAGTCATTCGCCTTTGGTGGTGAATGGGTCCTTTTAGAGTTTCAAAAAACTAACTTTTGGTTTCTTTTCCTTGATGTATCCTTGATTTTCCACCTAGGTAAAATGGGTCCTAGCACCAATTTGTAGGACCTTTATTTTTCCCAATTAAATTTTGTGTATTCTGAATTATGGGTGTCGGGATAGATTTTTCAGAGGTGTCAAGAAAAAAATGTGGTGTAATATGAAAATTTGCTAATTAACTCTAATTAATTACAATAAATTAAGGGGGACATAGATGAGTGTGAAAGTGTGTTACAACACTTTACAACACTTAAATAAGATAAAAGCTAAGTATATTTTATTAGAAGGGGGCCCAAGATCAATATGAATGTGTTACAACACTTTACAACACTAAACCTAGGAAAAATAAGGTTAATTAAAGTACAATTATTCCCAAATCAAGTAAGGAAAAAGGATACTTTTTCCATTACTAAACTTACATTGAACACACATCTCCCCAATTATACCCATGCCACTATATAATATGTCTCACTTCCTAACACAATTGCTTCTCTATTATTCACTACTCATAACCCTATCTCTATTTATGGGTTTATTTCCCCTTTGCAAAATTTTCCTTTTACCTATACGGCTAGAGCATCTAACTCAGTACAACCTTTGCTATCTTAACATTTCACTATTGTTACAACAATGACCATGATTCCCTTTTACTCTTACTACCACCACTCTTGTCCATACCACCAAAATTGTTATAAACTACTCGTAAAATATGGGAAACTTTTAACAAAAACTTGTTACCCTTTCTTCTACTTCCCAACCCATGACTATGCAATGTTACTATTGTAGCCTGCTTCAATTATTAATCATCACCATTTATTTTCCTAATAATTATGAGGTTCCATGATTTGAAAAGTATAATGTTAAAGGAACTCAGAAACACATATCTCTACATTCACTTTTATATACAATAATTTATTTTTAATGATAAATTATTAGCAAAACTATTCCTATGGTCCCTTAAGGATATCACTCTAGACTAATTCTTCCCCCTCCTTGATGATTCTATTCACTCTTTTAACTACCTCATTCCTTTATTTTTGCAATAATTTCAAGTAAACATTATCCCTCAAGTCATTTTTACTAACCTTTCTCACTACAAAAAATGTACTAATAAAAAACGATTGACTTTATATTCTAATATTAATGTCTATTGTCTCAAATTTCATATCTTATTCTCTATTTTGATGTGCAATTTTTTTCATTGAAAATATTCGACATCATATTCAAAAAAAATTATTTCCCACATCTCTCCACTACCCTTAGACGACCAACTAATAATCAGCTATTTTGAGGTGGTTCCCTCAACTTCCCCACTCACTCTTACTTCCTCTTTTGGTCCCTTTACATCATATAATTATCAATATAATAATAATAATAATTTATTTCCACAAAAAAATCAAACCGCACCCATCGTTAACAAAGTTGATAGTGCCATGTTATCATGTCTTCCTCCTCGATGTTGATGATATTTTTTCTATTCACAAGGTAATCATAATTTCATAAATTTGGCTAACCCTCTTCAACCCATCATGCACTAGCTTTATTGTGATAATTTTAAAAAACTATCACTCATCTTTCCTCTCACTAAAAATTATAACATAAATTCATAGTGTCAATATCATCAGGTCCCCAACCATGATACAAACAATTGCATGCACCTCCATCATATAATTAAATAATTTATTGAAAAAAAATTCAAAATGTTTACAAGTGTTAATGATAGAGGAAATAAATCTATTAATATTCCTTTTTAATTCTTTTACCAATTTTTCCCATTTTGACAAATTCCAATTACTAGCAACAATCAACTATTCTGAATAACCTTGTATTTTTTTCTTTTGAATGATAAAAAGAAAACCTCCAAAATTCTAATCACCTTGAACATTAAATTTACTTGCAAATAATTTTTTTTGGCTTATTCTCTATTGTATATTTAAGCCCAAAACTATATCTCCCATATTAACAACTTTTTAACTTTCCAATACTGCTGCTCCAAAAATGAAATAATTATACCTATCTAAAAAAATTCTATGAAATTGATTATATTTGTCATAGACTATTTTGAAAATGACCATATACCTTCTATGAGGACATTCACCTCCTCCTTGCTAGTATTACCTTATTCAAATCTTTGCACTCAGCTTCATGCCTACAACATCCAAATATACACATTGTTGTTCTACAACGTTCACGATCTCTCAATTTATTGCAGTGCTGTCTATCATTCCATTGTTGGTTGGTATTAATTTCTACCACCAGATGCATTAAAAACAGAAGCTTCTACCATCCTCCACCGACCATTTCTTCGCTGCCATTAACCGACCTGCAAATACATGTGCAAATTTCTCTAGCTCCATTTGATACATGTGAAGATTTTTCTAGATCTTTCGAATCCTTCAAAATACCTCTATAAGTAGAGGAAATTGTAAACATTTTATTCAAGAAATAAAAGGTTTTGTTTGATTGTTCCATAGCATATTGTTCTATTTTATATGTTTTTCCTCTGCCCACATCAAAGTGGTATCAGAGCATAGGTTAGAGGATTCGCAGAACTCTGCAAGATTTTCATTCATCGATGTGTAGGAAGAAGAAGGATCGAATATAAGAGATCATTGTATTAGCAGCAGTTAAGAGAAAGGAGCAAAGGTGGATTTTGTTTGAATATCGTGAGTCTATGCAAGGTTGTGATCTCTAAAACTGCAACACCATTGTAAAAGGTGTTGTTCAAATAGAGGTAATGATATTAGCATTGGCTTGAGAATTAATGAAGGGTTTTTGTTCGCATTATTAAAAAAAGATTTTCATAGTAAATCTATGTTGCCTTAGTTAGGGTGTGAAGTATTTTTCTCTTGAAGAAGATTGCTTTTGTTAAAGAATGGCATCAAGCATGCATCAACAACCTATGGTTCCAATATTTTTTTGGAAAGAATTATGATAATTGGGCTTTTAGAATGAAATTAACATTTGATTCATATGACTTATTAGACATAGTTATAAATGGTTATACTGAACCACAAGACGAGTCTACTTTGAGCATTGATGAAAAGGAAAGCTTGATGAAAATAGGAAAAAGAATAAAAGGGTTTTGCAGATAATTGGACAAGCATTGGATGATTCAGTTTTTGGAAGGATTAAACTAGCCACTATAGCCAAGCAAACATGGGACATTCTAGAGACAACATATCAAGGTTCTAGTAAGGTAAAAATTGTCACACTACAAGCAATTAGAAGATAATTTGAAAACTTGCAAATGAAGATTATGATTCAATAGATCAATTTACATATCGTGTTATGGATTTGGTTAATCAAATAAGGTAGACTGGTGATGAGCTAATAGATCAAAAAGTTGTACAAAAGGTTTTAAGAAGTTTTCCTAGAAAATTTGATGCAATCATTGTGGTAATTGAGGAATCTAAGGATTTGACTACATATTCTATGGATGAGTTGGTTGGTTCCTTGAGAAATTATGAAGCTAGGTTGAATAGGAATGACAATGCCTCATTGGAGAATGCATTAAAAACACAAATGACATTTGGAAAAGGTGGAGGAAGAGGAAATCTAGGATTCAAAGGAATAGGATGAGGAAGAAACAATTTTCAAAGAGAAGAAAGAAAGAAAGAGTCTACATCCAAGAGGAAGGAGAAATCAAAATTTTAGCTCAAGGGGAAGCAATAACAATGAAGGATCACAAAAGTATGAAAAATCATATGTTCTATCTTATTATTGCAAGAATTCTAGTCACTTTGCAAATGAATGTCAAAAGAAACAAGAAAATATGGGAAAGAAAAGTGCAAATTTCTCTGATAGTATTTCTAAGACATTGTTTATTACATGTCATGTAGTTCAAGAAAGTTTGAGTAAAATTTGGTTTCTTGATAGTGGTTGTAGTAATCATGTAATTGGAAATAAAGAGTTTTTTGAGAATTTGGATACATTAGTTAAATCAAAACTTAAATTGGGTAAAGATAAATGTGAAGTGTTTTTTCCTTGATCGTTTTTATTTTTGGCTTGTTTAATGTTTATAGTTTTGGATGTGCCTGTGCTCAAGTAGAGTTATCGGAAAGGTGCACAATGCACCATCTACTAGTTGTGTAGCTTTCATTTTTCACCTTCCTTTCGGGAGAGAGTCGGGACATGCATTGGCTTGTCGAAGATTTTCTAAGGAGCTATATTCATGAGCTCAAAAGTTTATGCCAGTTTGACATGCCATCTTTTCACTGAGGGTGGATTGTGCTTCTTATGAAGCGATTTCTTTTGGGATTTTTTCAAAGCTTGTTGGCCTTTTTCTTTTCTTGGATTTCAGGACAGAAGCTTCAAGTCGATGCCTTTGGGTGATGTGATTGGTCAACTAGTTTTTTTCTCCTAGTTGTGTTTCTAGGATTTGATCATTTACAGGCCTCTATCTTTTCTAAATATCTAAAAATAATTAATGTGGAATTTGAGAATTGATGAGCAAGGATCATTGTGACCTAACCAAGGATCTACAACCAGATCATGTGCTATCAAAATCCAACACCTAGTAGTAATTACTATTGTGTTGTGGCATTTTTTTCTTCTCTCTATAGCTATAAAAGAGAGGTGGTGACAATTGAAATGGTTGGATTCCAATTTTAAGTTTCCTTTGTCAAGGAAAATTTTCTTTAGTTTTCTTAGGATATAGAACTCTCTTTATAAGTAAAGTTGTAGAACTACTTTTCTCTAGCATGTTATATCTTTTAAGGCATAAACTATTGTTGGATTGGCATCTACCCTCTATTTTAAAGTTCATTTGATATTTAAAGCATGGATCATTGAGAAGAAATTGTGGAGACTATGCATACATGTATCATGGCCTTTATCAAGCTTTTTTTCTTTATGTTTTCATTCTAAATGAAATAATGTGTCTTGCAAGCTGAACATGAATGGTTTAAGTACCTGATTTCCATGTTGTATGCTCGTATAGTAGAATAAGAACTTGTGAAAACTATATTATGTCATTGGACTTCTCTATTTTTCTAAAAGGTTGTTGTATTATTGTATTATGTTTTATTAGGAGGAAGAGTTCATGCAATTTCTAAATGTTTTTCCTATTACCCTTATAAATATTTATGTTTGATCAGACCTTAATGAACACTACCTATGGAAAGATTTGAAATTTTACACTATGCTTGTTGTTAGCCTTTGTTGTTCATTCACTTTCCAACAATGAAGGGTTTTGGTGTTCTATGTCTAATTATATCAATCATAGGTATGGTTGGGTTTGAAATGTTGTAAAATCATTGGCACATCACCATTTTTTTATGTTTTAATTTACATTTCCTTCTACCATTTTCTCCAAACCCAAAAGAAGAGCCAACTTTCTATAAAAATCCTAAACATATTTAGTGAGGAAGAAAGTGTTCCCTCACTGAATGAATTTACCATAAGACTATTCAAGAGGCACAAGCTTTGATGATCAACAATTCTTTTTCTGGTATGCCCAGTGGGACAAGAATTTTTTTGAACACCTGATTAGAAGTCATAAATATTTCTTAAATTAGGCTAAGGAAGGAAACTGGAAGTTTCATACCTAGAGTCCAAACAAGAGCATCTTCAAGAGGCCATTTCTAGTACTCTCAGTTACTTGCCTCAGGATCTAAGAGAAAGATACTTACAAGTTTTGTATCACCTATAAGGAGTAGTAGAGAAAGAAGTGAGAACCCAATATCTAGATCCTTATCTACTCTACTTGGAGGCTCAACCTTCCAAATTAGAATATCTGTATACTTGATTCATAGGAATATTTTCTATCTGGCTCATGTACCTCCCCCTGCTCCTAGAAACTTTATAACTTGGGATAGCGGTAGCCCACTACGTCCACACACACCCCTAGATGTATGGCCTACCATACCCACTAATTCCCTCAAGGCTATTCCAAAATTCTCTAGAGAATACTTCAAAACACCTTTCAAACACCTTCAAGATATAGTGGGGGTATGTAGGGTACATAACATAACAGAGAACATTGCTTTGATGTTGTTAGTTGCTTCTTTCAAAGGAAAGGCCTATGATTGGTATTGATCTTTGGCCTCAAGCTCTATCATCTCCTGGGATCGGCTCGAACAGTAGTTGTTTGAATGCTTCTTAGAGAAAGGAGACCACTCTTCATTACTGCAATAACTAATCACCATCAAGAGAGCTCCACAAGATGCCATGAGCGATTTTAACACTAGGTTTCATAAGACCTGGCAAAGGATCCCCGTGAGTGCTTGACCCCAAGCCACAATGGCATGCATGTTCTATCTGAAAGCTCTCAATTTGGACATTATAGTTATGATAACCTCCATGGGAGGGGATATCTTTCTCTGTGCATATGAGGTGGCTATGCATGCAAAGAATAGTCTAATTGATTATGGGAAGCTTCTTCCCCAACCTTCAATGTCAATATTTGTAGAAATATATAGTGTCCTTCAAAAAGAAGCTACTCCAAGCACTTTTTCTACACAATTAACATCAGCTACACCATAGTATATGTACATGTACCTCGCCACTCAAACTAGCTTTTCATTTTCTTCCTCAATCATGACAAATATCAATGCAATGAAGAGTCTCATGTGGACTTTTTCTAATGATTTGGTAATTATTAAATGGAAACAAGCAATGCCTCTAAAGTATACCACCCAAGCCTATGGCAAAGGAAAGTCATCTTATCAGCAGAATCCATACCAAGGGTCCTCTAGAACAGGAAGTCAATAGGCGACATCTACAAACTAGATAGTTCTTGTCACCATGGTGCTATAGATGGTCAAAGATAGCCCGAGTAAAGAGTTGATTCTAGGCCAAAACAATTTGGTAGAAGATGAGAATGTATGGTGCTTCTCATGTAGCAATAGCCATATGCCCCAAAATTGTCTAAGGGGAAATATGCAATGGAGGATAGAAGAACAAAGGAGCAAAGGAATGCCCCTGAATAAGGATGAATATGAATCTTCTGAAATGGAAAATGCTCATTTTAGAGCACAAATGCAAGGAATTTCATTTGAGCAAGAACTAGATATTATGCCTGACCAAGCTCTATTGTCATGGATGGAAGAAGAAGATGCAATTTTCATAAAATTAAGCTCTAATGATTAGTGTTCCATAGGTGCAATTGGATTACAACACAATATATAAAAGAAGGCTCATAGGAGAATACATGCAACAAGCTCTGCCATAACCTCAGGCATGTCAACCTCTCCTACAGGAAAAGTACGAACCATAACCCATCATCTGGCCTTTTTTTAACCACGTGACCCATTGCTGGTAGATAAGGGAATAAACAAGACACCAAGCACAGTCATGATAGAACATTTTCTTCTAAAAATAAGAGAAATACCACCATACAATCCTGAGACTCAACCACTTGGAATAGTCAATGTGGTGGAACAATTGAAGAAGGAACTTCCCAATGTATCATTGTGGGACATCATATCTATTCCCAGATAAAAGAAATTTCTTTGAAAAGCATTAAAGAAAGGAGAACAAATATTGTAGGCAGACGCAACTCAATCGTGCGGCTGAAATAGAGGCAAAGGATCTATGTCACCCCCTCAAGATCCAAAAGCAGTAGCTTAAGCAAATGATGTAGGAAATGCAAAAAAAAAATAGGCAAGGAAAGCCAAAGCCCACATGGGTATGTGCAGGATCATAATGGAAAAGTAGGCCCTTAACTGGCAAAATTTTTAGAAAAGTCAAAGTTAGGCTACTTGTCATAAAAAATTAAATAAGTTATCTATATTATTTCAAAAATATGTAAGAATCGAATCTTTAGAAAATTGAATGTAGTTTCTAAATTACTAGGTTTTTTTCTAAAAAAAAAATCTATTTGGTGAAAATTTGAAATTTCAATGCAGTGGTACTTAAATTTCAAGGAGAAAATAAGAAGTAGGTGTCTATCTGACCACCCTAACCACAATAAAATGATAATATTTTTTTATAAAATTTTAGATATCAATAGAGGACTTATACACTGATGTGATGCATATTTTTTGTAATTTTTTTCAAGTAAATAATTAATTATGAATTTTTTATTACAACTTTTATAAAAATATAAAAACTTGTATGTCTAAAAACCTTAACATGGTCAAAACTTCATGAAATTCATTTTTTTTTTTAATCCTATAGTATGCAAAGCATAGAATGTGATAGATGTTTTAGATTCAAAAAATGTGATACCGTTTAAAATCTATAGTTATTTTTCAATCAGCCTATCAATTTGGACTTTAGTCGTAATTTGAATAGAAAATGAATAATAATTACTTATTACATTCAAAGTAAAGTATAATTTATATCGGTGGAAATCTGAGAATATCCTTTAAAACCCCTTTTCATTTCATCAATTTTGGGTAAGAAAATAGTTGTCAACCACATACCCATCATATTGCCACTTTTTGGGCCATCATGATCCTACACATACCCACACCTTTCCTTTTAACACTTATTGTGGGAGATAAGATTTTGCATAATAATATGATTGATTCGGGGGCTAGCACGACTATCATGCCAAAACAAGTGGTTGATTCCTTGAAACTTAAGTATGAGCCCCTTTTGAAATAAATCATAGAACTAGATGGGAAGAAGGTACCAACCGTCGATTGGATAAAGGATCTATCTCTAACCCTTTTCTCATGCCCAAGACAAACAATCACACAAGAAGTAGTAGTGATAGACATTACTCTGGTCTTCAAAATGTGTCTTTCAAGATATTTTACTACAATTCTTGGTGAATACTTAGCACTCAACTAGTCCCAGCTAATATTGAGAACTAAGCACGAGGAGAAGATGAATATTTTGTTTGAATCTTTGCATCCCAAACACATTGTGGAAAATGTAGTCCTATTCTTTGAAGAAACACATACTTCCCTCTTCAGCAAGAGAGATATTGTGTTGAAATATTGAAAGATGAAGAAGATACAAGTGATAGAACTCCTGAAGAGCATGTGCTATTCAGTCAATTCATTGACTTTGATCCATTTGACAACTTCCATGAAACAGGGATAGGAACCTGTATGATTTTTGATGATGATTAGGTCTTTATGAAATTAATGAAGGATTGAGAGGAATGTGATGATCTGTATGATAATCGTCTATGGACCCTATATTTTGATGGTGCCAAGTGCAAAGCAAGCTTTGCAGCGGGTGTCCCACTAGTCTCTCCAACAACATCAAAGACCCTCAAAGGTTACCATTTTTAGTTCTCATGCTACAATAATGGCGTTGAATATGAAGCCTTGGTTCATGGACTGATTCTCTCATAACAGATAAGTGCCCAAAGAATATAGGCTTTCAGAGATTCAAAGCTAGTGGTGAGCCAGGTCTATAGACAAGCAACTATAAAAAACATAAGAATGAAGTCATACATACAACAAGTTTGGGATCTTATTGAGATCTTTGAAGATTTCAATATAAAAGTTATTCCCTGATCACAAAATAATGTTGTTGATCAAATGGCTTTTGTTGGCTTGCAATTTGAACTAGTTTCTAATCTAACCAAGCACAGTGTAGTGCAAGTCATCATTGGACCCTCAATTCCTAAAAATGTTCAAACCTAGAAAGTCTTTGATAATGACATCTAAATTTCTTCCTTTATACAAAAATTAGGGACAACTTTCAACAATTCACCACTAGGAGCAGAATTTCCTAAGGAGCAAGTCATCCAATTGAAAGGGAACAAGCTTCCCCAAGGATTAATTTCTCTCAAAAATATTTTTGATTGTGAAGATGAAAGGAATGGAAACCAAAGATTTAGTGCAAATGCAAGGGATTACAAAGAGCTTGATGTCAAAAGTGGCAGAAAGTTGAATGTCAAAAGGGAGGTTCCTCACAAGGACAAGAAGAGATTGAAAGATCTATGCTCCAAATATGATGGGCTTATCACCTGGGCCTATGATGATTTGCAAGGTTATGACCTGGGTATAATATAGCATACCATTGACTTGGTGGAAGGATCCAAACCCATTCAATCGAAGAAAAGGCTAGTCAACCCAAAGGTCAAAGCATTGATGGAATAAGAGCTAACCAAACTGGTTGAGTCAAAGATCATATACCCTATCAAAAATTCTACCTGGGTGTCGAATCTGGTTCTAGTTCAAAAAAGAATGGTAATATTCGGATATGTGTTGATTTTTGGGATTTGAATAATGCCTCATTAAAAGACCATTACCCTTTGCCATTAATGGAGATGATCTTGTAGATTGTGGCTGGATCAGAGATGTTCTCTTTGCTATATTGTTTCTTAGGATATAATCAAGTCTATGTGAAGGAAGCCCACCAACATAAGACAACATTTACTATAAAGTGGGGAATATTTGCATACTCAAAGATGCCATACAAAATTTCCAATGCTGGTACTAATTTTCAATGAGCAATGGATGTTGCTTTTAAGGGATTGATCAAGCTGATTATCCTAATATATCTAAATGACCTAATGATCTTTTCAATATCCAAAGATGATCACTTTGACCATCTAGAGAATGTTTTCTGGTATGTGCAGGATCATCATGGAAAAAATAGGCCCTTAAGTGGTAAAAATTTTAGAAAATCAGAGTTAGGCAACATGACTTAAAAATTTGAATAAGTCATCTATATTATTTCAAAAATATGTAAGAATAATTTTTTTAGCAAATTGCATGTAGTTTCTAAACTACTAGGTTTTTTTTTTTTAGAAAAAACCTATTTGGTGAAAATTTCAAATTTCAATGCAGTAGTACATAAATTTCAGGGGAAAAATAAGTAGGTGACCACCCTAACCACAATAAAATGATAATTACTTTTTGTAATATTTTAGATATAAGTAGAGGACTCATGTTCAGATGTGATGCATATTTTTGTGTAACTTTTTTCTAGGTAAATAATTAATTATGATTTGTTTATTACAACTTTTAAAAATATAAAAAACTCGTATGTCTAACCAATTTAACTTGCTCAAAACTTCATGAAATTCAATTTTTTTTCTTTCATCCTATAGTATGTGAAGGATACAATATGATGTACATGTTTTGGATTCAAAAAATGTGATACCGTTTCAAAGCTATAGATGTTTTTCAATCAGCCTATCAATCAAGACTTTAGTTCTAATTCAAATAGAAAATGAATAATAATTATTTATTAAATTCAAATTAAAGCATAATTTATATTGGTGGAAAGATAAGAATATTCTTTTAAAACCCTTTTTGTTTCATCAATTTTGGGTAAAAAAAAGTCATCAGCCATATACCCTAAACATACCCATCATATCGCTAATTTTTGGCCCAACACGATCCTGCACATACCCTCATAAAAATTCCAATAGTTTGGGATGTAATGCCCTGCTGTTCAAACCCCAAAGGAATTAATAACAATGCAACAATTTTATTTTTTTAAAGAACATAAGTAATGTACTAAGCTACAGATCTAACTCCCTTGGGGTACACGAGGTGACATTACTACACTAACCCATAACAAAGATAATAGATTAATCAATAATTAAGAGTTACATAAATCCATTCATTCTCATATCATCATTTAAAATATCCATTAACAGTAACCATATTAATACAATATGCACATATGAAAATGAATGAAGTTATGAAGATATAAAGTGTTACATATTTTGACAGATACAACTCAACATAACCAACTATAACAAGTGATAGATCTCGATTAAATACATGGTCTGAAAATACATTACATCAAGATGATATTACAACATCACAACATATAACAAATTATATCAAGGTCTTCCCATCACAAGTGGGAGACGATACATAAATAATGAATTACATCCAAAGTGTAAACATTCATCTAGGACTTAAGAACACTAGATCAACAGCATCTGCCAAAACCCTGCAACAAAAGATACATCTATGCAACTAAAAAGGGAAACCAAAGGGAACCCAATGAGGTGTGAATCACGTTCCACCCAACCACCCTCGTGTTGGGAGTAGACAAGGAAGGATCCCCAACCAAGCACGTCTAATAGAACACAAGACTAACTCCAGACAGACAACTTAATGTCAAAAGACAACATAGAACATAAACACTGATAAAACCAAAACTCATAACAATAGACCACTTTCGAAACTTAACATTAAATTACTTTACAGATGATACAACAGTAACTCATAAAAAACACATCAATGAGACTCAAGACATAATATCAAAGACTACTTCCAACAATAACCAATGACAAATCAATAAATAACTTCCAGAGGACTTCAATAAAATAACACAAATGGAATGTTAGAGGAGAGTGTCATCGCATGGCTTAACATGGATTATCCAGACAACCTATCACAAGGTTCTGCCTCCATCTCTACATGGATTATCCTGACAACCTAGCAAAGGTGCTGCCTTTATCTATGGTTCTCCTAATAGCCTATCTCATGGCGCCGCTCCATAGTGTTACTCATGCGGAATCGTTAGCCTTTCGTGAAGAAAAGGAAACGATCTTGCCAACCACGTCCTTCTTGGTCCCCTTTAGTCTGTGATAGCACTAACAAGAGGATGAGGCATCACAATTATCTTATTAATGTTTAAACCCCACCCATGGTTTATTACTTAGGTTATCACTGATAAATCTAACTCTATGTGGGTTACCCTGACAGCCCCTTTGTGCACCAAACCCCACTAGAGCCACTCGCTTTAAACACTCAACACAAAATATCCAACACAAAAGGATTGAATCACCAGAACTATGAAACCTATCAAATGGATCATCTGCAAGGCACAACCATCTCGCCCAAAATCATATGTATAACATTCACAAATGGAACATTCCAAATGTACATTAACATCACATCCAAGGCCATTCATAAGATCAACATCAAAATACAAGATTTCATATAAATAATAGTATCCCCACCTCTAGAAGTTCTAAACAACCACTTAAGCTCTTAGACAAGATACACCAACTCTAGGGTTTCCTACATGACCCAAACCCGAATTAAAGAAAATAAATTCAAACCAAATGAATCATCTCAAAAGTGCATAACTCAAAGACCAACGCCAAACAACTACAAGCACAATAAATTTCACCAGTTTCATAAATCAACAACTCAAGAAAGTTCGATTAAATTTAAAACAGGTAGTTTATACTCAATTTTCTCAATTAGACAATAATATTAGTACTTGTAGAATTATCAATTTATTTCCTAACCATGACAATATAATTTACTATCCAACATACATATATACATAATTATATATATATATATATATATTTAAACAAATATTTAAAATTCACTATATAAAAATTAATAATTAAATTAAATAATTCATATATAAATATATACATAAATATCTAATATATATACATATTTATATATATATATATATATAATATTTATATATATAAATATATTAAATAAAATATAAATAATATATTTGAAATATATATATCACATATATAAAAAAAATCACATAAACTAAAATGAAATTTTATTTCAATGAATAGCGTGAATTCCAAAGGCAAGCCCACAATACATAGTACTGTGGGTAGTGGGGCGGGTATGTTGTGCGCAGTTAGTGGTGGTTGTCTATAGCCACCACTTGGGGGCCCTGGGCGGTACGGCCATGGCCGGCCGCTCACGTCCCCCCTCCCCAAACAAATTTATTTTTTTAATTTATTTTATATAATTTAATTTTCTATTTACTATTTCCTTTCATTAAATTAAATTTTATTTTAAATTTCGTTTCCAATAAAATATGAAATTCGAAGCAAAAAAAATATATTATATAAAAACTATTTCAAAACTTTGATCAATAAATTTATTTATATAAAAACATTTTTTATAAAAGACCAAATATATATATACAACCAAAGGAAAGAAATAGATAATATAACTAATTTTATTTATGAGAACCAATAAATATTAGGGCATGCACATTTCAATGAATTTCAAAAACTATTTTCTTTCAAAAAAGTAATTTTTCCAATAGATTCAAAATAGATCTGTGTAAACAAATTTCAACTAAAAAATGATTTTTTTATTTTTTTTTAAAGAATTATTTCCACCTCTAAGTTTTATTGAAGAAATTTTGAAGGTCATACTATAATTTCCTATAGAGGATTCAAAGATTTAAAACGAAAAATTTTCAATCACAAAACCACTTCCAAAAGAAATAGAGAATTAGATTTTCACACACATCAAACCAGATTTTACTTATAGAACAATAGAATAATAATAAATTAACAGAATAAAACCTAGAGTCCTTCGTTCTATGAAGAATCCTTTCGAAGCCTCCTCTTGATTTCCTTCTACAGCTCTCTTTTTCAATCTACCTTTCTTCAAAAATAATTATTTTTCCCAGAAGCACAAAACCAAGCTATTTTTCTTTTCTTTTCCTTTTTATAGACCAAAACAACAAAGCAATCTTCTATGTGTGAATAATTTCCTCATAAAAATAATAAATAAAAAAAAAAAGAATCAATAAAGCTCTTCCGCTTTCTTTACTCAAAATCCTCTTCCCTTATTGGTCCTTTTTCCAGCTTTTAAAAGCACCCTTATCTACAATTCTTTAATTAAAAATAAATTATTTACATAAGATATTTTCCACATAAGATTTTCTAATTTAATATTAGTAAAATGATAATATTTAATTATCCTCATCAATATTACTTTTAAATAATTATTTACATTTTTAATTAACTAATTCACTTTTAAATTTACAAAATATTTAAATTTAATATTTTACCAACCCACAATTAAATCAAATAACAATGCAACATTAATTAATTATCTTATAAAATAAGATTAATTAATTAAACACTAACCATAAATTAAATAAATGCTCAACAATCAAACTACACAACAACAAAGACATAACTATAGTCATGACACAACAACTCATAACAGAACGACGAACTTGGGACGGGGATACTTCCAAATCTACTCCCTTTTTCAACATTTTTACCCGTTGGGTTAGTTTAATGCTCGCCCTGTCCTGCCAAAGCAGGTGGAATCGAGACTTATTCCTGCAATCCTGCATCCAAATAATCATCAAGTAGCACATGTATATATATATATATATATTATTGAAAATATCCTATCATGAGGTAGAATTGCAACATAGCAGGGCACTCGTAAATGAGTGATGCTACCCTATCCTCTCACCTAAGCTATTCTAACAATTACAATATCAATGCTGAAATAACATTCCTAAACTAACTGATCATATGATAACATGATTACTTATCTACTGCATCATAATATAATATTGAATCCAATTAACATCACCATAGAATCATCACATCGACATATAAAGTAAACATAAGGAGAAATGATTACATAATAAAATAATCCAAACACTACATACAGAGTATCATAAATAATAATAATAATATCAATTGTAGCAATCAACTAAACTACACATCCACACACACCAAGTCGATGAATTAATCACCATCACAAAATAATATCACACTAACATATAAAAGTAACAAATAGTAGTAAATAGTATCAAAAACATGGGGGTATTACATCCTCCCCCTAGAATATGGCTTACTCCTGGAAGCCATTAAATAGATAAGAGTAAGCACACAACAACCACACATAGAACACACCACAAACCTAACACATGAAATGACATGCTCCTACGAGTATGAGTAGTTAAGTCAACACAATGGGCTCATAGTGTCCCAGTGTGTGAACCTACGCTCTGATACCAAGTTGTAATGCCTTTCCGTGCAAACCCCAAAGGAACTAATAACAATGCAACAAATTTTTTTTAAAAGAACATAAGTAATGTACTAATCTGCATGTCTCACTCCCTTGGTGTACACGAGGTGACATTACTACACTAAACAATAACAAAGATAATAGATTAAACAATAATTAACAGTTACATAAATCCATTCATTCTCATATCATCATTTAAAATATGCATTTACAGTAACCATATTAATACCATATGCACATATGACAATGAATGAAGTTATGAAGATATAAATTGTTACATATTTCGACAGATACAACTCAACATAACCAACTATAAAAAGTGATAGATCTCGAATAAACACATGGTCTAAAAATACATTACATCAAGATGATATTACAACATCACAACATATAACAAATTATATCAAGGTCTTCCCATCACAAGTGGGAGACGATACATCAATAATGAATTACATCTGAATTGTAAACATTCATCTGGAACATAAGAACACTAGATCAATAGCGTCTGCCAAAACCCTGCAGCAAAAGATACATCTGCAACTAAAAAGGGAAACCAAAGGGAACCCAATGGGGTGTGAAGCACATTCCACCCAACCACCCCCGTGTTGGGAGTAGACAAGGAAGGATCCTCGACCAAGCATGTCTAACAGAACATAAGACTAACTCCAGATAGACAACTTAACGTTAAAAGACCGCATAGAACATAAACAACGATAAAACCAAAACTCATAACAATAGACCACTTTTGAAACTTAACATTAAATTATTTTAGAGATGATACAATAGTAACTCAGGAATGAAACTCAAGACATAATATCAAAGACTACATTTAACAATAACCAATGACAAATCAATAAATCACTTCCAGAGGACTTCAATAAAATAGCACAAATGGAATGTTAGAGGAGAGTTTCATCGCATAGCTTAACATGGATTATCCAGACAACCTATCACAAGGTGTCGCCTCCATCTCTACATGGATTATCCTGACAACCTAGCAAAGGTGCCACCTCCATCTATGGTTCTCCTAACAGCCTATCTCAAGGCCCTGCTCCATAGGGTTACTCATGCGGAATCATTAACCTTTCGTGAAGACAAGGCAACGATCTTGCCAACCATGGCCTTCTCTATCCCCTTTAGTCTGTGATAGCACTAACAGGTGGATGAGGCATCACAATTATCTTATTAATGTTTAAACCCCACCCATGGTTTATTACTTAGGTTATCACTGATTAATCTAACTCTATGTGGGTTACCCTGATAGCCCCTTTGTGCGCCGGCCCCCACTAGACTCACTCTCTCTAAACACTCAACACAAAATATCCAACACAAAAGGATTGAATCACCAGAAATATGAAACCTATCAAATGGATCATCTGTGAGGCACAACCATCTCACCCAAAATCATATGTATAACATTCACAAACAGAACATTCCAAATGTACATAAACATCACATCCAAGGCCATTCATAAAATCAACATCAAAATACAAGATTGAATATAAATAACAGTATCCCCACCTCTGGAAGTTCTAAACAACCACTTAAGCTCTTAGACAAGATACACCAACTCTAGGGTTTCCTACATGACCCAAACCTGAATTAAAGAAAATAAATTCAAACCAAATGAATAATCTCAAAAGTGCATAACTCAAAGACCAATGCCAAACAATTACAAGCACAATAAATTTCAGCACTTTCATAAATCATCAACTCAAGAAAGTTTGATTAAATTTAAAACACGTAGTTTATACTCAAATTTCTCAATTAAACTATAATATTACTACTTGTAAAAGTATCAATTTATTTCCTAACCATAACAATATAATTTACTGTCTAACATATATATACATAATTATATATATATATATATATATATATATATATATATATATATATATATATATACAAATATTTAAAGAAACAATATATATAGAAATATAATCAATATATATGAAATATATATATATATATATCACATATATAAAAAAATTGCATAAAATAAAATGAAATTTTATTTCAATGTATCGCGCGAATTCCAAAGGCAAGCCCATAGTACACAGTACTGTGGGCTATGGGGGTGGTATGCAGCCCCCACTGGCTGCGCCCAACAGCCTCGGCTGCTATGCAGAATCAGTGGTGGTTGCGTACAACCACCACTTGGGGGTCGTGGGTGGTAAGGTCGTGGCCGGCCAGCCACCCCTCCCCCCCAAAAACAAAATAATTTAATTTATTTTATTTTATATAATTTAATTTTATATTTACTATTTCCATTAATTAAATTTTATTTTATTTTAAATTTCGTTTCGAATAAAATATGAAATTCGAAGCAAGAATTTTCTTAAACAAATATATTATATAAAAACTATTTTAAAAATCTGATCAATAAATTTATTTATATAAAAAAATTTCTTATAAAAAGACCAAATATATATATATATATATATATATATACAACCAAAGCAAAGAAAAAATAATATAACTAATTTTATTTACGAGAACCAATAAATATTAGGGCATGCACATTTCAATGAATTTCACAAACTATTTTCTTTCAAAAAAGTAATTTTTCCTACAGATTCAAAATAGATCTAGGTAAACAAATTTCAACTAATAAAAGAATTTTTATTTTTTTTAAAAATAATTATTTCCACCTCTAAGTTTCATTGAAGAAATCTTGAAGGTTATACTATAATTTCCTATAGAGGATTCAAAGATTTAAAATGACAAGTTTTCAATCACAAAACCACTTCCAAAAGAAATAGAGAAATAGATTTTCAGACACAACAAACCAGATTTTACTTATAGAACAATAGAATAATAATAAATTAACAGAATAAAACCTGGAGTCCTTCATTCGATGAAGAATCCTTTCTGAATCCTCCTCTCGATTTCCTTCTATAGCTCTCTTTTTCAATCTACCTTTTTTCAAAAACAATTATTTTTCCCAGAAGCACAAAACTAAGCTATTTTTCTTTTCTTTTTCTTTTTATAGACCAAAACAACAGAGCAATCTTTTATATGTGAATAATTTCCTCATAAAAATAATAAATAAAAAAAAGAATCAATAAAGCTCTTCCACTTTCTTTTCTCAAAATCCTCTTCCCTTATTGGTCCTTTTTCCAGCTTTTAAAAGCACCTTTATCTACAATTCTTTAATTAAAAATAAATTATTTACACAAGATATTTTCCACATAAGATTTTCTAATTTAATATTAATAAAATGATAATATTTAATTATCCTCATCAATATTACTTTTAAATAATTATTTACATTTTTAATTAACTAATTCACTTTTAAATTTACAAAATATTTAAATTTAATATTTTACTAACCCACAATTAAATCAAATAATAATGCAACATTAATTAACTATCTTATAAAATAAGATTAATTAATTAAACATTAACCATAAATTAAATAAATGCTCAACAATCAAACTACACAACAACAAGGACATAACTTCAGTCATGACACAACAACTCATAACAGAACGACGGATTTGGGACGGGGATACTTCCAAATCTACTCCCTTTTTCAACATTTTTACCCATTGGGTTAGTTTAATGCTCGCCCTATCCTGCCGAAGCAGGTGGAATTGAGTCTTATTCCTACATTCTTGCATCCAAATAACTGTCAAGTAGCACATGTATATATATTATTGAAAATATCCTATCATCAGGCGGAGTTGCAGCGCAGCAGGGCACTCGTAAATGAGTGATGCTACCCTGTCCTCTCACCTAAGCTATTCTAACAATTACAATATCAATGCTGAATTAACATTCCTAAATTAACTGATCATATGATAACATGATTACTTATCTACTGCATCATAATATAATACTGAATCCAATTAACATCACCATAGAATCGTCACATCGACATATAAAAAAAAAAAAGGAGAAATGATTACATAATAAAATAATCCAAACACTACATACAGAGTATCATAAATCATAATAATAATATCAGTTGTAGCAATCAACTAAACTATGCGTCCACACACACCAAGTCAGTGAATTAATCACCATCACAAAACAGTATCACACTAACATATAAAAGTAATAGATAGTAGTAAATAGTATCAGAAACATGTGGGTATTACATGGGATTTCTTTAAATCCCAAAAAATTGTGTCTTTGAAGTACCTCAAGGTAAACTCCTTAGCTTTTTAGTGGCAAAGGAAAGAATACCAATAGACCCCAAAAGTGTTAGATCTATAATGGAATTAACTTTACTAGTAAATCGAAAGGGACTTCAATATTTTCTAGGGAAGATCAATTTTGTGAGCAGATTCATATCATATTTTGTAGGAATTGGAAGACCAATTATGCTAATGCTTAAGAAGAACTTGATTTTTAAGTGGACCCATGAAGGCAAAGCAACTTTTGAGTAGCTAAAGATAGCCATTTCCACAGCTGTAGTGTTGGTCAACCCATATTTTTCAAAAGAATTTCTACTCTATGTGTACAATGTCCAACATAGTAAAGATTTTGTGGTTACTCAGAAGTGTGAGGAAGATAATGGAGAGCATCCTATCACATTCCATTCAAGGACCTTGAAAGGTTACAAAGCTAGGTATAATTTTATGGAAAAGTAGGCTTTTTCCATTGTTAAAAGTTTAAAGAAGTTCCAACACTTGGTGCTTTCCAACAAGATCACAATTCTTGTGGCACATGCTGGTGTGTGGAAATACATTACAGAAGGTGAGATAACATAAAATAGGATAAATTGGATCACCAAGATCCTAGAATATGACATGGACATTAGACCAACCAAGCTAGTTTGAGGAAGAGGTCTGTATGAATAGATTGCATAGGAATCAAGTCACAGAGCTAAAAGAGAGACTTATTACATCTACTCAAATCAATTTGAATATGAAGAATCTTGGGTGATTGATCGAACACAATATATGTAAAAGGGGTACTACCCACCAACCTTCCATTCCATAAATGTTAATACTACCGATTGCAAGGCTCTAGGTATGTATTAATTGAGGCTATATTATTCAAAACAAATTATGATGGTGTACTACTCTGATGTCTAGACAAGCTATAGGTGGAAAGAGTTCTCAATGAATTCCATCATAGTCCTAAGGATGGACATTTTTCCACCAAGACTACCACTTTAAAGATCATGTGAGCAAGATATTATTTTCCTTCTATGTTTTTCAAAGCATATCATCTGGTGTAAAAGTGTACCCAATGCCAATATTTTGTTGGCAAGAGAAATAATGTTCCTTTTCCCCTAAGGATGACCATAATCAAGCAACCTTTTGCTCAATGGGGTTTGGGTTTTATCAGAATGATAAATAATATTTCTAGTGCTAAACACAAGTGGATCATCATGGCAACTGACTACTTCACAAGTGGACAGAGGTCATAGCCCTAAAAAAGTCTACGGAGGGGGAAATTGTTAATTTCCTTGAAGAGCTAGTAGCTCGATTTGGCCCACCTGACTATCATAGCTAACAATGCTCAAGCTTTTGTAGGATTAGGTATGTCAAATCTTTCTATCAGACATGGGATTTTCCTTAAAACATCATCAAATTACTATCCAAAAGGAAATGGGTTAGGAGAATCAAATTACTCCTAAATGAATTCTAAAGAATTTTCTTATGAATTGGTGTACAAAAAAGAGGTAGTGTTACCCATTTCCATAGAGATTTCTACCTTACAACTGCTAAAATCCTTGGAAATTGAAGAAAGTAGTAGAATGGAAGTATAGCTAGCAAAAATCATCAGGCTAGAAGAAGATAGAGAAAAAATATACGAAGCCATGATCACCCATCAACAAATAGTAAAATGGTGGTTCAACAAAAATACTTCTAACCTAGAATTCAAAGAGGGGAGTTTAGTGCTAAAGTATGATGAATGTACTGCAAAATAGGGTAAGACATGAAATTTGAAGTGCTATGGAAGGGACACTTTTGAATTAGTGCATGCAAGGAGAAGTATGCATATGAACTTTAAGATATGGAAGGCAACACTTTAGTTTTACTAGTGAACAATATTTATCTGAAGTTATTCCATTAAAATATGTAGTTCTTCAAAAAATTTAATAGTTATCTACCATATGTAATTTTTTTAAAAATACATTCTAAATTTAGTATAAGCCATCTGAGAATAACATTAAAGAAATGAAAACTTGTATTATATTATATTCATCAAAAAAATTACAATATAATACAAATCCTAAGGCTCAAGTTTAAACATGAGGCTCTCTAAAGCAAATTCAAAAAGAGTAACAAAGAAAAAATAAGCAAAAGGGATGCAACATGAAAAAAATTGTACAGTAAAGCCTACAATCATTGTCAACGAAGAAAAAGGGCTTGTTATTGTGTTCTTATTCTTCTACTTCTTGTTCTTTTTCTTCTCATTTCATGGGGTCAAAAAGGGGTTGAACACATAATACACATAGACTACACATGACATAGACCCAAGGCCTATTCATCATGAGTCTACACCAGAAAGTTGAAGTGCTTCCTCTAGGCAAGTCTTAGAACGTTCTCCATGCCATACTCTCATAGCAGAAAAGTGGTCACTAGTTGAGAAGAGCAGTGGTGCATCTCAAGGTTCATAGTATGAAAGTTAGAAAGGAAGGGCAACCAGGGTACATCTATTCCAAAGTGCATGTGCCTACAAAGATCCATGGAACTTGGGATACCAATGCTGGGGATGCCCACTTGCACTATCTCACCAAGCCCTTTCATCAGTGAGGTGTTGAACATCTAGTGGCACAACTCAATTAGCATGGGCTTGACCACATTCAGGTCAAGCAACGAGGCCACAAAGTAGGAAAGGACATTGCAGTTGCTCCATAGCTAGTTTTCATCATTGTTGAATTCTAGGCCAACTACCCACTTGAACATAACCGTGACAAGGTGATTGCATTTCTTCACTAGATGCTTAATTCGGTCACTAGTGACCTCTCCCACAAATTAGTATTGTGGCCTTTGTGGGAGGAGTCGAATAAGAGTGCCTAAGCCAACAAACATTTTGAAATAGTAGGGAGCTATGGCAGAATGGAGAAAGTGGAAAGCTTGCTAAACTTTAGAATCTATATTTTCAAATGAATATGGCATAAGGTGGCATAGCCATATATAGAAAGTGAAGTTGACAAACCAAACCAACAAAAGGTCTATTTTTGGCTGGATGGCAATGGGAAAATATCAAAGAAAAATGGATAAGGGTAGATAAATCATATAGAGGATCTAACAAAATGTTTTGAGAAATAAATTTGGGTGCTGGGAGTAAATTCTCGTGTGTTGATTGTTGACATGTGTCATTTTCCATCATCAACACTAGCCAACTTACTAATGAGAAAATACATGGATTAACACACTAAGCTTTGAAAAATTAATGGTCATGTCTTTTCAAGGGTGCCTTGTATCACCTCAGCACATTTCACATAGCGAAAATCATACTTTGCAATGTAATGAGTTTATTTGATAAAAAGGCAGTGGGGAGAATGTACTAATTCTATTCTCACAAATTTTTTGGCATTCTCAAGGGATACGGATCTCCAATCCACATGTATCACCTTGAAGGAAACATTTAATGGACCAATAGTAATGACATAGCCTAAACTGCATATATGAGTGAGTAAATTAATTGCACTAAAAAGTAGATTTCTCCAAAGAAGTGAAAGACAAGTGGCCATTGTCATCAAGGAAACTCTCTGCAACTTTTTCATATAGCCATGGATGAAGCATCAACCTTTGGAATAAAAACTGTAGTTTCAAGTATAAGGCCTAGTTACATTGATATCTCTGGGTGGAACTCATTCACCAATGCCCCAGCAGTCAAGGAATGACCATTTGAATTTTAGAAGAAGATACTACCTAATAAACACATCCCAAGAGAGATGGTGCAAGATATCACTGACAATTTTTTTGAGCCTAAGTTGTTAGCCAATTCTAAAAGCTTTAGGGAAGGTGCATTGCAAAGGATGTTGGAGCATGAACCAACAAAGGGTTTTGTGTTTTGACTCTAGAATTGTCATTTTCCATAGTTTATATTTCCTGTCATACATCCATGTGCAAAGTTGGTTGATGCATGTGCCAAAAAATTCAATAAATTGATAGAAGTTATTAAGAGTAGTAGGGCCCAGGTTACCATTTTGGCCAAAGTGATACATCATATGTTGTGTATCTTTACGACTTGGTGTGTTTACCTTTTTGATGAAGAATGGATGGATACCATCAAGGAAGAAATGGCCAAGAAAACAATTTTTTATGAGGATGAGGAAAAGGAAAGACCAGAGAAAGGTCATCTTCTCTTTCCTCTTTCATGCAAGAAATTCAAGGACACATAGCTTGTATTCTCGATGTTGGCTTGGGTTTTCAGCCTTGATAATGATGATCTAGTCAAACCTTTTTAGTTTAGACTCACTTATGCACTCAAAAGGGAAAGGAGCCAAAAGTACTATGATTTTGCTGAGGTGATAGCTGGAAACATGCTAGAACAACTGAAGAATTACAATACTGAGTCTAAATTCAAGTATTCTTCTATCTTGGCTCATTTGATTTTGCATTAGAATTTTGAGTGGTTGGGGAGAAATGTACCAGTGTCTAGGTTAGATGAAATGGGTTGTCTATAGCCAGTTTCTATGTCGACCCATGTGCTTTCTAAAATAGGGGATTATTATTATTATTATGTAGATCACTTTCTAAGGCTAGTGCTTCAAGATTTGTTACCTCACCCTATCGGTCATTTCTCTCAAGAGGTCATACAATGGATAGAAGATCTACCAACCCTTATGGATTATTTCCTAGGTGGGATTTCACATTCACCAAATTTGATGGTTTTGCTGGGGAGCCTTTCTGAGTCCCTATATTTGTAACAGACAGATTTTTCGCATTGGAGGTGTGCCATCAGGTGACTGTTGTCGACAAGATCTATGGTTCCAAAAGAAACAAAATGAAGAGATATCCGCTTTCCCTCATAATTGCTAAAATTCAGGTAATACTAAATAAATGGAAGGCCAAGGAAAAAATCATGAATTTACTAGCGGCCTTAGGCTTGGTCCTCATTTGTGACAAGTGGGAATATAACCTGGATAGGGTTTACAATTTGAAACATGAGATTCAAGAATATTTTGAGAGAAGGAATTTGACTCTAGAAAGTGTAGAGGTATAGATTTATTTGGCTCACATTCCATTCCAATGAACAAAATGGTTAAATTTTTATGAACCATAAGCAGAGTATTAGAGTAACCTTTTGATGGGAAAATCCCTCAACATGCGGCTAAAGTGTAGGGGATGGTCAGAATAAAAAGAGGCGGACTTTTGGAGATTCCAACAAGAGATGACGTTCCAAGGAGCCCCATTCGGTAAATTTCAGCCACTTGATGATGAATATGAGGACATATATAATAAAGAGGTTGATTCTAACAACAACAATCCAAAGATGAGCCATGAAATTGACAAAGAAAACATTGTGTGCCAGGTTGCTTGGCCTCAAGAATCCTACCGTGAGAGAGACTTGAGGTGAAAGGTTTCACAATCTTTTTCCTCCCCTAGTGCCTAAAGTAAAGGGAAACAAACATGACGGTCTCTAAGAGGGTCTGTTGTGGTCAATGGAGCCTAGGTTTTGGAAGGATTGGCTACCAAAGGATTGGGACGTACTAGTTTCGGTCATGCAATGAGAAGAAAAATTCAAGATTTAGGTGTCCCTGACGTGTTAGCCTGAGAAGAAGAAGAAAAGTAGTTTGTCCTACAAAATATTCTAACTACTATGGCTTGGACAAATTTTGCTCCCCCTCTTCTTCCTATTTCTGCATCTTTGGTTAATCCTCTACCTCCTCTCGTGAAAAGGAATCCTCTATCCTCTAACCTTGAGTTGATAATCCTGAGTGCACCCCCTACCATTTTCAATTAATCTTCCAAAGCTATCTCACGTGCCGAAGGAGCATCATCCATTGTAGCTGCTATTGATTCCTTAATTGCCCTGTCAAGGGCCCCCATTGAAATAGCTAAGACCTCCACTTTACCCATTACTCCTAACCCATCTACTACTAGGAAGGAACCTCTCCATTAGCCTACTTTCCTATTCACCCCAACTATTTTTTCCCTTGCTCAATTTGGTATCCTTCCATTTTCTATTATAACGCTACCTTTTGTGTCCCCACATGCTCATATATATGAAGTTTCCACTTTTTTCACCCTTTTTGGACAGCCTCCTAGTGCTTCCATTGTAGCATAGAGCATCGATGTCCCTCAGACTCTTCAGGGCCACATTTTGATTCTACCAAGTAGGCCCAATAGGATAGAAAGAAAAAAATTTGTTAAAGAATGCCAAGATGCTCGCTACCTAGAAAATTGAAGCTTGCTTCAATGAAGAGAGGAACTCTCTACTAATCACTACCATGAAGTTGATCGTTTCCAAGCCTAAAGTGAAAATGTAGATGGAAGACTACAACATTAATTCCATGGGCCTAGACTTGAATGAAACTCGCCTGTGCAACAAAGTGATCCTAGCTAAGGCCACTCAAAAAATGGTATATGTTGAGTATGAAAGGTTGGGTAGGAAATTGAAGAAGCATGAGCTAGAGTTGGAAATGTGAAGGAAACAATGAGTGGACTGCAGAATGAGATCCAAGCCAGAGAAGTTGAAATGACTCATGTAAGGAAAATTCAAGGCTAGTAAGGGGTATGTGTAGGATCATGATGTGCCAAAAAGTGGCAATATGATGGGTATGTGTAGGGTATGTGGTTGATGACTTTTTTTTTTACCCAAAATCAATGAAACAAAAAAGGATTTTAAAGGAGATACTTAGCTTTCCACCAATATAAATTATGCTTTACTTTGAATTTAATAAATAATTATTATTCATTTTCTATTTGAATTACAACTAATGTCCTAATTGATGGGCTGATTGAAAAACATCTATAGGTTTCCAAATCTATCACATTTTTTGATTCCGAAACATGTGTCACATTCTATGCTTTGCATATTATAGGATTAAAAAAATAAAAAAATGAATTTCATGAAGTTTTGACCAAGTTAAGGTGGTCAAACATATGAGTTTTTATATTTTTTAAGCTATCATAAAAAAATCATAATTAACTATTTACTTGGAAAAAAAATACAAAAACATATGCATCACATCAGGACATGAGTCCTCTACTTATATCTAAAATATTATAAAAAATATATTATCATTTTATTGTGGTTGGGGTGGTTAGACAGACACCTACTTCTTATTTTTTCCCTAAAATTTAAGTACTACTACATTGAAATTTCACCAAATAGATATATTTAAAAAAAATAAACCTACTAGTTTAGAAACTAAATTCAATTTGCTACAAATTATATTCTTACAAATTTTTGAAATAATAAAGATAACTTATTCAAATTTTTACGTCAAGTTGCCTAACTCTAATTTTTCTAATTTTTTTGCCACTTAAGGGCCTATTTTTTCCATGATGATCCTGCACATGCCCTAAGGGGAAATATCTAAGATGCTTTGTGAAGCTCAGAGTGAACAAGTTCAACTTCGTGCTAAAATTGAAAATATGAAAAGAGAGCTGAATAATGTTTGATCTCAGACATCTGATGATCTTTGGAAAGCCCAAGTAGAAGCAAAAGAGTCAAAAGAAGAGATCAGAAGGTTGAGCTCAGAATTGAAAAATTCCCTCAGATAGAGAAATCAAATGGAGGAAAGTGCAAGAACAAGAGAGGGTCAATTTAACTAGGAGCTAGCTATTGCACAAGGATCTAAAACCCTCCCAATAATGAAGAAGTTGGTAACCACGCATTGGGAGTGGATCACAGTTGGTGTTACTATTCTTGGTCTCGCTTTACAATTATTAAGAGATGTTCAAGAATTGAATGGTAAGGTTGGCCTAATGGATGATCATTTTAAGAAAAAATTATCACCCTAAGTGGCAGAATCACACAACTTCATTTCCAAGTTATGCATACCCATTGATAAGGCACTAAAAATTGTAGGGATTCCTGATTGGTGGGTTGTCTCTATCAAATCTAATGAGATAATCAGGTATCACAAGATTGTAACAAAGTGTAAAGAGTGTCAAACGACACACAACAAGTGAGTTGTCAAGATCAAGGACTTTGATGTGTTGGTTAACTTTGGGCTACCTCCTCTTCTTTCACTCGATGAAGATGTGTTGACGGTTGAGTAGGTCACAGATGCAATCCGACACAAGATCTAGACCCTTGTGGAACTCCCAGGTCCAAGTACAATGCCCATGACTGATGATATTAAGCATGAGATTTATCTTCTTCCTCAACTCTATTATCACCTTGGAGCAGTTTCTTCCAGATGGGGATTTGTCTCTTCTTAAAGAGGTTTTCAAGCTAGAGAAAGCATATTGGTAGATCTGTACTCTCATCGTACCAACTAATGCAGCCTCGGAGGCACAACATTCTACTTTCCTCAAACTCCAAGAATTACTAGAGGCCTAGGTTCCAGCCTCCACAAGTGAAGACCCCCTGTGAGTCACTAGAACTATGAAGAATTTTTTCCTTGATCATTTTGATTTTTGGATGTGCCTACACTTAAGTAGAGTTATCAGAAAGGTGCACAATGCACCACATGGTGGTTGTGCATCTTTTTCT
Source organism: Sequoia sempervirens (assembly GCA_007258455.2). Taxonomy (NCBI): domain Eukaryota; kingdom Viridiplantae; phylum Streptophyta; class Pinopsida; order Cupressales; family Cupressaceae; genus Sequoia; species Sequoia sempervirens. The sequence continues at coordinate 722,040,704 of VDFB02271358.1, read as the reverse complement.
TTCCACCTTCCTTTTTGGAGAGAGACAGAACACATGTTTGCTCGCTAGAGACTTTCTAAAGAGCTATATTCATGAGCTCGAAAGTTTCTACTAGTTTGACATGTCATCTTTTCATTGCAAGTGGATTGCACTTCTTATGAAGTGATATCTTTTGGGAGCTTGTCAGAGATTGCAATCCTTTTTTTTTTCTTGGTTTTCATGATGGAAGTTTTGAGTTGGTGCCTTTGGGTGATGTGATTGGTGAACTAGACCTTTTTTCCAGTCTCTATTTCTATGATTTGATCATTTACAAGCCTTTATCTTTGCTAAATATCTGAAAAGTGTTAATGCAGAAACTGAGAATTGATGAGTAAAGATCGTTGTGACCTAACCAAGGATCTACGATCAAATCATGTGCTATCAAAAGCTAAAACCTGGCAGTAATTACTACTGTGTTGTGGTGGCATTTTCTTCTTTTTTCAGCTATAAATGAGAAGTAGCGATAGTTGAAAGGGTTGGATTCCAAGTTTTGGTTTCCTTTGTCAAGGAAAAGTTTCTTTATTTTTCTTCGAATATAGATTTATTTTCAAAAATAAAGTTGTAGAACTACTTTTCTTTGGAATGCTATATCTTTTAAGGCTTAAACTATTGTCAGATTGGCATATGACCTATGTTTTAAAGTTCATTTGATATTTAAAGGATGAATCATTGAGAATAAATCATTGAGATTGTGCATGTATGGCCTTTATGAAGCTTTGTTTCTTTATGTTTTCGTTCTTAATGAAAAACCATGTCTTGCACGCTGAATTTGAATGGTTTAAGTAGTTGATTTCCATGTTGTATGCTTGTGTAGTAGAATAATAACTTGTGAAAACTAGATTATGTCATTAGACTTCTCTATTTTTTGAAAGGTTGTTGTTTTATGTTGTATTAGGAGGAAGAGTTCATGCAATTTCTAAATGTTTTTCCTGTTACCCTTAGAAATTTTTATGTTTGATCAGACCTTAATGAACACTGCTTGCGAAAAGATTTGAAAGTCTGCATTGTGCTTGTTGTTAGCCTTTGTTGTTTGTTCTCTTTCCAACAATGAAGGGTTGTGGCATTTTGTGTCTAATTATATCAATCAAAGGAATGATTGGGTTTGAAATGTTGTAAAAGTGTTGGCGCACTGCCATTTTTTATGTTTTAATTTACATTACCTTCTACCCTTACCTTGAAACCCCAAAGAAGAGTCAACTTTTTATAGAAATCATGGAGGTATTTAGTGAGGTGCCAATTGGTCCCCCACTCACTGAATTTCCCATAAGATTGTCGAAGAGGTGCAAGATTTGATGATCAACAATAACATTATCGAAGTCATGGGAAAAGGTGCAATTAATGTGATAACAAAGATTGGTAGGAAAACTATTCCTGATGTTTATTTTGTACTTGGTTTGAAGCATAATCTCATAAGTGTGGGACAACTTATTCAAAAGGGTTATAGAGTTGCTTTTGAAAATAATGTGTGTACAATATTTGATATTTCTCCTAGTAACAAGGTGATTGCAAAGGTTGAAATGACAAACAATAGAATGTTCCCACTTGGCATGAAAAGTGAAATGATGGAGGATATTGGAGAAAGTTTCAAGGCATCAAGTCAAGATCAAGCATGGGTATGGCACTTGAGGTATGATCATCTAAATTTCAAAGGATTTTTTTTATTACAAAGAAAGAAAATGGAAAGAGGTTTACCCCCTATTCAAGAACTAATGAGTTCATGTGAAAGTTGTATTTTTGATAAGCAACATAGGTAAAAAAAATACAAGAGAAATGTCATATAGAGCTTGGGAACCCATAGAAATTGTGCATACATATTTATGTGGTCCAATGAAAACACCATAATTAGGGGGAGCATATATTTTCTAAAATTCATTGATGATTATAGTAGAAAAAGATGGGTTTATTTTCTTAAATACAAATATAAAACATTTGGTAAGTTCAAGAAATTCAAGGCATTGATTGAGAAACATAGTGGCCTATCCATCAAGGTATTGAGATTAGATAGAGGAGAACAATGCAAGTCAAATTAGTTTCTGGATTAGTGTAGGTATCATGGAATAAAGAAGCAGTTCACTACAAGTTACACACCTCAGCAAAATGGTGTTGTAGAAACAAAGAATCAAACAATAATAGAGATGGCAAGTAGCATGTTGAAAGGTAAGAATCCGCCTAATGAGTATTGGGCTAAAGCAGTTGCTTGTGCAGTTTGTATGTTGAATAGGAGTCCAACAAAGATTGTGAGGGGCATGATTCCACAACAAACATGGAGTGGTAAGCGTCATAGTGTTTCTCATTTTAGAATATTTGGTTGTATAGCATTTGCACATGTGCCTAAGGAAATAAGGAGTAAATTGGATGCTAAGAGTGAAAAATGCATTTTTGTTGGTTATGATGAACAATCTAAGGCATATAAGTTATTTAATCCTATTACTAAGAAATTCATTGTAAGTATAGATGTTATATTCAAAGAAGAAAAATCTTAGCATGGAAATATAGACAAGACAATTATAGGTACAACATCAATGCCATATGATGAACAAGGAAGAGATCAAGGAAACCAGAGATCAATCAAATGAACAAGGAGGAACAACATCAAAAAATCCACAAGGAGAAAACTCACAAAGGAAAGTTGAACAAGGAGAATCATCAAGTCCACAAGTAAGTAATGAATCAAATCCTACACTAGCATCATTTGGACCAAGACTAAAAGGCAAGAAGATTAGAATTTTGTAAGAAATTTATGATCAAGGAGATATAATAGATTTGCAATCAAATTTTTCTTTATTTGCTCAAAATCCTATATATTTTGAAGATCTAATTAAGGAACAACATTGGATTAATGCAATGAATGATGAAATGGAATCCATTGAGAAGAATGATACATTAGTTGATTTACCTAAACACAAAAAATGCATAGGAGTGAAATGGGTTTATAAAATTAAGTATAAGGTAAATAGAGAAGTTGACAAACATAAGGCAAGGCTAGTAGCTAAAGGATTTTCATAAGAATATGGAGTTTATTATAATGAAACATTCATGCCTATAGCAAGATTTGACACTGTTAGAATGGTACTAGCTATTGCAACTAAAAACAATTGGAAGGTTTATCAAATGGATGCAAAATTAGCTTTCCTGAATGGATATTTGGAAGAAGAGTTTTATGTGCAACAACCACTAGGATATGAAATAAAAGGTTATGAAGACAAGGTTTACAGATTAAAGAAGGCATTTTATGGATTGAAATAGACACCAAAAGTATGGTACAATAGGATAGATTCATACATGATAAGCAATGAATTCAATAGAAGTACTAATCAGCCTACTCTATACACCAAAGTCAATGGAACAAGGTCATATTTTAATTGTTTGCTTGTATGTTGATGATTTGATCTTTACAGGAAACTTTTCTATAGACATGTTTAAATCTGCGATGAAGAAAGAATTTGAGATGACAGATTTAGGATTGATGAAATACTTGCTTGGCGTTGAATTCACACTAAATGATAAGGGAATTTTTATTTGTTAGAGTAAATATGCAAAAGATGTTTTGAGGAGGTTTAGAATGATAAATTATAGTCCAGTTTCTACTCCTATGGTAATAAGCACAAAACTAAGTAGAGAAGATAATGAAATGGATTTTAATTCAACTATATTCATAAAATTGGATGGTAATTTGATGTATCTCACATCAACTAGGCCAGATATAATGTATGGAGTTATTTTGATTTCTAGATTCATGGATGTGCCAAAGAATTCACATTGGCAAGTAGGAAAAAAATTATTGAGGTACATTGCAGGAACTATGAATCATAGCATATTGTATTCTACTTCAAATAATTTTCAATTTGTTTGATATACAAATAGTGATTTTGTAAGGATGATGACAGAAAGAGTACATTTGGATATGCATTTCATCTTGGAACAAGAGTTGTGGCATGGGCATCAAAGAAACAACCAATACTGACAATCTTATCAGTAGAAGTAGAGTATGTAGCAGGTACATCAGCAACATGTTGAACAGTTTGGATGCAAAGAATCTTGAAGGATCTAATGCATGAGCAAGAGGAGCCTACTACAATCTATTGTAACAACAAGTCCACCATTGCACTATCAAAGAATCATGCTTTACACAAGAGGACAAAGCACATTGACATTATATATCACTTCATTCGAGAATTGGTCAACAATGTAGAACTCATCCTACAACATTGCAGATCAATAGAGCATCTTGCAGACATATTTACAAAGACTTTACCACAAGACTAATTTGAATATTTGAGAGAAGTTTTGAGTATTGTAAATCTTGATGTAATTAGTAATAGAAATTACAAGGGAGTGTTGGTTGGTATTAATTTCTACCACTTAATGCATTAGAAACACAAGCTTCTTCCATCCTCCACCGACCATTTCTTCGTTGCCATTCACCGACCTCTAAATACATGTGCAGATTTTTCCAGCTCCATTTGCTACATGTGAAGATTTTTCTAGATCTTCCGGATCCTTCCAAATACCTTTATAAATAGAGGCAATTGCAAACGTTTTATTCAAGCAATAAAAGGTTTTGTTTGATTGTGCCGTAGCACATTGTTCTGTTTTATATGTTTTGCCTCTGCCCACATCATCCATTGACATCCATATTTGTAAAAAGCAATAAATAGATCCCAGATTTAGATGAAAAATACCCAGTAACAGATTTAAACAGTTTATTTCACTGCATATTGCAAAACTTTTGGGCACCTTTTTCTTTATGAGATTTCATACACAAAATGATGGAATGAAGCACAACAGTCCATAATTCAATCCCTGGTTAGAATTCTGACAGCATCTTAGGAGTGAAATCCTTCCTGCCCACAAAAAACGTAGTCCGCCTTGGAAAAGAAAACCCTTAAATCTTCCAATCATTAAAAAACCAAAACAGAATGGCCTTGATGTCAAATCTCATAGACAATGAAATCCTCGTGCGACAATTTATAAACCGCAGAAAACTAGAAAGCTATAATAAAAACCAATAATATTCTGCATTGTAAAGGCTTACCACCAATCAGCAACAGTATACATTCATAGTCACAACATATACATCACCACTAAATCAAATGTAAAGCCGATACATAGCAGACGTCCCAAAAAAAAAATGGTAACAGTCAGCAAAGAGGACCAATATTCCACGATTCTTCTAATCAATCTTGCACAGCAGAGTCGAAGAATCCTTCAATGTTCTCATGCGTTAGAATGTCTTAGTCTGCTACGCCAAGGGTCTTCACAGCCACATATGTGCATATGACTTCTGCACCTTTTTGAATCTTCATACCATCATCCAACAGTCTAACCGCCTTATGAAAAACACTTCACGCCAAAAACTTCCAGAAGAGAATGTTCTTCACGTCATTTAGAGAAAGAAACACAGGACTGGCAATATTCACTCCATTTTCTTTCAAAAACACTCAGGCATTTTACCGATGCTCTGATGCCAAATGAAGGTTAATTGCACAATAAAACTCGTTCATTTCTCATTCATATCAATGTGTGTTTATACAGTCAAATACTGAACGGAATTACATAACTGCCGACTCGTACATAACTGTTTTGTTACCGCAAACCTAATCGATAACATAACAATATTTATCATTTATCCAACAGGCAGAACAGGGAGCTGCGCGTAGTACATGAGAGGGGCTGCAGATGTGAATAGACTTTGTTTAATTAAAAATGCTCAGAGCAAAAGCCAATAAACCCCGTGGAGTGAAAAGTGATAGAGGGCTGCGTGGGGAACTAGAGAAGTATAGATAGGATGCATAACCAAAAGACTTATCCATATAAATAGAGGATGCGCCATGTACAAGACAGTAAGAATTTAATAAAATGCACATTTAATTTAAACAAATTGACTAAGCATAAATATGTTTCAGATTGAGTTATAGAAGATGCACAGAAACTAGACAGGAGAAGGGGCTATATGGTCCAAATCGGAATTAAATAAAAATGCTCGTGTAGAAGGCAAAGGCTGCGCAGCTAATTGAATTGGAGGTTGCATTAGAGAGGAATAAGCAGGCGTGGAGATTGGGAGAACTAAAACTTCAGATTAAAAACACTGCCAACGGGTGAGAGGTCTGCGCAGGAAAGTCAGAGAGATGGAAAAGAGGTCGAGCAGCTGAGATAAAGATCTCAGTTTGAATTGAACAATAAAAAGAATACGATAGTGAGAGAGAGCATTAATTAGAAACGGAATTGGGTGAGATCTGATTCAACCATCTACTTTTTTGATATATAATAAATGGATTTTTTAATTAGAAAAAAAAAGAGAAACAGTTAGATTTATATTCAATACAAAAATATTAATGCTTTATGGTTCACAACAACTTCTACTTCATACATTTTTCTCCAATCATACATCTCTATTGAGAAATGACACTTGTTTAACAAGGATCTTTTAGCAATACAAGTAGTGGTAATTTTGTTCTTTTGAAAAAAAATTTCATCCTTCTCAAGCTTTATGCATACTTTTATATTTTAATCAATTATAGATTTAAGTATGATTGCTAAATAAAAAATTCCACATGAAATCTGAGTCGACAATCCACTTGAAGTTTTTCATAAACAATGAATTTTGTATAATAAAATAAGATTTTCTTAAAATCAATGAAAGAGATTTAGATGTGAACTATCAAATAAAAGAAACTATATCTAATTAAGATATATAATAAATGGAAATACACATGAAAATTTGATGCATAGTTCCTCAAGGATTAGGAGGAACCAAGGTACAATCGCAGTAGATGAGGGTTTCTTTGATTCCTCATAATCTTGTATTTCAGCCAATGATACTTGCCCTCACATGGCATGTACTGGAGGAACCCAGGGTACAATGGCAGTAGAAGAAATTTTATTTGATTCTTCATAATCCTGTACCTGAGCCAATGATAGTTGGCCTCTCATTGCACATACTTGTATCTGAGACAATGATAGTTGGCCTCTCATTGCACATACTTGACCTGGTTTCACCCTTTTATTGGATATTCCTGTGATAAAACAAATAGTATAACTATCTAGAAATGCATGCAAATAAAACTGAACATAATGGGATTTTAAGTTTAACAAAGATTACCTTTCGGTTTTTTCCTTGATCCTGTTTGTAAATACAACTCTACTTCTGGCCTGGATCGAAAGATATAACCAGAAGCAAGCTCGATATAATACTGAGAATTTTCACAGAAACAAAACAATTAGATCTAGCATTTAGAAAAATTTCATCGAATGTTTTCCTATTTCCAACTGAGAATGTTGTAAAAAGAAAAGTGAAAAAACAAACTTATCAGACACCTTATCAAAAGCACCACTTTTTCTTATTCTTTTCTCCGTCATCCAACCCCTCTAAGGCAGCCAGTAAGGATTCGGGATAATCTCCCCCACAGCTCTTCTCCTCCGCAGTGGCTGCTCCTCTTTAATGGTAATAGTACTCTCAGAAGCCATCACAATCTATCTGCTTTCGGAAAAACAGATCACACCTACAGACAACGGGAAAACAGAAATTGCACAGAGACACAAAACACTTTTCGGAATAACTAAGCAATGAACCGATTGGTTTTATAGAGATACGAGGTGAGGCGGTGAGCCCTACATACTCGGACTATTAAGATAACCATGACCTTTACAGGTTTTTGTGTTACAATCCTAATGCCAAATACATCGCGAAATCCCTGTTTTCAATATATATGTTTTTAACAAAAGCATTTTTGGAAATGACCCAAGATACTCTTGGTGAAATGGTAATGACACGTCTCCCAGTTTTTGATGGTAAGAGTACTCTCAGAAGCCATCACACTTACAGACAACGTGAAAACAGAAATTGCACAGATACAGAAATAACTAAGCAATAAATTAATTGGTCTTGTGTTACAATCCCAATGTCAAATACACGCGAAATCACCACACTCTTACCTGTCATCCACTTGTCCGTCTACTCGCTTAGTTTTCAATCTATACTAGCGCTTGCACCTTAGCAAGGCGCAATGGTTACGCCGATAGGAGGGTATACTATAGTAGTGTATTTGAAGGGCAGAGAGGGAATGGTTTTTTGCAAGAGTAATGATTTGTAGCGAATGTGAATGGGTGGCGGGATGCAACTAGAGTTGAATATGTCAAGTGGATGAACAACACAATATATTATCTTAAATGGTTGAAGTGTTGGAACATTATAGCTCACCTGGACCAAGTACATTTGTTGGTAGTTCATGATATACAAAATGTGTGCTATGAAAAGTCAAAATAGTGGTGAGCAATTTTGCATTAGAACTTTTTTTTGAACAAAATACAATACAATTGTTGGTGTTTGATGGTGAGGGGCTATGATATATGCCATTTGGCTTCAAGGCCTGCAAAGCAAAAGAAATGGAATGGTTAGGTGGAAACATTATTTGTTGACATGTACAATGATTGCTCCATGTTCAATTTATTATAACACTATTAATGGGAACTATTTTTTTTTTGCCAATAAAATAAGAAAATTACCGAAAGGACATGAACATGTTGAGGGCATGTTCAATTTGTAAAAGAGAAATTGCTGATATAACAATAAGTAGGAGCGACATGAGGGAGAAAGGGAAAAGAGTTGTGTACCTTGACTTTGTAGAGATAGTTGTTGTAATTGGGCTTCCTCTTCTTGTCTCATAATTGTGTATGGGTGGTTATGCATTTTTGAGTATCTCTCAAAGGAGAACATTGGCTGAATATGAAGGTTGTTCAACGATTTCACTCTGGATATAGCTGTAAATGTTAGTCCTTGTATCTTTTACAAGTTGCATTAGCACCCGATGAATGGACGAGCATGCCTGGGTAACATTCCTTGCATACAATGCATGTTTTTCGGTTGGACAGTGCATCTATTCTTTGACAAAAAAATTTCATTACCATCATGAAGTTATGATTGTTGTTGCATGTTGTTCCATGTTGATATAGGCATGTTTGTTTCTGTAAAGATCTATTCCGCTTTTCTGCATTTATTTCCTCTCTATGACGATCATAGTAAGCTTGACTTTTCTCACAATCTTGTAGTCTTCGGGCTTCTGTTTGTTGGGGGCTATTTTGAATTTCATGCAATCTTTTTTGTCACCTTCGAGTAGCTATCTCTTCTCTATGGCGAGCATAGTAAGCCCAATTTATTTCTCGGTTTTGTTGTCTTCTTACCTCCTTTTTATATGGGTCACTTGCATTGTTCCCTATTGAGGAGTCTGCCATATGTGGGTCTGGACATGTCAAGGTAGATCAGGGATAAGAGCATAGCAAAACCAGATGAAACCAAAATGCTTACATAGCCAAAATGTAGATGAAAATGTAAAGATATTCCTCATTGGTTCACAAATGCATGTTGCAATATGAGAAGGAACACAATTTGAAGGTAGAAGACAAAGGTGCATATGTAAGCTTCTAAACAAACATGTGCATTTTTTTAAAATAAATAAAAACAATATTTTACATATTTCTATCCATCTAAAGGCATTAACATGATAGTTTTTTAGATAAAAAAGATATTGACATAGTTCTTTACAACATGAGTTTTTTTTGCCATGCATACCATCCATAGTCATACTACACTTGTAAAGAGAGCATGGCAACTATATTAGGCTATGTAGTATGGCTAGGGCGATCCTATGAGTTGCACAACCAGCTCTAGTACAACATCAGGTTCAATGGGGGGAGAAGCCTTTACATTGCACATTTCCTGGATATTTTTGAGCAAAAAGCTATTCTCTTCAATGTAATCTAGTTGTTCGACCTTGGCAATGGTTGCTTTTAAGCATTCCTTTGCATTGTACATTTCAAGGTTACAATGCAGTGTGAATACATAATGCTTGTTCAAGACACTCCTAATCACCTCCTCCACATTTCTGTCAGCAGCTTGATCAAATTGTAGACTGTATAGTTTGTCTGCAGGCATGCCCATGAGTTGTGCCGCCCCTTCGTCGAATGCGATTGCCCATATTATATTTGTGTGGTCCTGCAACTTGACTTGAAGTATATACCTATAGTCACAGGTGTCAATTATTGCATTACATTTTGCACAAAACCACTTTCCATCATTTGTCTGTGATAGTCTTTTCTTACAAGGCTTGTTACTTGAGTGGGAAGAGCATGCTGGATAGCAAAATGAGTCAGTTTTTATGAATCGTGTTGTTGCCACCAACATGCATTGTAGAGGTTGCGTTGTATTTTGAGCCTCTTCACGAATGGCATTGATCGTCAGTCTTCTAGCAGGTGGGGGCATGTGAAAGAAGCTAGTAGACAAAGCCTGAATGGTAGTGTCATTTTCTTTGAACCATGTTTTAATCTGTTCTGACTCTTCTATTAGAGGGTCTATCGATAGTTTTGTAGTGGATGAGGTGTTGATCACCTTTCCATTGAATACAGACACATGCCCATTTCTAATAGCGAGAACTGGTGATTCACTCATGTAATGTCCCCTTCTAGTTGGCAATGACATATTAGCAGGATTAGCCTATTAACGGCTCTCGTAGGCTAATGAGGCATGGTGAGAGAGTCATCTGGCAGTCATTCAATGATTACTTGGCTCAGTTTTTGGTTGGAGTAAGGTTTTCCATCATATATCATTATTGTTTCTATTTATGGAAACCTTATTTTTATAATTTGATGTTGAGATGCACTTTATTAATAATATAATATTTTATAAAGTGCAAAAAATTAAAATATATTGGAATCTTCTAGAAGTCAAAAAGATAATATTATTTTTTGAGGCCGACCTCTAGAGGAAAAAGCATAAATAGACCGTGAGGTCTCACTATTGAGGCAAGCAGATTTGATGTTGATGTTTGATGATTTCTTCTTGAGTATTTGTGGAGCCAAGTGGTCTGCAGATAATCAATTTGTCTTTGGGAACGAAAACTCCCATTGATAGCATAACTGAGGGAGTGGAATATCTCTTGAAGGGTTGCATTATTGGAGGAAGGTATCTCAGCCTTTCTATTTGTGCTAGATTGGAGAAGAAATACAAAGAATTCAAGGGTTTGATGCATATCCATTTGCAGATTATAAGGCATTGAAGATTCATTGTGGAATATTTTTATTTGCTGGCTCTATAGTAACGCTACATACCCATGCTACAGTGCCGTACAGTGATTTGCTACAGTGCCGAGCTACAGTAGTCGCTACAGTACCCGCGCTATAGTAGTCGCTACAGTCCCAATGTGACATAGTTGCATTGGATGGTTTTTGATCTTGCTCTCCATCGAATTCATCATTGAGGAGGTCAAATTATATTGACATTCTGTTTACACCAGCAGTCTGATATTTATTACAGTCATGGCGACTAGCATCATGGAGGCATGTTTTTGGTCATTACTCACTCATTCTTGAGCGAATTCACTTGCTACTTGAAGCACACACTTCCTTGGTGGCCAACAATAATAATTGATGCATCTTGGAGGGGTGGCAGATTGAGATTTATTTTATATAAATTATTATCTTCAGAACAGGGGCGGCTGAGTCTGCAGTTCGATTTGGGCTTGAGGAGTCTTCATTTCATTTGATATTGCTTGCTTCTTCATCACAGCTTCAAAGCGACTTCATGCTCCAGGTTCTTTTTGATTTGTGCAAGCTTAATGACAATTTAGATGCATTTCATGGTAGCTGCTGTAGGTGAACATTTTGTATCAGATCTGTTTGTAAACATTGTATGAGTTGTAAGCCAAGAGTCTTGGCATTGGCATTGACACCATTGTTAGTAGATTGCATTCTCAATACCATATCAATATTTGGAAGTTATCACTTGTTGTTTTTGAGCATTGAATGTTAATCTGAGGATGTATGTCAACTATTTGATATAATGACTATAAGCTGTAGCTGCACGTTTAGGTCATGATACTTCATCTATTGCATTTCAAAATACAAAAAGAAATATGCATTGCATATAGGACCTTGTCTATACATTATAGGACCCTTTTGCAAGTAGTATATACATTGGACATCATTGGAAAAACATTTATGCACTCAGACCAGCAAGATACAAGGTTGCACACGAACTGTTTGACAAAATTACAAGCAGCAAATTAGGGCAAATTGAGATCAGTTTGAGCAAGGCTCATTACAGTGGTATCAGAGCGGTTTCCTGCCAACCTTTTGGGGAAATGATTGCATTTAATTTGGTGTGAGAATCTTTTGTGAGAGTCAGTTTGGATTTGGTTTTTAGTTGGACAATGGAAATGGGCTTCATGACAAGATTGTTTAGTAATGAACAGGCAGTGGAAAGATTTGAACAATCATTGTTGCAAACACTTTCAGAGTTTGGACAGACTAAAGGATCCAATTTACTTCTTTCTAGCAAAGGTCCAACATCACAAAACAAAAAGTTGTGTTCCTATTGCAGAGAGCCATACGATTTAAACCATGATTGTCCTTTGAGACCTAAGGGCAAGGCGCATAGAATAATGTGGGTTCCCTATGAGGATTCAGAACCTAAAAAAACTGACCAGCAAAGTAATCATGAAAAGATCGAACAGGATGCCATCAAGATGAGGGAAAGTTATGAACGGGAAGCTCCTCGACTCTTTGAGGACTATCAGAGTTTGCCAGATGAAATTAAAGCACAGTACTCTCTTAATAATTTTCTGAAGTTTGTTGTCATCATGAGTCCCGAAAAGATTGGGTTGGTAAAGTTTATTAGGAGGATGTATAAAGAGAAAATTTCATCTAAAGGGACAAAATTCAGTCATGGGCACAATGTGAGCAGGAATAGTAGAACTTCTAAATCTAATTATGAAAAAGGTTCTATATCTAAACTCAATGATCAGGTTACAGGAACTCCCATAATGAGCAAAAATGAAATGAGGAGACAAGGTCTATGCTTCACTTGCAAAGGTTTTCGGGAGCCTAACCACCAATGCACAGATAATGAGGTAAAGAAGATTAAGGAAGGCCTCATTTTAACACATGAGTACATTGAGGAAGAAGCCATGAAGGAGGTAGATTTGGAGATGCACTTGTTGCATGAGGATGAAATTTTGGTTGAGTCTCCTAAGGACACTACAGATAATTCACTTGTTGGTAAGGAATCTCAGGATAATGTTTGGGATGGACATGCAGTTATTGTGGGAGACAAAGTGTATGAGGATATGGCTTCTACAACATCTTCTGAGACATCCTATGAGGTACAAAGCAGCAGTACCTTAGATGTAGATGGGTGCACTGATGACAACACACATGATGCTATTGATTATGAGGGAAGTGATGCTGATTCAGCCTCATGCTATAGTTCAGATTTGGATGGAGAGAAAGAGGTGGTTCAGGAGATGGAACTTGAGATGTATGGTTCTGATCAGTTTGGAGGTGTTGTTCAATTTGTGAACAATCCTTTGTTTAAGGCGGATGCTACTATGGCCTATGATAATCCACTTTTTGAGATAGATGTTGATCGTACTCTAGACCCTAGCCCTGAGTTGAGTAGCGATAGAGATGTTTGGAGTCCTGCTAGTGTACTGGGATGTCAGACGCAGCTCATGGAGGAGTTTGTTGATGTGTACACGGTGCGGAGCGCATACAGTTTTGCATTTGACCCAAATGTACATGACTTGCTTCAAGTGCACAGTTTTGATGATGTTGAGGTTGATGGGGTGCAGCATGATGATCCGGCTTCTGTCCAGGGAGTAGTTAGCACTCATGATGGTGATTTTGGGTTTGGCAGGTCTTCTACTTTGTTCTCTCATAATGATTATCATTTGATTCATAACTTGGAGACTTGCTGCGTTTTAGAGATAGGAGGTATTAGAGTGGCACAACGAGAAGCAATAGGTAGTGGCTTTCCAATCGTGTGGTTGCATCAGATTCGCTATCACAGTTTTGGGAATGAGTTGATTCAGCAGATTGTGCGAGTGCTGGTATTGCAGAAATTGTTCGGTGATGACAGGGACATTATGCAGTTCTTCTTGTGGGATCCAGGTGGTGAATTGCTTGAGGACAAGCAATTTCAGGAGGGGCGGACTGTAATGTCCCCTTCTAGTTGGCAATGACATATTAGCAGGATTAGCCTATTAACGGCTCTCGTAGGCTAATGAGGCATGGTGAGAGAGTCATCTGGCAGTCATTCGATGATTACTTGGCTCAGTTTTTGGTTGGAGTAAGGTTTTCCATCATATATCATTATTGTTTCTATTTATGGAAACCTTATTTTTATAATTTGATGTTGAGATGCACTTTATTAATAATATAATATTTTAATATTTTATAAAGTGCAAAAAATTAAAATATATTGGAATCTTCTAGAAGTCAAAAAGATAATATTATTTTTTGAGGCCGACCTCTAGAGGAAAAAGCATAAATAGACCGTGAGGTCTCACTATTGAGGCAAGCAGATTTGATGTTGATGTTTGATGATTTCTTCTTGAGTATTTGTGGAGCCAAGTGGTCTGCAGATAATCAATTTGTCTTTGGGAACGAAAACTCCCATTGATAGCATAACTGAGGGAGTGGAATATCTCTTGAAGGGTTGCATTATTGGAGGAAGGTATCTCAGCCTTTCTATTTGTGCTAGATTGGAGAAGAAATACAAAGAATTCAAGGGTTTGATGCATATCCATTTGCAGATTATAAGGCATTGAAGATTCATTGTGGAATATTTTTATTTGCTGGCTGCTATAGTAACGCTACAGTACCCGTGCTACAGTGCCGCGTACAGTGATTTGCTACAGTGCCGAGCTACAGTAGTCGCTACAGTACCCGCGCTACAGTAGTCGCTACAGTCCCAATGTGACATAGTTGCATTGGATGGTTTTTGATCTTGCTCTCCATCGAATTCATCATTGAGGAGGTCAAATTATATTGACATTCTGTTTACACCAGCAGTCTGATATTTATTACAGTCATGGCGACTAGCATCATGGAGGCATGTTTTTGGTCATTACTCACTCATGCTTGAGCGAATTCACTTGCTACTTGAAGCACACACTTCCTTGGAGGCCAACAATAATATTTGATGCATCTTGGAGGGGTGGCAGATTGAGATTTATTTTATATAAATTATTATCTTCAGAACAGGGGCGGCTGAGTCTGCAGTTCGATTTGGGCTTGAGGAGTCTTCATTTCATTTGATATTGCTTGCTTCTTCATCACAGCTTCAAAGCGACTTCATGCTCCAGGTTCTTTTTGATTTGTGCAAGCTTAATGACAATTTAGATGCATTTCATGGTAGCTGCTGTAGGTGAACATTTTGTATCAGATCTGTTTGTAAACATTGTATGAGTTGTAAGCCAAGAGTCTTGGCATTGGCATTGACACCATTGTTAGTAGATTGCATTCTCAATACCATATCAATAGTTGGAAGTTATCACTTGTTTTTTTTTAGCATTGAATGTTAATCTGAGGATGTATGTCAACTATTTGATATAATGACTATAAGCTATAGCTGCATGTTTAGGTCATGATACTTCATCTATTGCATTTCAAAATACAAAAAGAAATTTGCATTACATATAGGACCTTGTCTATACATTATAGGACCCTTTTGCAAGTAGTATATACATTGGACATCATTGGAAAAACATTTATGCACTCAGACCAGCAAGATACAAGGTTGCACACGAACTGTTTGACAAAATTACAAGCAGCAAATTAGGGCAAATTGAGATCAGTTTGAGCAAGGCTCATTACAATGCATGAGGTATTTCTCTTGCAGCTATGCACCCTCCTTTTCGGCTGACGAGCCCCATAAAGTAACATTTATATTTGTGTTGGACATGTCAAGAATTGTTAAAGTCCATCTTGTGACCTCTGTCCCATCTCTTCTCCTGATTGTGGTGCATGGATGTACACAAATGACAATTCGAATTGCATCAACATTTGAACCATTCCTTTTTCTCACCAATGCATTGAGGGGTGTGAAAGAGTAGTGCTCTTTAGGGATGGAATCATCATCTTCACAGAGGGAAACCCTTGAATCAGGCATAAGAGAAATTTCCAACCCGCTATTAAGCTTGTTATAGACTCTATTAGCAGGTCGAACTGTGCCTCCAGACAATGTGTATGTAGGTCTTGCGATAATTTTATCACAATGGGTGTGAGCTACTTCATTGAAGCATGTCACATGTGTCTTAGTTCCTTCAGAATCTATGATATCAAAGGTGAAGATATGGCCACTTCCTTTCTATGTGGTGTAGCTACGTATTTCAGACTTCACAGTTACACGACCTTTAACAGTCCACCTTGGCTAAAACGGATTCAAGTTTTTGATAGGCATTATTGTCAATGGTCCCTCCTTCGGTATGATTGGATTGAAACCAAATAGTAGACGTCGAGGAGCTAGTCTTCCAAGAAGGCAAGGGTTTTTTGAAGATGTGGCCAAGCCAGAGGATTCTCCTGTTGAGTGCCCAATTTGTTCAAGATCTTCTGTGCATAGGAAAACTGGCTCCCCAACAATAGCATGTGTTGCGTGCACAATTTCAAGGTCGACAATAACAATCCATCTAAATATTTAAAGCGAGATAAAGTATAAGTAACAAAATCTAAGAGGAGAGTAGGTCTCACTTATTCTTGTGCCATATAGAAATTAGTTCATAAACATACCGTGTGCTAGCTGTTTGAGGACAACTGTATCTTTTCAATTGCACGATGGAGCCAGGTGCAAGCACATTGGATTCTATGTAGGAGTTATACTTAGTTGGTAATGACGCTTTGTGCTTGTGCACACCATCAGAGATTTCCAACCTATATCGATTGATGTGTGTATATTCAAAGCCAAAACTTGAGATAGCTATGACTTGGACATGAGGTTCCAAAGCGACATTTCCTCCATGCATCAATCTAATTGCATCTAGAGTCAATAAGCTTGCCATGGTGCAAGGCAAGGAGAGAATCCTGCACAAATGTATTGGATGTAAGGCGCTTGTGCAAAGAAGTCAATAGAACAACCCTTCCATCAAACTATAGAAACTTATTGGTAGATAAAGTCGAGTAGTCCAAAGAAGAGGTAAGCAACTAAATTTAAATGGGTGCAAGTAGCAACACGGCTAGAAAAAATTCAGATATGCACAAATTTTATGAACATCTACCTCATTATGTGGAGTGACGAAAGGAAAAATAGATACTCTCTATGCAATTTATTATCAGCTATACTAATTTTTAGTCAGTTGCATACATGGAATATGTATAGTTTTGATTGCAATAGCTCAAAGATACATGTGTATAGTTTAATTAGAATAGATTCAAAATACATGAAGTCAAGAAGACAAAAAAGTAACACATAGAAACATCGAGTCAATTACCATATTGGTTGATGCATATTTACAATGGAAAGGACCAAAGGAAAAAGTAGTAGAGTGGGGGGAAGGAGTTGTACATTCTTCCCACTACACATTTGATTTTCCAACACTAGATATAAGGTTTAACTACTTGTTGTGCTAGAAAAAAGAAGGGGTCGGATGATTAGTAGGCGTTGTATACATTCTATATCAAGAGGGAAGCCATGCTCCCCATCTTCACAAAAAATCATAAGTTGATGTCGTCATGTTGTGTCAAAAGCAAAACCATTCTCCCCAACACCACAAAAAAACAAGTAGCTATCTTAAGCAAGCTATTTACAATCTACTTTATGTCTGCTAGGAGTTTTAGAAAATCTTCCTTAATCCTAGTACCATTTCCCATTCCATACAATGCATCATATTTCATTGTTCGAAGGAAGTCACAATACGCATCCAAAAAAAAAAAAGTTGTATGGAATTTTTGGACTGCCTGTTGCACCATCTCGATGTCATGGTTTTCCACTTGGAAGGCTTCTTTGTACATCTTTTTAGCATCTTCAATAGTGTCTTCACAACCTCTCACAATGTTCTTTGCGAGGACTGCAACGTTGCTTTGGTACACGCCAGCCCAAATGATAGAAGAAGAGTATGAAGGTGAGGGAGGAGTAGCATTAGCTTTTGATCCTATAATGTCTCCCTCAGACGAGCTGCTAGATATCGTGATAATTTCTGCTTGTGGGTGCAAGTTTGCCATCACCTGGGGAGTTTTGTAATAGGAACACCTTTGATTATTTGATAACAATAAAATTTGCATGTGTGTGATTTGTAAAAGGACATTCGGTAATGGGGTGGGAAAATGACAACCATAATAGAAACAAAATCTTCACCGAGAAATGCTTAGAAAATAAAATAATGATTCTCTTTACGAGCATGCTTGGATTTGATGAAGGGAGATCTTTTATTAGTTCAATTAGTCATATATTTGTAATTAGATCAACAAATAAATAATAGCATTTTCTTTAAAAAAAATAAATTATTCTATCGAAGGAATAGATTTAAAATTAAACTACAATTTTTAAAAAATAGCATACACCAATAAATAAACATACAAATTCCCTTATATGCATAATCAAGTTCAACAAATATAAATATAGATTAAAATTCCCATTATATTCATGATGTTATTTTCCTTTTAACTATAAGGAAGCGGGACAATTAAATTCAAAATCCATATATATAACTATTATAAAATTCCACCCACTATTTTTTTTTTAAAAAGCACATTTATTCAAGCACATGTAAGCCTAATCTTTTTAACATGAAAAGTGCGTTAGTTTAAGGTCTATAAAATTATGCATTGCAATGAAAAGCAATATAGAGGATATAAAGTGATGTAATTAATGGGAGAAGAATTGTCTACCCAATAATTCAACATTTCAAAAGTTTATCAACATCATTCATTTACCTAATTTTTCCACACATATCTAAACACCATGAATCACACTATACTACTTAGGAATATACTAATCCATCTAGTAAACATTCGACAAAAACCCATGAACCAATCTCTTGATATACGACAAGTACTCCTATGGAGGTACTTCGTTGGGGAAAAAATAATAAGGGAAAGTACTCTACCCAGGGCAAGGGATTCAATCTTCACAATAGAAAAGATTAAAGGAGGCCCCTATGCTTTAAATTTGTAAGGCACCTACCAAGTGACCATCAAAGAAATATTTATAACCAACTACACTATTTCCCATAATACTATTTACCTTAAGCCATCAAATTATAACCATTAAACTAAGCAATGCACTAATATGGAAAAAAGTGATGCAAAATGATTTAAATGATCTTACATGTTTGATGGTTCTAGAAGAGATGCAAAAGAATTTAAATCATCTTACATTGTACTTTAAATTTTTGTATTTGATTATACACCTAAATGATTAGATAAACTTATGTTAACAAGACATTTCTATTTTAAAACATAGCACCTTCAAGACTTTACATTTAAAGAACTTTCGTGAAGAATCTCATCATAGTCCCAAAAGATGTCATTTCTAATGTAGTTTCTAAGAAATTATCTGTTTTTTGAATAAAACCATATTTTTTGGATGAAATAGTATATTTGAAAGAGTTGGTCTTATTTTTTCAAATTTACAATGAGCAAATATATTTATACTTATTTGAAATAGTTGCTTTTATTTTATCAAATTTGTAACAAGTAAATGTATTTATACCATAAGTATTTTCAGCAAAAGAAGTATTTGTCAAAATTAATTTGAAAATATAAAGGACATAATGATGTGTATAAAATATTATGATAAGTATAAAATGATTTTTTATAATATAAGTCATATAATGTGTAAAATGTGATCAAAATTTAAATTTTCAAATACGTAAAGTTGGATAGAGATTATTATATTCATATTACAAGATGTATTCCTATTAAGCATTAATATATATACACTATATTAAATAAATAGTAATTTGTGAATAAAATGGAAATCTAGAAAGATGTGTTGGCTATATGTCTCTACAAACCCTTTTTCCCAATTATCTTTTAGTTGAGAAAATCTAAATGACAATATAACTGGATGAAGTATTTGGAATTAATTTTATCATTATGGTGAAGAAAAAAATCAGTAATATAATGAATATCAATTTATGAAGGAAAAATAGATATATAGTGTGAATGAGAAATAAATTGATTTCCTATTGAAACATATATTTATCTCTTCCATATGGGTAAATATGGCATCCGCGAAATTCAAGGCAGCAATTCACTGAAGGAAAAATTCACCACGATGGAAAATTCATTAACAAAAACATCACCGCCAAGATTAAAAAAATTCACCACGATGGAAATTGTATTTGTTTTTTAATAATAATTTATTTTTTGGAATTTTAAAAATAATTTGGAATTTTTATATTAAGTTTTATGAAGTGAAGCTATGTATTTCTAATTTATTAATAGAATTTGATATCTTTGAGAACGCAATCCGATTAATTTTACAGCCATGTTGTATAGTTTAGTCAATTAGGTTATTATGCATTAGAAGGAAGGTTAACACGGTGACATCCAATATAAAGACAAATAGTATGATGTAATATGACGATATCAAGAGGGCCTCAATAATGACAGTTCTATATTTGTTTTACAGTTGCTAATTATAATTTCTGCACTTTTTAATATTTTAAAAATATATTTGTTTTTAAATAATAATTTATTTTTTAAATTTTTTTAAATAAGTTGAAATTTTTATATTAAGTTCTATGAATTGAAGTTACTTAAAATAAAGGCTACATATATATTATTAATATTAAAGATAGTTTTTATTTTTCCTTAAATAAATAAATAATTTTAGTTTTTTGTTTTATCTTCTTTATTAAATTTATTACTATGTTGTTTGTAATTAGAAAATGTTAAGTTTGCTATATAAAAGTGAAATTTCATATTATTTCATTTATATTTGTGTGAAGAATGTGTGAAGTATAAGTTATAAATGAGTGTAATTGTGAAGATTTAAATAATGACAATCTCAATACCTGTCTCCAAATTATAAACAATTTGTTGTACCTTCTAATAATGTGCTTCTGCATATCAAGTTTTTTTAATTACATTTTGTCAAAATATAGATTAGGTGTTATATATAAAAGAAAATACATTCCTTATTATGTTCACATCATTTGCATTAGAATTGAGTGACACCTGAATAAAAATTATCTTTTTTATATTCTTTTGGAATCAATTTTGTTAAAATTCTAGAGTTTTGATACTCTTTAATGGATTTATCATGAAAGAAAACATTTGTTAATGTAAATTTTATGTTAGGATTATTACACGAAAGTAACATTTTGTATCATATATATTTGTCAAAATTACACCAAAGCATATAATGATACAAATGTATATAATTGTGACATAAAAAATTACATAAATTTTATTTTAATAATATATAATAATACAAAATGTAAAATATATGAATGTGAGTTATCTAAAAAGCTCTACCTTATTAATAGGAAAACTATAACTATACCATTGCAATTGGAAAGATATGATTTAAAAAAAGTCAAAGCTAAAAGATGAGCATAATCCAAAGGCCAATTTAACTTTAACACTAAAACATAATAACATGTATGAGCAATAGGAAAACCCTATGTATAAGATAACCTACAACCTCAAACCACCCTATATCAGCCACTGGGAAATGATGCTCAGTATCTACCACCTCCTAAACCTAGGGCTCTTCTACATTAAAATACCTACTGCTCCTATTCATAGCCAATCACAAAAGTCTCACGTTATGTCAATTCTCCCTCTCTTATCTGGACCTCTGCAACATTAGAGAACATGGTCGGTGGACCTCTGCAGCATTAGAGAACATGCTCGTGTAATTAGAGAAATGGCAGCATCTCTCTACCGCTCCTACAACGAAATTTAGCATATTACTTCCCACTTCTAGCCATCCCTAAAAATGATGATCATGATGACCTATTAAGACTCAATGAAAGTCACCACAAAAAGCATTTAGCATTCTAACCTCATTCTTCAACTCCACTGAAGCAACCTCAAAACATGAACAAGCAGCGATGTTGTATAGCTTCTAAAGTATACAACACTCTATTTTTTAGTACTGCAGAAGTGACAGGTTACCAACAGAAATAGGAAGGCTATTCACACCTCCACAGGCTTCTGTGGTCGAGTGTTACTATTGAGACAGGTTGTGAATGGTCTCAGGGAGATTATTTGCAGTTGTAGCCTGGTAACCCCAAAACACAGAATTATTCATCGCTCCTTGCTAACACTGTGGTTGCTAAGGATAAAGGGCCTAAAAATACAACTAGGGTTAGCTCCAAAGTATACTCTGTTGTTGCATACTTATTTAACAACGATGATGAAGTGTTGAAACAAAAGCCCAAGGCTGACACAAATGGAGGAGAATCAGGCATCGAATGAGGAGATTGCTAGAAGATTGGCTGCAGAGGGTGTTGGTACAGGAGATAGATCTACTGAAAAGGCTTTAGAAACTTTCAAGCAGAATGCAACCCATGCTCATTATAAAAACTTTTCCTGACACCAGTTCCGTATGCCCTCATTAATTTATACGCATTTGACCATCAGACAAATCAACTTCTTCGCAATTGTTATTTGTGACAAAATACAATGGTCACTGATCAAGAGAAGGAATTTAACTTTTATAAACACAAAATTTGGGCTACTGGTTAACTTATTTCTAAGTCTAGTTTTTTATCTTTTCCCTTGTACAAGCTTGATCGAGATTAGTGAAGATAATACATACTCAAGTTATTCACTTCCTTTTGGTATAGCTAGCCTATGAATGAGGAATAACTAAACTGTAAAACATGATGGTCTTTTAATCTGTAGTCATTTGTGTGCCTTCAGACCACTTACTAAATGTTCCCAACATAGTTATCAGGACATGAAGGGGTACTTGTACCAGTACAGGGATGGGGATGCTAATCAAATTAGGGTACACGAGTAAATGAATGAGACAGTTGTATTATATATAAATTTGGTCACCAGAAATTTTGGATATAGGGATGGGTACATAGTCCATGTTCCTATTATGTAGTTTATTGGCAACTATGGTACCCAGCTATCATAAGATTGAGGGTTTTATAGGCAGCCATTGCAAGCCATACACAAAACCCATACACGAAGCCACATAACCGAGCTTTCATTTAACTGATTTGTTTTAGAATGAAATGAAACATAGCAGAAAAAGGATATAGCCACCTACATATTTGTCCCAGATGATACTCAGAAATTTATTATCAGATTTGAGGAATCACATGTGCCATACCTCATAATACAGAGCCAGTAATTGCAGAGAAGTTGATTCCGCATTCACCTTCCCAACTGCTTGGTCGCCGCGCAAAAACTGTAAACATTGAAGCCATCTTAAAGCAGGTTGAATTTATTAACTCACAAAGATTTGGTGACTTTGTAAATGCCAGGGAACACACGCAGACCAGGGGAGTGGTGTAGAACGGCGCGAACGGCTCCCAGCCATACCTGGTGACACCAAAATAGGAGGAATGGCCATGCCTCCTGACGCGGAAATAGTAAATATGGGAATTTGGTGAGGGCGAGCATAGTGACTTCCATAAGCTATATTCGCATATCTAACGTACAACATGAATAGAGGAGTAAGGAAGCTCAATTCATGTCCTATGGGATAGCCTGCTTTAGTGTGTAAAAATATAAATTCTGCTGTCAGATCTCACCAAGCTTCATGATCGGATGGTCCTATGTTTTAAATACCTTCTCAAGGAAAAAATGCGGATGGCATGTCTCAGGTGAGAATCCAATCGGAATAGTCTCAGCCGGCATAGACAGTGAGACTTTTCCAGTTGAATTCTCACCTATAATAGCCTATCAGCTAATTATATTAATAGAAGCATTTTTTGGAAATGATCCTAGATACTGTAGGTGAAAATACGTCTCCCTTTTCTATATTATTAAATATTAATTTACCAAATACTTATGAGATAGTTTAGTTTGAAATTACCAACGAATATTTTATTTTTATGTTAACTAATAATGTTATAGTTAAGGGCTAGGAGCATGACAGTTGTTAAAGGCAGATCTCAAAAAGTAAATGAGCTTTTAAGTTGATAATAGTATTGTATTATATAAAGTTGTATTATGATTATTGTAAAACTAAGTTTAGTAATTTAGTTAGGATGAAGTTATTTTTTATTTGGATATATCTTAAAAATTAAGTTTAAAATGAGTATTTTTGTTGTAAGTGATTTAAGTAGTTAAGGGGTATCTTTATATTCTAATACATATGATGATGAATGGTGTGACTTAAAAAAGCATAAATTTTAGGTTAGATTCAAGCGAATTCCTTTTACTATTATATATGTCATTGTATCTTGTGACATAAATTGAGTGAATGGTGTTTCATTTTTTTTTGTTTAATGTATATGTCCAAATATATATGTTTTGAATTAATTCGAATGAGTGTATATCAAAATATATATTGCAATTAAACTAGTTTATTGGTTGACAAACACACAACCTTTTATTTTTCACATGGTGTATTGGATGAATCAAAAACATCACTTCAATTCTTACATGTGAACATAATTAATTTTAATTACCATATTATATATTGTAATAATGAGAAATTATTTATTTTATTTTATAATTGCCAGTTATTTTGTAGGTGAAAATGCATACTTTGATATATTTGGATTAAGTGATTTCTTTGTACTACTACATATGCCAGGATATGTTGTGACGTAAATGGAGTGAGTGACATTTCATTATAGAAATGTATATTTTTATTTAGTTTGGATGAATGAATTTCTTGTTCAAATATTTATTGTGAATTAATTTGAATAAGTATTTATTAGATGAATCAAAAATCTTACTTTCGTTCTTACACATGAACATAATTTAATTCTAATTATAATATTACACATTAGAATATTAAAGAAATACTTTATTCTTATAATAACTAGTTTTTTTGTTGATACACAATGCCCTCTATAATATTTTTATTAATTGATCTTTCTTGCTCAATAAAAAAAAGGTAATCTATTACATTGATGAAATGGTAAGGAACAACAATAGGAGACAACCTATAAAACATTTGATAGAGAATTAATGATCAAATGTAGAAAATAATACATTTTTATTATATTATGAATATAATTAGTTCAAATAAAATAGACTTTTGCATTACAAAGAGAAAAATTATTAGTGGTAGCAATAAGTTTCATGTATGAGCAATGTAAACCTATATAAGGGAAAGTCAAATTAGAAGTAGCAATCATTTATAGAAAGACTAAAATAAAATATATTTTAAACTAGTGAACATAACTAAACATTTAAATTTAGAATAAAGCTAATAAAAATATATATAGATACATCTTAAAAAAAAATCAAATCAAATAAATAAATTGAAAAGGAGAAATTAAGAAAGGAGGGGAAAAGAAAAATTCCATTAAGAGTGATTTTAATACTATTCACTCATAAAGATATTGTTACATTGTTTCAAAAGTCTACCTAACAAAAATAAAACAAAAAATAATAATGAAATAAAAAGTATATATCATAATTATAAATATGAAATTTAATTTAAAATACTTCCAAATCAATAATCATGCATATGATCAAATTTATTATAACTAAAATTTAATCTTACTAATTTCTGTCAAAGTATATCATAAATATAAAATAAAGCATATCTTTAATAAAAAAAAACCTATCTGAATTAAATAAAAATAAATCTTTAGATAAAAATAAATAAAGTTAATCTTAAAAAAAAAAAAATTTAATAAAATTATGATTTTTTTCAAAAAAATTTAATTGAAATTATTTATTTATTTGTGCAAAAAATTAAATATAGTGTCATCTAAGTGCAAATCAATTAATTAAAATTTATAATAACTAACTTGTATATAAATAACAAAGATAATAATTATTTGGAATAGTACACTTAAATAATTTAAAAAATTATAAAAAATAAAGGATACTTAGTGTTTTATTTTATGGTTATTAAAGATTATATTAGATGTTTCTAGCTAATTCACCATCATACTAGAAAATAAGGAGTTATAAAATAACTAATTATGAACTAAGCAATTTTTGTTTATCATATTCCTAGTCTTATGAATTGATTTTGTTTTTAAAAATATAATTTGTTGCGCGAAACTAACTGACAACTCAAATACTAATTTATGGCTTTGTACACTTGTTGGTTTTAATTAATAATGCAACATGCTTAGGGTACTATTTATATACTAATTTAATCACTACAATAAATACAAATATCCTTGTCAATTAGAAGTATTGTGAGGTAGAGCATGTTAAGAGAAATTATAAATAGTTATGATAAAATTAGCAAAAGTTTTAAAATCTAAATAAATAAGATAAATAGGTCATGACATGTAAATTATAGAAAAGTAAATAAAATTCAGAATATATGATTTCAATGCATGATATATAGATAAACCCTTCCCAAATGTTTTATATACAGATAAACATTTTTTCAATTGTCATCCACATTTGATTGGAATCCATTCCATTTAAGATGAGGACACACACATATAAAAGTGTGTGTGTGTGTATTAACACACACACACACACACATATATATATAATGGCATCTTCGTGGCTAGGTTTTTGGCGGGTTTGTGACCTATAAGCCATGACCTGCATGTTGACTATGCCTAGTGCATGTGCATGTGAAGGTCATAGTTGGAGTGTAGGGGGTGTTCTTGTAAGGGGCTGGGTTTCTATTGTGTTCAAGGGGGGTCTTGTTTTTTTTTAACTTTTTTTATAGGGATTTGTTGTTTGTTGTGTATATTTGGTGCTTTGGTGTTCAGAAGGCATAAGGAATTTTCTCTATCTATGTCTTTGTCTCTTGGGGTTTGTGTTGCTCATTCCTTGTAGGGTTCTTGGATTTTGGGAAAGTTTGAGGAAGTTTCTCTTCTTCTTGATTTTCCTATTGATGGCTTTAGGTGAAGCAAATAGATTTAAACACATTTTTCATTTTAGAGCATCATTACATCCAAATTCTATGTCTTCTTCAACGTTTGATACTATCAATAAATTATCCTATAAGGCTTTAGGGGTTGATCGGATGGCTCCGTCAATGGATGTTTGGAGAGGTACCATGATAGACCAGTTTTGGTGAGTCAACTTGAGTCCACTATGGATGATGTTGAGTATTATTTGAATCATGATTTATTATGCAAGTTCATGGGGATGTGAGTCTCTCTTTCATTTTTAGAGACTTGGGTTAGAAAAACATGAAACCCTGAGGGTGAAATGGAGGTGATGTTGTTGGCCAATAATTTTTTTATGGTTATTTATCACTGCATGGATAATCGCAACAATTTTTTTGAGGGAGGTCCATATTCTCATAATCAAATTGGCTTGTTTATCAAACCATGGCATGTAGGAATCAACCCTTCAGAGGAGCTTTCAAATCATGTTTCAATATGGGTGCATCTCTCTATGTTCTTAGTGAATTTTGGTAGAATGGCATACTACATATGGCTACTCTATTGCTTGGAAAACCAGTAGGCCCTTCTCATCAAACACATGACAAGAAGGTTATGATTTTTTTTAGTGTAGGAAAATGTACACCTTTACATTTTCTCATTTGTTTAGGCCCTCCTTATTTAAAATGGACTTAATTATGCCTTAATTTAGTGTTGTAATATGTATATTTACATATTCACATTATGTTTAGGGACTTATTAATTAACTGATCTTAATTAGGCCTTGATAATCCCTTTAATTCAAATCCTATCCCATTAAATTACATTTTACAAAAGAGAAACCCAACAACAGTTAATGCCTAAAAATTACACTTTACCTTGAGCAATGTGTTTTCTAGGTTTAGGGACCTAGGACCCATTTTCCCATGGGAAAATGGTACCTCCATAAGGCTTAGGATCTTAATTTTTATTATGATTTTGGTGGTATTTTAATGATTTCAAATCCATAATTCAATGTTAGATTGTGATCATTTGAATTTTGGGAAATTATGTTTACATACATATAAATTTAAGGTTATTTTCTAACTTTCACCTAGCAATTTTGAATTGGGAATCCATATAGAAAAGTTTACAATTTCAAAAGAAATTAAATGCATTCAAAGGTAGATTTATTAAAGTTTTATTGCATAAATCAAGATCAACTTGTCATATCAAAGTCTTCTTGCATCATGCATGTTTTTGGAGCTTATATGGTGATGTAGGCTTCATGATCATATCAAGCATTCAAAGCATTATCTCAAGACAAGATTCAAGCATCTAGATCAACATCCATTGAATCTATTTCATGCAAGTTGAAAAATTTCATCATCAATGTCTATTAAGGGTTAGTTGATTAGTAACATTGCTTTGTTCCTTCTTCATTCCCTCTTTCATGATTATTTTCATTTCAAGGTATAATTACCAAAATGGATTTTGACAAAGGGAAACATCCATTCAAAAAAAAAAAAAATCTCTTGATTTGTGTTTGTAGATTTAGTTGGAAGAAAGCTTGAAGAGGTATTCAAGATCAAATTTGGAGAAATTTTCAAAGTTGCAAAAGTTGTCAAAAGCATCATCTTATAACGAAAATTAAATTTTTGAACTTATTTATATGGCTTCCCAAACTTGAAACCTAGGTAAATTGGAGGATTCATATATGTAGCAAAGGCTCCGAAAAGTTACAGAAAAATCCTAACATAGGACCCATTCACCCTAGGGAAAATGAGTCCTAGATCAGCTTCACCAAAGCATTTTGGTGACTAGTACACATGCTTCTTCTCTTCTTTGATCTGCATTTTTATTTTTGGTTCCATCAATATTGAGCTTAATCTTTCAATTCTAACTATTATATTACATTTTGGTTTTGATTTTCTATTTTTTGTCTTTCTCCCCAAATTGTTGTTTAACCTTGACCTTCCTCTTGACACAAAAGAGAAATCTATAGATTCACATCTTGAGTTGACTCACCTAAAGGTTGTAAGTAATTTTTTTGTGTGGATCTTATTTCTTGAATGAAATTAGAAAGAAAGGTCCATCATACCCTTATTTCCGCTATTCGATATTGGTGAACCTATTTTTCTTCTTTTGATTTTGGTAAAGTCTTGTAACAAGATTTCACACTTTTCTAGGCATAATTTAACTATTTACACATTTCTTATACTTTATTTGACCCCTTTATGCCCTTACAAGGATTAATTAAGTGCATTCTTGAATGTAAACCCAACAAACAACATTAAATATAACTTAATTCCTGACACCGACATTTAGGTACTAGGTGCGACCCATTCACCATGGATGTCGAACGAGTCCTCCTTGGCTCCAAATTCAAAATATTTCAAATTTCCTTTCGCTTTTTATTCAAAATCACTTAATGTCAGCCTATGATGAGGTATTAACATGTTACTAAGGCACGCGATTATATAAATAAGTTATTTTCACCTCATTTTACATCTCATTCATTCAAGCAATCTCATACAATCATACATAACATCCAAGCATTCAAACACTTTACAACATCAAATCAAGTATCAATCAAGCATTCAAATGTAGCCATTGACATACCTTCAAAATTTCATCAACAAGGGTTTGGTAAGTTGATAGCATTTTCATGTTATTAGTTTATATTTCTCTTTCATTTCTTTATTATATTAAGGGTTTGATTACCAAAGTGGGGTTTGACCAAGGAAAACCCCTATTTGATAACCCTCAACCATTTTTCTCCTTTGTGTAGGTATTTTGTAAGTATATTTATCAAGCATTTAGGTGTTGAAAAGTGGAAAACAATTCAACTAGGTGCTTCAAGTCAAATCAACCACATTTCAAGCTTGGAGAAGACTTTTTTTCCATTTCCTATAGAATTGACTTCGACAACCCGACAAGTAGACATTTCTAGATCTGGTGTTGCAGAGTTGTCTCTTGATTTCTCAAAATTTTTGGAGAGGACTCATTCACCATTAGTGGTGAATGAGTCCCACCTTAAGACTAAAAATCTAAGTTTTGTCAAATTCCAGATCCCGACAGTCAAAAACTAGTTCCTGATAGTTTTCATTAGAAATAGGACTAATTCACCATCAATGGCGAATGAGTCCTACTATTGATTTTCAATAATTTCATATAGCATTCAGACCATTCCAAATTCCTCAAATCTTGTCCAAGTGCACTCTAATTCAACCTTTCTCTTTCTATTTTGCATTTGGTTCATTCATAGTTCATTGTTTGCATATCATAGTGTGTTTTCAAACATTGTATTCATCTTAGGTTTTGCAATCATAATCAATCAATTTATTAGCTTAGTTTCATCTAGATGATCTCATTTAACCTTAATAACATCACACATAAGATAATTTGAATGAACCCCTTAGCATTTTTGGCCCTACCTCTCTCCTTTTAGGTGAAAAACCATAGAAGAGTTAGAAAGGTGCATGGTGCCAAAAATCTACGATTCATTTTGGTGAACCTACATTTTTAAAATATTATATTTTTTATTTCATTTGCATCTTGCATCCTATATTACATTTGTATCAACATTCAATTAGGGTATTGCTTTGTTTTTACATTCTAGGGCTTCTTAACTTGCATTAGTGAAAGACTCATTTAGATTTAATTTTTGGCATTGCATATCATTGAAGAAACTAGAAATCTAAATTTTCATCCTTCATTGCATCTAAAAAATCATTTAAATCACATTAAAATTTCTGAAACACACAAAAAAATCTCATACTGGGACTCATTCACCACCTTGGGCAAAGCAGTCCACCTACACATTTTATTTTGCATTTTTAGACATTTTCTAGGTATTTCTTGCATTACAGTCTTCCATAGTTTCTTTCTATTTTTCTTTCCCGATTCTCTATTTGCTACTATTACTTGTATCTTAATTTCATTACATCATGGTATTTTATTTTTATAAGTTTTTGGAATTCATTGAAATCACTGGTAGACATGTCCAATTGTGCCTTTGGTTGTGATCCTAGTGACTTTGAGCTTCCTCATCCTCCTTCAACTCCTCATGAATGTTCTCCTCATGTTGTTACATCATTGGAGAAGATGATGCTAGCATGAGCAATTTCTTAAACGATTATCTTGATAACCTTGAAGCCAATGCAACCTTTTATCCATCCATGAAACCACCAAATCTTCCTACTATTGCACCTTTTGATCACTTTGGCTATATTCACCTTGAAAATCAAGAGGGACCTAAGATTCCTCCATCAAGTGGGCCTAGTTCCTCTCAAAAAATACATTCTCAACCATGCTATGATCATAAAGTTACAAACACTCCCATCAACCTTGAACAAACATATGGAAAAGGATTTACTACTTTAAGCAAACAAGGTTGTAACACAACACATGAGCATGACATTCACCAACTCCTTGAACAAAAACCAACAGATGAAAACACACATTACCTCCTTCTAATGACAAGGCTATTAGGATCCCCATGGGTCCTCCTCCTCCTTCCATTCATGAACAAGGAGAGTCTAGAAAACAAAAACAACTTTACAAATTAAAGAAACTCAAGTTTCCTACACATCCTCCAACTGAATGTGAAAGGAGACTTTAGTTACTTCTAAACAAATGTTTTATACTTCTACCACCTTCAAATAGATTGGTTTTTCGTCCTAAAGATTCTAACATACCATATGCAAATATCATCCTGTTCTAGGACATCGAACCAAATAATGTTAGACATTGAATGAAAGACTGGACAAGTATCAGTTCACTAATACCAATTGATTTCCTATCATCCCTTAAAACACCATTCCCTTATCATGTCATAATTATAGAATCTTTCATTCTCACTATCGCAGGATCTTTTATGTCATCAACCTTGGCTCATGCTTGTTTTTCCCTTTGTGGAAACAAGTAGTTTCTATCCTTTTTCCCTATAATGCACTTGTCTTTGTCTCTTAACTATGTTATTCCTTTTTTTCCTAGTTACTTAAGACTAAGAAACCAATAACTTAGTTAATGGTTGACTCAAATTTTCATTACTAATCTTTTTTGTGTGTATTGTGTTCCCCTGTAACATGTGTTTGATGTTCTCTCTCTTTGTACACTTCTTCTATTCATACCTTTATTCTTCTCTATGTCGTGTATTGGTCTTTTTTTCTCTTTTTTTGTGTTCTCCTTTTGGGGATGACACAAAGTATTGAGACCAAAATGTCTCTCCCATGTTGACCCAAAAGCTCCTTTTCTTTTTCACTTTTGTTTTATGTTTTCCTTTTGGGGATGATGCAAAGAATTGACACGCCCTATGTCTCTTCCATGTTGACCCAATCAATCCCTTTTCCTTTTCCTTTTCCTCTCCCTTTTCCTTTTCCTTTTACTTTTTTTTCTTGTGTTTTTCCTTTTGGGGATGATGCAAGGCATTGAGACCAAAATTTCTCCTTCATGTTGACCCAAAAAAATTTCTTTTCATTTTCTTTTTGCTTATTTTTTTCCTTTATGGGGATGATGCAAAGCATTAAGCCTACAATGTCTCTTCCATGTTGACTCAAAATGGACTTCGTTTTTCATTTTTTTTCCCTCTCTTTGTGTCATTATTCTAGTTCTATGTGCTTTAAGGAATGATGACTATTTTGATCTCTTTCATTAAAACATAGTAGCAACAAACATATTGACCCCAAATCCATAGATCCCTTAAGTGTTTGATGTTTTCTTTTCTATGGGAAACTCCCTTTTCCTTTGTTTTCTTTTTGTTCACATGCAATAGCCTAACTTCAAAACATATGACTTGGCATAGGGGCTTTCCAAGTTGGCTCTCATGTTTTGTTTCGTTTCATTTTGTTTTTGCATTTTCTTTCCTTCGCTACTTTAAAGCAAGTGCTCCTAGACTAATGTGTAGCATTTCCTTTAAAGTGGGGGGCATACGTTGGCACCATTTAATTTGCAATCTTTTTTCTTAGTGCATCCTTGTCACTTCATACGATGCATTCATCACTTTGTGGATGACATTGGGTATGATTTCCTTCATAAGTGTGATCTATCTTAGCATATTACATTCCTCTTGGTGTATTGATGCGACACACTGCATCCCCTAAGCTGTGAATCTTTTATTCTCTGTTTGGTCCTCTCTTGGAGACATTAGACACAATATTCCCTAAGTGATAGACCTTGCATGAACTTAACAAGAATTCTTTGAACACCTTTTACATTTTACATGTTACATTTTTAAATTTTTAAATTTTCCCACCTTGTATAACACAACATGCATGCTTGGGGTACCTTTACATTTCTTCATGAGTTCTAAGCATACAAATCTTTGCTTGTATCATGAAGCATGAACCATCATTTTCCATTGTGGCACCTTGTTAAAGTTATTAGGAGGTATAACTTCAATATGGTTGAGCAGGAAGCCCATTCAACAACACAACTTTCCCCATAGCCACCTTTGTGTTTGTGGGTGCATGCCAACTAGTGTATGTACTTCACCTTCTTAGGTCTTCTCATCCAGTGGATCACCATGAGTTTTATCACTCCAGAGTGAGTAAACATTTCATTTTTCAAGCAATCAACCTAGATCTAATCCACAACTAGTTGGATAGACAATCAAAGCTTTCATTCATTTTTCATAATCATGTGTGTTCCTTTGTTCTTATGTTCATTATTCCATGGAATCTTCATCCTGGGAGCTTGATTCCATCTTGCAAACATAAGAACATTGAAACCTCTCTCTTGATATTCATGGCTACTTTAGTGTGAGTTTGAAGCAAGTTCATACTCTCACTAAAGTGGGGGCTTCATGTGCCATAAAAAAATGGCCACTTATCATTTTCATGGTCCTTTTAGGCTTGTCTTCTTGATGTTAGATTGGTACGTGAAGGATCATGATGGGCCAAAAAGTGGTGATATGATGGGTATGTGTAGGGTATATGGTTGATTACTTTTTTTTACCCAAAATTGATGAAGCGAAAAGGGTTTTTAAAGAATATTCTCTACTTTCCACCAATATAAATTATTCTTTACTTTGAATTTAATAAATAATTATTATTCATTTTCTATTTAGATTATGACTAAAGTCTTGATTGATAGGCTGATTTAAAAACATCTATAGCTTTCAAATGGTGTCACATTTTTTGAATCTGAATCATGTGTCACATTTTATGTTTCACATACTATAGGATTAAAAAGAAAAATAATTTTTTACTTGGAAAAAAATTATAAAATAATATGCATCACATTGGGACATCAATCCTCTATTTATATCCAAAATATTATAAGAAAATATTATCATTTTGTTGTGGTTAGGGTGGTCAGATAGACACCTATTTCTTACTTTTTCCTTGAAATTTAAATACTATTGCATTGAAATTTCAAATTTCCATCAAATAGATTTTAATTTATTTTTAATAAACCTATTAGTTTAGAAACTACATTCAATTTTCTACAGATTCTATTCTTACATATTTTTTGAAATAATATAGATAACTTATTCAAATTTTTATGTCAAGTTGTCTAACTCTTATTTTTAAGAAATTTTCACCACTTAAGGGCTTCTTTTTTCCATGATGATCCTGCACATACCCAGATCTATTTTTCTTTGATTCATTGATGTAATGTGGCTTGAACATTCACATTAAAGATTTAAAATGCAAATAAGGAAGTCTTTTGAAGGTGTTGTGAAGTACTGTAAAACCTTTCTACACTTTTCTAAACTTTATTCAATAGAATTTACCTAAATATCACCTTTTTACTCATTATCAAGTCTTATTTTGAAGTTTTGTAAAGTCTTATAACAAGATTTCACACTTTTCTAGGCATAATTTCACTATTTACAAATTTATTATACTTTATTTGACCCCTTTATGCCCTTATAAGGCTTAATTAAGTGCATTCTTGAATGTAAAACTGACAAAAAAATGAAATATAACTTAATTCCTGACACCCACATTCAGGTCTTAGGTGGGATCCATTTCCCATGGGTGGTGAATAAGTCTCCCTTAGCTCAAAATTCAAAATTACTTGATTTCAGCCTGTGATGAGGTGTTAATGGATTACTAAGGTACAAAATTGTATAAATAAGTGATTTTCATCTCATTTTACATCTCCTCGTTCATTCAAGAAATTTCTTACAATCATACATCACATCCAAGAATTCAAGCACTTTACAACATCAAATCAAGTATCAATCAAGCATTCAAAGGCACCCATTGACATATCTTCAGAATTTCATCAACAAGGGTTTGGTAAGTTGATAACATTTACATGTTATTAATTTATCTTTCTCATTCATTTCTCTATTCTATTAAGGGTTTGATTACCAAATTGGGGTTTCAACAAGGCAAACCCCTATTTGCTAACCCTCAACCATTTTTTCCCTTTGTGCATGTGTTTTGTATGTATATTTATCAAGCATTTAGGTGTTGAAAAGTGGAAAAAATGACAACTAGGTGATCCAAGTCAAATAAACCACATTTCAAGCTTGAATAAGACTTTTTGTCTTTTACATGAAAAATTGACTTCGACAACCCAACAAGCAGACATTTCCAGATTTGGTGTTGCAAAGTTGTCTCCTGATTTCTTAGAATTTTGGGAGAGGACTAATTCATCATCAGTGGAAAATGAGTCCCACCTTAAGACTAGAAATCTAGGTTTTCTCATATTCTAGATCCTAACAATCAGAAACTGGTTCCTAACAATTTTCATCAGAAGCAAGACTGATTCACCATTAGTGGTGAATGATTCCCACTGTTAATTTCTAGTAATTTTAGATAACATTCAGACCATTCCAAATTCCTCAAATCTTTCCCAGGTTCACTCTGATTTAGTCTTTCTCTTTCTATTTTTCATTTTGTTCATTCATAGTTCATTATTTTCATATCATAGTATGTTTTAAGCATTGCATTGATCTTAGGTTTTGTATTCATAGGTATTCAATTTCATAGTTTAGTTTCCTTCATATCATTCCATTTAGTACTAATT
This sequence comes from Sequoia sempervirens, assembly GCA_007258455.2. NCBI lineage: Eukaryota > Viridiplantae > Streptophyta > Pinopsida > Cupressales > Cupressaceae > Sequoia > Sequoia sempervirens. The sequence goes on along the minus strand of VDFB02271358.1, from coordinate 722,004,999 downwards.
ACATTACACATTTCCTAATTTGAGTGAACTAGCTAGATCCTTCTGGCCCTTGCTTTCTCCTTTTAGGAGAAAAAGCCTAGAAGTGCTAGAAAGTCCTAGAGAGCCAAAAAAATCTATGGTTCAGTTTGAAAGATACTACTTTAGATTAGTTTTTCTCTTTATCAAATAACTTAATAAATTCATTCAATGAGATTATTGATTCCTTTTATAACCAGTTCCATATTCATATGGCTTCCAAGATGACCCTAGCCGGTTTAATAACATACAAATGAAAAAATGATGAAAAAGTGACTGATTTCATAGTGCAATACCAAATGATTTACTCACAAATAAACAATATGATTCCTGATGTTGACCTTCAATGGATGTTTATTTCCAATTGACAAAAAAAAATCCAAACCAAACTTGAAATGTTGAATTTCCCATCCTTCACACAACTGTGTACAACCCTCCGTGATTATCAAAATTTGGTTAGTAGTCATGAAGTGAAAACTCCCTCTAGCTAGTCTAAAATGTCTAAATCCACACCTTGAAATAGTTACCAACCTTTCAAGAGACAAAACTAGGTATTTTTACAACTTAATCCCCTCCAACCAAATCAACAAATTGATAACCAAGTGGATACTATAAAGACCATAAATTCCTTTTCCTTTGGGGATAGAAATAGAAAATTTACCCCTCTACCTAATACCCTTCATACCACCATGTTGTAACTCTTAAACAATAATATGATTTACATACATCCTTTAGAGCTCCCGATCCTAATAAACCTTTACCTTCTAAAACAACAAAAAATGGGTTGCATCAAGGTGTTTGATAAACAAGATTACGAACCACAATTTTTCTAAGGGATGTTTCAATCAATTATTTATAAAATAAGATGCCAACAAGAATTAGAAATACTACCTAACTATTATAGAAACTATGCAGGAGGTTTCTAGAGCATGAAAAGTTGTGTACCTAGCCAAAAAGTTGTTGGTTTTGGGCTACAAAGGACTCATTCGACTTTAGTGGTGAATGGGTCCCTTTAGGGTTTCAAAAAACTGATTTCAAGGTCATGTTCCTTGATGTCTACACTCTCAAATTTCCTATTATCAACTTTCAGAATTCTGTGTGCATTTATGTAGCTTCTATTTTTTGATCTTTTACTTTGAATGATAACTTTTACAATTTTGTGACTTTGAAAATCTTGCTCCAAATGTTTCCCAACTTGATCTTCAACTTGTAAATCTACAATCACACACTCAAAGGAAGAAAAAATTGTTGTTTTTTAGTGAATGGGGGTTTTCCTTAGTAAAACCCCTTGTAGGTAATGAAAGCAAATGATGAAATGAATTCAATGAAGCGTGAGACATGAAATATGTAAATGTTGTCACCTTGGATGATGTCTTGTGAACTAAATCTGCATACTAACATGTAGTGGCCATGAAGAATGTAGATCTTGGATGTGAAATGACATTTGTAAATAGATCCTCAATGCAACATTAACTATCTTAGCCTAACCACGTGCATGAACACATTAATCCATTGACATGATGAAATGATCTTGAATTGTTGCAATAAACTCTTGAAATTTTCCTTAAAATCCCTTATGAATGCTCTTGTAATGCTCTAATGCTTGATCACTTGAATGCTTAGAATAAATTTCTAGACCTTGTTAGGAGAAATAATGTAAATGAACCCATTATTTGTAATAAATTAGGATATTAACCTTTAAATTCAAAGAATTAAGGCTAACACTAGATATGTAAAGAAACATTATTAAATTCCCACCAGAATGAAATTCAAAAAGGGGGGTCTCATTAAGGAAGGAACCATTCGCCACCTTATGAAAATGGGTTATGGCTCAGTTTACTACGACCTAACCTTGGGAGATTGAAAGAGGGCTAAAAACCCATTCTAGATCAACTAAAAAGGGGGAGTCTTGTTAAGGGAGGACCCATTTTCCATCTAGGGTGAATGGTTCTTGGTATAATTTTCTAGGATAAAACTATGCCCAATGAAATATTTTGTTAGGGCATGTATAGGATCATGATGGGCCAAAAAGTAGCGATATGATGGGTATGTGTAGGGTATGTGGCTAATGACTTTTTTCTTACCCAAAATTGATAAAACAAAAAAGGTTTTTAAAGGATATTCTTAGCTTTCCATCAATATAAATTATGCTTTAATTTGAATTTAATAAATAATAATTATTCATTTTCTAATTGAAGTATGACTAAAGTCCTGATTGATAGGCTAATTGAAAAAAAACTATAGCTTTCAAATGGTATCACTTTTTTTTAATCTAAAACATTTGTGACATTCTATACTTTGCATACTATTATATTAAAAAAAAATTGAATTTCAAGAAGTTTTGACCAAGTTAAGGTGGCCAAACATACAAGTTTTTTATATTTTTTAAAATTTGTAATAAAAAAAATATAATTAATTATTTACTTGGAAAAAAATTTAAAAAAATATGCATCACATAGGGACATGAGTCCTCTACTTATATCTAAAATCTTATAAAAAAATATTATCATTTTATTGTGGTTAGGGTGGTTAGAAAGACACCTACTTCTTATTTGTTCCTTGAAATTTAAGTAATACTGCATTGAAATTTGAAATTTTTACCATATATATATATATATATAACTAGTAGTTTAGAAACTAAATTCAATATGCTACAAATTCAATTCTTACATATGTTTGAAATAATATAGATAACTTATTCAAAATTTTACATCCAGTTGCCTAGCTCTGATTTTTCTAATTTTTTTGCCACTTAAGGTCCTATTTTTTCCATGATGATCCTACACATACCCATACTAATTAGTTGATAGGCTATTTTGTTTGAAGTTTCTACCAATATTTTCATCAACCCATTTGTGAATTGGTTTTGATGGCACCGGGGGTCTATCGGTTGGTGGGGAGGGCATGGTTTTTTTTTTTTGTGGCGACATGGGTTGGTGGCAATGGAGAATGTTGTCATTGTAACAAGGAAGATGAATGGTAAGTGTTCGACATGGCATTTTGCAAATACGTGGGTTGGCGGTGGTGGAGGTGGTCTCCTCGAAAGGTGGAAGGTGAATGGTAAGTGTTTGTTGGCCTGATGGTTAATTCATTTTGTGGTTGTTGTACAATGGAGGCAGATGAAGTAATGCGATATTGAATGTAGCATTATGTGAAAGTATACTTTGATTAAGTTGCATTGTGAAAACACCAATTGTGGTGTTGGTTTCATGGAAAATGACTGTGAAAATAATCATTGGCTTTAGCTTCATCGTTTGTTTGAAAGCATCTTATGCAAGATTGAAAAATGGTGTTCTCCGGAATCTATAAGTCATTTTACATAGGTTATTTGCATTGATGGTTAATTTATTGTCTGTGTTCTTGTCAAATGTTTGCATCTTTGGTGTTATACTCATTGTGGAGATTTCAAAGAGAGTATCATTCTACATCGATGAAGGAATTTTAGTTAAATGTTCTTTCTTTTGTAAAAAAATATGCTTAGGGTTAGTAATTTGTTCGTCCTCTATTTATGGTTCTTTTATCTATGTGTTTCTTTAGCATTGCATCCATCATGATAGGAGAAATTTTTATTAAGTTGCCTTGTCAAAGCAACCATTGTGGTATTGGTTTCATAGGAGGCCATTGTAAAAATCCTTTCCTGCAACTTTTTCAGTGGATTAATAATAGACTATTCTAAAAAATTGTGTCCTTCAGCTTCGTCGCTGGTTTGATAGGAGGCTTTTTGCAAACCATTTTATGGTTGGACTTGGTTATTTGCACACTATTGGTGTATTGTTTGGTTTTATGTGTGTATCTTTGGTGTTGTAGCCATTACCATGGGAGAAATTCTATTTATCTATGTAGGCTTTAGGGTTGTATGAAAGCATTAACATATTAGAGATAAAATTACTTTGGTGGTTGTTTAATATTATTCTAGCAAGTATTTTACAATTTCTCTATTTGTGGTGATGTAGCTCAAATTTTTAATGAAGCTTGTGGGGTGATACTGACTTTTACATGGGTTCATTGGATAGATGATCTCCAAAAGATATGGTTAGGCTTAGTTTTTTTTTTCCCTCTTGGTCTATTGTTTGGGTTCTCTATGCATATAGCCATTTTTTAGATTTTAAAGGGATTATCATTCTCTTTCTTTCTTCTGTCAAAAAATATGGTTGGGCTTGGTTATTTGCACATAGTTGGTCTATTGTTTTGGTTGTCTATGTGTATCTTTGGTGTTGTAGACATTACCATGGGAGAAATTATATTTATCTATGTCTAGGGTTCAGGGTTGTGTGAAAGCATTAACATATTGGAGATAAAATTACTTTGGTGGTTGTCTAGTATTATTTTAGTAGGTCTTTTACTATTTCTCTATTTGTGGTGATGTAGCTCAAATTTTCAGTGAATCTTGTGGGTTTATACTAATTTTTACATGGGTGCTTTGCATAGATGATTGATGTATTGTCAACATCTTCTTGTTTTATGTTTCTATCTTTTGTGTTATACCCATTTTTGAGACTTGAAGGATATTATTGGTCTTTAGGGGTGGAGAGTGTGTAGTTAAATCATCTTTGTTTCATGAAAAAAATATGGATAGGGCTACTAATTTTTGGCTGTTGAGTGCTATTCTAATACTTCTTTTACAATTTCTCTATTTGTCTATAATATTTAGTGATTTAAGTGGCCCTTGTTTATTCATACATATGTAGACACATATATACTATGTACATCTTTATTGTCGTACACATGGTTTGGTTTTCATTTTTAATGAATCTTGTGGGGTTATACTCTATTATACATGGGTGTTTTGCATAGATGATTAATTTATTATTAATGTCTTCTTGTTATATGTTTCTTTTCCTTTATACCTTTTACCATAGGAGAAATTGTGGTTAAATCTACTTTATATCACTGTTGGTCTACTATATTACTTATCTCTATATAACTTTGGCATTGCAACTATTAGAATAGGAGGAATTGTAGCTATCTATGTGTAGGGTTTAGGGATGGATGAAACCATTCACATATTAAAGATAAAATTGTGTTGGTAGGTGTTTACTGTTATCCTAATAGCTCTTTTTTTAATTTCTCTATTTGTATATGATATTTAGTATCAGGTGATGTAGCTCAAATTTTCAATGGACGTTGTGGCCTTATATTGATGTTTGGATGGGTATTTTGCATACATGATTAATTTATTATTAATGTGTTCTTCTAATAAGTTTCTATATTTGGCATTATAGAAATTTTCAAGACTTGGAAGAGACTACTACTCTTTGCAGGTGGAGAAATTGTAGTAAATTTTTTTTCCTTTCATATTGTTAGGGTTACTAAAATTTGGCTGTTCAGTATTGTGCTAATACGTATTTTACAATTTATGTATTTCTTCTTATTGTTAAAGAGATATGGTTCGGCTGAGTGATTTTTGTGGCCATTGTTTATTCTTTGTAGTTATGGTTGTGCAACTTTGGCTTTTTGTAGTTAAATCTTGTTTCTCTCACTGTTGGCCTATTGTTTAGATTATATGTGTATATCTTTGGTGTTGGGAGCTCTATTTATTGTGGGTTTATGGAAATTGTAGTTAATTTTTTTTCCTTTTGTGAAAAAATTATGGTTGGGGTGAGTAATTATTTTGGCCCTTGTTTTTTTTTTTTAGTTATTGTTGTGCATTTTTGGCTTGATACCTATTGCTATAGGGGAAAATATAGTTAAATCTTCTTAATTTTATGGAAAATTTTGAGTTTCATTGCCTCACACTAAATATTATAGAGAAATAGAGAAATTCTAAAAGAGGTATTAGAATAACACTAATGTATCTTGGAGTCTCGATTAAGTGTGTATATGTATATATATATAAGAATGCACTTTTGACAATGTGATTTAATCAATATAGTTTCACACATTTGTAGCAGATCAATGTTAAAACTGTCAATCCTACTATTGGAAGGAAAAATTAGCATAGGTCAGGTCACATGAATAATAAATTAATCATTTATGCAAAATACCCATATAGACATACATATATATATGTAAACATTACACATATATATACATGTATATATACATGTCTACATAACCACAAAATGCATTAACCATCGGGCCATCAAGCACTTATCATTCACCTTTTTCCTTTTGAGGAGACCACCTCCACCACTACCAACCCATGTATTTGCAAAATTCCATGTCAAAAACTTACCATTCACCTTCCCCTTTATGACAACATTCTGCACTGCCACCAACCCACGTAATAACCAAGACCCATGTCACCACAAAAAAAGGTACCCTCCCTTAACTCCCCCCCAAGATGATATAGGATGGAGTAGAACATGATGATTTTAACAATGGTCTACTGCTAAAACAACACCACACTTGCTATTTGCACAATAAATCTTAATCAATATAAAACCTTGGAACCTGCTATCAACAAGAACAATAAGCATCGAATGAAAGAAATGAACAATAAATAATGTGCTATGAAACCAACACCACAATGGCTCTCTCTACAATGCAACTTAATCAATATACTTTCTCGCACACTTCACAGTGCATCAGTGTTAAACCCCTTCACCCTAGTATCAAAAGCAACAATAAACAGAGAACCAAAGACATGAACAATAAATTAATCATTTATGCAAAATACCCATGTATACACATATATATATATATATGCATTTAAACATATAGGCATATATATACATGTATACATATATATGTAGGTATACATGTAGATATACATGTGTATATGCATGTCTATGTATGCATACATATATACATGTAAAAATATACATACAAATATGTGCACATCTGCATACATATATACATGTAAACATATGCATACATATACATACACAGTTTTATATAGATGAAATTAGTTTGCCCAATGTTATATAGTAAATGTCTTTTTCATAGATATTTTATCCTTTTGGTATTTTCCTATAATATTGAGTGTTGAATAATGTTACTTGGATTATGAATTGGAAAGTGAACTATTATATAGATTGGTCCAGGTACGATATAATTTTATCTTTCTCCTTCCTTTATATTTATTAGCATTGGAAACGTATCTATTTTTTTTTTTGTTAAACAAGTGCAATAAAGGAAAATGCACATCATCACAACACATGGATAGAATGATTAAGGAAAATATATTTTCAAGTCTTTGAAAAAATTAGTTCATGTCTACTTCCATTTCTATATATATGTGTGTATGGATAAATATATATATGTATGTTTTACTAATCATTCTCTTACAATTTCCCCATTTACTCTATAATACTCAATGGCAGATAATTTAGCTACTATTATACAATTCCTCTATTTGTTAGCAGACTACAAAGAAGGTGGGAATCAAAGTAAAATGAAGACCATGGTAGCTCAATGAATCTACAAATGTATTTAGGCAAAGGGAAGAATAAACTGTGTGGCCATTCACAATCTATAGTGTCCTCTTTGTAAGAATTTGAAGTGAAATTAATTAGAGGGATTCAAAGGGGCTAATTGTACAAAATGTGTATGGCACCAAAGATGCATAAAGTGTAGATATGTGTCTACATATGTACATATGTATATGTGTATATATGCATGTATGTAAGTAAGTATGTATGTATGTATGTACATGTATATGTATGTATGTATCTATGTATATATATGTCTATGTCAATGTAGCTATATATGTGTGTGTGTGTGTACATTTGTATGTGTCCATGTGTACGTGTGTGTGTGTGTATATATATATATATATATATATATATATATATATATATATATATATATATATATATATATGGTAGTTGTGGAGGTGGTGACCTTGATACACGAAAGTTGAATGGTAAGTGTTTGCTGTTGCGAGGGTTAATGTATTTTATTGTTGTTATCCGATGGGGGCTGATGAAGTAAATGCAATATTGAATGTTGTAGTGTGGCAAAGTATACTTTGATTAAGTTTCATTTTTCAAACAGCCATTGTAGTGTTATATATATATATATATGTGTGTGTGTGTGTGTGTGTGTGTGTGTGTGTGTGTGTGTGTGTGTGTGTGTGTGTGTATTCCTTCTCTCTCATCTATTTCAACTCCTGCCATAAGAAACTATTCATTATGGTGGCTTGCAATTTTTGTTGTCCATTTGGAAATTTTTTTGTGAGGATAATATATTGACTAGGTTGCATTGTTGAAAGTGACATTATTTTGTTGGTTTCATAGTAGAGCACTACCTCAAATGTGTAGTCCTTGTTGGTTTAATAGCATATTGCAGCCACAATGGATCTTTCGACAATGCAACTTAATCAATGTACTTCCTTGCATATTATGCAGAAAATGCGACATGCATAGGGTGGAATTAAATATTATAGAGCAACACATAAATTGTGGAACAACTATTGTACAACAAATCCTATTCACGATTTTCTGATAAAAATCACATTGGAAACTTCAAACAAATAAGAAACCCTCTACATATACATATATATACAATCGCTCATATTTTAATTTGTGTGGTTCTTCACTTTTTCCCTAATAATCATGTTAGAATTTGTGTTTTTCTCTATAATATGTATATATGTATATATACATGTATATGTATGAATGTACATATATATATGTCTGTATCTATATATATCCATGGGAAAGTATACAACAAAATGTGTAGGAAAATATATTGGTTGGGTTGGTTTGTTGAAATAGCCATTATGGTGTTGGTTTGATAGAAGACTATTGTAAAATTATTTAAATATAGAAGAGTTTCCTATAGTTGATAATGAGAATGTGGGGCTTGTCTCTTCAACAAAAGATATTTGTAAATGTTGCTCATTGATGTTCATAAGTATTGCAAAAAAAATTATGGAGCTATAATTTACAAGGAAGTTGTTACATAGACTAGTTGTGTTATATTAACATGTTTCATGACATTCTTCTGCCCTCATCTATTTGACTATCAATAACTTTCATGATATTGCTTTCCACTCACCTATTTGAAGCTTCATGTGGTAGAGTATTTTATTCTTGTTGTAACAAGGATTCTTTTGTAATCTTTAAAATTTTGCAATCTTTAACGTGCTTAATTTGTTTGGATGGAAAACATTATCATTCAAATATATTGCTATATATATAGATAAATAGATACATGTGTGCATATGGACATATATATCTACTTATTTGTGTTTTCCAAAATGTCTATATAGAGGCAAAATTGAACCCATATATGTACTTAAGGATTTCTATTCTTGTTGTTCTATATTCCATTGTTTCTATTAAGAAAGATGAATGAGCAAGTAGCAATGTATACAAATTCTTGCATATAGGCATTTATACAAATATAGCAAGAAGATTGTATGCATTCTAAGTTCTCGCAAGTTGGTATTGAATGTTGGAATACATTAATCATTGATTTTTTGTGGTGGTATAGACTTTTCAATGAGTCAACTATGGTTGGAAGATTCCTTTCCTTTAAAGGATTCTACAACTATGTCTACGGAGTCGAGGTCCGTGGATGGGTCTCTAGAGCCCCCAAAAATTGTTTTGGTGTCAACTTGTACAACTAATGCTATGGATTCTAGCTCTGAGGATACCATCCACTAGCCTATAGACTCTAATTCTATAAGTTTTCCTTCCTTTTTCGTTGCACCTACTACAAGCTTGCTCTTATTGTTTCCTACCTTTCTTGTTGTTGATGCTTGATTGGTATTTAGGTGTATACATATATATAGTTGGACCTAGTAGAGGATATATATATGAAAGTAGAGATGCACTAATCTTTAAGAGGATATAGATATGAATGTAGACATGCATTGATCTTTTTGAGCGCATAATAATGTATCTCTTTGCAGCCTCCATTTTCCTTGCTCATTTTATCGATTTCATGTGATGATGTGCATTTTTCTTAATTACACTTGTGTTTGTAGGCTACAAAGAAAGATCTGACTTTGACTCCATTTGCAATTCATTCTATCAATGTTGTGATGTTGTTTCCTCTTCGGTCCTTCAACTTTTGTCCTTCAAAAAATTTGGTGGTTATGAAGGGTAAGTTGAGTGATACAAGGTTGTCTTGTCTAATGGCCACCATTTGCAAATAGGAACTCTACCTTCCAAATGCAATGATATGTTGTTTACAGGTGCCTTGAAAATAGGGTCCCTTATATGTTTAAAAGACTACGTTTGTAGGAATATCCAAGATTCATGGTGGGATGTGTTGTTTGTTTTCTATGCTAAAAAATTCTCTCTTTTGTTTCTGCCTCATATAATTTGTCGAATACATTATTTTTCTTCTTTTCTAGGGCCTTAATCATATCCAACATAGTTGTAATTATGCTTGATTATCAAATTATTGGGACCCCTAGGTATTTGTTCAAGCAGCAAGAAGAGAAAATGTTTGTTCTTGAATCACCTTCTCCTTCTAAATGGGTCCCTAAATTTGGTCTGCAGGTGTCCCCTAAAAAAAAAACAACCCTCCAAATGTTATCCCATTTAAAGCTTTGAACATTTATCAAAATGTTTGGATAGTGAAAGGGCGTGTAACAAATATTAGGGAGATGCATCATTTTAAGAAAAAAAGAGGTGAAGGGAAACAATTTAGTTTTGACATTATAGATGGGGAGGGGGCATAAATACATATTACTTGTTTTGATGATATTGCTAAATTGCATTATGGTCATGTTGAGGTGGTGTTTACTTATTTAATATTGAGGGGATTGGTTAAGGAAGCCAATAAAAGATTCAATAAATTAAATAGTAATCTTGAGATTGTTTTGGATCAAAAATCAAAAATAAAATTATTTGAAGAAGAGATTCCTGTCCCAAAAAATAACTACTTTTTTCTCGATTAGTGAAATAAGCAAATATAGTGATAACAACTTTGTTGATATTATTGGCATTGTAGTGCATGTTGGGTACATTTCAACTGTTCTTAGGAGAAATGGATTTGAAACAATCTAATGAACCATTAAAATATATGATGTCTCTACTTCTCTCAATGATGTTAATTTGTAGGGTGCAAGATGGTGAGAAAAAGGTGATACCTTGCACTAGATGTACCTTTCTAGTGAAATAGTGATTTTTGATCTCCATAGTTTCTGTGTGGGCTACTTTTATGGAAAAGTTATGAACACATCAACAAGAAAACTCCTAGAAATTAACCATTCTATTCCTAAGGAAAACACTCTTAGATCCAAGAGGCCAATTAAAGTAGACCAAGTAGCTTCAACTTCTTCCGCACCTCGGAGGTTGCATCCTTCAAATGATAGAGTTAATATTGCATTTAGCTTAAAGAACTACCTTCATTTGGGAGAAACTATTGAAGCCATTTTTAAAGCAATGATTCAAATTGCAAAAACTGAGTCTTTTTGTTACCCTGCTTGCCCCTTGTTGGTTAATGGTAAAGAATGCAAAAGGAAATTCACACGCCCCTATGCTGATGTTTGGTTTTATGATCATTTCTAGATGGAAATTAAGGAATGAAACTATTGGTATCTTTTGTAGTTAAAGCTGCAAGACCATTCAGGTAACCTTTGGTGTGTTGCTTTTGATGAAGCTGCCACTAGTTTGTTGGAGATGCCAAAAAAAGACCTCTATGCATTGCAAGACAACTCTAACTCTGCAACAATTCATGTTGTTGTTATTAAAGGACTTGTTTGTAAAGCATATATCTTTACTAATTTGATTAGAAAAGAAACGTATAATTCAAAGGAACATTTGAAAACAATGATCGCTAAAGCAATGAATGTTGATTTTCAAGCAGAGTGTAAACTATTGCTTGTAGAAATAATGAAGATATCTACTCCTACTGTAGAAAAAGGCTCCACCAATGAGCCTACGCTTCGACTGCTCTTTTGCACTTCTGATAATTTCTCATAGCTTTTTCCTTTTAAATGCTGACTATGGCATGCTAAGACTTCTATTTAAGGAATGTGGACATAATTTATACCTATGTTTGCATCTACATATTTGCATGTTTATTCACCTACCATCTTTTTAATTATACCATTGTGCATCAATTTTGATGTCATTCTTGCTTTTGAATATTTGAAATCAATTGGATGGTTAGATGATATATTTACACATATTACATTTTGAAAGACAACTAAACAATTTATTTCTAGATATATTTCAAATATTTTCTATATGAGCAATACTTGACAATATATTTTAATATATATTAAATATTTTGTATATGGCTAATCATTGAGATTAAACTTATTTATGTCACATTTAAAATCTACATGAATCACATAAGTTTTTTCATTATGCTAAAATTAGGAGTGATAAATTATTTATTACATTAGTTTAATGACATTGCATTTGATTTAAAGTTTATTTGAATGCTAATGACTTTTGGTTCTTGGTTTCCATTCACATACAAATTTAATGAAATATATATATATGTGCTTCTAGGTCTAATGAATATCAAAAATAGGATAGAGATAAACTTATATTGTGCCTGGACCAATTTATATAACAGTTCACTTCCCAATTCAATATTCAAACTATTATAAAGACATTTACTATTTGAGAAAGGAAAGTGTGAAAAACCTATTAAAAATACATTTACTATATAACAACTGCCTTCACAGTTGTAAATTTATGATTTCTTTGCAAATATTATTCACCAATGAGGAACATTCAGGGAGATCATTTGTTTAAGAGGTAAGGCCCAGGCTGTAAGTAAAAGTTGTCAAGAAGACAAGCGATAAAAAAAGGACAAAAAGTATGTTTGTAGGTATATGTATATGTATATGTATGTATATGTATATGTATATGTATATCATATATCTATATGTATTTGTATATCTATATATATAATGTTGATGTATATAATTCTCTGTTTGCATTACTTTCACGCATATATAGTTTTCTGTATATTCCATTTTTCCCTTTGGTTGCATTGCTCAATGGGTTCTGTAATGCCCCGCCATGCAACCCTAGAGGAAGTTGCAATTTACTACTCAAACGTACTTTTTGCTTTCTTTTTTTAAGTACAAATAACATGCAAGATCACTATCCATTTCCAACAACCTCTAAGGTCATGAGACTAAGATTACTTAAAACCCAAAAAAGAAACATGAATTGATACATCACAATTAAATACTTAATAAATTAAGAATCACATACATTCCAAACATGATACAAATTACGACAAGGCATAAGAAATTCAACATGATTCCAATAATTATAATTTACAATATGATTACAAAACTCATTCCCCGAATAAGGTAATTCCAATACACAAGGTTAATAATTACATCTACCACCTCGATACAAAGAGGGGTAATAAATTTCACAATTAATAGAAAGGAATAAGGCATGAAGTACAAGATCCCACGAGCTCTCCAACTGGAAATCACATCCACACGAACAAGAAGATGACCCAACGGAATAAGGTGCACGTTCTGCCCAACCATGTGATACCCAAAGGCTCACCCCCCGTGCTAGGAGATAGTAGCAAGGAATTCTAGACAAGACCAATCACCCCTTGACACAAGCTAACTCACACTAGCACAACCAAACACCAACCAAACACCCATAAAGATAACACAAGTACAACCTGAACATCACTAACATAGGTCACATTACTTCCAGAAATAAAACGGATTGAGTATGATAAGAAGACCATACACATAAACCAAATACTAATTGTTGTCCTAGAAAGAGTGTCATCACATAGCTCATCATGGGATCTACTCTGGGAATCTTCCTAGGCTCCAGCCCCCACAAAGGGTTATCCTAACAGCCTCTACTGAATCCTAGCACCCATAATCACTCATGTGGAATCAAATACCTCACGTAAGGACAAGATAGATGATCTTGCCATTCCAGGCCTTCCTGACTCATCCCAAGTCTATACAAACCCTTGCGTCCATGAGCGAGGCTCAATTATCTTAACTAGTGTGAAATACTACCTAACCTCTAAGTACATTAATTTAATTATCACTTGATTAAACCACTTCTAAAGGTTTCCTAGTTTACCTCTTAGGGCTCTAGCCCCTAACAGAAGCCACTCTTCTACTTGACAACAAACCAACACGAAACCAATCACCAAGGATTCCAAAAGGCATACAAATAAGATAAATGATCACTCCAACTCAAGGAGGAACATGAAATGAAAACCCACTCCAAACACTGGAGGAAAAAAAAGTGTCAAAACTCTCTCCAAACACTGGAGGCAACAAAATACATACACCACTCCTTACAAAGGAGGCACAAAACATCCCCGTTCGTGAAAACTGGGTAAAACAATGGGTACATTAAGATGCACTACCCAAGGAAAAATGAAGGTTGACTAACACATTACGACATCCCTCACTTAAATGAAAATCCCAACTGGAAGACTTACATAATCAAATCACTCCAAAAGAACAAACAACTTAATCAAAGAGTTCCCTAGCCTCTTGAAGCGAAACTCAGAACTACCAAAGTACACTCATAAATTTACAGTCATAATAATATTGCCCATACAATACCAACAATAATTAGCTTAAATTGACAATCATAAACATACACATTCTTTAAATAACTAATAATGTATTTCGTCATAACAATCTTTTCTCATAAAACAAGAACCAAAGTACTTATATACATCATATACTTAATCTATTAACTATTTAGATAAGTTCTAAACAATATAATTTTTATGAACCTTATCTATTCCTTGCAATCTAGAAGAAAAACAATATTCCCTATTCACCATTTAAGGTAATAGAATATAGAGCTTTTAAATAACATTCTACCCATTATAATAACATCATAATAAAATAACTCCTTTCTTTACACATTAAATATAATCAATTTTGCTCCTAATTATAATCCATATAGCTTAACTATGAACATAATCCTCACATTTAACAAATCAATTACAAGAACTTCAAGATTCCATTAAATCAAACAAGTCATTGAAAACACATTAACCATATTCATTTTGATTACAACCCTAACCTTTAACAATTATCTAATCATTGCACTAACCTTAATTTCCAAAATACAATACCACTAGTTTTAAAGTCAAAAAATACATACGCCTTCCATCTCAACACAATTATAACTAATTAATTTTCAATTGATTCATAAGAATTAAATTTAATGTAACAGCTTTAACTTTAAACATCACTTAGGAAGCATTTCAGGTAGCTAAATCAACTAACGTTAGGATTTTCCAAATCCATGCAAAGCGATGGCATAGTGCAAGTAATCAGTTAAATAATTAATATTATTTGCGTATACTCAAAAGTCAATCACATTTCATTGGCAACTCAAGGAATATTAAAACTGGTAAGTTTATTCCATTTTCTCAATTTATTCATAACGATCAAAATGAATCTTTTAAATAAATCATTTTATCCAAAATCAATATTTTTATTTTTTATTTTTAATAACATTATTCTTTTATGAAATCAATCTTTGCATCAAATATACAAACATTAAATAAAAGCTATAATTAAATATAAATTAAACACATATATGTAACTATATATTTTCTGAATATATAATTATATATACATATTTATATTTTAAACACTAATTAAATCCCATTCTCAATTGCTAAATTCAAACCCCCACTTTTGCTAATTATTTACACCAAACAACTATATGCATAAATATATATATATATAATGTATATTATAAAATTTTATTTAAAAAAAAAACCATATATAAAAATAAATATATATACATATATGTTTATATAATATATATTATATATATATATATTATAATTAAATGATACATATATAATATATATTATATAATATATATATATATAATATATATTTATAAATTTCTAATTAAATAAAAAAAATAAAAAGGAAGGCAAAAGTTGTTGCATAGCCCCTAGACAGGGGACACAACCCCTACTAGGGACTGCCACATAGCCCTTCCCATCCATGGGGTCACCTCCTTCACAGCCAACACCTCCCATGGATGGGGGGCGGCTGTGGGGCAACCTCCCAGCTCCACAAATAACCATTAAATTTTTATTTTTTTATTTTTATATTAAATTTTATAAATTTAAACAAAACCCAGACCCCCTGCCTTGCACGAAATTTACCAAAAATTTTTTGTGTAAAATAATTTTCAAAATAACATTTCCCAAAACAAGAAACATAATTATAAATATATAATATATATAAATTATAATTTTTCCCCTATTTTCACAATCAAATTGAACAAAGTTTTTCTACAAAAAGAGAATTTACAAGCACAAATTCTGTAGTTCTCAATTTTCTAAAACAAATGGAAATATCTCTTATTCATCTTTTCATTTTCTATTGCAAGAATCTATATTTGTTTCCTCTTGCATGATTTCAAGGAGGTTGCCAGATTTGTTTTCTAAACTTGCATACAAATTGAAACCAAAATTCCAGAACTTCAAACATTTAAAAACCAGAATAAACCCTGTGATTAAGAACTTGAAGAACAATTTTATGTTGAGTTCCTTGTAGATTCCACTCCACCATTCCATCCCAAGATCTCCACCTTCAAACCAAGATTGAATCCAAAAACCCAAAACCCTATTTTCTTTTTTTTCAACCAAATTTTTTCATTCCAAAACACAACAAAAAGTGAAAATAAAACCCCACAATGAAATATCTTATCTCCCCCAAATTCAAATTCAAATTCAAATTCAAAACTCAAATTCAAATGAAATTGCAATTCAAATTCAATTTCTAATTCAAATTCCCATTCAAATTAAATTTCAATTTCAATTTCAAATTCTCATTCAATTCAATTTCAATTTCTTCACAAATATCTCTCCCAAAATAGTCAACTATTTCTAAAAAATATCTTTTCCACCCCAAAGTCATTGCATTTGAAAACCTTTCTATTTCTAAATATTTTAAAACAAAATACCAATTCCAAAGAGATTTTAATGCATTTTAACATTTTCTTTTCAACAAAGAATTTAATACTTTTCAAAACTTTCTTTCCAAAACAATTTAACACTTTTAATTCAAAAGGAATAACTTAATTAATTCACACAATTAATTTAATTAACCAATAAAATAAATCTAATCCAGTATTAGATTATTTTATTAATTAAATTAAATTAATTAATACAGTAAATAACATTCCTAGCATTACTATCAAATACATTTAACCAACAGTTAGCAATGCAAGCCATTTATAACTTGAATATAAATAAAGACAAAGGAGACATGGGCAACAAAACAACCAACCCGACTACAACCCGATAACACACTGTGACTAGGGTGGTGACTTGGCATGGAAAACCTAGCTACTATCTCCTAATTGATTTCCATTGGACAAGGGACACACTCAGACCTATGGAACCAGGTGGAGTCGATGTCCTATACCTACATCCTGAATATAACATGAGTGTCAAACATGCATATAACATAATAAAACATAGCGTGAAGAGGAGATCGCAGAGTCACAGGGAGCTCACATGCGAGTGATGTGATCCCGTCCCCTTCACCAATACAGTATTACTAACTGACGAAGCTAACATCAATAACATAATCCAATCATAAAGCATCATTAATTCGAGTGTTATCAGAAACGAAGCATAACATAGAAAAGCATTGCCTGATCTACAAAGCACAAAATGGAGGGGTGTTACATCCTCTCCCCCTAGGATTAGGCTTACTCCTGGAAGCCTGCAAGTACCCCTAGTACAAAACTCTATAAAATCACCTATAATGTGATATTATTACAATGTTTACTTAAGACAAGGTATGGGACATTATCGCTTCAACATTCATTTAACATTTTGCATTTGAATCTAGGTACAATAATCTAACATCTACATGATTTCTTAAGGCTCAACAATAAAGTTGGGGACTATAGGCCTCACCAACAAGATGCACCTTTTATGCAATTATCCTTAACATGCAATGGTTTCACTAATCCCTCTTTTCTAAACTTTTACTCACTGCTAAATGATTTTCTATTCATATTATACATTTTCCATGACTATGAATGCAACTTGGGGACTTAGGTCTTTTACCCAAGGTTTGATCTAATAAAGCAGCCCTTCATGAATACATAAGCATTTTCTCATAAGATACAACACACCATGGGTTTTACTACATCCCACTCTCAAGGACAAGCATCTTCATTAAACCAATGGGAAGAGAGAGAAGATAAGAGATATTTACAGTTCTAACATAGGCACAAATTCAATCATGATTTCATTATCACACAATCATTTTCACACAAATGCATCAACCATATGAGAGTATGCACAAATCTCTATGAACTAACAACATCATCATTCATTTTCTATTACCATATTTCATAATTTCAAAACAATATAACATGCAAAAACAACTCCAAAACCACATAGGGTCAATCAAGCCATCACTTGCACAAAGAGGTAAAACACAAGAAAACATGCATCAAATACTTGCATGGAGAAGGAAAACAACAAGACTCCAAAAGAGAATATATACCCAAGGAGCCCCTTGGCACTCTCAAGGTCAAACAGAGCTTCCAAGAACATGAGCATCATTCCTCCACAACACAAGACAAGGTTGGAAAACTCAACCCTCTAAAATGCCATACTAAGGCACTCAAGGCAAGAGGTCCTATGACTAACTCGCCCCAACAAGTACTTTGAACACACCCAACAAACACACTACAACCACACTTAAGAACCACTCAAGGGTCACATCCTTTTACAAAACAAAAGAGCCATGCATCAAGAAGGAGACAAATCGAAACACACTTCTTGGTAGGTTCGCAGCCTAACTAACCCTCACAAAGCATTCATCAAAAAGACATGCAAAGGGAGGAAATAACAACAAAACTGGTTGTCATCCACCGCACACACAACACACCAAATTCACACACTACACAATTGTCCATAATGCATTCTTCTAGTAGAAAGGATATTGGTGCAGTGTACACTACACCGAGGATCCTATCCTTTCCACTAGTTTCCTACACCATTGGACCTACACCATGTAAAAACAACTTCTGGGTAAACAAGTCGGATTAACCCAAAAGAAAAACATAAACTAAGGACAAAGCACCTAGGTCACTGCCATGGACTCATAGTGCCCAGAGTATAACCTACGCAACTAACAACATAATGGGTTCCACATTATCCCAGAGTACCCAGTGTTTAAACCTTGGCTCTGATACCATGTGTAATGCCCTGCCACACAACCCTAGAGGAAGTTGCAATTTACTACTCAAACGCACTTTTTTTTTTTTGGTTTAACTACAAATAACATGCAAGATCACTATCCATTGCCAACAACCTCTAAGGTCACGAGACTGAGATTACTTAAAACCCAAACAAGAAACATCAATTGACACATCACAATTAAATACTTAATAAATTAAGAATCACATACATTCCAAACATGATACAAATTACAACAAGGCATAAGAAATTCCACATGATTCCAATAATTATAATTTACAATATGATCACAAAACTCATTCCTTGAATGAGGTGATTCCAATACACAAGGTTACAAATTACATCTTCCACCTCGATACAAAGAGGGGTAATAAATTACACAATTAACAGAAAGGAATAAGGCATGAAGTACAAGATCCCACGAGCTCTCCAACTAGAAATATCATCCACATGAACAAGAAGATGACCCAACAAAATAAGGTGCACATTCCACCCAACCATGTGATACACAAAGGCTCACCCCCTATGCTAAGAGATAGTAACAAGGAATTCTAGACAAGACCAATCACCCCTAGACACAGGCTAACTCACACTGGCACAACCAAACATGAACCAAACACCAATAAAGATAACACAAGTACAACCCAAACATCACTAACATAGGTCACATTGCTTCCAGAAATAAAATAGGTCGAGTATGATAAGAAGACCATACACATAAACCAAATACTAACTGTTGTCGTAGAAAGAGTGTCATCACATAGCTCGTCATGGGATCTCCTTTGGGAATCTTCCTAGGCTCCGACCCCCACTAAGGGTTATCCTGGTCGCCTCTACCGAATCCTGGCACCCATACACACTCATATAGAATCAAATACCTCTCGTAAGGACAAGATAGATGATTTTTCCATTCTAGGCCTTCCCGACTCATCCCAAGTCTATACAAGCCCTTGCATCCATGAGTGAGGCTCAATTATCTTAATTAGTGTGAAATACTACCTAACCTCTAAGTACATTAATTTAATTATCACTTGATTAAACCACTTCTGAAGGTTTCCCTGTTTACCTCTTTGGACTCTGGCCCCTAACAGAAGCCACTCTTCTACTTGACAACAAACCAACATGAAACCAATCACCAAGGATGCCAAAAGGCATACAAATAAGATAAACGATCACTCCAACTCTAGGAGGAACATAAAATGAAAACCCACTCCAAACACTGGAGGAAAAAAAAATGTCAAAACTCTCTCCAAACACTGGAGGCAACAAAATACATACAACACTCCTTCCAAAGGAGGCACAAAACATCCCCATTCATGAAAACTAGGTAAAACAACGGGTACATTAAGATGCACTACCCAAGGAAAAATGAAGGTTGACTAACACATTAGGACATCCCTCAATTAAATGAAAATCTCAACTGGAAGACTTACATAATCAAATAACTCTAAAAGAAAAAAACAACTTAATCAAAGAGTTCCCTAGCCTCTAGAAGCAAAACTCAGAACTACCAAAGTACACTCATAAATTTACAATCATAATAATATTGCCCATACAATACCAACAAGAATTCGCTTAAATCGACAATCATAAAAATACACATTCTTTAAGTAACTAATAATGTATTTTGTCATAGCAATCTTTTCTCATAAAATAGGAACCAAAGTACTTATATACATCATATACTCAATCTATTAACGATTCAAATAAGTTCTAAACAATATAATTTTTATGAATGTTATCTATTCCTTGCAATCTAGAAGACAAACAACATTCCCTATTCACCATTTAAGGTAATAGAATATAGAGCTTTTAAATAACATTCTACCCATTATAATAACATCATAATAAAATAACTCTTTTCTTTACACATTAAATATAATCAATTTTGCTCCTAATTAGAATCCATATAACTTAACTACGAACATAATCCTGACACTTAACAAATCAATTACAAGAACTTCAAGATTCCATTTTATCAAACAAGTCATTGAAAACACATTAACCATATTCATTTTGAACCCAACAAACACACTACAAACACACTCAAGAACCACTCAAGGGTCACATCCCTTTACACAACAAAAGAGCCATGCATCAACAAGGAGACAAATCAAAACACACTTCTTGGTAGGTTCGCGGCCTAACTAACCCTCACAAAGCACTCACCAAAAAGACATGCAAAGGGTAGAAATAAGAATAAAATTGGTTGTCATCCACCACACACACAACACACCAAATTTACACACTACACAATTGTCCATAATGCATTCTTCCAGTAGAAAGGATATTGGTGCATTGTACACTACATCGAGGATCCTATCCTTTCCACTAGTTTCGTGCACCATTGGACCTACACCACGTAAAAACAACTTCTAGGTAGACAAGTGAGATTAACCCAAAAGGAAAACATAAACTAACAACAAAGCACCTAGGTCAATGCCATGGACTCATAGTGCCCAGAGTATAACCTACGCAACTAACAACATAATGGGTTCCACATTATCCCAAAGTACCCAGTGTTTAAACCTTGGCTCTGATACCATGTGTAATGCCTTTCCACGCAACCCTAGAGGAAGTTGCAATTTACTACTCAAACGTACTTTTTTTTTTTTAAAAGTACAAATAACATGCAAGATCACTATCCATTACCAACAACCTCTAAGGTCACGAGACTCAGATTACTTAAAACCCAAACAAGAAACATGAATTAACACATCACAATTAAATACATAAATTAAGAATCACATACATTCCAAACATGATACAATTTAAGACAAGGAATAAGAAATTCCACATGATTCCAATAATTATAATTTACAATATGATTACAAAAATCATTCCCCGAATGAGGTGATTCTAATACACAAGGTTACAAATTACATCTTCCACCTCGATACAAAGAGGGGTAATAAATTACACAATTAATAGAAAGGAATAAGGCATGAAGTACAAGATCCCACGAGCTCTCCAACTGGAAATATTGTCCACATGAACAAGAAGACAACTCAACGAAATAAGGTGCATGTTCCACCCAACCATGTGATACCCAAAGGCTCACCCCCCGTGTTAAGAGATAGTAACAAGGAATTCTAGACAGGACCAATCACCCCTAAACACAAGGTAACTCACAATGGCACAACCAAACATGAACCAAACACCCATAAAGATAACACAAGTACAACCCAAACATCACTAACATACGTCACATTGCTTCTAGAAATAAAATGGATCAAGTATGATAAGAAGACCATACACATAAACCAAATACTAACTGTTGTCATAGAAAGAGTGTCATCATATAGCTCATCATGGGATCTCCTTTAGGAATCTCCCTAGGCTTCGGCCCCCACTAAGGGTTATCCTAGTCGCCTCTACCGAATTCTGACACCCATACTCACTCATGTGGAATCAAATACCTCTTGTAAGGACAAGATAGATGATTTTTCCATTCTAGGCCTTCTCGACTCATCCCAAGTCTATACAAGCCCTTGCATCCATGAGCCAGACTCAATTATCTTAATTAGTGTGAAATAATACCTAACCTCTAAGTACATTAATTTGATTATCACTTGATTAAACCACTTCTGAAGGTTTCCCAGTTTACCTCTTTGGGCTCCGGCCCCTAACAGAAGCCACTCTTCTACTTGACAAAAAACCAACATGAAACCAATCACGAAGGATGCCAAAAGGAATAAAAATAAGATAAACAATCACTCCAGCTCTAGGAGGAACATAAAATGAAAACCCACTCCAAACACTAGAGGAAAAAAAATGTCAAAACTCTCTCCAAACACTAGAGGCAAAAAAATACATACACCACTCCTTACAAAGGAGGCACAAAACATCCCCATTCATGAAAACTGGGTAAAACAACGGGTACATTAAGATGCACTACCCAAGGCAAAATAAGGTTGACTAACACATTATGACATTCCTCAATTAAATGAAAATCTCAACTGGAAGACTTACATAATCAAATCACTCCAAAAGAAAAAACAACTTAATCAAAGAGTTCCCTAGCCTCTGGAAGCAAAACTTAGAACTACCAAAGTACACTCATAAATTTACAATCATAATAATATTTCCGATACAATACCAACAAGAATTCACTTAAATCGACAATCATAAACATACACATTCTTTAAATAACTAATAATGTATTTTTTCATAACAATCTTTTCTCATAAAACAAGAACCAAAGTACTTATATACATCATATACTCAATCTATTAACTATTCATATAAGTTCTAAACAATATAATTTTTATGAACCTTATCTATTCCTTGCAATCTAGAAGATAAACAACATTCCCTATTCACCATTTAAGGTAATAGAATATAGAGATTTTAAATAACATTCTACCCATTATAATAACATCATAATAAAATAACTCTTTTCTTTACACATTAAATATAATCAATTTTGCTCCTAATTAGAATCCATATAACTTAACTACGAACATAATCCTAACACTTAACAAATCAATTACAAGAACTTCAAGATTCCATTTAATCAAACAAGTCATTGAAATCACATTAACCATATTCATTTTGATTACAACCCTAACCTTTAACAATTATATCATTGCACTAACCTTAATTTCCAAAATAGAATAGCACTAATTTTAAAGTCAAAACTTACATTCGCCTTCCATCTCAACACAATTATAACTAATTAATTTTCACGTGATTCATAGGAATTAAATTTAATGTAACAGCTTTAACTTTAAACATCACTTAGGAAGCATTTCAGGTAGCTAAATCAACTAACGTTAGGATTTTCCAAATCCATGCAAAGCGATGGCATAGTGCAAGTAATCAGTTAAATAATTAATATTATTTGCGTATACTCAAAAGTCAATCACATTTCATTGGCAACTCAAGGAATATTAAAACTGGTAAGTTTATTCCATTTTCTCAATTTATTCATAACGATCAAAATGAATCTTTTAAATAAATCATTTTATCCAAAATCAATATTTTTATTTTTTATTTTTAATAACATTATTCTTTTATGAAATCAATCTTTGCATCAAATATACAAACATTAAATAAAAGCTATAATTAAATATAAATTAAACACATATATGTAACTATATATTTTCCGAGCTGTTGTCTCTTTGTTGTTGTCATTTCTTTTTGGGACAGCTGTCTGTTTTCTTAGAATTTTTTTGCTCTATCTTTGTATGTTTTTACTTTGTGGTTTCAAGTCCCTATAAAACCTATTTTTTCCTTTTCAAAAACTATATATTTTCTGAATATATAATTATATATACATATTTATATTTTAAACACTAATTAAATCCCATTCTCAATTACTAAATTAAAACCCCACTTTTGCTAATTATTTACACCAAACAACTATATGCATATATATATATATATAATATATATATTTGAAAAGATATATATATATATATAATATATTCTATATTATAAAATTTTATTTAAAAAAATGATATATAAAAATAAATATATATACATATATTTATATAATATATTATATATATATATATATATATATATTATAATTAAATAATACATATATAATATATATTATACAATATATATATAATATTTATAAATTTATAATTAAATAAAAAAAACAAAGGAAGGAAAAAGCTGCTGCGCAGTCCCCGACAGGGGACGCAGCCCCTGCTGGGGACTGCCATGCAGCCCTCCCCATCCATGGGGTCACTGCCTGTGAAGGCAGCGCTGGCACTGCCTTCACAACCATCATCTCCCATGGATGGGGGGCGGCTGTGGGGTAGCCTCCCAGCCCCACAAATAACCATTAAATTTTTAATTTTTTTAATTTTTATATTAAATTCTATAAATTTAAACAAAACCCAAACCCCCTGCCTTGCACGAAATTTTTTTCTGTGTAAAATAATTTTCAAAATAACATTTCCCAAAACAAGAAACATAATTATAAATATATGATATATATAAATTATGATTTTTCCCCTATTTTCATAGTCAAATTCAACATAGTTTTTTTACAGAAAGAGAATTTACAAGCACAAATTCTGTAGGTCTCAATTTTCTAAAACAAATGGAAATATCTCTTATTCATCTTTTCATTTTCTATTTCAAGAATCTATCTTTGTTTCCTTTGCCATGATTTCAAGGAGGTTTCCAGATTTGTTTTCTAAACTTGCATACAAATTAAAACCAAAATTCCAAAACTTCAAACATTTAAAAACAAGAATAAAACCTGTGATTAAGAACTTGAAGAACAATTTGATGTTGAGTTCCTTATAGATTCCACTCCACCATTCTATCCCAAGATCTCCACCTTCAAACCAAGATTAAATCCAAAAACCCAAAACCCTATTTTCTTTTTTTGCAACCAAATTTTTCCATTCCAAAACACAACAAGAAGTGAAAATAAAACCCCCCAATGAAATATCTTATCTCCCCCAAATTGAAATTCAAATTCAAAACTCAAATTCAAATGAAATTGCAATTCAAATTCAATTTCTAATTCAAATTCCCATTCAAATTAAATTTCAATTTCAATTTCAATTTCTTCACAAATATCTTTCCCAAAATAGTCAACTATTTCTAAAAAATATATTTTCCACCCCAAAGTCATTGCGTTTGAGAACCTTTCTATTTCTAAATAATTTAAAACAAAATACCAATTCCAAATAGATTTTAATGCATTTTAACATTTTCTTTTCAACAAAGAATTTAATACTTTTCAAAACTTTCTTTCCAAAACAATTTAACACTTTTAATTCAAAAGGAATAACTTAATTAATTCACAAAGTTAATTTAATTAACCAATAAAATAAATCTAATCCAATATTAGATTATTTTATTAATTAAATTAAATTAATGAATACAGTAAATAACATTCCTAGCATTACAATCAAATACATTTAACCACCAGTTAGCAACACAAGCCATTTATAACTTGAATATAAATAAAAACCAAGGAGACATGGGCAACAAAACAACCAACCCGACTACAACCTAATGACACATTATGACTAGGGTGGTGACTTGGCATGAAAAACCTATCTACTATCTCCCAATCGATTTCCATTGGGCAAGGGATACGCTCAAACCTATGGAACCAGGTGGAGTCGATGTCCTGTACCTACATCCTACAAATAACATGAGTGTCGAACATGCATATAACATAATAAAACACACCGTGAAGAGGAGATCACAGAGTCACAGGGAGCTCGCATGTGAGTGATGTGATCTCATCCCCTTCACCAATACAGTATTACTAACTGACAAAGCTAACATCAATAACATAATCCAATCGTAAAGCATCATTAATTCAAGCATTATCAGGAATGAAGCATAACATAGAAAAGCATTGCCTGATCAACATAGGACAAAATGGAGGGGTGTTATAGGTGCAAAATGGTCAAAACCTCCCATGCATTTTCACTGGTTCACTGATTGGATGATCAACAAGTGTTGTGTTCTACAATCTTCACTACATTGTAGATGTATTGTTGTTGTAAGTTGTTTTCCCTCTACCTTTATGGCATTTCATACACACCTAACCACAGATATATATTGTGATAGTTTTGTTTTTTAAATTTATAATTTACTAGCTTATAGGTTTAATAGTTCTCTTATTGCAGGGCTAGACATCCTTTAATGCAAAGAAAATTTGTATGCTTTCCCGTTTTCTTTCTACATGGTTAAATACATTCCAAAACATACTAAAATCAGGTATGTCTATATAGTTATTGCTATACATTGTATTCTTTCAAACAAAACCTTTGTTCTTTCTTTCTTCTCTTCCTTTAAACAAAATTGTTTGTATTTCGTCTATAGAATTCCATTTTCTACAGTTCTTTATGAGGCATTCACTTCAATAAAAAATGTTATTGAAGCCATAAGAGCTCTAAGGAAATGAATATATGTATTGGAAAATAGATTTTTTTTAGAAATTTCACTATTCTCAAGAATAATGAAGTTTCCACTTCTTACACATATATATTCAGTTGTAATAGAGGAATTGTATGAAAATTATCACAATAAGACTTATTTGTTACTAAATATTATACACAAAAATCTAGTTCCCTTGTATTGAGTCAAGCAACTGCACCATTGCCAATCCATGTAATTACCAAGGTCCATATCACCTCAAAAAATAAAACCACACAACTTCTCATCAGTTGTAGCATTCTCACCATTGGAAAGCCCAATTCACCCACACCACAATGGCTCTTTTGATAGTATGGATTAATGAAAGTGTGCTTTCCAACATGGTAACATTCAATATCCCATTTACTTCCCTCTCCAACCCTGTATACTAACAGGAAGATGCATTCATGCTCGTGCCAACAAACACTTGCCATTCACCTTCCCTATTACAATGGCACCATTCTCCATTGCTGCCAATCCACATACCTATGAGCATCCATGTCACTACAAAGGAAAGAAATGGTGCCTTCCCAGCTGGAAAATTTGTAGCTACATTCTTCAATATGAATCCCATATTTCCTTAATCAGAAATTCAAGCTACATTGCCTAGGAGTAGATTTAGTACTCACATAGAGAATTCACAAAAGAGCTATTCCATAATGTTTGTAGTAGGTATAATGAAAAATATTTCCCCATAGACTACTCTCCATAGTAAATTTTTCCATGTTCCCACAATTACCTTCTCGTCTTCTCGGGCATAGATATTTTTTACACGAAAAAAAGAAGATTTAACCATTATTTCTTCATCCATATAGAAGTAAAACATGAGCCACATATGCAAAACTGATTTTACAAAATACCCATGTGAACTCACTTACACATTTTGCACCACCACACTTTCGAAGCCCTCCAATCCACTACAAAATGGATCCATATGCAATAATTTTAACAATAGTTTGCTACCAAACCAACACCATGATGGCCCTTTCAATAGGATAACTTCATCAAAGTATACTTTCCCATATTGCAACATTGAATATAAAGTATACTCTCCCACATTCCAACAATCAATATTGCATTTACTTCATTTGTTGCCATCATGCAACGATCAGAAACATTGGGCCTCACACAAACAAATGTTTTCCATTCACATTCCTTGTATCTAGTGCACCATTCTCAGCTACCCCCACCGCATGTAATTACCAACACCCATGTCACCACATAAAAAAATAGTGGTCTCATCAACCCCCGATAGATCCCCATCGTTGGTAATTCCAATTTGTTGCTGCACTGACAAAAACCCCATCAGCGACTTCAAACAAAAACCCCCAACCCATGTAATTGCTAAGCTCCACCAATCCAGTATATGTATATATATATATATTCAATGTATTTATATACGTATAGTGTACGTCTTGCAAGATGAGTAGTTTACATAGATGGTTAATTTATTGTCTATGTGTTCTTATCAAATGTTTATATCTTTGTCATTATACCAACTGTGGAGATTTAAAAGAGATTATTGTTCTATATGGATGGAGGAATTACAATTAAATGTCCTTTATTTTGCTAGAAAATATGTTGAGGGTTAGTAATTTGTTTGTTGTTGGTTTATGGTTTTGTTTATCTATCTCTATTGACTAATGAGGAAGATTTAGGAAGATCCTTATTTTAGAGGTAACCTCTAGGCTATTAGTAAAAGCTTATACCCATTGCTGATAATTTCAATTTGCAGTTGCGCTGACAAAAATCTTGGTGGAGACTTCAAACAAAAACCCCCAACCCATGTAATTGCTAACCTCCAGAGTCCTCATGCCAAAAAAAACATGCCAGTCAGCTTCCACCTATCCAACTAGCCCATATTTACATATAGAGAACTAGTGAAATTGTAACAGAACTATATCAACATCAACAAATGCATGTATCCTTCCAACTTCCCAAAACAATTATTCAAACTTAGTTCCCCAGGGCAGTGCCTATTTTCTCTATGTTATGCAACAATTATATAATGCAATGATCTATGCAAAATGTGTATAGCACCATAGGCTTAATTAGAAATTTAAGCAACATTGTTTGGTATTCAATATGATGAACAAAAGATTTATAGAAAATACCCATGTAAAACAACTTATAGACTTCACAGCACAATAGTTTTAAAAATGTTAGATCTATTATAGAATGGAGTCAAGCATGACTATTCTAACAATAGCCTCATACACAAGCAACACCACAATCACTCTTTTGACAATGCAACTTAACCAATACATTTTCTTACCTTGCAAAGAAAAAGAACAATGACAAATAACAGTTTGTTATAGGAAGCTTTGAACAAATGACGAAAATGGAGTATCATGAAACATATTGGTAGAAGCCAAGTAGTCTATGTAACAGTAGTAAGACGTATTAAGATGATACTTAAGATTCAGATGTATTTTTCTCTCTAGTGTTTCCCTGTTAGTTCTTTTACAATTCACCTATTTCTCTATATTATCTAATGGTGAATAGTGGAGCCCAACTTTAAAATATATGCATATATATATATATACGTATATATGTATCTATATATGTACATGTATATATATGTATGTGTATAGATGTAAATTTATATATGCACATGTATATATATGTTTCCATATATGTATATATGTATTACGGTGTAATCATGCAGTAGAAAGTAAATGTAATATTCATTGTTACAGTGTGGGGAAGTGTACTACAAAATATGCTAGAAAATATATTGATTCGGTTGCATTGCCAAAAGAGCCATTTTGGTGTTATCAATATGTTACAATCACTCCTATCTTAATCTACAATTGGGCAATAAAATTACAAACCCTAAGCATTTTAACGAAAGAACCTAGATATAACTACTATTGCTCCTATACGAGTATTTTTATATATCAATCAGGGAATTGAGTACATAGAGATATGTGCATATGTATTTGTTTATTTATCAGGGTACTCAATACAATTTTCCTCTTTGTGTGTGATATTTACTATCAAACAAGTGTTGTTATAATACA
This sequence comes from Sequoia sempervirens, assembly GCA_007258455.2. Taxonomy (NCBI): domain Eukaryota; kingdom Viridiplantae; phylum Streptophyta; class Pinopsida; order Cupressales; family Cupressaceae; genus Sequoia; species Sequoia sempervirens. The sequence goes on along the minus strand of VDFB02271358.1, from coordinate 721,974,988 downwards.
TGTTATATAATTCCTCTATTTGTTTTTAATATGTACTATGAAATAATGTAGCTTGAATCTTATATCAATATGTTTCATGATATCCTTTTCCCCTCATCCGTTTCAAGCTTTACAAATATTGTGCATGATTAAATGATCTCTTCTTAGCAAATAGCAACTTCAAACAAATAGCCTATCAACTAAGATATCAAATTCAACAGATAAGAGATAATGAAACTATTGCTATCTTTTGTAGTTAAAGTTACAAGTGCATTTAGTCAACTATTACATATATTACTTGTGTTGTGTGAATATGTTTTATTAGATTCTTTCCTTTATTGTCCATTCTTCTATATATTCCACTTACTAATTTTGTTCTAACCATCTTGAAATAGTATTATGATTTTTCTTTACTAGGATATCTCTTCTCCATGTATTTCTTTACCCACAAAAAATGGTACAATATTATAGAGTTTGGTTCACAACACCCATCTTTCTGCATGTTCTAGTCACCGCACGTATATATCAAGATGGTTGTGGGTTTAGTGCTTTATAATTCTATCATTGTATATTTGTTGCTGCTTATACACATAGACACACAAATTCTCATCAGAAAAACATACTCTATTCTATTCATTGTATTTTTCATTGTTTCCAGAACTCTCTTTTCAACATTTTTATTGCATTACTTATACACAGTTGTCTGCTAGTATCCCATCTATTCAAAATATCCCATTTTATCTCTTTCTATTTACAAAAAACAATGTTAACTTGTTTTATTCTATGCATATTTTTTCCCTTTCTAATGTTGCACAAAAGCATTACACATTGATCTATGTGGCTATGAATAGCAACCATACACTACTATCATGTGCTTCTGAGTGGATAAATAAACTATTCATAGCATCACACTATTTATCTTTGAAATCAGATGAGACTAGTGTTTGTTGTTCCATTGCACTAAAGCAAGTGATTTTTACAATACTCTATTATTGATCCAGCACCACACCACTGGCAACCTGCATTCTTGCCATGCTCCACATTACCATTAACGAATGCAGGTCAAGTCGTTTCCCATATAAGTCAACAAGGACAAGATTTAACTATTATCAAACCATGCTTAGAGAATTATTATGTCTTTCAACTCTCCAAAATGGGTATCACAACAAAAATACAAAAAAATAACAATGAAGATTTCTTACACAACTATTCACCAACATGCCATTTATTCAAAATGTTCCATTTTATCTCTTTCTTTTTTAACAAATATTTCTAACCTTTTTTACTCTATATGTAAATTATTTACTTTATAATGCTTGACATATATAGTAGACATTCAAGAAAATTACTTTGTTGTAAATTCTCTATTCCACATCCTTTCATGCTACAACAACTTCTCCCAACCATCTTTTACTTACTCTTCTTATTGTGTGATATATGGTAATAGTCCTTGTGATTTTCCATGGACCTTACCTACTTTTCTTGCTTGGGCATTTTGCTAGAGCCCATGAGGCTTCATGATGCCAATATGGTAGGGACGAAAACAAGCGTGGGTTTACTAGTTTTGAATTTTATCATCAATATATTTCTTGCTCCTTAAATACATGGACAAATAACCCTAAACTTTTTTATTATGTATTTATATTTTCCCATTTCTAATGTTGCATGAATACAATAGACATTGAACCAAATTAGTCTATTGTAAATTGTGTATGTCAAGTTACTTGTGATTCTTAAGTGCTCTTCTAATAGTTTTTTTTAAGAATTTCTTTGTTTTTGTTTTTGTGCCATATATGCTAAGAGTCATTGAAATCTTCCATGGACCTTACTTTCCTTTTTGCTTGAGGGTTTGGCTAGAGCCCGTGAGGCTTTATGATGCCACTATGGTAGGGAGGACAACAGGGCTAGGTTTAGTGCTTTTGGATTCTATCATCACATATTTGTTGCTACTTATATACATAGACACACAAATTCTCACATGCACTTGCCCATCATAAACAAATACTATGTTCTATTCATTGTATTTGTCATTTTTTCCACAACAATATTTTCAACATTTGTAGTAAATTACTTATACACAATTGTTTGTGAGTATCCCATGTATTAAAAATCTCCTATTTTATCTCTTTTTAATTTACAACAAACAATGCTAACCTATTTTATTCTATGTCTATATATTTTTCTTTATAATGTTGCACATAAGCAATAGGCATACAATGGAATTACTATATTGTAAATTGTCTATTTCATATTCTTTCCTACAACAAGTTGATCTAGTGTTGCTCACTCTTGTTGAACAGCACCAACATGACATGTAACTACAAAAATTTCCTATTATCAATAAAAAGATTTTGTTAACCAACTATAAATATTGTTAACTATTGTACTTACCTTTTCTTGCAATGAAATGTGATTTTTCCAAGAATATAACTTTCCATGTAGGAAATTAAGTGTACTAAATGATATGCTATGTGATTCAAAGACATGAAACTATTATTTGCTAATGACCATCTTCCTTTTTTACGGGGAAATATGCATAATTATAATAATCAGATATTCTCTTCATTAGATAGATATTGGCGTAGCACATATTTCATTTAAACTAGTGGATATGAAGAACCAATGGCAGTGATTTTTCCTTGCAAGGTGTAGAGAAATGTTATAGAATCCATGGCATTTTCCATCTCTTAAAAATTCATGATGTTAATCATGAAATTATAAGTTATGGAATTTTCCATGGGTTTTATAACATTTCAGACTGCATACCTTGTAGGCCTAAAATGCTCTGGTGTGTACATGTAAGATTTTCCACATGGCGATTCTTCCAACTCAAGGCTACATATACATTTTCTTTAACACAGGTGCTCCACAAATTTTTTTTTACCTCTCCCAACTATATAAGGGTATGTGCAGGATCATGATGGGCCAAAAAAGGGTGATATGATGTGTATGTCTAGGGTATGTGGCTGATGACTTTTTTTTTACCAAAAATTGATGAAATGAAAAGCATTTTTAAAGGATATTTTTAGCTTTCCACTAATATAAATTATGCTTAACTTTGAATTTAATAAATAATTATTATTCATTTTCTATTTGAATTACGACTAAAGTCCTGATTGATAGGTTGATTGAAAAACATCTATAGCTTTCAAATGGTACCACATTTTTTGAATCCAAAACATGTTTCACATTCTATGCTTCACATGATATAGGATTAAAGAAAAAATAAATAAATATCATGGAGTTTTGACCAAGTTAAGGTGGTCATACATACGAGTTTTTATATTTTTTAAAAGTTGTAATAAAAAATTCATAATTAATTATTTACTTGGAAAAAAATTGCAAAAAATATATGCATCACATCATGACATGAGTCATCTACTTATATCTAAAATATTATAAAAAATATTATCATTTTATTGTGATTAGAGTGGTTAGACAGACACCTACTTTTTATTTTTTACTTGAAACTTAAGTGTCGTTGCATTGAAATTTCAAATTTTAACCAAATAGATTTTTAAAAAAAAATGAACCTAGTAGTTTAGAAACTACATTCAATTTGCTACAGATTCTATTCTTACATATTTTTGAAATAATATGGATAACTTATTCAAATTTTTACGTCAAGTTGTCTAACTCTAATTTTTTTGAATTTTATTGCCACTTAAGGTCCAGTTTTTTCCATGATGATCTTGCACATACCTATAATGCTAGCATGTTAGTAAATAGATTCATTCAACTAGTCGTAAATACCATTAATTATGTTTATTTTTCCATTTTATTTTATCATTTTGCACATATAATTAGTTACTTTTAATGCTTCCTTTCTTATTCCAAAGGGTTTAGTACAACATCTTTCTTGAAGTTAAATAAATCATTATTTGATTAATTTATTGTTCATGTCTTTGGTTCTTTTTTTATTGTTGCTTTTAATACCAGGTTGAAGGGGTCTAACACTGATCCATTGAAAAATGTGTGAGAAAGTATATTTATTAAGTTGCATTATCGAGAGAGCCATCATGGTGTTGGTTTCATAGCACAATATTTATTCTTCATGCCTTTTGTTCGGTGCTTATTGTTCTTGTTGATAGAAAGTTGTAGGGTTTTATATTGATTAAGATGCATTGTGCAAATAGCAAGTGTGGTGTTGCTTAAGTAGCAGACCATTGTTAAAATCATCGCATTCTGCTCTAGCCTTCCATTTCACATCATTCATTTTTTCCTTACATACATATATGTATATGCAAAAATTCTTGTATAGATTTACTATTTTGTTTTTCATATTGCATCAAAACAAGGCCTACCTTGTCATTCGAATAAAATAATAATGAATGTCGAATTTCCATGATATCTCCCCTACATGTTTCATTCTTCTCTTGCTTAGGGTTCTTGACATAGGTTATGCACCCTCATTGTGCCATTATGGTAGGAATACAAACAAGCATGGATTTTGTAGTTCTACATTTAATGCCATACACTTGTTCTTACATATATATATGTCTAGACAAATTGTTGTATACATTTGGTGACATCTTTCTAATGTTCCCTGCAAACAATATGTAGCTTCTACTTCAATTAAAATACCTTGACAAAGTATGCATGTCATTTGAATCCTAGAATTATGGAGTTGATACTACTTATAACATCTTCACTTTTTGCAAAAGAATTTTTTTATGTCCATTGTAACTAAACTAATGGAATCATTTTTCCAAAAGACATAACTATACTAATTGAATCACTTTTTCAAAAGAATTCTTGTTTTAATTTGATATTAGGAAGATAGCACATAATGTACAATTTGGTAGCCACTTTGTAACTGGTAAAGCCTAATCTTGAACACAATAACCATCTTCCCATTTTAATGAATCAAACAATTGTTTTACCTATACAAAAACATCAAATATACACTCTATTTACACAAAATATATAATATCTTAAACTTTGGACAAATATTATAAATATTAAGAAAACTAATACTGTACAAATTTCAATTGTATTCAATTGAGAAAATGTGATTTATAAAGAAAAAATTTATTTAAAAATGATTTTCCTAATATTACTTAAGAAAACTAATAATTTACAAATTTCAATTGTATTCAATTGAGAAAATGTGATTTATAAAGAAAAAATTTATTTAAAAATAATTTTCCTAATATTACTTAAGAAAACTAATAATTTACAAATTTCAATTGTATTCAATTCAAAAAATGTGATTTATAAAGAAAAAAGCAACAAAAAATAGACAACAAAATACATGAACAATAAATCATTGGTTTTGGCAAAATTCCCATTGAGAACAACTTATAGATTACGTGCCACAATAGTTTTACAACCCTCTAGCTTGCTAAAAAATAGAGCTGACACCGATAATTTTTATAGTGGTCTGGTATCAAACCCACACCACAGTGGCTCTTTCAACAATACAACTTAATCAAAGTATGCCACACAAAATGGTAGGTGTTTGTTGAGATGCCCGTTGAGCATATTTGTTGTTCTAATATAACAATGTCAAATGTTTTCACTATGTTGTGAAATGAGAAACTCTGGTGTTTATGTTATTTAATCCACAACTTCAAGCTTTCCTTCTATTAGTATTCATATCTACCTTGTGATAATTAAATCATAATTAATCAATTGATTCATCAGCTAGACAAAAATATCAAATATAAATGTACATCTAGGCCTAACAAATATTATAGTATAATACATATAAAATTATATGATAGCTTGTATTGTTGACAAAAATGATTATTAGTAACAAAACTAATTATTTAAAAATTTAAATTCTATTGAAAAGTAATTCTCCTAGGATTATTTTGATAATTAATTTCAAACTAAGAAATATTTATGTATAAATCCAAAGATCAATTTATCACACTATGCAAGTAGTTCTTAATCTCTCGTGGACTGCATTATTTGAAGATAATTAAATAATAATCAATTGATTTATTGATTAATGTAGAAAAACATAGCAAACATAAATTTCCTCTTTTATGCAAATCGTTCTTAGTCTTCAAATGTATTGCCTTATCATAATAAAATTAAATAACAATTAATAAATTGAATGATTAACCTACAAAAAAATGCTAAATATACATGTGCATCTACACCTGCCAACTACTACACTAAAATACACATAAAATTATATCATATTTTCAATTTTGGAGAGAACTTATTATTACTATGAAAACTAATTATTTGAAAATTTAAATTGTATTTAGTTTACCAAATGTAATTAATTAAAATCATTTTAAAAGAATTATTGTAATTAAAAATATTCATGATTAATTGCTTCAAATTCAAAAAATCTTATCGTCATTAAGCTCCTCTAATTCCATATTCAATTATTAATATGCTTTCCTTTTTATGACTTTCTCTAATACTTGCAAATATTAAAAACTTCCTTCCTTGCTCCCCACTCATTATCAATTCGTGGTAGACCCCTATCCCAATTGTTAGATACAAATTGGTGTCACACTTTTTCTAGATAGCAATAGAATTACAAGTGTAGATGCCTATACCTAATTTCCATCTCTCTTCAAAAAACACATGCATAGTAAAACTTTAATTTCCAAAATTGTATAAATATAATAATTATAAAAAATACTCAATATTGAACGTCTTCCTTTCATGGAAAAAATGTGTACTCTTTTTGTCCAATTTTAAAAAATTCACACATGTCTGATGACCCTTATAGAAAACTTACATTGACTTCAAAATTAAATGATTAATTGATTCAATTGGCTACACAAAAGGTGACAATATACATGTGCATCTATTGCCATTACATATAAAATTTAAATATTCTTGCTAGAAGAAACAATTACTTTAAATTTATTATTTTATTTAATTTTTAAGTTCACACTAGGTATGTGCAGAATCATCATGGAAAAAAGAGCCCTTAAGTGGAAAAAAAATCAGAAAAATCAGAGTTAGTCAACTTGACGTAAAAATTTGAAGAAGTTATCTATATTATTTCAAAAATATGTAAGAATATAATTTGTAGCAAATTGAATGTAGTTTCTAAACTACTAGGTTTTTAAAAAAAAAAATCTATTTGGTAAATTTGAAATTTCAATGCAATAGTACTTAAATTTCAAGGAAAAAATAAGAAGTAGGTGTCTGTCTGACCACCCTAACCACAGTAAAATGATAATTTTTTTTATAAGATTCTAGATATAAGTAGAGGACTCATGTCTCGATGTGATGAATACTTTTTTGTAATTTTTTTCCAAGTAAATAATTAATTATTAATTTTTTATTACAACTTTTAAAAAATATAAAAAGCTCATATGTTTGACCACGTTCACTTAGTCAAAACTTCATGAAATTCAAATTTTCCTTTTTTAATCCTATAGTATGTGAAGCATAGAATGTGACACATGTTTTAGATTCAAAAAATGTGATACCATTTGAAAGCTATAGATGTTTTTCAATTAGTCTATCAATCAGGACTTTAGTCATAATTTGAATAGAAAATGAATAATAATTACTTATTAAATTCAAATTTTAAAGCATAATTTATATTGGTGGAAAGCTGAGAATCTCCTTTAAAAACCCTTTTTATTTCATCAATTTTGTGTAAAAAAAAAGTCATCGGCCACATACCCATCATATTGCCACTTTTTGGCCCATCATGATCCTACACATACCCCACTTTTAAACAAATTTAAAATTTGAATTAAAAATTCTGTAATAGTCTTAACTAAAATATATTCAAAATGTTCTTCACGATTATTTAATTCATACAATCTAACTCATCCATTTCATTTACAGTCACCTTTCCATGCAAATAAAAAGCTTCAGCCCTCCTCATCACAAACGTTCCCCACCATGTTGGGCCCCTATCAGCTGATCATTGCATGTCTATGCATATGACTTCTAGTTAAATTACAAGTGTTAGGATAGATTTTTTGGAGGTGTCAAAATTAAGGCTTAAATTTGAATTAAAGGGGGTTAATTACTCTATTTAAGGTCACAATTAATTAATGACCACCTAGATAAATGTGAAAGTGCTTTATAACTCTTTAGAACACTTAAACAAGGTACACATTATGTATATTTTATTCAAAAGGGGACCTATTAGGATTACTTAAGCATATACATCCTATAAAAGTGTAAAAGTGTGTTACAACACTTTACAACACCCTTGCAAAGGATCATTTAAGGCACTTTTTAGTCAAAGAATGGTCCTATAATAGTGTGAATGTGTACAACACATTACAACACCACTCAAGGACATCATTAATTCAGTTTAATGTCAATTTTCCAAACCAAGGAAAAAAGGCTACTTTTTCCATTTCTACACATTCAAACTATAGACCAAATGTCTATAACCATTTCTACAAACAAAATGGACATGATACGAAACATTGCAAGTGTCTTAAACATATTGTACAATACCTCATTGATTCTATGTCAAATCCTATGAAAAATTTGCTTGAAATCTTTACCAATCCTATGTCGAATAAAAATATTTCCTTTGTCAAAGCTAGTGAATCAAAGAATGATGTGATGAATGTTAACACAAATGATGAAAACACAAAATAAAATGAAGAGAACCAACTAGATGATCTAGTTTGGGTTATTAAAGCTCAACCTCATAAGGGCCAAACAAAAATTCCCCTTGATATTTCTTTCTCAAAACATGACATAATAAAACTGTACCTGATGTTCCTCTTTACACAACCTGAAGAATCATTAATTAGCCTACTAATGGGAAATTGATTGATCCCATATGTGTAGAGAATGTATCACTAAATAATTCCTATTTATGCATGAAATTTGTCAATATACATATGAAAAACTAAAAGCATGGATCAAAATGCATAATGGTTTTTCTTGCCCTATGATAGGCTCAATAATCCTCCCTCTAAAATTTTGACCAAAAGAATTAAATGTATCATTCACCATCATCTCGACATCAGATCATTTATTCGTGAAGTTAGGCTACATGTGGCTTCACTCCATTAATGTCATCTCATTAGTTGTGCATAAATGCTTAAAGTTTCCATTTTGGCAATGAAACCTTTACTATGCATCATAGTGGATTTAATCTTGTGTCTACTTGTGGGAACTTTTCATTGGATTTCTTCTGGTGTGAGCAAATAAAACCTACTAGACCCAGTGAAGGCTTCCTTTTCAAATCCTATCAAATGTTTAAGGAAAATCTTATAGAAGAATTCTCCCTTACCAATATGACTCAACCAATGATTGAGCGACCCATCCTTGATGAAACCATTATTGAACCAAAAGTCCTTCCTAGTAACTAGGACCAATCCATGACAAATCCTTTACCTATTTCCTATAAGAGAGCATGAGATAACCAAATAAGTTTTGTTGTGCTTCTAAAGATCAAACAAGTTTATAAAGCTAAAGATAAAGTGGTTGAACAACCTTCCATGGTTCCTTTCATTCCTCCCATAAGAGAAGAAAAGAAACCTATGGTTGATAAACTTTCTCCTACACAATCACAACTCAAAAATCAAAGAATTAAGAATTGAAATGTTGGAGATTGTAGGCATAGATGACATGATTTTGCTCATATGTTAAAAAAATAAGAAGAAAAGAACAACATAAAAAATCAAAATCCAAACTTGCCTCAAACAATGTATGATGATTTTATACCTTCGTTGCAACATTGAATCTCTCCAACATGACAAGAAGAACAAACTTCCATGGATATTAGATCATTAGAACTCCTATCGTGATTAATCTAGATGATGATATTGAAATTGAAAAAATTGATGAGGAAGTACATAATGAGTTGAATTTATTTTTTTCCTCTTTCATGGGCTTAAATTATGATCTTCCTAAAATGAGTGTTCAACGTGGTGTTTTTCCTAGTTTTCCACTTGTGTTGTCCCTTTGGCTAGGTGTACGCCTTCCACATATATTGATCAAGATTGGGATGCAGATGAATTGCTATAGGTTGATTCGCATGTGCCATACAAGTATTTTTTTTGTTTTATTTTCATGTTCTTTATGTGATTGCATGTGGGCTGATGCAAGAAGTTGGGTACACAAAAAGCTCAAAAAGTGGAAGTGTTTTTACTGTTTTTCAGAATTTGTCACACTTGGACTAAAAATATGAGGCACTTATGCAATGAATCTTTAGAAAAGTTAGTAATATGAAATTTTTAATTTTGAATCTACCTTCCAAATATGTAAATTATTCAAATACTCAGATTATAGAAATAAAATTTTGATAGGGATCTATAAAAACCACTTTTTAATAGTCCTTATTTTTTTACAATAGCAAGCACGTGTACAGACAACACTTTTTGACCCAAATAAAAATATTTTGATAATTCCTTTTGTAAAAAGAGAGCTAACAACATGAAGTTTGATCTAGATTTTTTTTTGTAATTTTTGGTTGAATATTGTTTTTTTTATTAAATTTTTATTTTCCTTAATTGTTGTTTATACAAATCAATGTGTACAGACAGCATAATTGGACTTAAACTAATTTTTTTTTGAATTTTTTTTTTCATTGTGTGGAGAATTGTCTGAAGTTTCATGCCATATAATTTTTTTACAAAAATCTTAACCAAAAAAAAGTTATTAAAAAGTAAAAAAAGTCTAATATTTCAAGTTTAAGGACTAGTTTTCTTAGAAATTAATTAAAAAATAGCAAACATAATCCAATATTAATAAAAAATATATATATTTGGAAAGTAGACATCATGTTCTCTAATGGTTTTTAATTTTATAGATTGATTTAGAAAAAAAGTCCATCAGCCATATTACCAAAGTTGGACATTCTTCTTCAATCTGCCTTAGTTTTTTAGTTCCAGGTCAAAGGCTAAGGCTCAGATTTCCAAGCCTTTCCCAAGCCTAAAACTGAGGCAACATGTGGGTTGGTAATTTTGAATTTTAAAAATGCATACGTGTTTTTAAAAACCACATATGCATTACAAAATGCATATGTGTTCTTTATTTTCTTAATAATTTAAAAAATATATATTTATGAAATGGGTACCTGTTTTAAAACGCGTATCCATTTTCAGTTACAAAATGGGTACGCATTTTAAAAAGGGTACCTATTTCTAAAAATTATTCATTTTTTTAAATAATCAATTTTTACATGTTATAAAACATGTATGTGTTATATAACGCATATGCGTTATAATGTGTACTTGTTATTTAGTGCATACGCATTTTTAGGCTCGGGTACCCGAAGCATAAGCATACACGGTTTTTGAATAATCGTACGCATTTTCTGCGAGAATTCATTTTTGGCCGAAACTTTCCCTCTTCGTGTACCCAACTTCTTGCTTTTACCCATGTTCGTAATGTGATCCCCCATACTATTTTGCTTGACGCCTCTTCATGTGCATTCCTCTATTTGTACCTACATTATTCTATATTTCATAAACCTTTTTTATTTTTGATTGTCTTGTGTTTTCCTTTTGGGGATGACGTAAGGCATCGAGACATTTAGGCCTCTTCCATGTTGAGAAATTTTATTTTATTTTTCCACTCTCTATGTGTCATTCGTTGAGTTTTATGAGTATTTGGGGAATGATGATTGTTCTAGGCTCTATAAAATCTTGTAGCAATTTCTTTAAATTAGGGCATACATTGGCATTATTATTTTGAAATTTTTTGACTATGTTTTATGTTTCATCGTGTGATCTTCTTACTTCATACAATGTGTCCTATTCTTGTTGGTTTCATTTGGTTTGATGTCCTTTAGGATTGTGGCTTTTCTTATCACATGAATTTCCTCTTAGTAGTGATGTTATTCATTGCCACTAGTAGGAAAAAAACAATAAATTATGACTAGAAAAACTACTAAAAATTGGTAATGTGACCATTAGCTTGGTTACATGACCATTAGTAGTTTATTGCTAGTCATTTATAGCACAAACAAATTCATGACTAAACCATTTTTAGTCATTTATTGGTTGTTTTAATTGATCAAATTGGTAGTATATTACTCATAAATTTATTCATTGATTGTTGTTAACTGGGCATTTATTTAGTCATGGTAATCATTTATTTATTCATGGTAGTCATTTATCTAGTCATGGTAGTAATTTTATTTAGTCATGGTAGTCATTTATTTAGTCATTTTAGTCATTTTTAGTCATTTTTTAGTCATGGTAGTCATTTATTTATTCATTTATGAACTAATACTTTCATATATGTATGCAAACTCCTATGTTTGGAGAATGTTGTTACAATAACTAGTTTATGAAATTGCAAACCAAAAGAAGTTGTCATTGAAATTTTGTTTTGATTGAAAGATATAAAACTTTATAGCTCTTATTTATACTAGAAAAATTAAATTTAAATGAGATCATAAAACTTCAACAAATCTGCAAGGACTGAAAAAACAATGTTGGAAAATAATTCACTACATATTCAAACTATCTATAAAATATGTTACAAAGAACTTTATATATAGAATATTGAAGAAAAAATCTTTCGTAGTATGCAAACTGTTGATTTATTATGATTTTAAAACTATAAATAAATAAATAAAACTAAAACTAAAGCCAAAAATCCATTGCTATGAATGCATGTCTTCAGTGATGCCATTGTTGCACATGGGGTGGGCTGCAAATGCATCTAGAAGGCATTGGTTTTGCATTTTCTCCTTGCTCTGTACCTATGCACAATAAAAAAACTCAAAATTTGTTAATATTTTTAAAATATTTAAGAAACTTTGAAATATGAAAAAGAAAGTGGGATGATATGGAATTTCATAACAATAATATGAATAAAATTATAGTTAACAAAAATTACATGATTGGTATGTAAGGATTCTTGTTGTACATAAAAAAAACGCTTAGCTCAATGATTGAATAACCAAAGCTTGCATTACATTTTATTTTCTATTTGTGATTTGTATATACCTATTAAATAAGAGCAAGATAAAGAGAGCTTTAGGAAGTTGAACAAAAGTTTTAGTAGTTCATTCTATACTACTTTCCTACCTTTAATGGTTTCCTTCCTCCAAACTCTTCCTTGTTGGTAATGAGCTTTCACTTCTCAAATTTTATGAGCAGCAACTTGAAAATAAGGTTTCAATGAGGGATCTAGAGTATTTTTATTAAAATAAAAATCATTGCCAAGATCCGACAAGATCCTTAATAAGCACGTTTAGGCTTTAATATTATGGCTACCTTTACCCTACATAGATAATAGGGTTGGAGGCCATACCAACAAGAAATATCTAAGATTAAAAAAATAGCAAAAAAAAAGTGATGAAAGGAAAAACAAAACAAGATGAACCTCCATCCTCCATCATTTCCACTTGCAACACCCAAAAAAATAAAAAATATATATTAGGGACTAAAAATAAAATCAAATAAATAGTAAACAATTATTTTCCCTCCTATGCAGTCACCTCTCAGACACCTTGTTCTTCTTCTTTACCACTATTGATCAATAGCCAAAATGGATGGAAACAATAGATGCAAAGCTCTATAAGGAGGGTGACTCTTTGATGTAGATACTAGAAATCATCCATCTCCATGCCTTTCCCATTGTTAGCCATGTCGTTAGTAATCATCTCCTGATTCAATATGCAATATGGAGAATTTAAACATAGCGATTAGGGTTGGGACTATTAGGTTTTATTTTGTCTTTCTTCACCCATTGATTTCTAGTGCTTAAATTTATTTCAAAATGCATTCCAAATTTATTAAGCTAGAATGCATAAAGGAAATATATAGGTACATATATATATGCATATATATATATATATATATATATATATATGTATATATACATGTACATACATACATACATACATATAAATATATATATATATATATATATATATATATATATATATATATATATATATATGTATATATATATTATATGTATATATGTATATATATGTATATATACACACATATATATATACACATACATACACACATATATATGGCATCATTCAACATCCAATGGGCCAGTGCCACTTGTCAAGATGTGAATGGAGGAAGCTTGAGAACATTTTGATGAATGTTCATGATAAATGAAATTAGGTGGAATTTGAAAATTATGAAATGACATGTTAGAGGGAAAAAGAATGAATTAAATGCCACTTGGCTCAATGCACAAGGACATGTAAGAGGGAATGAATGTTTTGTTGGAAGGACAAATACACTTGGAGGGATATTCCCCTAAAGATGTCAAGTTGAAAGAAAATAGGGATTTAATGAATCAATTGAATGTATTTTCATGTGCAAGTGGCAAAAGCTAGAGAAATTAGATGATTGGGATTAAATTAATCAAGGTTTAATTCATTTAATAAGGGATTAGATGAGGTGACTATTTGATTTAGATTTTTGGATTGATTTAAATAAAATTTGAGAAGATTGTGATTTAGATTTAATTAAATAAAGGATTTGATTTATTTAATCAAACAAGAATGTTAGATTAAATTCAACAAGGTTTAATTTATTTAATTTAATAAGATGACTTTAGAGATTTAATCAAATAAAATGAATTGTTTAATTAAATAGAGATCAGAAGATTAATTAAATAAAATTGATTTATTTAATTAAAGGAAAAATGGTGATGATTAGCTAAGAAGATGATTTAGGATGAAATGATGTTAGTAATCAGGATCAAGTGTGACTGGTACATTTTTTTGTGTCTACATTTTGCCCCTTTTTGAAGCAAAGTACTTACTATGTTGGTTCAAAGAATAAACTATCTCAATCCATAGAGAGTGTGTGATATACGATCTGGATGTCGGGAGGGAGGCTTTCTATGATGTGATGGGCCTTGACGAGATTGTCTTTTATGAGGGTTAGATCGAGTTGGAGTGCTATAGGCTCGATGTGACATTCTTTTGCCTAGTTATAGTAGCCATCATATTGGGAATCATTGCAATAGATCGGTGCGGTCAATACTTCAATCCTAGATGGGGGCTCACTTGGGAGCACATGGGTCTAGCGACAAGTATGATTTGTGTGGGTGCCAGTACTACTGGCCTCATTGTACAAAGATTTACATGTGTTTGCATACATTGATGGCAGAGCCATTGGGGTGGGTGTCACACTTCTTCATATCTGGGCTTGGGAGCACATTACTATGCTTTTGTGAGGCCCCGCCCTTTTACTCAATAGTAGAAAACACCTTATCCATATCATGGGTATGTTTATTAAGTGATAATTAAAACGATGTTTAAAAGTATGCAATAAAAAAAATTATGAATTGGAAGATGATAGTAGAGCAAGGGATAGTAAATAATTAGATGATAGAAACAAATGCTGAAAAAGCGTACATGAAAAATTGATATACTAGTACACACATGGTAAGTGTTAAATGGGGAAAATAAATAAAAGTGGTTTATGATTACAATATCATTAGGATATGTAATGTTTAAAGGGTGTGGAATTAGTATTGAATATCAGGCTTGAGTGATAATATATAACAATGTGCATAGTAGTGGAAAGCCAAACATAAAATAAAAATAAAGCTAACGATAATGAGGTGCACACGTATAATGATTATAAACAATAAGATATAATTACAATGCATCAAAAACATACACATATTATAGTAGCACAAATCATGATAACACATATACAAATAATTTAAGACAATTGCAAAGTGCAAAATGTAAAATAATAATAGAATATTAATGTAGCATAAAGTATAAAAATTAAAAATATTAGTGTGAATATGACACAACTACTCCTCATAATCAATGGTGGTGGTAAATAGATGGTTTGCTAAAGTGGGCACCACAATAATCAATCTATAAGATTATGCCATATTTGACTTACCATCAATGTACGTTATCTATGATGTTTAATATTGTTATTTATTATTTAACTATGTATTATAGGGTACATATGAAGGGACGTTATATGTTTGGTGACCTTTACATTAGGGGTGGGCTTCTAGAATTATTTCAAGGGAGAACTTCACTATTGAATCCTAAGGTTAATGTTTTCAATTCTATAAGTTAACATATCTCACTCTCAAAGTAAATATCAAACTAGAATCCAAGTATATCCACACCTAGCCTAATTTTGAGAGTTTAATTGAATCTTCAAGGTTAAATAATTATACTAGAGGCCTTCTTGATATGAGGAAAATTCCCTTTGATCCCCATGATTATAATTTTGTTTTTATAGGTTCGTAGCTTCATCCAAATAATGAATCTCATCACATCTATATAAAAAAATTAATGTGTCTTGATACACCAATAAATAGAGTACACATATGAGTTCATCATTTATGAACTAAGATCATTTGCATGTATTCCTGCAATCAAGAAAACCACTTCTTAAATGTAGATCACTGATGGTATAGACACACAAATGCTCAAATACAATGTCACTAGGTTCTCCAATAAATTAAATATAACCAAGATCTACAAACCAATAAGATAAATTGATATGGTAATTCCCAACTATTTTTCTAAACTAAATTATGGTATAGGAGCTGAATTATGATTTGTGCAAATATAAACCTTTGGGGAGTGAAGGTGTTTGAGAGTACACTCATGTGGGTTGATTTATAGTGTTAATTTCTTGGGGTGAATTGAATAGTCAAGATGAAGTCATCATTAGACATAATTATGTAATTCGTATTTTATTACTAGAATCAATTGAGGTTGAATTTATTTACATGAACATTAAGTTATAAAGAGTTAGATAATATTTATCATCATCATGACTTTTCAGTAGAAAGACTCACTAGTTAATCATATGATAAATTATATTGATGCTTGATTATTGTGTTGAGAAGGTATTTGCATTAAAATCTCTTAGTTGATATTTCAAACTTCTAGATTTGTTACTTCACCTCTCTACTCTCAATGCATTTAATGTGTGTGTTAAGTTTGCACGAATAATTTATTGATTTTATATGTGTTCTATAAGTAATGTTCGATCATAAGTAAATTAAAATGCCAGCCTAAATAAGAAAATAGGTAAAGCACAGACAAGGTGCATTGATAAAGAGAGGGCGGAGAGTCTGCTTTCTGCAAGCAACATCAATGGCGCAGGTATGGTCAGTAAGATTATAAATGCCATCGATCAAAGGGGCTGTGGAGATGCCATTAAGAGGCATGGTGCTCAACTAGGTGGGGAAGGATAAATAAAATAAAATAAAGTAAATAAACTGACCTGCAGCAAAAACAAAGTTTGTATTATTACCACTATATGTGTGAATTGCATGAAACTAATTATGGTAGTTGAAAAATTTATGGCCCCTAGCAGTAGCAGTAGTATGGAAACAATGGGCCATGCTTCCCTAGAGAGTTAAAAAAAATTTACAAACAAATCAACCAGAATGGGGGGATAAAAAAAAATAGGAGATTTACATTTCAATGTTTTCGAAAACAAAACAGTACACTGGAAAATCCTTCAGAAAATGGGGAGATGGAAGATCAGGAGGAGGAGGATAACAATTTTCTGGGTATGGGTAGGCTTGGAAGGGAATCAGAAGTTTTTGATAGTGTATTGCAAGAATTGGCAGATGTTAAATCATCTATTCAGGGCAAGAGGGTCGATGCCCATGTGATTAAAAAAAATAGAATTCAAATCAATATTTTTGTGGGTGACAATATTGTTAATATGTATGCGAAATGTGAGCATATAGAGGATGCATGTCGAGTGATCAACAAAAATGCATCAACGAGATGTAGTTTCATGGAAATAGTGAGTGCAGAATCTTCAGGTAGGTCACTTGCCACGATTTCAGTTATAAAATAATTGAGGATTTGTCTCTTGTTTTTGTTTTATGAAGGCATTAGTTCTGTACCTTATCTTCTCACCATTTAGGACTCCATTCTTGGCATCTCTTAAATAAAATAGATGATTTGGGTTTAAAGAGGATATAATCTATTTGGACAAAACCAACAATATTTTATGTCCAAGGCTAGCTGTATCAAGCTTGGGAAAGAAAATAAAAACTGTTGAAACTGAGTTAAACCTCCAAAAAGATTTAGAAAAAATAAAAATAAATAAATAAAAGAAACTGAATGTGTTATTTTTATTTTGTTGAATTGTCTTACATGCAGAAAACCTGTTTTAATATTATGAATATTGTATTAGATAAATAAAAAGGAATTATAGATTTGGACTGATGCTTATTCATTCCCATTCTCATTTCAATATTTATTTTACTCATAACACTACCCAACTAATGAGTAATTGAAATTTAGCTCATCGATTTGACAATAAATTTATTGACTTGACTTGATCTCACTCCAGCCTATGTAAATCACTCATGGATATTGGCTTCTGGCAAAACTGAAAAAAAAAAAGAAGAAAAGAAACATATGCTCATATTTATGGATAAAACCTATAATTTAAATTCTAATAAGTTTAAATGATATGCATATTCTGATTTTATACGATTTGTAGTTCATTTCTATTAATTTATTCTTAAAAGCTTTCAAAGAATATGCCAGAGAACTTTGGATTAATCTATGTATGGCCTTAAGATTTTATTTTGATTTTATTTCATCTATGATCATCAAAAAAGAAGAAGAACAAATTCATTTAGATGATGGGCCACATTTTAGAGGTGTCATTATTGAAACCATATGCTTATTCCTCTCTATGTAAATAGAGGTATTGTGAATAAAATCTTAAGCTTACTCTTTTCCATTTAAACAGAGATATTGTTATTAAAACTGTATGCTTAATTCTCTATGCAAATAGAGGTTTTGTTGCAAAAGAATCATCTTCCTTCTTAACCCAATGTATATTAATAGAGTAAAACTAAAGCTTTAAATAAAATTAAGACTTTTCCCCACGTGGAACTTGCTGGTACATAAAAAGGCCAAAACATGGAGGAAGTTGGGCATTATAAAATCCAAACCAATCTCTCTATAGCCGTTGCTTCATCCTACACAATAAATGAGAAATAAAACTAAAAATATTGGAGTTTTAGAGCTATTAGACTCTTAAACTTGATTTATGAATACATATGAAAACAGTAGTTTGATTAATACAAATAGATTTTGTATATGATGCACAATAAGAGTAAAATTTAGAGCTAGAATGTAAGAAAATTTGTATTGGTAGTTTGAATATTCTTTCAATGTTGCAATTATTTAGTTAAAAAGTCTTGAGAAAATTATTTGGCTTGAGACAAGAAGAAGTTAGTGAGTTGTATAGCAGATAAAACTGCTCTTAATTGATTGAGATTCTCCCAAGGATCTTTCTGGGTTTTATTCTACGTTATCTTCCCTTTCCGAAACATATTGAAGTTTTAATTTTGAGTAAGAGGCATAAAAGTTATGATTGTTTTACAACTGCTCTCTTTGGCTGCAATTTGCAGATTTAAAATTAAGAATGGATTTATATGAAGTAAATTACTCTTCTTACTTTGTTTTATTTTATTATTACAAAACATGTGTTCTAGGAGTATCTTTAGATTACTATTTCCAACAAATCATAGTCCTCTATAGAATGTGTTGAAGTGTTCTTCTGGTACCATGCATGCACAAAGATGAGCTAAATTGTGGAAAATCAATCTAGCTGAGCATAAGGGATGTGTGCATCATCTTTTTGTTTTATAAGAATTCTTGGATCATCCTATATGCGTGGGTCTAGTCATGATCCTTTTCCTTGAACTATTATTACCTATTATTTCCATGTGGAGAGGTGTTAGTGGCTTGTGATTGAAGTTGTTGTTAAGCCATTTTTGTAACGTAGCATTTATATTCCTTGTTATCCAACCATGTGGGAGATGGTTGAAGTCTAATTGTCGAACTATGATTCCTCTATGAATTATATATGTAGGCAAGGCCGTCAAAGATGAGCCCTCGAGGGATTAGGTCTGCCCCTAGGCTTATTCTCTTGTTATTACTTGAAGTTACTATTGCTATATATTTTATTTGCATAAATTGAGACTTGAACTAAGTCTATGACTATTAATGAGTTAATGGAACTAATCAAGTCTATTTGGGTGATGTGAACTTCATGTCTCCCTTGAAACCCTACTAGGATTGCCTAAGAAATCTAATTATCTAACTAAATATTATAATCTATATTTGGTCAAATGTCGTTATACCTTTTATGAATTGTGTGCTTTAGGAAAAAAGAAATTGTGTGGGTTAGTCAAGTGTTGTAATCAAATTTTGAAATTTGTGTTTTTCCTTTAACTATATTTTAGTGCAAAATTTTGGGCATTACAACTCTGTCCAAGAGTTGTTCCAGTCACTATGGAGCTAGATGATCTAGTTGTTTGGCGATATAGAGGAGTTGTCTCTTTTACGTACATAGGACAACATGGGATTCCCCACTAGAGGAGAGTCCTTGATGACATATGAGCTTTCACATGGCAGCCATATCCTGGATGGACTACATGGTACAATGATATGAAACAACTCTTTTTCACTCGGCAGGACAAATTGATTTAGGGTAGGGAGCACACTATGATAGAGAGATACCTATCAGGCCATGTGCAAAGATAGTTTGGGGAGCCCCAAGATAGGCCCGATGAATAGTATGTTGCAATATTTACATGTATGATGAGTCAGAACTCATGGGGCCAATACATACCTATAGCTGAGGTGGTACATAGTTTCATGCAGTTAGTGGCTAGGCCATGGCCATATGATCAGGGTCAGGCCGACGTAGGTACTACTTAGGCATACAAAGATTGGTTTTGACCACCTCTTCAATTAACAGTGCCAGGGACACCATCGAGATGGTGCAGGGATAGAGGAAAAGGGGTAGGATGAGGCCAAGGCTAGGAAAGCTGAGGGGATGGAGGAAAAGACAGGGACCAAGGAGGAGGTGGGCCACCTCATCAGCTCAATCAGGGTAGGGGTCCACAAGATTAGCAACCAGATCTATAGGTACATTAGTAGAGACAGGATTAGGATCTGGGTTGACAAGATTAGGGTGGATAGGATAGACAAGACCGATAGCTAGGTCAACAGCCACCATAGAGAGACCAGGGACATCCACCATTGTCCGGCCAGGGAGATGTATAGACTTAGTAGTTACAAGCACATGTGGTAGGGCTACAAGGATAGGTTGTTTCCTTGATGATAGAGAGGGACCAGGCAAGATAGGGGAGAGACTAGGTTGTCTAGCAAAGGCAAGTTGTAGAGCTTAGGGAAGCTCAGGAGATGGTTTGTCATCAACAACTTCAGAGCATGTCTGCCTCTTCCTCTAAGCGTTTAGTGTCATTAGAAGCATACAAGGAGGTGGTCAGAGAGGCTGACTACTACAGGTTCTACTATCAGCAAGTCGTACCTCTAGCATCCCGGGTCCCAAACTCTTCATAGAAGATAGGGTATAGAGCCCTTGAGGATCACACAAAGAGACAACCTGGGGAGGTTGAGGGCAGCTAGTAGGGTTATCCTTCCTCTAATTGGAGACATGATTCTTTTTACTTCACGGGCCCATTTTTGATAGCTCCATGGGCCATTGTATTTTATGTATTCGATACACACTTGATCCAGATTTGTACCATGATAGTATATATTTGATGATATATATGCGATGAGTTGATTCGATGTTGTGTCCTATTCTATTTTATGCATTATGGATGGATTTTATTTCTATATGTGATGTTATGATTCTATCTTATGTGATGCAATGTAATGATGTTATGTGGTGCTATGATTTTAAGGTTGCATTTCCTTTTTCAATATCTTTTCTTATGTACTTTTTATGATGATGTATGCAAAATGTTATGATATGAAAATGCTTAGACTAACATATCTTATTATGCACTTAATCGATGATGATGAGATGTATGAGATGCGATATTTTCTTTTTAGTACTTTTCTCGTGTATGATATGTTGATGCTCTTATTATGTTATAATGATGCAAATGGATGGTTATGCATATGATATGGTGATGCATATGATATGGTAATGTGTATGATATGGTAATACATATGATATGGTAATGTTTATGATATGGTAATGTTTTTATGAGATGCTTAGAATAGCCAATCTATATTATGCAATGATGTAGATGATATGATAAATACTTTCTATATAATATAATATGCATTATGTAGTATGCTGACAACTTATGGATGCAGGATGGATGCACTGGCGATAATGATTTGTGATTAACTATCATGGTACCATGTTAGCACATAAAGGAAATCGAAGAAAGAAGAAGATCCAACAAGACACAAGATGCTACTGATGATGATGATTTTCTTGCCAAGGAGTTGGGATTTTAAAAGGGCCAATTACCTTATGGTTGATAACACACATAGGCACGATGTATCAAGGTATAAAGAACCAGGATGGTGTTGCACCTAGTGTGATTGACTTTAACTCGACAATCAAATAGGAGTACTATTCACACCTGACATATGGAACCTCATTCAAAATGGAGTTCAGATATTTTAGACATCTCAGACCAAAACATAGGATGGAAAGCCTTCCTATGTTGTCAACACAATGCCTAAAACACCTTCCCTACACCAAAACAAAGCATGCATGATTGAGGTTATATTACAAGAATTTCCAACAACCACAACAGATAAAAAGATAATGATCATTGCCCCATTCCTTTCTCTCTAAATCCTTTCATTTGGTACATCATCCAGAGGTCATCAAAATGAGCACAATAAGATAAGTCAAAAGACAAAGATAAAGTAAATAAACAAGCTAATGTTCTTCATACCGCTAGCCAAGACTAAACTACGGTGATGCCTAATGTTGATGTCCATTGTATGAAGGATACATCATAGGACATGATGATATCAAATGACTGATTTGGAACTAATTGGATGATATGCTATTGATATGAAAATTTGACTAACTTGATTATTTACTAACCTAGACTTGATACTTTGATGCTTGAGTTTTCACTTTTAACTTGCTCGGCTGGTTTCCAATTGTTTTACCAAAGGTTGAGGGTGACAATTGATTTATTATGAGTGATATTTATTGTGGGTGGAAGCAAGATGGGGTGGATTATTTTTTTGGATTTTTTGAATGTTTTTGATGTTTTTGAGATGTTTTGAGTTTGTTTTTGGTATTTTCAAGATTTTACAAATGTTTTGATTTTTTGAATTTTCAAATGTTTTGGGGTTTTCTTAGATTTTGATTAAAAGACTAACCTAAAGACCTATCCTAAGGGCCTCTCTAGCTGATCAATAGAATAGCCTTTCCTAAATTATATAGACAGAGACCACATAGTTTGACTGACATAGATGTTATCATTGATGAGATATAAACAAATGGACTGCCAGTTTATTATGATGGACTCCTAAAGGACTGACCTAAGTGTCTCGAGGGATGATCAAAGATCAACCTTTCCTATGTTCAAGGCTCAGAGACAAGTAGTTGGACAAGATGAATCTATTTTTCAATTTTTGACTAACTTTTTGACTTGTTTTTAGATTTTGACTATTTTGAATGTTTTGGGATTTTTTGATTTTCTAATGTTTTTGGATTTTTTGGATTTTCTAATGTTTTTGGATTTTTTGATTTTAGGATTTCAAGAACATACATGAATCTAATCCAATGAGAAAATTTCCCTAGCACGATGCAATAGACTACTCCAGTATAGGAAGGACAAACTGACCTTGAGAGTGGGCTGAGTAGTACAAGGAGGGATCATGACATGAACATAGGACCAAGCTATGATGCGAACACAAATGAGTGATGGAAAGAAATATAGAATGAGATGGATGATGGAAGCATAATGGATGGATGATGCAGAAGGAGCTGTGAAGATCTTGATGGATGGAAAGTGCTTATTTACACATGGTGCTTGTTTGTTAGGTTTTCACCAAGGTACTTTCCCAAAGTGCCATTGAAGTGGTTTTCATAAGAGGACAATTTTTCTCTTTACAGTTTTTAATCCTTTTTATTATTTTTTTGGATTTTTGTTTTTAATTTTTTGTTGTCACCAAGATGCCTATTTGCCGGTTTTCATTAGGGTGACCATTTTTATTACATTTTCTGATTTTTTTTTTAATTTTTTGGTTCTATACCTTGCAAGATTTAGGCATAAATTTTTTTAAGATGGGATTTGTTCATGGGCTCTTGTAGAGGTTCCCCTTCAGGTGTTGATAACTGATATGCCCCTAATTTATAGCTTGTCATGATGATGAATGCCCTAGCCAGTTGGGTTCAAATTTTCCTTTTTCATTTGGATTTAGGACTTTCTTCTAGTTCTCCTTTAGCACATGTTCTCTGACATGGAAGGTCCTGCTCCTGATTTTCTTGTTATGGCTTCATTTGAATTAGTTTTGATAGACTTGAAAATGATTTAAGGCATCCATACACCACTCATCCAATAACTCCAACTCATTCAATCTTGATACTTGGTATTCTTCATCCGTGATGATGTTCTATAGTGATATTCTCAATGATGAGAGGTCAATCTTGATGGGCAGTATGGCTTCTAATCCGTAGACTAGGGAAAATGGGGAGGCACATGTGGATGTGTTGATGTTGGTTCGATAGGTCTAGAGGGCGAGATTTAGTTGGAGATTCTAATCACGACCAACTTCATTGACTATTTTCTTGAGATTTTTCAAAATGGTCTTGTTTGTAGCCTCAACTTGGTCATTCCCTTGGGGATAATACAAGGTGGAAAAGTGATGTTGGATTTTGAATTTATAGCATAGGTCACGGACATCCAGATTTTTGAATGGTGTCCCATTATCTAAGATAATGGCTTGTTGGACACTGTAGTGGCATATTAAATAGTTCAGGATGAACTTTGATAGTTTCCTTCCAATTATGTAAGTCATGGGTATAGCTTCCACCCACTTTGTTAAGTATTCAGTGGCACTAATGATAAACTTGTTGCCACTGGATGAGATGGGGGTGATTTTTCCAATGAGATTGAGCCCGCACTATGAAAATGGCCATGGTGTGACAATAGGATGAAGCTCTTGAGTTGGTGCATGGATGAGGTCCCCATGCTGCTAATATTGTAGACACCTTCTGAAATAGTCATGTGCTTCTTTTTCCATAGTACGCTAATAATACCCCGTCCTCAACGATTTCTTGGCCAAGGTCATACCACTTGAGTGTGAACCACATATGTCATTATGTACCTTGGTTAAGGTGGTCAATGCCTCCTTAGTGTTTAAGCTACTTAATAGGATTCCTTCTATGTTCCTATAGTAAAGAGTTTCTCTTAGGATGACAAACCAGGATGCTTTCTTGAAAAATATTTTCTTAAGGCTTGAGGTTATGTCAATTGGGAGGACTCCTATTCTTAGACAAGTGTATATGTCATGGTACCAGGGATCACCAGGACCAACGATTTCACACACAAATTTATATTTTGGTACTTCAAATGTAGGTACAAGAAGCTACTCTACTAGGAATTCCTTCTTTGGGACATTGTGAGGGATGTCCAATAGGGATCCAATTGTCGCCATGGCATCTGCCACTCTTTTTTTAGCTCTAGGTATTTGTTCGAATGTGATATCAATGATGGACTCCTTAAGAATTTCCACTATTTTTTTGTATGGAGTTAGCTTGTCATCTTTAGTCTGATACTCATCATTCACTTGATGGATTATTAGTTGTGAATCACCATATACCTTGAGATCCATGATATGCCATTGCACTACTATTTTGAGTCATATGGTTAGAGCCTCATATTTTGCAATATTGTTTGTGCAAGGAAATGCCAACTTGCAAGATCTTGGTATGTAGTGTCGATGTGGAGTGATGAAAAAGACCCCAGCTCCTAATCCATGTTGTGTGTAGGAACCATCAAAGTGCAAATTCCAGTCATATGTTATCCTCAAGTTGAAGATGGATTCATTAGGGAACTCTGAAGTTAGATTCTCTAAGTACATTGTTGCTTTTGCTAGTTGGTCTGCGATGACTTTCCCTTTAATTGATTTCTTCTCTATGTACTCAATGTTGTATTTTGATAGGATCATAATCCACTTGGCCATTCCTCCTATGAGAACCACCTTGGAAAGTAGGTGCTTGAGTGTGTCAATCTTGGAAATGAGTTTAAATTTGTGTGTTAACATGTAGTGTTTGAACTTTTGTGAGGAAAACACAACTACTAGACAAGATATTTTTATCTTGAATAATTTAAGTCATGCCCTACCATTGTTTGACTGATGTATTAAATAGCCTTCTCTATTCCATTTTCATTGTGCTGGGCTAGTAGAGGATTAGAGGCCTTCTTGGGATTAGTGGAATAAGCACTGGAGGTGTGAGAAAATACTCTTTGATTTTGTTAAATACCTTAAATCACACTTGTCATCCCACTTGTATGCTACCCCCTTGTGGATTAGGTGAGATTATGGGATTGACTTGTATGCTAGCTAAGCTATGAATTGGCAGATTGACTGGAGCCTACCTTGTAAGCATCTCAATTGTTTCAATGTCTTAGGTGCCTCCATATCGAGGATTTCATTTACCTTAGTGGGATCTATTTAAGTTCCTCTCATACACACAATGCATCCCAATAGCTTCCTTGATTGTATGTTGAAGACACACTTCTTTGCATTAAGGTGGACCTTGTATTCCTAAAGCTTGTCAAAGATGGCACTCAATGCTGCTATGCGGTCCCTTCTCTTTCTATATTTTTCCAATATGTCATCAACATAATCTTCCACTATCTTATGGATCATGTCATGAAATATTAAGGTCATCTCCCTCTGATATGTTGCTCTAATGTTCTTTAGGCCAAATGACATCATGTTCTAGCGATATGTCCCCCATGGATAAGTAAAAGCTATTTTGTGTTGATCTTCTTTGGCTATAATAATCTGGTTATACTCAAAGAATCCATCCATCAGTGAAATCATCTCATGTCCCATGATCATATCTACAATCATATCAATGTTGGGAAGCGAGAAGTCATCTTTGGGACATGCCTTGTCCAGGTCTCTAAAATCTATGCATATATGGATGCCCATGTTGGGCTTTGAAACAGGAACTAGATTTGATAGTCGATTGGTCATATGAACCCTACATCAAGTAGCTTTTTTAATTCCATTTTAACCAACAAGATTATCTAGGGATGCATTTTTCTAAGTTTCTGTCTGATAGGTTTTGCTTTAGGGTAAATTACTAGATGGTGGACCACAACCTTTGGATCAAGCTCGGGCATGTCGACATAACTCCTTTTAAATTTGACCTTTCTCTCCCTTAAGAAAGTAGCTAGGAGCTCATGTTCTTCTATCATCAATGATTCAGCATAAAATGTGATATGTGGAGTTTCTTCTATTCCTAAGTTGACTAGGTTGCACATCTCAGCTAGAACTATTTACTTTTCCTGATAAAGAACATTAGGAGGAAGATTGAATCCTTCATCCTCAGGTGCCTCAAAGAGGTTTTCACTATTGGATATGGGTATGTGCAGGATCATGATGGGCCAAAAAGTGGCAATATGATGGGTATGTGGCTGATGACTTTTTTTAACACAAAATTGATGAAATGAAAAGGGTTTTTAAAGGAGATTCTCATATTTCCACCAATATAAATTATTCTTTACTTTGAATTTAAAAAGTAATTATTATTCATTTTCTATTCAAATTATGACTAAAGTCATGATTGATAGATTGATTGAAAAACATCTATTTCTTTCAAATGGTATCACATTTTCTAAATCCAAAACATGCGTCACATTCTATGCTTCATATACTATAGGATTAAAAAAAGAAAATTTGAATTTCATGAAGTTTTGACTAAGTTAACCTAGTCAGACATACAAGTCTTTTATATTTTTTAAAATTTGTAATAAAAAAATAATAATTAATTATTCACTTGGAAAAAAATTACAAAAAAAAATGCATCACATTGGGACATGAGTCCTCTACTTATATCTAAAATCTTATAAAAAAATATTATCATTTTATTGTGGTTAGGGTGGTCAAACAGGACACCTACTTATTTTTTCCCTGAAATTTAAGTACTACTACATTGAAATTTAAAATTTTCACCAAATAGATTTTTTTTTAAACAAACCTAGTAGTTTAGAAACTACATTCAATTGTCTACAAATTCTATTCTTACATATTTTTGAACTAATATAGATAACTTATTCAAATTTTTACATCAAGTTTCCGAACTCTAATTTTTTAAATTTTTTTACCACGTAAGGGCCTGCTTTTTCCATGATGATCTTGCACATACCCATACATTCTTTACTTTTACTATTTTTGAGTTAGAGAGTGCCACAGTGTGGTTTTCACTCAAAGACATTGGGATTATTCTCAAATTTTCACTTTTGCAACTAAAGGATTCAATCATTTCTTTGTAGTAGGATTGTGTGTCTAGAATGATATCAAACCCACCCTTGTGATCTCTGCATGGTACTGTGCTCTGTAGTCCCATGAATTCTAAGAGTGCTTCATTATTTTTGAAATTTTCTAGAACCAGTGGTCCTTGTTGGTTGTAATCGATGAGCTGGGAGTAAACTAGGGTGATTTCATGAGTTTGACTGGTTGACTCAAATGACATGGTAGTAATCACGAGGAGAGATGAATTATTGAAAAGCATAGGTAAGCCAATTATGGAATCTTCCTCATCATCAATACTAAAAACATCGATTATGTCAAAGGTGAAGTTGTCTAAAGCCAGGCAAGTGGATACAGGTAATTGAAGGGCGGCTACCATTTGGTCTCAGAAGTTTTGATTTTCTTAATTGGTGGATTTTGGCCACATATGGTTATAGTCAGAGGGGTACATTTGAGGCCAAGATTTTTCATTCGTGTCTCAAGAATGATGGGTACTAGAAGCCCATCAAATCATTTTGTCCAAAAATTTTATTTCTATCATAGCCCATGGTGAGCATCATTTGTAAGCCTTTACTACTATCATCCATAGGTAGATTGGTTGTTGGTCTATTGTCTTAGTATAGGAGATGGAATGGGTCCTCTTCTATTACTTCCCGACTGAGATTTCCCCAACTTCTAAAGTTGGAGGAGCCTATTGTGAAGGTTTGGAATGAGGAAGCATCGTTTGATTGTGGTAACTCTCCTACCACAAAAGAATTTTTTGGAAAAGTATAGTGTCCACACCCATTGTCCTAGATAATGAAATTGATATCAAAGATGGTAGGGAGGGCAGGTGTCTCTAACACAGAAGTGGAGGTGAGAGAAGTTGGAGCAATGTATGGAGTTGAGTGGCCTTCATCCTTCTTACGCACATGGGGGATTTTTTAATATTTTGCCTCTAGGATCTTGTAGTAAGAAAAAGGTTTGGAATCCCCATGGATAGTGACCTCTTGGCCTTAGTATGTGAAATTGACACATTGGTGGAAGGTTGATGCCAATACTTGCATCCCATGGATCTATGGATGTCCTAGGAGAATGTTGTAAGGAAAATTGAGGTCAAGGACTTGATAGGTGGTTTCCATAATTATTGGCCCTACTTGAATACGGAGTTGGATAGTTCCTTGAGACACTCTTTCTTGATCACTGTAAGCCCTGATTGTGATGCCTTTTCCTTTTTCAATGGAATCCTCTAAGATTCCCATACTCTTTATGAGCTTTAGGGAATAGATGTTTAAACCTGCACCCTCATCCAACAAGACTCTCTTGACTTTGTTCTTATGCACTAGGACCACTAGATGGAGTGTGTGATTTGAGATGGTTTGGTTGGAAAGTATTGATTAGAGAATGTAAGAATATTTGGGGTAATGATGTTTCTAACCATAGCTTGGAATTGTTCAACATCAAGATCCATGAAGATGGTGGATGAAGCCAATGCTTCATCAAGGTTCTTTTTGTGGGTTGATGATATCTTCAGTAACTCCATGAAGGAGATTTGAGTTGGGGTTCTTGTCAACTAATCAAGGAAATTATATCCACTAGGAACATATCTCAGGTTGGAAGTGTGTGCTCTAGCAGGCTGAGACGACCCTATGATGGTAATTTTTTCACCTCTTGTGGTGACTTGACAATCAGCTCGGGCTCCTTTGATGGTGATAACAGTGCAATATTCATCTAGGGATGTGACAAAATGGTCGTATAGATGATTCACACTTTTGAATGCACCCTTCCCCTTATCATTATTATTGTTCCATTTTTTGTTATGGCTGGGCATCGGATTCATGTAGATCTTGAGATTTTGATTTCTTGCTAGTTCTTCCACATTTATGATTTTATCATCAATGAGGTCTTGAATTAAGTTTTTCAACCTTATAGAACTAGTAGTTGTGTGTCCCTTAATTTTTTGGAAATCACAAAGGTGATTTTCATTGTACCACAATAGTTTCACCAAGGGCTCTTGATAGTTTTCATAGGTGGGGATTATGATGAGTTTTTATTCCACTAGCCTCTTCATGATGGATTCAGCTGATTCCCAAAGGGATGTGTACTTCCGCTTGAGGAAGTTTTTGTTTCATTGGGGTGGCCCCCTTTGATCATACAAATTGTTGACTATTTGATTGCTTGGATATTAAGTCATAGTGTTAGCTTGACAATTATTTTGATTGTTGTTTTCGAGTTTTTTTTTGGGGCACCTACTGATGTGTTTTGTCAAGGAGCAATAATGACAACTTTGGCATCAACAACACCATCATTGGTAATGTTTCTATTTTTTTCCCATGTCTGAGGTTTTTCGTTATAGCTGGTGGATGGGCGATTATTTTGTTGTTCAGGATATGTGGGTGTCCCTCCTTGTGCAATAGGGGCCCGTTCAATGTTAAGCATCTTGGAGATCAATTAATTGTATGTGGTGATTCCTTGCACCTTGAGATGAAATGCCAATGTTCCTTCTAGATTGGAGATGATAGTGAAAACTTGTTGTTCTTCTAGTATGAGCCATTTTCTCCTATTGACCTTGGATCGCCATTGTTGTAGGAAAGAAGAAAATGATTCATTTTTACCTTGTTTAAGAGATGATAGTTCCTCTAGACTGACATCCATACTGATATTGAATGTGTAATTTTTTATGAATGCATCTACTATCTATTGGAACTTTTTGATGCTAGGAGGAAGGTGAGAGAACCACTTTGTGGCATGGCTAGCCAAACTTCTAGGAAATAGTCACATCAAATATGTATCATCTTACACAACTTCCATGCAATGTACTTGGAATTCCCTAATGTGATCTTCAAGGTTTCCCATCCCATGATATTTATCAAATTTTGGGATTTCAAATCCCTTCGGGAATAATTTCATTGCAAGACTCCTATCAAATAGATAGGGACACAAGTTTTTGGGTGTCTTTGTTGTTTTTGCCAATTGAAGGTCAAGAACTTGTTGTGAGAGCAACTTGATGTGCGTTGTTATGTCATCTTACAAATTAGGGGGTGGAATGAATGTGTTCTATGGTGGTTCACTTGTTGGGGGGATGAGTGGATTGGTTTTTGTGTTAGTGGATGGTGCTTGCACTTTTTTGTGTGTTAAGTATGCTTGTACTTGTTGTATCAACAACACTTTTTGTTGGTCCTATTGTTGTTGCACTAATAATTCTTATTGTTGAGCTTGCTATGGTTGTTGTATCAACAATGCTTGTTGTTGGAATGCTAGTTGGGCTGCTTATTGTTGTGTGAGGTACTACACTTGCACCTGTTCTTGTGCTTGTCCCTATGCTTGTTGAGATTGGTATTGAGCTCAAGCTTGTCCTTGTGCCTGAGCCTAGGCTTGTGCTTGTTGGGAACCTTGTGCAATCTATGCAACTTGTGTAGCTTGTGCAGCCTACATGGCTTGAGCAGCTTGACCTTCTTGCTATTCTTGTTGCACCTATTGTGTGGCTTGAGCTCCTTGAGTGGATTTCATTACTTCCTATGCTTGTTGTGCAGCTAATTATGTTTGCGCTTGTTTAGCGGCTAGTTGTGCAGCTTCTCATTTTTGGATTTACTAGAGTTCCTTTTGATATGTAGCTTGTTGAGTAACTTGTAACACAATGCTATATTGGTTTGACATATTTGTGTTTGTTGGTGGAGGTGGTGGAGGTGGTGGTGGATTCAGAATGGTGTTTGTTTCCATGATGAGAGGCATTGTTGTATTGATGATTGGGATTTGTGTAGTGGATGGTGTGATCTATATGCTTGGTCCTTGAGAGACCATGTTTTTGGGAATGGTTGATGATGTTTTGGTTGCTTGTGTTATTGGGATGGTTGCCATCTATTGTTGCGATGTCAATGGAAAGATGGGAGGATTTGGTATGATTCTTTGATTGATGATTTGGGGATTGTTTTGATTGAGTGGCGGAAATGGAGGTAGCCCTAAACTAAGAGTTGATGTTGATGTTGGCAGCAGGGGTGGAAATGGTGGAAAACTGAGTGGCATACTTCCTTGGAGAAATGATGAAGATGAAGGGTGAAAGATGCTCCCTGGTCCAAATAAGTTCCCTTCTCCTTACGAGATCATAGGGAGAGAGGTTTGAGGTGTTGCATGAAATGATGATGATGGGTCACTAGGATCATGAAAGGTGAGGGGGACATATGGGTGTAATGGATTTTGAGGTACGGGTTTCCCCAAGATAGTGTTTGCATCCAAATATTGATTACTCACAAGGGGTGTGTGTTTGTAGTGCATTGAGAAATGTGCTCCCTTTGTTAACAATAGGTTGAGTTGGAGCAATGAATGTTGTAATTTGGGGGATGGGTTTGGTGATGCTTTGGAATGGGGGTGTGGATGAGATTGGGGGCATGGATGAAATTGGAGGCATGACCCCAAGAGGTTGTTCCACAATGGTGCTCACATTATAATCAAAAGGA
Organism: Sequoia sempervirens; assembly: GCA_007258455.2. NCBI lineage: Eukaryota > Viridiplantae > Streptophyta > Pinopsida > Cupressales > Cupressaceae > Sequoia > Sequoia sempervirens. The sequence goes on along the minus strand of VDFB02271358.1, from coordinate 721,942,432 downwards.
AGTTTAGCCACTTGTTTTTCTAACTCAAACATACATTGTGAGGGATGGAGCTTCATGATGATGTTGACAATTTTATGATTTTTGACATTTTGGACCATTTTGATGATCTCGTCTTGTGTCATCCAGAAGGCATTATTAGTGATATCCTCTACTTGACATTCCTCTTGTGGATTTTTTGATGATGAGGGAAGATTATTTAGGGGATTGCTTGATCCAATAGGATTCATTTCGGAATTTGTTTTGGTTAGGTCACTTGAAGTTGATGCTTCCTTGTTCACCTTCATGTTCTTCTTGTGTTGCAATCTTGTTTGAACCATAAAATGGGGCTCAAAAGAGAAGATCTAGGATGATTAAGGATTAAATATGTGATGGTGAAATGTGTGAAAGGTGGATGATATGGATGATTAAACTCTTAGAAGATCAGATTCATGGGTATGGGTATGTGTAGGATCATGATGGGTGAAAAATTGGCAATATGATGGGTATGTGGCTGACGACCTTTTTACCCAAAGTTGATGAAATGAAAAGGGTTTTTAAAGGAGATTTTCATCTTTCCACCAATATAAATTATGCTTTACTTTGAATTTAATAAGTAATTATTATTCATTTTCTATTCAAATTATGATAAAGTCCTAATTGATAGATTAATTGAAAAACATCTATAGCTTTCAAATGGTATCACATATTTTGAATCCAAAATATGTGTCACATTCTAAGCTTCATATACTGTAGGATTAAAAAAAGAAAAATTGAGTTCCATGAAGTTTTGACCAAGTTAAGGTGGTCAAACATACAAGTTTTTTATATTTTTTTAAAGTTGTAACAAGAAAATCATAATTAATTATTTACTTGGAAAAAAATTACAAAAAATTATGCATCAAATTGGGACATGAGTTCTCTACTTGTATCTAAAATATTATTAAAAAATATTATCATTTTATTGTGGTTAGGGTGGTCAGAAAGACACCTACTTCTTATTTTTCCCCTGAAATTTAAGTACTACTAAATTGAAATTTTAAATTTTCACCAACTAGATTTTTACTTTTTTTAAACAAACCTAGTAGTTTAGAAACTACATTCAATTTCTACAGATTCTATTTTTACATTTTTGAAATAATATAGATAACTTATTGAAATTTTTATGTTAAGTTGCCTAACTTTTATTTTCTTTTTTTTTTTGCCACTTGAGGGCCTATTTTTTCCATGATGATCCTACACATACCCATATGCTAGACTTTTGGGACATTTTTGGATTCTAATTTTGAATTCCTTGATTTGTTTTGATCTTGGTTTTGGATTGTTGGATTGTTGAATTTTGACCTTGATTTGGTTTTGGATTGTTTCAATTTTGGGTAATGAACAAATAGATCCCAAGATGTTGGATGTTATCTATGGGATAGACTTGCTCATAAGATGATAATTTGACTAAATGTAGGGAGAAGGATGCATCTAGCTACACCTAATCAAACAAGATGATTTGATGATAATTTAACTAAACATATGGAGAAGGATACATCTACACATACTTATTCAAACTAAATGTTATGATGTTTTGATTCAAGGATTTTGATTCATGGATTTTCCAAAATGTCTAGCATAAAGGATGGTTTCAAGATTTTCAAGAGTTTTTGGTGGGATGATCTTGGTTTGATGTTTGAAAGATGGATGAAGGTTTACTTTTATCCTATGTGTAGCTAAAATAGACTCTTGCTTACAAGACCTATGTTTTGAAGAACACACTTTACTCTAAACAAGATGCTCAAATTGTTCAAAAAGTCTTATATTTTGACAATAATAAAGTGAGTACAAATTAGGATCGTCTCTTGAAGCTCTTCTGTAAAATTTGAAAAGAAATCCATGTCTAAATTCATAGAGCATTGAGAGATTTTTTTGATGATCTTTTGGACTAATATTTTTTTACTTTGGTTTTTAGATTTTGATCTTGCATGAAATCATTTGACACATGTGTGGAGTTCAATTGTTCTTAGCTTTGCTTAGTGACTTTTTTTCACCACAAACAATTTTTTGAATAGGTTTTTGAGATAGATGTCTAATGTCTACTTCTTCTCATCCCACAAAGTACATTATGTGGAACTTCAATGAAATCAAGGAAAAAGTTACCTATTGTTGATTTTAGTAAGCAAATTGAGATATAAACTTAAATGCTTAGAAACCTCTAAGGATAGGATCCCAAGGGAAAGCAATAGCACTTAAATTTTGTCCAAGAAATTTGCTTCCTAAAGGGTTTGAAATTTGATGACAATGTTGAATGCTTGTTTTCCCAGTGTTTTCGATGAAGCAAAGTGTTTTGTTTCCAAGAACATGTACAACCCTATGGATATGAAAGACTATATTTGTTGAATCCAAACTTGGAAAAGTCCAGCTACGCCTACTTTTAGCGAATGGTTAGATGCTTAACCACATAGGATGCCCCTTATAGTGCACTTGCTTCTTGGGTCAACCAAGCATCAGTACCCATGAATCTCCCATGGCATACTTTCCATCTCTACTAAAAGCCATAAAAGTGTGGGGTGGCTTCAGAATGACCATTCTTGCACCAATAAATAGATCAAGGATTTTGGGATTCGCTTGGTTTATTGTGTTTTCAGTTGGGTCATTCCCTTGGGTGATTACTTTTTCCCAGAAGGAAATATCTCTAAGATAAACAAAAGTGAGCAAACATATTTGTAGTTCGATTGATCCTTGTTGATAAAAAAAGAGATAACACACACAATATGTTCCACTCACACTCGCAATATTTGTTCAATTTTTTAATCCCAAATGAAATGTGGAGGAAATCACTTACACAACTTAAGATCACCAAAAAACCTTTTGATTATTAAGATCGACATGAGGTGTGAGAGAAGTGCATATGTCTTTTTGATGCTATTATTTTGGGTAAGTGATTACAAAATAAAGAAACACATGTTCATTTTATCCTTTTAAAGCAAGAGTGACTTCTTTTTAGGCACCGAAGGAAGTGTGAGATTTTGATTGTTCAATTGTTAACCTTAAACAAAATCTAGTAGATTTTCCTAAAGTTCCTTTTAACCTTTTGTAACAAAAATGAAAAATTTTGTAATGTTCTTTTGAGTGCACAAAATAAATTTAGTGTGTTCTAAGCACATGAAAGGTAACAAACCCATAGAAGAAATGTTATAAGTTCTCCCAAAGTGTTAAAAAAACACTAAAGTGTTCAAAAACACTTGATATAATGAGATGATGATGTCATTATGAACCTTCAACTTTGTTTCCCTCGTTCACCTTAGATTAAGCCAACCTATGAAAAACTAGTTAGAATTGCAAAACATAGGTTAGAAAACTAGTTAGTAACTCCAAATGATCAAAAGAAAAAAAAAACATGTCAAAAAAAAATTGAAATTTGATTTTTTACTCCACCCTAGCATTGCAACCTACATATGCAACATTGTTTGAAGGAAATAACAACACTGTATAGTGTCGCTAGGTCTATACATGGAACTTTGCAACAAACCAAAGAGCGTGATGGCGACACAGTTTTGCTCAGTGGCATAGTTTGAAGTTTGAAAATGTCAGTGCTCGGGAATTGAACTAGTGTCGTAGTTTGAAGATTTGAATTTTTGGGTAGGAAGGTAGTGATGGAGTTTGGAGTTTGTAGCATCATTGTATGGTGTCATTGGGCTAATAGCAGTGATGTATGGCATCGTTGGACTAATAGCAGCATAGTTTCCTATAGACACCAAAAAAATAGAAAAAGGGAAATTTGTTTTTAAAAAAACATGATCAGAACTTGAGATTTTCCCTCCTTCTAGTGCCAAATGTAGAACCCCAATCCTAGACCTGCACAAACATAAGAAACAAACACATCATTAGATCAAATGCAAGTGAGAATCAAGATTCCCCATGAAATTCATTTGCAAAGCTCAAATAGGAAATAAAATGAAGAAAATTAACCAAGAAAGCAATGGAATCCTATTTTAAAATGCAAACTCTCAATCCCATGGGGGAGTTGGTGCTAATTTGATGTGGAAATTAGCCCTTTCCAACCTCCTATACAAGCTTGAGATGATTTGATGTAGAGTGATCCACTTGATGATTGAGTCAATTGAGCTCCATGAAGAAAACCTGCAATAACCTAGCTATAAACTTGATAAAATGGATGAAAATGGATATGATTGAGGATTAAATTGAGTATAGTAGACTTACTCAAATTATGGATGATCAAAATGAGGAGAGACTTGCCTCTTATTTATAGAAAGACAACATGGAGGAATGATCAAAATGGAGCAATGTGGGATCATTCAACATCCAATGGGCAAGTTCCACTTGTCAAGATGTGAATGGAGGAAGCTTGAGCATATTTTGATGAATGTGCACAATAAGTGGAATTAGGTGGAATTTGAAAATTATGAAATGGCATGTTAGAGGGAAAAAGAATGAATTAAATTCCACTTGGCTCAATGCACAAAGAAATGTAAGAGGGAATGAATGTATTGTTTGAAGGACAAATCCACTTGGAGGTATTTTCAAAGTTGAAGGAATATTCCCCTAAAGATGCCAAGTTGAAATAAAATAGGGATTTAATAAATCAATTAAATGTATTTTCATGTGCAAGTGGAAAAATATAGAGAATTAGATGATTAGGATTAAATTAATCAATGTTTAATTAATTTAATAAGGGATTAGATGATGTGACTATTTTATTTAGATTCTTGGGTTGATTTAAATCAAAGTTGAGAATATTGTCATTTAGATTTAATTAAATAAAGGATTGATTTATTTAATTAGAGACGGGTATGTGCAGGATCATGATGGGCCAAAAAGTGGCAATATGATGGGTATGTGGCTCATGACTATTTTTTTACCCAAAATTGATGAAACGAAAAGGGCTTTTAAAGGAGATTCTCAACTTTCCACCAATATAAATTATGCTTTACTTTGAATTTAATAAGTAATTATTATTCATTTTCTATTCAAATTACGACTAATGTCCTAATTGATAGGCTAATTGAAAAACATCTATAGCTTTCAAACAATATCACATTTTTTGAATCCAAAACATGTGTCACATTCTATGCTTCGTATACTATATGATTAAGAAAAGAAAAATTTGAATTTCATGAAGTTTTGACCAAGTTAAGGTGGTCAGACATAAGAGTTTTTCTATTTTTAAAAATTTGTAATATAAAATTCATAATTATTTATTTACTTAGAAAAAAATTACAAAAAAATATGCATCAAATCGGGGCATGACTCCTCTACTTATATCTAAAATATTATCATTTTATTGTGGTTGGGGTGGTCAGACAAACACCTACTTATTTTTTCCCTAAAATTTAAGTACCACTGCATTGAAATTTCAAATGTTCACCAAATAGATTTTTTTTAAACAAACCTAGTAGTTTAGAAACTAAATTTAATTTTCTATAGATTCTATTCTTACATACTTTTGAAATAATATAGATACCTTATTCAAATTTTTACGTCAAGTTGCCTAACTCTGATTTTTCTAAATTTTTTGCCACTTAAGGGCCTCTTTTTTCCATGATGATCCTGCACATACCCAGACGATGATGTTAGATTAAATTAAACAAGGTTTAATTTATTTGATTTAATAAGATGACTTTAAATATTTAATCAAATCAAATAAATTATTTAATTAAATAACATTGAATTATTTAATTAATGAGAGAGAATAATCTAATCAGATAAATAATGATTTATTTAATTAAGGGATGAATGGTGATGATTATCTAAGAAGATGATTTAGGATGAAATGATGTTAGTAATTAGGATCAAGTGTGATTGGTGCATTTTCCATGTCTTCATATACATAGATATATTTGTACACATATGTATATTTATATATTACTTTCATACCCAACAATAATTCAATCCATAGTATATTGGTGGTTTATATAGTGTGGTGGAAAATTTGATAAATGCAATAGATTTAATATCGATATAGCTATTTTGGAAATTATACTACAATATTCATTTAAGTAACATGAGTATTGCTATTAGAGATATTAGAATTAAAATCAATGTGAAAAAAGCTCCATTGTATAGAGGGTATTCGAGTCTATTTCTTAAAATGAAAATTATGGCCAAGATGTTCTTGCCAAGATTTGATTTCAATATGGAATTGAAAGTAAATAAACTACAATATATAAATCTCCCACTTTTGCACAATAAATATTATTAAATATACTATAATATGGTATGTGCAGGATCATGATAGGCCAAAAAGTGGCAATATTATGGGTATTTGTAGGGTAAGTGGTTGATGCCCTTTTTTTTACCCAAAATTGATGAAACGAAAAGGGTTTTTAGAGGAGATTCTCAACTTTCCACCAATATAAATTATGATTTAATTTGAATTTAATAAATTATTATTATTCATTTCCTATTAGAATTACGACTATAGTCCTGATCGATAGGCTGTGTAGTGCCCCTCTGTGTCAGTTGTGCTGGACTTTTGTGTGAGTATTTGTGTGTGCTTCATTGATTACTGTGTTATTTGATTGTGTGAAAAATATCATATGTTAGTAATCATGTTTAAATGATTAATTAAATCATAAGTGATTTGCAAAGTTATTTAAAATATAATTAGAAATTAAAATAATAGTCAATTAAATTAAATCAAATGATTTAGAACAAATGATCAAATTAAACTAATTCGTTAAAAGTAAAAGTGATATTATTAGATAAATTGATTTAAATTGTTGTGTTAAATTGAAGTTAATAATAATTATGAACAAAATAATCTTGAAAAGATAATTATTATAATAAGAAATTTAAATGGTTAAGGAGATAGGAAGTTGAAGTGTTTTAAAACAAGAAAAGAAACTACACCTATAGAGCATTTGGAAGTCGAAGAGAACTGTAGAATATGAAAAATAAATAATAACTATATTTAGCTATTGGAAGGGGAGAATAGGGAGAGAATTCTTTTTGGCATGAGATCTCCAACTTTTTCTCAGGTAATTTTGGGAAACAGAGAAAGAAATTGATAGAGGAAGAGCTAAATACCCACGATTTGATTAACCACTTGGGCATTCTTGGGGCTCTCTTCCATCAGCTAATTTTTCTAGGGGCGGGTATTTTAGTCATGGAGTATGTCACTTGTGGAGGTTATGTTTGTCCTTCCTCACACAATTTCAAGACTTCAGGCCACGATGTTGTAGGAGGTAAAAGGAGAGGGGATCGATTACAGATCAATGGAAGTGCGAAGGACTTCAGGTATTCTCTAGATAAGAGTTATTTTAGATTTATTCGTGTCTACTCTTGATGCATTCCTATGTGAAATTTTGCATAGATAGACCATTTAAATGATGTCGCATATTGTCTATCTTGTTTGAGTTAACTTGACCCATTCAGAAGGCTTTTCCTTGTGGGTTAGTGACAAATAGTTTTGACTAGGTTCTTTATATGAAATCACCCTAGTTGATAGCTTGAAGCTAAAATATTCTGCTCAGTTGGGATCTAGTGTAGATTTAGCATGTAATTTTGTACCCTCAAATAGTATCTTCATGTGAGCTGTTGATATTACTTGATTAAGTTCATGCCTTGGTCTCAGATAGTGCTCTGTGTCTTCATCTTAGAGCGTATTATTTATTCTTCTTTTCTATAACAAATGTTGGGAATAATAATGATGTCCCTTGTACCTTCTATGTTAAGAATTCGAGCCATGACTCACTCTCAGATCTATTATATCCTTTTATACCATCGAATAAAGATTTGGAAAATCTTATCAATACATCCATTTTGTGCATAACCTGTATTTGGAGCATTCAGTGAGGCCATATTTCTTTGAGGCGAATGGTCAATAGTTCACATGCCTTGTCTTTGATTCCTCATATAGCATGCGTAGTTTGAGCTTCACTTTATATTTAATCTTCCTTTTAATCATTTATAGTTGTGTATCAATCTGTATAATTCCCTCAATCTGAATGCATACATTGAAGTAAAGAACTTGTCTTAGCAAAAACTTGGGCAATTTAGGAAATGGTGGATTTTAGAAAATTACTTTTAAGGTATCATAAGCCAGATCTCAAATGAATTGCAATACTTCTTGATCTAATAATGAATCTCTTTTTCTTGAGAATATTTGAGTTACCTATACCAATAGTGTCTTGTTCAATATTACACTTGAAGAGTTTATACTCTTGTCACCTATTTTTTATTCTGATTTATGCCATGTCATGTTAACCGAATTCTTGTCATAGGATACGTTGAGTATTGTGTTCGAAGGGCTCTTTCATTCTCTTTTATCCTCAAACTTCCAGTGCCAAATGAACTATTTAATATACTTAGCATCCTGTCTCTGTTACAGTGTTTAGAATTGAGGTATGGTTCAGAATTAAATAGCCTCCCTGGAACCTTTGGTAATTTATCGCAGCTGCAAATTTTAGATTTGTAGAAGTTTAAATAATCTCTCAGATTTCATTATCAGCTTGTCTCAGCCGCACACCTTTGAAACATAATAGGAAGTTTAAAGGTTTAGATAATCTCTCTAATTCCATTGTCAATCTATCGCAGTGGGTGCATTCGATCTTTAAGTTGTATTTTTCACATGTTTTTGTATTTATATAATGTTTGTATTTAAGTCATTTACTATGAAGGAGAATTAGTTATTAAGTGAATAAATTGGTCTAAGTTAAAAGAAAAATTTAACTATATTTAATTATTAGGTTATGTTATTTTGAGGAAAATTTACTTATCGATTATTCATTAATAAAAGGTTCTGATCTTAATAAATAAATATAAGTATGGGGCTAAAACTAGGTAATAGGGAAATAAACTTATGTGTCCTTTCAGATGTAGGTGTGTGGATATAGGTAGATCAATGAGTCTTTCTCTTTCTTATTATATGAAGTTTTATCTTAGGTATGCTTATCTTTATGTTATGGTATATTTTAGTTAGGAATGATACCTCTATTAAGATGGAATAAATGAACTATAATTTAAATGATTAGCAAATTGTCTAAGAAGATTAAGAAATTTAGGATATTATTATTACCACAATTATTATGGATTATTCTTTGTTAATTTGTAGGTGAATATTGTTATTTTATAACCTTTAGAGTGGAATGGTAAGATTAGTGTGTAAGCTAAATAACTAGGAAATTTTATTAAAATTGTCTCAAATATTATTATTTGAGGGAAATAATCTTTTAATTTAATTATGAGATTAATGATAAGGAATATTATGAAATGTTAAAATATGCCTTGAGATAATTACGATATGTTATTATAGAGTTCCTTTATTTATTTTAAATTAATTCTTAATAAACGTATGGATAAATTGTATTTGAAATGGTCATTGTTCGTTTAAGGGTAATTTGGTGTATCCTATTTGTGGTGCTCTCTTTGGAATTTCCTTGGCTTTGGAAGTGATTTCATTCCGTCGGGTTCGTGTCGATTTATGTGTGATTTGACAAATTCTTTCATTGTGACTTTTCTTGAGTTGACGTGAGTTAGGGATCTTCTTTAAGTTAAATTGTGTTGCTATTCGTTTAACTTTATGTGGTGTATTCTTGGGTTGTTTTGAGTTGTGGGGGTCTTATTAATTTATTTTGTGGTGGAGTATTTTGGATACTAATGCGATGCTTGGTTGTGATAAGTTTATGCCTCTTATTGAATGCATTCTTTCCACTTTTACTATTTTGGTGAAACATTAAATTATATTGTTGTCATGTTTGTTGATTTTGTCAAAGGTCATTTGTTTACCACCTGTATAGGTATCTTGTGAGGAGGAAAATGAGGTCTCCCTTGGATGCCTGGTTGCATGCTTTTACCACTATTGTTGAAGGATTGTTTTTGGATGATTCCGTGTTGGTGTGAATGCCTTTGGAGATTAATTTTGATTCAAGGAATCCTTTGTCATTTAATTTGTGTTGCAATGTAATTGGGAACTCGTGTTTTGTTTATGAGTTGTGGATAGTTGATTTTCTTGGATTTCCGATTTATTTCATATCAAAGTTGTTGATGTTGTTTGAATGGAGTTGTTGATCTTATTTTCATGTATTCACTCATTATATTTAAATTGAAAATAGTTCTTGTGGCCTTGCAATTTTTGTTGTCAGTTCTTTGATGGGGAAACCCTAGTGTAACTTTTGAGAGTCTTCCAGAGGCTTGAGATGATTGTCAGTTAATGTTCTCTCTTTATGTGCCCTTGATGTGGCAAGTGTTTTGGTATTTGGATTTTGAAAGGGTTGTACGAGAATTGTTAAGATTTTGATTATGTGTTTATAGCGAGATGGGTAATGCCTCACATGTTTCTCTATTGTGATCTAATGTTCTTGTTATGTTGTACAACCATTGGATTTTGGTTTTTATGCTTTGAGTGTCTAGAGAGAGAGTGGCTCTAAGTGGGTGGTCGGTGCACAAAGGGGCGCCAGGATAGCCCTCGTTAGAGTGTGATTAATAAGTGAAAACCTAAGTAATTAACTAGGGGGTGGGTAGAATCACATTAAAAAGATAATTGATGCCTCATCCACCTTTTAGTGCTACCACAGACTAAAGGGGATTAAGAAGGCTGTGGTTGGCATGATCATTGCCTTGTCTTTGCGAAAGGTAATGGTTCCGCATGAGCAACCCTATGGGGTGGTTCCTTGAGATAGGTAGCCTGGATAACCATAGATGGAGGGGGCTCCTAGTGCTTGGTTGCCTGGATAATCCATCAGTAGATGGAGGGGGTACCTTACAATAGGTAGTCTGGAGAATCCATGTTAAGCCATGTGATGACACTCTTCTCTAACACTCCTTATTATGTTGCTTCTTTGGAAATCCTCTGGAAGTGGTCCTTTGTCTTGAATTGATTATTTATTATTGTTTAAGTTTGAGTGATCTTATGTGTTTATATTTTCCTCTGGAAGTATGTTATGGGAGTTGGTTTAGATTGTTGTTGAATGGACTTATATTGATTTATGAAGTATTGCCTTGATACATCTTTAGTGTACATTGTGGTCTTGTATGATCTCATTGATATTTGACTTATGACCTTGTACTCTTCTGGTACTATGAAATGATGTTATTGTATTGTTTAATTTGCAATTTTGAATTGTATTATGTTTATTAATTTAGTTTGTTTTGGAAGTGTTTCATGATCTTCCTTTGGTTACTTGTTTACTCGTTATTGTTTTGTTTAATGTGATGAGATTTATGACTTTAAGTTATTATGTTGACTCTTAGATGTTGTTGATTATGTCATTGTAATCCTTGAGTTTTATGCTACTTTTGTATGATGTTGAGTCTTGTGGTTCCCTGTTTGGATGTTCTTGGTTGAGGTCTCTTTCTTGTTAGCTCGTAAGCACGGGGGGTGGGTCTTCAGACCTACGTGGTCAGGTGGAACATGCTAAGCACCCCATTGGGTCCCCAGTAGAGGATCAAGAGGTGCAGATTGGTGCTGTTGCTGCGACTCCAGAGTTGTATTTATCTTGGAGCCAGTTATGATACTTTGTATTCCTCTATTTATTTGTATCATGTTATCTTGTGTATGGTTTTCATTTATGTTTGGAAACACTTTTGTATCATTGTACCTCTAGAATATTGTACTATAATGTAACATTAAAATTTTTGTGAATATTGGCAATGGTAGTTGTTATTCAATGTGTTGAGTTAATCATGGTATTCTTATCAATGAATTTTTCATGTAAGTGTTACATTTGTTAATGTTTTCTTTGTTATGGATTTAAGTTCGTAATGTCTCCTCGTGTACCCCAATGGATGTATGTGTTAGTGAATCTACTTAAATGAAATTCATGTCATGACTCAATGTGTTTTACATGTATGTTATGTTAATTTAAAAATAAAAAATAAAAAAATTGTGTAGTAATTATTGTTTAATTGTCCTTTGGGGTTCGCACGACGGGGCATTACAGGCTGCTAATTGAAAAACATCTATAGCTTTCAAACGGTATCACATTTTTTGAATCTGAAATATGTGTCACATTCTATGCTTCACATACTATAGTATTAGAAAAATAAAAAATAAATTTCATGAAGTTTTGACCAAGTTAGGGTGGTCAGACTTACGATTTTTTATATTTTTATAAAGTTGTAATAAAAAAATCATAATTAATTATTTACTTGGACAAAAATTAAAAAAAATAGGAATCACATCCAAACATGAGTCCTCTACTTATATATAAAATCTTATAAAATAATATTACCATTTTATTATGGTTAGGGTGGTTAGATAGACACCCACTTCTTATTTTTTCCATAAAATTTAAGTACTACTGCATTGAAATTTCAAAATTTTACCAAATAGTATTTTTTTTTTTATAAATAAACCTAGTAGTTTAGAAACTACATTCAATTTTATAAAAATTCTATTCCTACATATTTTTGAAATAATATAGATTAGTTATTCAAATTTTTACGTCAAGTTGCCTAACACTATTTTTTCTAAATTTTTTGCCACTTAAGGGCCTGTTTTTTCCATGATGATCCTACACATACCCAATATTATATTATTATATAATATTAAATATATTATAACATAATATTATAATGTTAATAATATAATGTAAATATAATCTTATAATATTAATAATATTATATTATATAATATATATAATAATAACGTACAGGCCCCTACTATTCATTAGTAGTTGGTGGGGGAAAAGTGAAGTTTAGTATTAAACCCACCCTTAACTTGGAGAGCACTCTAGATGGGTGGGATCAACCCGCTTGGCTTAATTGAAGCTGGTGTAACCATAAAATATGATTATTTATATGGTTATTGCAAATTGGTAACGGGGAAACCATTTATGAGTGCCCAAAGTACCTACCCCAACACTAACCAACCACTTATCAACTACATCGGTGTGGGAAACTTGCCTTAGTAATAGCTTCCCCATGAAGGAAGTAAGGTGTTACTAATAGATTGGAGTGGGTTTAACACTAAAAATCACTTTACCCCCCACCCAACTACCAATGAATAGTAGGGGCCTGTAGGTTATTATTATATATATTATATAATATTATATTTATATTTAATGTATTTATTATTATATAATAATATAATAGTATAATATAATATAATATTTATAATTAACCAACCACTTATCAACTACATCAGTGTGGGAAACTTGCCTTAGTAATAGCTTCCCCGTGAAGGAAGTAAGGTATTACTGATAGAAAGGGCGGGTTTAACACTAAACATCAGTTTACCCCCCACCCAACTACCAATGAATAGTAGGGGCCTATAGGTTATTATTATATATATTATGGGTATGTGCAAGATTATCATGGAAAAAATAGGCCCTTAAGTGGTAAGAAAAATAGAAAAATCAGAGTTAGGAAAATTGACGTAAAAATTTGAATAAGTTATCTATATTATTTCAAAAATATGTAAGAATAGAATCTTTAGAAAATTTAATGTAGTTTCTAAACTGCTAGGTTTGTTTAAAAAAAAGAAAATCTAGTTGGTGAAAATTTGAAATTTCAATGCAGTAGTACTTAAATTTTAGGGGAAAAATAAGTAGGTGTATGTCTGACCATCCTAACCACAATAAAATGATATTATTTTTTTATAATATTTTAGATATCATTAGAGGACTCATCTCTCGATGTGATGCATATTTTTTTGTAATTTTTTTCCAAGTAAATAATTAATTATGAATTTTTTATTACAACTTTAAAAATATAAAAAACTCGATGTCCGACCACTTAACTTGGTCAAAATTCATGAAATTCAAATTTTCTTTTTTAATCCTATAGTATGCAAATCATAGAATGTGACATGTTTTGGATTGAAAAATGATATTGTTTGAAAGCTATAGATTTTTCAATCACTTATCAAACTTTAGTCATAATTTGAATAAAAATGAATAATAATTACTTATTAAATTCAAAGCAAGCATAATTTATATTGGTGGAAAGCTAGAATATCCTTTAAAAACCCTTTTCATTTCATCAATTTTGGGTAAAAAAAGTCGCTACCACATACCCATCATATTGCCACTTTTTGGCCCATCGTGATCCTACACATACCCTTATATAATATAATATAATATTATACTATATTATATTATATTATATTATAATACCACCCACTCCCCAAATTTGGAATCTGTTTTTTAATTATCCACTTTAATATCATATGTTCTAATTTTTTGGCGCAACCATGGTAGGAGGGTCCTCAAAGAGAACATCAGGACTGTGCAACAATAATAACACAATAGAAGCAACACAAAATATGGAGGAAAATGTAGATTAAAACATGTTCATTAACAAAAATCTCAATTACAATTGACTAGCAACATCTAGGATTACAGATTCGGCTCATAGGCCTACTATAACATGTTCTACATACAACATTCTAATATGCTCCTTAATTCAAGCTAAATTATAACTTCTCAAATCTACCATTCATCTAACAACCTTCCTAATGATCTATTACAATGATTTATATCACATATTGAGATATAGAATCATCTACATCGGCCAAAGATCATTACATTCTCCAATAAAAGAAAATGTAATGTGCACATGAATAAGTCAACCTCAAATTGAATTACTCCTTGGTAAATGTATAGGATGACATGTGGACCTATAATCAAGGGAAAGGACACTCCACGAAACATTTAAAATAACATTGTAAATATCTACAAGCTATTGGAAAGATCCATGACCGATCAAACCAACTGTTAGGCTTGAAAATTATTCATGTGTCGGTTCAATAAACTGCCATCAAATCCAGAACCAATAACTTGCTAGAAAAAGATCCAATCACACTCAAATCTTGGAATAAGGTAAATGAACATGTCCAAAATGAGAATGTAGATCCACAAGGTCTAGTAGGAAAATATGATGAATCCACCAATATAAACTAAATATGAACTCAACTAGAACAAAACTAAAAGAAAATATTTCTTTGGTTGATGCAAGATTGGCAAGAACGAAGGATGCTCCTACATTAGTCATCTTCTCAAGGTTATTAAAAAGTGAGTCCCTCACTTTTATGGCGCTAGAGGAAAACCAAGATGGTCTGCCTCACCCTAAGAAATCCAAGAATAATCCTCCACCGGTCTACCTTTCCACTTCACAAGATATTCTCTATACTGCCTTCCATGAGTTTTCCTCCCATTTCTGATATCTAGAATCTCTTCAATCTCATCTGACTATTTTTTAGGAAACTAATTCTCCAATTTTTCTTTATTATCTTCACTAAATTATGCTTCATGGTACTAATGTAGATGTGCAATGTTGAATATAGGCGATATACCCATGCCATTTGGTAACTACACTCCATATGCACTTCTTGAATCAAATTTCTTCAAGATCTTACAGAGTCCAAACTTTCTCATCTTCAACTTATTGTATGTGCCAATTGGAAATCTTTCCTTCCTTAAATACACCATCACTTCATCTCCAACTTTGAACTCCTTATGTCTTCTCTTCTCATCTGCTTTCTCCTTATACTTTTGATTCGTATCTTCCAATTTTTGTTTCACTTGAGTATGCACTTTCTTCATATGTTCTACAAATTCCTCTACTTCTGCACTCCTTTTATGTTCCATACTAGGTATGTACAGGATCATGATGGGCAAAAAAGTGGTGATATGATGGGTATGTGTAGGGTATGTGGCTGACAACTTTTTTTTTAACCAAAACTAATGAAATGAAAAGGGTTTTTAAAGGAGATTCTCAACTTTCCACCAATATAAATTATGCTTTACTTTGAATTTAATAAATAATTATTATTCATTTTCTATTTGAATTATGACTAAAGTCTTGATTAATAAGTTGATTGAAAATCATCTATAGCTTTCAAACGACATCACATTTTTTGAATCCTGAAACATGTGTCACATTATATGCTTCACATACTATAAGATTTATAAAAAAAATGAATTTCATGATGTTTTGACCAAGTTAAGGTGGTCAGGCATACAATTTTTTATATTTTTTAAAACTTGTAATAAGAAATTCATAATTAATTATTTACATGGAAAAAAATTACAAAAAAAAATGCATCACATCGATACATGAGTCCTCTACTTATATCTAAAATCTTATAAAAAAATATTATCATTTTATTGTGGTTAGGGTGGTCAGATAGACATCTACTTCTTATTATTTCCCTGAAATTTAAGTACTACTACATTGAAATTTCAAATTTTCACCTAATAGATTTTTTTGTTTTTAAATAAACCTAGTAGTTTAGAAAATACATTCAATTTGGTACAGATTCTATTCTAACATATTTTTGAAATAATATAGATAACTTATTCAAATTTTTACGTCAAGTTTCTTAACTCTAATTTTTTTGAATTTTTCACCACTTAAGGGCCTATTTTTTCCATGATGATCCTACATATACCCTACTAATGTCTCTCAACTCTTATATACCTCTAGGGTGAACTCCACTAATTATCTCAAAAGGTGTCTTTTTGGTACTCCTATTCATTGAATTTTTGTAAGCAAACTCTGCTTGTGCAAGGATTAAATCCCAACTTTCGGTCTTCTCTCCAACCAAACATCTCAACATATTCCCTAAACTCTTATTTACTACCTCGATCTATCCATGATTTTGTGGGTGAAAAGTAGAACTCAACTTTAAATTTTTCTTTAACTAGTTCCAAAGTTTCTTCCAAAAGTAACCAACAAATTTTGCATCTCTGTCTAAAACAATACTCTTAGGTAACCCATGCAATCTGACCACTTCCTTGAAAAAAAAATCCGCTACATGTACTACATATGTTTTCTTCTTATAGGTTATGAAATGTGTCATCTTAGAAAATCTATCCACCACCACAAATATAGAATCATTACTTCTTTGTGTCTTTGGAAAACTAAGTATGAAATACATGCTAATATCCTCCCAAGGTCTCTCTGAAACTATCAAAGGATTATAAAATCCAACATTTTAACTACTTCCTTTTGCAACTTGACAAACACTACAACTCTTCAAAAATTTCATAACATCATGATGAATCAGGGGCCAAAAGTAATTTTCACTTACCAATGCTACTAGCTTATCAATCCCAAAGTGTTCTGACAATCCTCCACTATGCTTTTCTTTCACCAAGTTATCCCTCATTGAACTCTGAGGTATACACAACTAATTACCTCTAAACAACATATCCTCCTATTTGAAATAATCCAACCACTAACTCCTATCATCCAAAATTGGTTCTTTACAAGGTCTCCAAGGTTCTACAAAATATGGGTCTTCCTCATACAAGTTCTTTAACTCATCAAAGCCTAATACCTCCACTCTCATCTCCATTAGTAAATTATTTCTCCTACTCAAGGCATCAACAACTTTATTTGACTTTCCACTCCTATGCTTAAAAAAAAAAGTATAACTCTACAAGAATTCTACCCATCTCATGTGTCTTTGATTCAACTTACCTTGACTATTTAATATTGTAATGCTTGATGATCCGTATACAACACAAACTCCTTAGGCAACAAGCAATGTCTCCACTTTTTCAAGGCTTGAACTATGGCATAAAAATCTTGTTCATACACTGAATATCTTCTCCCAACATCATTCAACTTCTCGCTAAAATAAGCTACAGGTCATCCTTCTTGATTTAATACCACTCCAATTGCATTTCCACTTGCATCACAATCTACTTAAAATACCTTATTGAAATCTGGTAAAGCCAACACAAGCTACTTAGTCAACATTTGCTTCAACAACTAAAAACTCTGATCTGCTCCATACGTCCACTTAAAATCCTTCCTATCTCCTCTCATTGTTTCTACCATAGGGCTACAAATAGAACCGAAATTCCTAATAATTTTTTGGTAGAAACTAGCCAATCCATGCAATGATCTTACCTCTCAAATGATTTTTGGTGTAGGCCACTCAAAAATTGCTCTTACCTTCTCAGGATCCATCTTCAATCCATCCACAGATATCATAAATCCTAGATATATCAATTATTCCTTCATGAAACTACACTTCTTAATGTTGATCATCAATTTCTCTTCTCTCAACCTCTACAAAACTTGTCTTATATCCAACAAATGTTCTCTACTCTTACTAAAAATCAAGATGTCATCCAAGTAAACAATCACAAACTTACCCAAGAATTTATTCAATACCTCGTTCAACAACCTCATGAAAGTATTTGGTGCATTTTTTAGTCCAAAAGGCATCACCAACCACTCACACAATCCTTCATTTTTCTTGAATGTTGTTTTCACTCATCCCCTTCTCTGATCCTGATATGATGATATCCACTCTTCAAATATATATGTGTAAAGTATTTAGATCCACTCAAACAATCCATAATGTCATCCATCTAGGGAAAAGGAAATCCATACTTCACCATGATCTTGTTTACGGCTCTAGAGTCTATGCACATTCTCCATTCTCCATCCTTCTTAGGTGCTAGCACAATAGGTACTGCACATTGACTTAAGCTTTCTCTAATCAAAACCTTCCTCAACAATTATTGCACTTGTCTATTCAACTAATTCTCTGTAGGTGTCATCCAGTGTGCTACTTTATTAAGAAAACTAGCTTGAGGAATCAAATCCATGCAATGTTTAATACTCCTTATAGGTTGTAATCCATTAGGTACATTATCTGAAATGATCTCTTCATACTCTGTCAATAACTATTTTATCTCTTTTGGTTGTTCTTCCACATACTTCAATTCTTCATTCTTCTTAGCAATCAAGGTATAACACATGTTCTCATGTCTCAAACCATCCAGAAATATCCTTCCATCAACCAAACAAATTCTAGCACTCATACAAACCTCAACTTTAGGAACATATTCCAATGGTAAAAATTTTGCTTCATCCCATTAGCAACAGTAGTATATGTGTTCTTATTTCCATCATAAATATCCTATATATCATACTTCCAAGGACTTCCCAACAAAACATGGAATACATCAATAGGCATGATATCACACAAAAATTCATCTTGGTAATTTCCTATCTTCAATTTTACCAAATATTTTTCACTTACTAGTATCTTATAATCATCTTGAATCCAAACTATCTGATAGGGCTTCAGGAGTTTCAACCTTTCCAACTTTAGTTTGGTCACCATCTCTTCAAAGACTAGGTTCTCTAAGCTTCCACTATCAACAATCACCTTGCAACATTTACTAGCTACCTTACATCTAATCTAAAATAAATTCTTTCTCTGCAATGGCTTCTACTCCATCTCACTTTGACATAATACTCTCCTATTCACCAACACTTCTCCATCTTCCAATTTTTTAAATGATCCAACATGATCCTCCTCAACAAAGGCTATCTTTGTATTGTATTTTTCCTTAATAAATTTTATCTCTCCTTGATTGCATTCAAATGCTCTATGTCCTTCTCCACCACATTTATAACAAGTTCCCTTGAATTTTCTTTTCTCCTGTCCTCTATCATCTCTTCTATAACCTTCATTCTGGTAACTACCATATCCTCCTCTTTTGTAAGAGTTTCCATCACCCCTATGATATGAATTTCCATTCTTACTAACCTCCTTATTCTTATTCTAATTTGGAAAATATCCTCTTCCTCCTCCAGTAAAATTTCTCTCTTTGAAATCTTCCACCTCTTCCTATTTTTCTTTGCTCATGTCTTTTGTTAAACTTCTCTTCTGCTTTTAGGTCACATTGATATGCTTCCTCCACACTCTGCAACTTAATCAAACTGATCTCATCTTGTATAGATGACCTCAAACCATTTACATACCTAGCTACTTGCTCGATCTCATCCTCCAAATGTTCGAATATGATATTCAACTTATAGAACTCCTTAGTATACTCTGTCATACTAGATTCCTTCTACTTCATTTTTTGCAAATTTTGGAACAAACTAATTTATAGTCATACACTTTGTAATCAACTTATTCACTATCTAATCCCGTGATTTTATCTTTTCCTTTCCTATTCTCTACCTATCTATATACAAATGTTCCCACAAAAGGGATGTATATCCTTTAAACTTTGTACAAGAAAACTTCACCTTCTTATCTTTAGTGCTACCTTCAAAATCAAAATACTTTTCCATCTTTGTCATCCAATCAAGCAATTCTTTCAAATCCAACTTACCATTATAATCTAGTGGATTGAACTGTGCATTTGTATTCACTCTAGTTAGGGCTCTTATTAACCTCTCTTCTCCCTGATCCAAGCTAGGTTGATCTTCTCTTCCTCTTTCTTCCTATAATTCTACCTCTTCATCACTCACATCATCAACTAGTCGACCTCTCCTCTGGGCCATTTTGACTGTATCTAATCTAGCAGCAATTCCTCTCAACATCTCCATCAAAGTTGGGTCTACATTTCCACACACTCCATTTCCTCTAACATTTATTCTTCCTACCATCTTTACACAAGTCCTCTGTAGCTACAAGTTAGATCCTTGGTCTACCAACCCACAACAAATCTTCAATAGAACTCCACAAATTTTGATGGCCTCTCATGGATTGAATATCTCTCTGATACTAATTTGGTGCAACCACGATAGGAGGGTCCTCAAAGAGAACAATCTAGACCATGTAGCATGAGTAACACAATAGAAGCAACAAAAAATATGGAGGAAAATGTAGATTAAAACATGCTCATTAAGAGAAATCTCAATTACAATCAGCCAACAACATTTGAGCTTACAAATTTGACTCACAGGCCTACTATAACCTGTTCTACTTACAACATTCCAATATCCTCCTTAATTAGAGTTGAATTCTAACTTCTCAAATCTAACATTCATCTAACTGCCTTCCTAATGATCTATTACAATGATTTATATCACATATTGAGGTCTAGAATCATCTGCATCAGCCAAAGATCATTACATTCTCCAATAAAAGAAAATGTAACATGCGCATGAATAAGTTGGCCTCAAATTGAATTACTCCTCAGTAAATGAATTGGATGAACTATGGGCCTATAATAAAGGTTGAGGACACTCCACAAAAAAATTAAAATCACACCATTAAGATCCGCAAGCTATGGGAGAGATCCACGAGCAATGAAACTAGTCGCTAGGATTCAAAATTATTCTATTGTTGGTTCAAGAAACTGCTATCAAATAAAGAATCGATAACTTGCCAAAAAAAGATCCAATTGTGCTAAAATCATGGAATAAGGAAAATGAACATGTCCACAATGAAAATGTAGATCCACAAGGTCTAGTGGGAAATTATGAAGAATCCACCAATATTAACTAAACAAGAACTGAACAAGAACAAAATTGAAAGAAAATATTTTTTTGGTTGATGCAATATTTCCAAGAACCAAGGATACTCCTGCATCATTTTTATTTGGTTGACTAATTATTTAATCATTTTTTATTTGTGTGACTAATTATTTAGTTGTATTTTTTACCTGATGTTGAAATGAGTCACTTGTGATGATCAATTTAGTCATTTATAGTTATGTTGCAAAAAAATGAGTAGAATTTAGTCATCTTTATTTGTTGTGATTAAAATTTTTAGTCATATAGTCATTTATTTGCCAAATTATACTAGTGTGCATTCTCTAAATTGTGAATCTTTTTGTTCTCAACTTTTTCTCTCTTGGAGACATTAGGCACAATGTTCCTTGAGTTGAAGAAATTACATGACTAAGAAAGATCCCTTTGGACATGCCTTATCTTATTTATATTTTTTCTCATAAGTGTTTAGAATAATGCATCTTATTGACCTTGTGAAGTTTGAACCCTTTTTATGGCCACCAAGCATAACACGATTTTATTTCTAGTAGATCCTTGTATTTTTGTTTATAGGTTCTTAGCATAACACAACTTGTTAGGCCTTACGAACCACAAATTTTATGTTTTTTTCATGGTGCTTTATTAGAGTTATCAGATGGATAGCTTTGGTATGATATGGGAACCTAATAAGATTCTCTCATTTTCCACCCTTTTTTTGTTTATTTTGTTGTTCTTTATTGATGTTGTCAGAGCAATAGCTTTGATATGGTATGGGAGCCTAATGAGATTCTCATTTACCACCCATGGGGGTTGACCTAGTGGAGGGCCGGAGGTTCCATTAGCCCATGTGGGCATGTGTGTTGTTTGCATAGTGCACATAGAGATCTACTTGTGAACATTTTTGGACAAATAGTCAAGGCCTGTTCCAAATTGCATTGGATAGTTGACGCTTGATCCATCCTTTTATTTTGGACAAACAACTAAGGCATGTTCCACATCACGTTGGATAATCAAGGATTGATCCACCCATTTTATTTTATTTTCTTTATGTCTTTGATATATGATTATCTTTGTCATTGTTGCATACATGTGTTGAATGTCTACTTTAGTGTGAGTTTTTGTTTGTGCTCGTCCTCTCACTAAACTATGGGATAAATTTAGTGTAGGAAAATGTACTCGTTTACATTTTCTGACTTGTTTGGGCCCTCCTAATTTTAAATGGACTTAATTATGCCTTAATTTAGTGTTGTAATATATACATTGACATATTCACATTAAGTTTAGGGCCTTATTAATTAATTGAGCTGATGTAGGCTTTGATAAGCCCTTTAATTCAAATCCAAACCCATTAAATTGCATTTTCTAAAGGGGAAACCCAACAATAGTTAAAGCCTAACATGACACTTTAGCTTGAGCAATGTTTGTCCTAAGTTTAGGGACCTAGAATCTATTCATCCATGGGCGAATGGGACCTCCCTAAGACATAGAACCCTAATTTTTATTACTTTTGGAAATATTTTAATGATTTCAAATCCATAATTCAATGTTCATTTGTGATATTTGAATTTTATGAAATTAAGTTTACATACACATGAATATAAGGTTATTTTCTGAGTTTTACCTAACAATTTTGAAGTGAACATCGTTATAGAAAATTTTATGATTTCAAGAGAAATTAAAGGAATTCCAAGGAATATTTTTGAAGTTTTATTGCAAAAATCAACATCCAACTGTTATATCAAATTATTCTTGGATTATGCATGTTTTAGGAGCTAATATGTTGATGTAGGATTCATGATCCTATCAAGCATTCAAAGAATCATCTCAAGTAAAGATTCAAGTGTCAAGATCCACATCTATTGAATTCATTTCATGCAACTTGTAGAATTTCATCATCAAGGTTTATTAAGGGTTTTTTGATAAGTATCATTGTTCATTCTTCATTCCCTCTTTCATGATTTTGTTCATTTCAAGGTTTAGTTACCAAAACAAGGTTTGACTAAGGAAAACCCACATTCAAAAAAACAAAACATTTTTCTTTCTTGATTTTTTTGTAAATTTAGGTGTAAGAAAGCTTGAAGACCTATTGAAGATCAAATTTGGAGAAATTTGAAAATTTGGAAAAGTTGTCCAAAGTGTCATCTTATCATGGAAACTCAATTTTAGAACTTATTTTCAACCTAGGAAAATTGGAGGATTCAAATTTGTAGTAGAGGCTCCAAATGGTTTAAAAAAAATGCTAACACAAAACCCATTCACCCTAGTGTGAATGAGTCCCAAATATGCTTTAGAAAAGCACTTTTCATGACTAGTAGACATGCTTCTACCCTTCTCTAATCTGAATTTTGAATTCTCCTTCCATTAGTATTAAGGTTAATATTTCAATTCTAAGTGTTAGATTGCATTTTGGTGAGGATTTTATATTTTTAGTCTTTCTCCCCAAACAATTGTGGTGTACCATTTTGTATTTCAAGCAAGCATTGCATTCAAGATCTATCAACATTAAGCAAGATTCCAAGTCTACATCCATTGGAGCCATTACTTACATGATTACATAATCTTATTACAAGGTTTTGGTGAGTTGCAACATTGTATTTTGTTCATTCATCATTCTCTTTCCATATTTCATTCTATTTCAAGGTTTAATTTCCAACAAGGGGTTTGACCAAGGAAAACCCTTATTCACTATCCCCACAACATTTTCCCTCTTTTTGTGGGTGATTTGTAGGGATAGGTTTTATATTTACCAAGAATCAAAGGTGGAGAAAGGTTGTCAAGTTGTTGGTGTTTCCATCACACCTAGGAGAGGCTTGGAGAAGGTCTATAGGTGGAACTTTGTAGATTCAGACCCAAAAATCAGTCAAACAAAGTAAAGCAAATCAAGAGGAATAGAATCCACTTCAGAATTTCTAGAAAAGAAGAAGTGGACTACTTCATCACTATTTGTGAATGAGTCCCACTATATAGGCCTAAACAAGATTTTTGCAGATGTGGATACCCTTTCGACAAAACCTATTCAGGCACATTTTTCCTAAAACTAGATTGATTCACCCAGACTGGCATATGAGTCCTAGTTAGCATTAACAACAATTTTTTTATGATTCGAGACCTCCATTCTACCTCCTTTAGTTTCCCAAGTAAAATTTCTAGTTTCATAATTTTCTATTACATTTTATTTATCTTTCTAGAACATTTAGCAATTTTTTGCATATCACATTATGTTTTCGAACATTTTCTTTTCCAAGTTTATACTTGGTGGTGAACCCTCTTTCCTAATTTTAAATCATATCCTAGGATATCTTATTGTCATATATTTTCCATCCTTTATTGGGTGAATATCTCTAAGGTTTCCTTGAGTGTGGAAAGTGTGAAATTGGATCTCTCTCTTTATACCTCTTTTGGTGAAAGTGTGGATGCATCCACATTTCCATCTACCACATTTTGGTGAACCTGAATTTAGAACATCATAATTATGATTTAGAGTGCATTTACATCATAGATTTAGCTTACGTTAGCATTGCATTGGTTAATTTGCTTTCTAGGTTTTCAAAATTTACTTTAGTGAAAAGATCATTCAGCTTGCATATTACATCTTAAATTCATTAAAAATTAGTAAATATCTATATTATAATCTTACATTTGCATTATAAAAAATAAAAAACATAAAATCCAGTCCGAAACTCCTGAATACTTTGAAAGAAATTAGCACTTGGACTCATTCGCTAGTTAGGGTGAATCAGTCCCTTTGCATATTTTACACTAAATTTTCTAGCATTCATACTTCAGTTTATGAGTTTTTTTTGTTGCTATTACCTTTTTGTTTCAATTTGAAAATTTTCTATTTAATTCAAATCATTACATTTAGCTTATTTTCATTCATCTTGTAGATTTCTTAAAATGAAAATTGTATTTACAACATTGTTTCATAGATTAGAATCTAAAATTTGCATCATGGATATGTGCTTTAACAAGCTCTAGATGGCATTGAAGTCCTTAGTGGATTTATTAAGTTGTGCTTTTGTAAATGACCCTAATAATATTGAACTCACTCATTCTCACTCAACTCCTAATGCATGCCCTCCTCGTGATGTTGAAATCATTGGAGAATATGATGACAACACAAATAAGTTCCTAAATCATTTCCTTAAAAACCTTGAAGCTAATGCATCCTTCTATCCATCCATGAACCAACCAAATCCTCCTACAATACCACCTCTTGAGATGTTTGGTTACTTACATACTGAAAAAAAAAATTGAACATGAGTTCCCTATAACAAGTGAACTTGGTTCCTCTAGACAAGAAAACACCCAACCATTTTATGATAACAAAGTAACAAACACTCCAATTAACCTTGAAACATATGGAAAAGGCTTTGCAATCCTAATTAAACAAGGATGTGACACAACAAGTGAACATGAAATTCATCAACTTCTAGAACAAACACCAATTTATGGAAACATAAATGGGTTAGGCTATCACGATCCCTCTCATAACAAAAGGCCTCCCAGAGAATATCTAAGGCTCTGAGATGATGGTATGGTGATCTTTGATTCCCGCCAATCTAAATATCCTTCATCCTAGAGAGAAAATGTTGACTAATAAAAATGATAAGGATTAAAGGATCCCCTTGGTCTCCCCTCCTTCATATTCAACTAAAGAAAAGGGTGAATCTCAAAAATTTAAGAGGCCTTACAAGTTAAAAAAAATAAACTCTCCTTGCCTACCACCTGAAAGTGAAAGGAAACTACAATTTCTTTTGAACAAAGAACTGCAAACATTACCACCGATGAATTGATTATTCCTATATCCTAAAGATGCAAAAGTCCCATGTTGTGCTTATCATCAAGTTCTTGGACACAGTACCAATGAATGTCGTGCATTTTAGCTAGTATTGAAATTTTTTCACTTTGATGGCAATGATTTCCATCATGTGATTTCCTAGCCAAATATTGTTTCAACCTCTTGTCATGTAATAGTTGTAGAACATCCTATTCTCACTATTACATGGCCTTTCTCATCACCTACCCTGGCTGATTCTTATCTCACACTCAGTAGGGGTAGACAATTGTTAGCCTTTTCCTAGTAATGAATTTGTCATTGTCTCTTTGGTTCCTCATTCACCTTCTACTTATACAAATTAAGATTGGGAGGTGGATGAATTTCTCATAACTTGAATCAAATTTTCCTTACTAGTCCTTTGCATTTTCTTTTTCCTTTTCTTTTCTTTTGTGTGATTGCATGTGCATAATGTGATCCCCCTTAACATCCTATTTGATGCTCTCTCTCTCTTTGTAACATTCCTCTATTTGTACCTTCATTCTTCTCTATCTCATGCATCACTTTTTATTTTCATATTTCTCTTTATCTTGTGTTTTCCTTTAGTGGATGATGTAAGGCATTGAGACATTTATGTCTCCTTCATGTTGACCCAAAAGGCTCTCTTTTTCTTTGAATTTTCATTTCATCTTTCTCTTTTTCTTGTGTTTTCCTTTTGGGGATGATGTAAGGCATGGAGACATTCATGTATCCTTCATGTTGACCTGAAAGCTTTTTCTTTTTTTCTCCTTCTCTTTTCATTTGTCTTGTTTTTTCCTTTAGGGGATTATCTCCACCTAAAGGGAAACCTTATTATCAAATCCATCCTCCTAATGTGAAAATCATCGCATGGGGAGAAAGGTAAAGGAGGTAAATCAGATAGAGTTGTAGGAAAACACCCATAGATATAGGTATAAAAGTCAATCATGGAAGTGATAGGACGAGAAGAAAAAATTATTTATTCACACTTATTCATATAGGTTGAGAAGAGAGTAGAGATTAGGTGATGAAACTTATAGAAAGGAAATATTAGGGAGTTTCAATAAACAAGATGAAATTGAAAGATATGAGAAGAAATAGGTGACCATTATGAATAAACAAGTTTATTTCACCAAAAATGTAAGGATGCAAAGTTGATAGGACCTAGGTGTGCTAAATCTCTCAATTATTCAACTCTACACTAGACAACTTGCTAATAAAAAAGAAAATCTTTATTTTTTTTAGTTGGGATAAACAATAGTGAACTACCTTATCCTTATCTAAAATAGTTTTTCCTATTTATTCTATGTTCTATAAGAACTAATATAGATTTGGAAATGAAAAATTGAGTGAACTGGAGCTAGCACACTCATATTGTACTTTTGGGCTCATTTCTATGAAATTCCTTAATAAGATTACATAATGACATGTGACACACTCTTTTGTTGAATTGGGATCATTCTTTGATCCTTCTTAAATCTTCATTTACACATGTTCCCATGTATTTTCTCTTATCATATCCCTGCACATTCACTATTATTTGTCATTTTCTACACATTTCCATACATCTATTTTCAATCATTCATTTTTTACTTTGATATATACATCATCTTGTCTTAGGTCAATCTTCTAGCAAGATTCACTCCCTCAAAACATGGAATTTAACCTTGAATTTCAAAATAATGAGTTCAAATTTTGATGGTTCCCACCTTTTTTAGTACCCATTATGATCCAACTTCATACATGCTTGCAAGATTTCATTGTTATGTCTTGTTAATTTTAAGCATTCACTACACATTAATTCACATCTTAGCATATCTGAATGTCCTATGTATTATGTAAGGATAAATATATTTTATAAATGTTTCAATTTGTAGCACTAAAAGGAAGGGTGATCCCACAATAGTGGTTTACAATTTTTGGCCAAACTAGACACTAAAATAATTATTTTTAACTAAATCTTCACTTGCAGGCACCTATAGCGGTTAAACCATGAAGAATTTGAAGTTAATGAAAACTAGAGTTTCATGAAATTTTTTCTATAGATTCTAAATATTATTTTTTCAAAATTTTTGGAATTAGATTGCACTTCTTTTTCTATCTTCCTCAAAAACTAATTTTTTTCAAAAAATAACATTTTTAAAAAGTGATGCTCACCGTATAATGCATAACTTTTTTCCATGAAGCATAAAATTCTAATTCTTTAGAATTTATATTTTTAACTCCGATGTCTAGTGCTTCCACTTGGTTAGATAGTTTTTTATTGAATACTTTTTCTTTAATCAAGTTTTGAAGTCAAACCAATTACAATTCAAACATAGCATGACCGTATAATGCATAACTTTTTTTATATATATCGAAATTCAATTTTATTTTTTGTTGGATCAAGGACTTCAATATCTAGTGCACTCATATTTTTTAAATATGTTTTTGATAATCTACTATTTTGCTACATGTGGAGAACAAAGAGATGGATTTTTGGTGAAAATCCTAGATTCGCAATAAATAAAAAATAAAATAATAATAAAATTAAATTTATTTAAAATTATAATTTTTGGGAAGCTTATAATAAGGAATATATACTTACAAAAAATAAATTTTAAATTAATTCATTTGATCCCCAAAAAGGTAAATCAAAAGTGGTTTTTATCAGCATTTTGATTAGTGTATTAAAGGAGACTCCATTATAGGTATGGTTTAAAACTATTAGGGTTCTATTCAAGGGGGTTTGATTTAAGGTATTTTGATCCAACCCTCTTCAATTTGAATTCTTTAAATGTAACTTCTTAAGGCTTAAATCATTATATTTTCTAAAAATATGTGAATTCAACAAAAATCATAATCTCCTAGATATTGTAAACTAGCTTTGTGGGATCACCCAGAACCATAATCTACATCTAAATCACCTAATACACTTGATTGCATGATATTTCCATATTCAACATTCATTCATGACCATAAAACTAGTCTAATCAAGGGGCGACCTAGGAGAACACAACTCTTGTGATCTATTGATCTTACCAAGGTATTTTAAATATTCCTTAGGCACTAGTAGATATAAGAGACAAGGGAAACATAGTTTCCAATAAATTGTAGCTAGCTAGACTAATCTCATAAGTTTTAGAGAGTTTTTTTTCATTATCAAATTTGTAGAGGACGTAATTAATCTCACACAGTGCATATTCAACCATCAGTGAATTTAACAACTACTCTAAACTTGCAAATTTACTAGAAAATAAGTATTAATTTAAGTACTATTAATAACTAAAATTTACACAACATCAATATTTAATTTGTCATAACAATTTTTTAGACTGCAAATACATTTAATATTTTTTATTTAAAATCCAAACAATTTATTATACATTTATAATCTCTTACTCTTTAAAATAAAAATTTAACATTTTTTTTGTTATAATGAAGAGAACTATACTTTAATATTAATATATAAAAATTTATTTAATTAATCTAAATTTATATACAAATATTTTATTTAAAAAAAATTTAAAAAATTATTTATGAAAAAAAGATGATAAATTTATAAACTTCTCTATGTAAGCTTTTGAATCATGGAATCTGCAAATATCAATCTTTGATTTATCTTTTTTTTTTTGTTTTTCCTTAGCCTAAATGTAGAGCCACTTCAAGGATGATAAGGAAACACGCATTGCCAATAAGCTTTCTTGATATGCTTTCTTTCTTAGTCCCAAATTTCTTTTGGATACTTAGCTAGTTGAGAAGCTTTTGTTATATTCCTTCAAGCTCAATAATTCATCAACTTCAAGATATTGTCATACTCTATAAGGGTATGTGTAAGATCATCATGGAAAGAGCAGGCCCTTAAGTGGTGAAAAATTCAAAAAAATCATAGTTAGGAAAATTGAAATAAAAATTTGAATAAGTTATCTATATTATTTCAAAAATATGTAAGAATAGAATATATACCAAATTGAATGTAGTTTCTAAACTACTAGGTTTTTTTAAATCTATTTGGTGAAAATTTGAAATTTCAATGTAGTAGTACTTAAATTTCAGGGAAAAATTAAGAAGTAGGTGTTTGTCTAACCACCCTAACCATAATAAAATGATGATATTTTTTTTTATAGTATTTTAGATATAATTAGAGGACTCATTTCCTGATGTGATGCATATTTTTTAGTAATTTTTTTCCAACTAAATAATTAATTATGATTTTTTTATTACAAATTTTGAAAAATATAAAAACTCATATGTCTAACCACCTTAACTTGGTCAAAACTTCATGAAATTCAAATTTTATTTTTTTATTCCTATATTATGTTAAGCATAGAATGTGATGCATGTTTCGGATTCAAAAAATGTTATGCCGTTTGGAAGCTATAGATTTTTTTCAATCAACCTATCAATCAGGACTTTAGTCATAATTCAAATAGAAAATGAATAATAATTATTTATTCAATTCAAAGTAAAGCATAATTTATATTGGTGGAAAGCTAAGAATATCTTTTAAAAACCCTTTTCATGTCATCAATTTTGGGCTAAAAAAATCATCTGCCACATATCCTACACATACTTATCATATCGCCACTTTTTGGCCCAACATGATCCTGCACATACCAATAAATTATCTATCAAGTTTGTAAATAAATCAGTGAATTTATTTGAAATAAATTGAGCTAATTTTGTTCGATAATTGGTCAGGTTTATAACTTATGAAGAATAGATGATGAGCCTAGGAACTTTAGTGATATTTAATCTTTATCATTTTGAGAATGAGAAAAAGGAATTTCATATAGAATCGAAGACAAAGTTCACTCTTATATAATCCACTATAAAATCAATGCAATGTGACATACTATTTGGACTGATGTCCAATACTTGGTGCTATTCACACACCTAAACTAGAGCTAACTACAGTGTTGTAGTTGTTGTTGTTCAAGTATCGCGTCTGATGCATATACCCTTCTACACTCTACTATTGTCTTCCTAATCTCTACTGAACATTCCCTTTCTGCTATTGTAGGTTTTTCCAATCCAAAAAACTAAATTTACAAACTAACTGTAACATTCCTTTTGCTTGTGTTGTTTTCCATCTCATGAAAATGAGCGCTCAAAATTCAAAATCAAAATTACCTTCCTTAATAAAAGTTGGAAGTTCAAACACATGTTACAATTCTACATGGGGGTAGGTGAAAGAAATGATGGATGAAGGTTAATTAATTCCAACACTCCCCCTTATTTTGAAGTCTGATGTCATTCTACAATTTCTTTCTGAAGTTGATCTCCGAAGCTATCCATAATGTCAAGTCTTTCTCTTAATTGTTCAAAACTATATTTTGGAAATTTCTTGGTGAATATATCACCATGATGCTACTCGGATATGCAATATTGAAGTTAAATCTCACCATGTTTTATCAAATCCCTTATAAAGTGCTAACAGATCTCAATTTGTTTGCTTCATCCATGGAAGACTAGATTATTTGTCAGGGCGATTAGGGAAACATTTTCACAATGAATGATTGTACTATCCTCTTGTAGGTCCTTCAAATCTTCAAGGATTCTTCTCAACCAAATAGCTTGATATGCTATTGTGTTTGCTACAATTTACTTAGTATTTTTTGTAGAAAGAGAAACAATGGGATAATTCCTCAATTTCGAAGAAATTGCAATTGAACCCTTGTGGAATACATATTCCGATGTGCTCCTCCTATCATCTACATTACTTTCCCAATCACTATCAATGAAATGAACAATCTTAAACTCATTTGATACAACATACAGATTCCATAACTTGATATTCCATTCACATATCTCAAAAACCTTTTTCTTGCTTGCCAATGTGTGTCCTTAGGTTTCTCCATAAACCTAGAAATAAGCCTTACTACATAAATCAAATCAGGCCTAGTAGATGTCAAGTACATCAAAATTCCAACCATGCTCTTGTAGAGGGTTGGGTTCACTTCATTACTCTTGTCTTCTTTGTGCAGTTTTAGATTTTTTAATGTTGGTGTTGGGGTAGGTTTTCTATTCTCTACTTTAAATTTTCTTAAAATTGGTTTAGCATAATTAGTTTATGAAATGAATATGTCATGCTCTGTTTGTTTAACATCAATGCCAAGAAAATATTTCAACTGGCCTATATTTTTCATCTAAAATTCATTCTTCAATACCTCTTTAAAATCAGCAATAAAGTTGTCACCATTTCTAGTAAAAATCAGATAATATACATATAAAAGAATAGTTAAAATATCACCTTGAACTTGTTTGATATAAAGTGTGGTTCACTGCTACTTTTGTTGAAGCCATTTCTCATTAAATATAAGTCTATTCTACTATACCATGCTCTTGGAGCTTTTTTTAGCCCATAGAGAGCTTTTGGAGCCCATATACTTTGTCCTCTTGTCCTAGGACTTCATAGCCAAGTGGTTGCTCCACATACACTTCCCCTTTTAGTATTTCATTGAAGATAGTTGAATTTACATCCATTTGAAACACCTTCCAATTATATTGGGCTTTTATTACTATGAATACCCAAACTATTTCTATCCTTGCTATTGGTGCATATGTTTTATCATAATCTCTTATGAGTTGTTGTTTTGTATCATTCAACAACTAGCCTTGCCTTAAGTATTTCAATCTTACCTTTAGTTGTACACTTGGTCTTGTAAACCAACTTAACTCCAACCACTTGTTTACCCTTGGATAAATTTGTTAGCTACCATGTTTCGTTCCTCTCTATAGCATCCAACTCTTCATTCATGGCCTTACACCACTTCTCTTCTTTCATTTCTTCCTCAAAATGTGTTGGATTACTATAGGAAAATAAAGAAAAAACTAAATTCTCATGAAAATCAGCATACCTTTTGTTATTATACATCTCTCTCACACTCCTTGTATTTCATGGAATCAATGATGAAAGTGTATGGTGTGAATTACCTTCAGAGTTATTGTTGTATTGACCTCTAGAGTTTCTCTACTATTGACTATAAGATCTACAGCTTTGCTATTTTCTAGAGCTGCTTATATTTTTTCTCTATCTAGAGCTATCATTTTTCTAAACACCTCTAGATTTTCTATTTTTCTAAAAACCTTTAGAGCTACATTTTTTAAATGATCTATGATATTTTCTTCCTAAGTTGTTATCCTCTAGTTCTTCTACATCATCAAGGGGTATTATGACTGAAATAACTATGGTGTTGTCCTCCATTCCATCCCATGATTTATTCTCAATGAAATCAATATCCCTATTGATCACAACCTTCTTGGTGATGGGATTATATTGTTTGCATGCTTTTGACTCTTCACTATAGCCTATGAAGATACATTTTTCATCTTTTCATCAAATTTTTGTATCTTTTCTTTTGGCACGAATACATATTCCACACACCCAAAGGTTCTTAGTTGTTCAACACTTCACTTGCTATTTGTCTAGGCCACATTTTGAATCCTATCATGGACAACCTTTGTAGGGAACCTATTGAATAGGTAAACTATTGTTGCTAAAGCTTCACCCCAAAAAAATATGTGGTAGTCCTTTTGCTTTCAATATACTTCTTCTCATCTCTTGAATGGTTTTGTTTTACCTTTTAGCCACTTTGTTTTTTTGTGGGGTATACCTTGTTGTGAATTGTTTATCAATGCCTTCATTTCTATATAAAAATTTAAAAATATTTACAGATGTACTCTCTCCCTCTATTTGTTCTTTGGGATTTGATAAAGTGGTTTCTTTTCTTTTCAGTTGATGCCTTAAACCATTTGAATTTCTTGAAGGCTTCCAATTTTTTTTTCAAGAAATAAACCCATATTTTTTTTATGTAATCATCTAGGAATGTCATGAAATAAGTGTTTCCACCTAAGGTGGTGGTTTTCATGGGCACACAAATCTAATTACACCAACTACAATGGTGTTTTTACTCTCCTAGAATACCCTAATTGAAATGGTTGTCTATATTGCTTTACTAAAATCTAGGATTCACATTTTCCAATAGGTTATATGATAGATGGTAGCCTCTAATCATGCCTTTTCTAGATAATAAATTCAAACTAGAAAATATTAAGTTCCCATACCTTAAATGTCAAAGTTTGGATGGGTCTTTGATGACTATTTTGAAAGAAGACTACTATTCTACTATTGTGAGCACTAGAGAACATTATCATTGATGTCCTTATGCTATGGGCACCATAGATACTATGTGCATCCTAAGAGGAAAAAATCTATTTCTTGTCATCTACACTACTTCAATCACTTGCTTGCTACCTCCTTTGTCAAATATCATGCACTCACCATTCTTCAGCAAGATTTTATAACCATTTTAGACCATTTTTCCAATGCTCAATAGGTTATGTTTTATGCTAGGTGCATAATAAACATCTTTTATTTTCCTCCTTTCACCATTCTTGGTTTGGATGTTTACTATACCTCTTCCCATGATAGAAACTTGCTCATTGTTTCCCATTTTTATTTCAATTTTTATGCTGCTATCAATGGAGGCAAAAAAAAATTGTTACACTCACATGATTGTTGAATGTGTTTTCTAAGCACCATACATCATGAATACTATGCTCAGGAAGTTTGCAAACAATAAAATAATAATAATAATAATTTTTTAGCCTTGTTCTCATTTGTTACATTATCATTTTGACTACCATGGTCACCCTATTTTTTCCTACACTCACTAGCATAATGACCATACTTATGATAGTAATAATATTGAACATTTCTCTTGTTATACCTCTTATTTCAACTACTATTCTTCTTCTTGTCTTGGTAGAATGGCTATGAGATGTTTGGATCCTCTTGGCTATTTGTATATCCTCTTCTAGAATTACTTCTTCCTCTACCTCTTTGACCTTTTCCTTTGTCATTTCTTCCATTGCCCCAACTTCTTGCACTAGTATAAGCCTTGAAGGCTTTCTCTAGGGAAGGAGCACATCTATTCAACAACTACTCATGGGTTTGTAGTGAACCCATCAACTCATCTACAATCATTTTAGATAAATCCTTGGCATTTGCAATATAAATGACTATAGAATCAAACCTAGAAGGAAAAATTCTTAGAATTTTCTCAATAATCATTTGTTCTTCCATTATTTTCCCATTAATTCTTAGTTGATTTATCAAAGTGGGAACCTGTGTGTGGAATTCTAAAGTTGACTCACCATCCTTCATTTGTAGGGTCTCAAAATCTCTTCTTAACAACTCTAGCTTTACCAATCTCATTTTATCAATCACCTTATAGTTGTTTTACAATATTTCCCAAGCCTATTTTGAGTAATTTGATATTGCAATGTGGGGGAAAATAGCCTCTATCAAGGCCTCCTCAATCAAATTGAGGATTTTTGCATGCTTCTTTTTTTTTCTTCAACTAATTCATTTGAGCATTGGAAAGGGATGCATAGGTTATTAGGTATATTGTATCAGTGAACCCATTAATGACCAGTTATCATAGGTCATTTGCAACTAATATTATAGTCATATTTTTTAGCCCAAATGTCATAGTTATGCCCATAAAAGTTTGGTGGATACTACCAACCTTTGTTGTCACCACTTTCCATTCTTCTCATATTTAAGAAGATTGGTTAGTTCCTAGATAACCTAGGGAAATTATAAAACACACCCACGAATAATAAACTACCTAGAAAATAGGGCTCTGATATGACTTGTTAGTAGGCAGTGGTGCAACCATACAATATCATTGCTATTACAAAATGATGGAGAGAATAGAAAAACACAAACATAGAGAGAAAAATATAAACACACAAAAATTTCATATCCATTTATTACTTCACTTTCAAAATTACAAAAAGTTACATAGTACTTTCTCTATTTTAAATTAACAAAATATGCCACATATAGTTTGGATTGATGTCCAATACTTGGTGTTGTTCACACACTTGAACTAGACTTGACTACAGTGTTGTAGCTACTACTATTCGAGTGTTGCATCTAGTGCATATTCCCTTTTGCACTCTATTTTTTTCTCCTTGGTCTCTATCAAACATTCCCCTTTTGTTGTTGTTGGGTCTTCCAATCCTGAAAATTGAAACTACAAACTAATTGTAACATTCCTTTTATCCTATGTTGTTTTCCACCTCATAAAAATGAGCACTCAAAATTCAAATTCAAAATTACCTACCTTAATATATGTTGGTAGTTCAAACATAGTTTACAAGTCTATGATGGGGTAGGTGAAATAAATGTTGACTAAAGATTAAATAATTCCAACACTAGAATTATCTTTTGTAATCTTTAATAAAAAAATTTTGTAACTGTTATGCACTTCAAAAATAATACAAAATATTTTGTTTAAGATCTTCATTGGAAATGAATGATTGATTTGATTTTTCATGACTTTTGAGTGGTATTGGTTAGAGTTGTAAGTGATTTTCACTATTTTTTATTTGATGCTCTTATCTTCCCTTTGTTGTTATATTCATTTAATCATTTGATTCAATAATGATCCTATATAGAATCTTGCTCTTACCTTCTCTCTACTATTATATTCATTTAATTAGCTAGTTTAGAAATTGGGCCTATATAGAATCTTCAATGTCTATGTAGAAATGAATCAAGGAATATTGCAGATATAATGAGTAGATGAGCAGGTGCTCTATGGGTGAGTTCAATTGCAATTCAAAAGAAAAATAAATAAGATAATAAGAAAGATTTGGATACACATTTGAATAGAATTCTTTGGAAAATGGATTGCATTGAGTTAACTCTTATTCACTAATGCATTGCTACCAAATAATCCAACTATAGATTCTCATGCAAAAAAGAGAAAGAATGTAGATAACTCTACATTTTTAACTATAGAAGTTAATTATAACTTCCTATTTGTTTTCATTTTTTTTCTTACAAAGTATATTCTTATAGATTTTTTACTCTCCATTCTTTTTTGAATGTCTTTAAAAAAAAATCCCTAATTTAATCATGACTAATATCTATACCTATTTCTAAAATATATTTTACCCAGCATAGGACTTACTGATTAGTGAGTAGGATGTTGGAATTATCCATGAAGATTGGTTTTATGCCCATCATTTCATTCTGTTAGATGAAATATCTTTAAGGAATTATGCCAAACTAGATAATATTTGGGAAAAGATTGAGGAGGATATTTTTTTCCTACATTATATTAAGATTCATGGTGATCCTCATTGAAGCACATTAGTTGAAGCAACTACTACTGTTGGAGATATTTATTGATTGAGCCCTTTCTATTTCTCATGTCAACTCCCTAGCTCACCTACCTGTCAAAAGGATTTCTTCAACAACAATTTTTTCCCCTATTCTACCCCTGATTGTAGAATTGATTGTGGTAGGTAGAATTATTTGTGAAGGTTTATATTACAAATTGTCCTCTTGGGAGGTGAATTTACACAAACTTGTTATGTTATGGTCAAAACCAAATCAAGATAAATGGTGGGTGGATAGATGACTCTCACTTGAAGTACTAGGTGACAAATTCTTTGGCCAAAGTAGTGTAAGTAGCTGTAATGCCCGCCTTGCAAACCCCAGAGAACACACACAATGCAAATAATTTTTTATTTTTTTTAAAACAATTGAATTAAACATGCAATATCATTAACCCATAACCACATAGCATAACACATAGCATTAATACACTTGGTTCTCTGGGGCACGCGGGGTTACATCGCAACACTAAACATAAATAAATATAAAGAATATAACATAACCATTTAATTTATGTAACCATATACAATGATACATCCGATAATCATGATGAGAGTAAGATAGACATCACATAATTACATCCATGATAAATCTCTTAAAAGAGTTACAAAAGAACCTAACTATTACATCATCGATATAATATTACATTACAATTCTCTTTGATAAATGAATTACATTGAATTCCCAACATGGGGATTGATACAAGTATAAAGAAATATGAAGTATAACTGATCACTGGTACACCTCCACTGTGGAAATCTGAGAAGACAAGATGCTGATGGGGAACCCAATGGGTGCGGAGCACGTTCCACCCAACCATGTGAATTACAAGTAACTCACCCCCCGTGCTCAGAGGTGACGAGGAAGTGAACCCGACCATGAATGTCAAATCGACCCAACAATGACATGACACAAAACAAGTACATCACAAGCTTACAATGAACCACCACCAATGTTCACAAAACATAACAAGTTAAACTAAGAACTCATCACAATAATAGGAAATACCACCAATTTACAATCATGGAACAAACTCACAAGAATCAAAGCATCATAAAGAAACAATATCCAGAAGAACCGAACCAACACCCAAAATACATTTCCAAATAAATCAAAACCAATGAAAGGAACATGATTCCATAATAACACTAACTCAACCATTCAACACACCATTCCATAGGCAACAAGAACAAGTCAGACGGGTGTCAAGTAGGGAGGGTCATCTCATAGCTCTCATGGGATCCCCTGGCACTTCCTCCAACTGAGGCGCCGACACCCACGTATGGATCCCCTAGCCCTAAAATCATAACAACATAAATATAACAATATCCAGAGGCGACAAGAAACAAGGACAAGGATGTCTAGTGGAGAGGGTCATCACATAGCTTTCATGGGATCCCCTGGCACTTCCTCCTACTGAGGCGCCGGCACCCATCTATGGATTCCCTAACCCTCAAAAATAACATAAATATAACCATATCCAAAGGCGACAAGAAACAAGAACAAGGATGTCTAATGGAGAGTGTCATCGCATAGCTCTCATGGGATCCCCTGGCCCTTCCTCCTAACTGAGGCGCCGGCACCCATCTATGGATCACCTGGCCCTTCCTCCTACTGAGGCGCCGGCACCATAGGGTAGCTAATGCGGAGCCAATAATCTCTCATGAAGATGAGACTACGACTTTTCCGACCACGGCCTACTCAGTCTATCACTAGTCTACGGTAGCCCTAATGCATAGACGAGGAATCCAGTTTTAATTATCTTGTATGTTTTACTACCCAATTCTATTTTTAGGTTATCACTTGTTTAACTACTCTTACGTGGGTTCCCCTGGCACTTCCTCTTACCCGAGGCACCGACGCCCACGAAGAGCCAATCTCCCTATGACCCCTAACATATCTTAAATCGGCAAGGGTTGAACTAAATCATATAAAACATAGAACTCGAATCCACACACGTGAGGTAATATTCCTCTCGCGACAACCCATAACAAACTATCATAGAAACACGTTCAACCCTTCCAAGCATAAATCATTAAACTTCAAACCAAAGGTATAAATAAGACGAAGCCAGCTCCAAACTAAAACATTCCCTTGGACTAGGGTTACAAGACAAGAGGATTCCCACATCACGAGTGAATTTTACAACCATAAAAAGAGGAAACAATATCAAGACCTCACGATTCCATAATTAAAAGGAAATGATTCACTCAAATGTATATAAAGAATCAATATAAAGAACACCACAAAAAAATATAATCCTACAACCAACTATTTAATTTATAACAAAGCACATCAGATAACATCTAAATAATACATTAAATTCCACTACACGAAAATCAATAATATTTTATTTATAAAGGAAATCACCTTTCCTTAAAGTCTGCCACAGAGGGGTGCGCGGGGTGGGTACGGCTGTCGTGCCCTCCCCAAACCCCCATAACACTTTTAATAAAATACATAAATAAAAATTTCGATTCAAACAATAAACTTTTCAAATTTTGTTTTATTTTTTTTGTATTTATTGCAGAACACGAAAAAAATGAAGTAGATCCCTGCGCATGGTACAGAACCCCGACCTCAAAAATTTCAACATACATAAATTCTTTTCCCCCTTTTTTTTTTAATATAAAAAATATCTCTAAAAAGAATTTCAATATACCCAAACATAAAACTACATAAAAATGATTTCAATTTTTAAGAAAGTTAAAAATTCATAGACAGCGGTACAGCCGACGGCCGACGCATATATACATAAAAAGATAAATCCAAAACCATATAAACCCAAAATAAATAAATATATATATATATATATATATATATATATATATATATATATATATATTTGTTTATTTATTTAAATAACTGAGTGAAAGTACAGAGGTAATAATAATTAATAACTAACAGATAAACACAGAGCAATGAATATATATATATCTAGCCAGGCTTAAAAAGAATATATATCCAAAACCTTCAAACTTATAATTTTCAACAAGAAATCATTTTTCTTAAAAACACTATTTTTGTTTTGTGAATATTTCAGAAGGTATGGTTTTGTTTTTTTTTTGACAAATTGAGAAATAGTACAATAACGATATTTTCTTGATTTCCAGTCTAATAATTTTCCCTAGTTTTCAATTCAAACAGTTGATTTTTCCTATATTCTCAAAAATCATTTTTAATAAAGTTTATTTTTCCTTTTTCTAAAGCAAACAAATAAAAGCAAGGGTACAAGAAGAAGACTACGAGAGGAACCTAGAGTCCAATGCAAATTTGAAGATTCCTGCTTGACTCTGATGCCCTCGAACTTCATTCCAATTCTTAGTCCAGAATGAACTCCCCAAAAAACAACACCAGCAACAGATTGAAGACAAATTTCCTTCCTAAAGCTCTCCTCAGATAATAGCAAAAGATTCAAAACTAATCTCTTCAAATTCAAAATACCTCAACAATGACTTGAGCAACTTCAACTTTCTGATCTTCTGTGTGTGTGTGTGTACCTCCAAAAATTCATAATAATATAAAAATATATTCCCATTTCCTCAAAAACTCTCAAAAATCAAAATTAAAAGAAAATCAATTCTTTAAAAGCTAGCTTTTTCCTAGATCTCTATTCCTATTGGCTCACACAGTCTTTTTATTCTTTTATTTGTTTTATTGCTTTAATTTCTGTTTTTGCAACTTTTCTTGCTCCTCACATTACATATTTAATTTAAATAAATTATTCTCATAATTATCCACCACCAAATAATTGATTAAAATAATTAAGCCATATTTAATATTTAATTATTATTTAATTGCAATATATGATTTTTTCAAAAATAATTAAATCATCTAAATATTTAAATACCATTTAATCCAACATTAAAAATAAATAATTTATTTCAATCATTAAGATAAATCATAACTATACATGCCCTCATAAAAAATAAGACAAAACACATAACACAACACACAATGACGACAATTACATAAAAATCAACTATACCAAACAAATGAAGATGACCTGACATCATGGAACGGGAGGACTTCATCATCACCTCTGTATCAACATTTATCCATTGGGTTATTTGGTGCTTGCCCTGTCCTGCCGAAGCAGGTGGAATTGAGACTTGTACCTACAAATCCTGCATACAAATGAAGTTGTGTACATGTGCATATATACATAACATCAAAGCATTAAATCAAAATACTGCATTGTGAGAAGGAATCACAACATAACAGGGCACTCGCGAATGAGTGATGCTATATTGTCCTTCATCACACCTATTCTAACAATTATAACATAATCAATGAATTACATTTCTAACTAACAATCAGCTCATAACATATTAAATTAAATCACTGCTTCAAATCATAATTCAGAAAATCAACTGATATAACCAACCAAAATGTCATATAAAGTAATCATGTCCATAATGAAATAACACATCATTTAACGTCTAGCAAGCCAAGTCAAACAATAATAGCATCATCACAATCACAAGTAGCAAACGAACGCATAGAAAAATGATAAATCCAAATAGTAAGAGGAGGGGTATTATAGTAGCCACTATTTACATTGTTAGTTCATTGTGATCCATGATTGAATTCTAGGTAGGGAAGTCATAGAAGTAGGTTGTAATCATTGTATGGTAGATCTAGATATGTAGGACATAACACTATTCTCAAGAAGGTAAGGATTATGGGGTTACTAAACAAATCTCTTTGTCGATGGGTAGGGCCATCTTATCGGTAAGGTAGATGTGCGAGGGATCATAGTAAGTCTATGGTTAGCAGAAAAGTGCCTAAGTGATACTCTCCCTCATACAATTGGTGACCATGATTTGAGGATGTAACACCTATTATGAATGCCTAGAATGTATGCACCAAGTGATGGGGACATCTAGGAGGTATGCACCAATATTGGGGACATCTACATCATTATATTTTGTTTGTATTTCAATATCATTGATCTCATGAATGATACAAATGTAAATATGTATCTCTATTCTTATTGAGAAATTGTAAATGGAAAATATCATCTTGATGAAATTATGTAATGTGAAATATTTTCTTGAATTATTGAAATGGCTCTTTGTTATGCAATGGAAAAGTTTAAAATGGTTATGTTTCAAATGTGAATTATTTTATTCATATGGAAGGGAAAAAAATTTATTGCTCATTATGATAGTAGCATAAACTTTCACTTGTGAGTAAAACATAGTAAAAGTAATGGGTAGAATAATGGGCCTATTACACATGGTATCAGAGCTACTAGATTCAAATCTCAAACCTATGTACTCACTATGCTTTCCTTCCAATATTATATGAGTCTAATTTTTGGAATTATTGTACCAAGATGGTGCATCTCAAAATGACTACAGGGAATTTAGTAGTTCATAATGAGTGTTACTTAAGGGAAATGAAAGAGAGAGAAGCCATTGTTCGAACCATAGAGGGGACCAATTTTTGTAATGAAATATAGTTGAGTGACACTAAGACTATCAGTCATGCCCTATCATAAATCAGTCAAGAGAGGACAAGGATATGTGAGGTTATTAATTATGTACCTCATGTCTCTCCTACCAAGTCAGACTCTTTATCACTTTCCAAGGATATACCCTCTAAATGTAGTGCTAGTTCTACAATGATAGTTAGGGAACCTTATGTTCTTCTGATGGTGGAATTTATTATTATAAAATAAAGTGGTAAATTAGAGGGATATGTCACCTGAAACTATGTATCTAAAGATAGGTATGAGGGTTATTTCCCTTTTGGTGATGTATTTGAGAAAAATTCTAAGTTGTATACCCACTTAGTTATGTATCTAAGAGTGAATCTGAGGGATAGTCTCCCCTAGACTATTTGAATAGTCATTCATTGTATATGCAAGGATATTGAAATCTTATTGAAATAAATGAAAATCATGTTTTAGAAAAAATTGTGTATGAGTTCTTATTTAAAAATTCATTTATATGTTTGCTCTTTGGAAAATGTTTTGAATGATATGCAAATGTTTCTAGAATCTAATTGAAAATTAAACCTCCAGTTGTAAAATTTCTCATTCAAAATGGTTAGAACTAGAAATAACCTTAGAGGAAGCCAAGAAGTTGGTCAGGAAGTAGAAAATTTGAGGGTTAAAATGGATCATCTTTTAGCCATGATGGATGAGACAAGAGAAAGAAAAGTAAATATTGAGCAAGAGGTAACGGGAAAAGAAAGATGATG
Source organism: Sequoia sempervirens (assembly GCA_007258455.2). Taxonomy (NCBI): domain Eukaryota; kingdom Viridiplantae; phylum Streptophyta; class Pinopsida; order Cupressales; family Cupressaceae; genus Sequoia; species Sequoia sempervirens. The sequence goes on along the minus strand of VDFB02271358.1, from coordinate 721,899,131 downwards.
AAGAAGGGGAAAATTCCCATGAACATACTTCATCTAGTGAACATGAGGATGAGGAGTCAAAGTCTAGATCAGAGGGAAGCAAGTGGAAATGACTTGCAAGTGAGCTATCTTAGGATATGATAAAAATCACTTCTCTGAAGCTCGAAGGAAGTACTAGTGGGGATGAGGATGAGGCATAGCTCACAAGAATAGAAAAGTACATTGAAATTAGGAATTACTTTAAGGTCACAAAATTTGTTTGGGAATTTTTCCACTTGTTTGGAGAAGCATCCAACTAGTGGATGAATAAAAAGATGGAGCTTGGGCTACATTCCTTAAGGCTGACTTGGATTGAATTTGTGGAGATTTTCCAGAAACTGTGGTTACCTTAACTATTCTATGATCAAAATCTTACCAACTTCCAGAACCTGAGGCAAGGAGATTCCTCAGTTAATGAATATTGGGATAAATTCACTTTTCTTGTAAGGTACATTATATGACCACATTGTGGCTTTCACCTCCTTTAATTTTTTAGGAAGTTGGAATTAGTGCTTTTTACCATACACTCTACAAACACTTTGAATAAAACACATTTTCTATATATCATACTATAGCTTTTGTTCATATTCCATTTTATTCTCCTTCTTGTGAAGATACATTTTCAATTTGTCAGGAGGAAGAGTGGTGCAAGGGCACCATTGAACAAAATTTTCCAAACAAGGAGGATTATGAGTAGGCTTTAGGAATTTTGGATTTTTTGCATAAAATAAGGTCTTCAAGACCATTAATTAATGTAATTAGTCATAATTGGTGACAATTAGGTGTCTAGGTGGTTTATCCTTCAAAATGTGCAAACATGTTGAAATGTTGCAAATTGTGCAAATTTGAAAATGTTGTAAAAGTACAAGTTTAGAATATCAATGGTCACTAGGATTTCAATGGAAGTTTGAGGGAGTTAGAGAAAAAAATTTGGTGCCAGGAAACATCTTAAATAGAATGAAGAACTCAATGGAAAGGTTGTTGAGGCACTTTTGAAGATTGAAAAAATAATAATACTTTACTTTTCTCCATTTTTATGTACTTTCTAAAGTTTGCAATGATTGTACGGCCCATACATCACCTTCTTTATTCAATTTTCTTTGGGATTTCATAGTAGATGGTTTAATATTTCATTTGAATCTATTTTTAAGGTTTCTCATCAAATGTGGTGCATTTTATTGTCAATTTACTAGGATCAGCCTACATTTACAAATTTATGGCTTTGTGAGTCATTAAAATGGAATATTGACCCATTCCTCTCACCGTGGTCACTGTAACTCAAGGAATGGGTCTAAAAAATCAATAAAAAGGTGAAGGAATATTGAGTGAGTGCAAGGGGGGTCAAGAGATGAGTTGGGCATGAAACCCTAGAGTGAAATTTTGTGTTTTCCATGTGTAAAAGAGAGGTTTTGATATAGAATTGTGTGACTCTAGTTGGGATAGCATTGTTTCATGGTAGATTCAGTTTGTGTACACCATTTTGTACCTATTTAAAGTGTTGAAAATATTGTGTGAGGGTTGGATGAGTGATATTCAATAAGCCCTAGGTTATTTTCCTTAAAAGGAGGGTTTTGTGATCTAACACTTGGGTGAGTGAATTTCGAGGAAATAATTGTGGAATCCTTAGTTTGATAACATTTATTTTTCTTCCCAATTGATTTTGGTGTATTTTGGAACATTTTGAGGAAAGGTCCTTTGGAAATTAGGCCTAATTTGAGGGCTAGAAAGCATAGAAACTTGATTTTGATGAAATTATTGCAAAGTAACATGTTGTGTTTTGTTAATATGTTTTGAGCACCTTAATGTGTCCCTAAAAATTTTTTGGTCTTAGTTTGAAAGGATCACATTGAATAGTTATACCCGATTGAGCCAGTTTCCAATGCTACAAGGAATTAAGTGAATTTGATCAGATAGTGAGATTTTTGAAGAATTGTTACCTGAAGGTTGTTTTTTTGTGTGGAATTGTGTTGTGTGGTTGTAGGAACTCCCCTAGTTGCATAAAGTGGTATCAAATCAAAGGTACCAAATCTTTGTGGAAGAAAGTTGTAGATTATGAAAGAAAGATTGGAAGGTGAAGAGGAAAGATTGTAAAGGTGCCACTAAAAGGAAAGAATGTGACAAGAGAGGTGAATGACTTGAAGATTCAATACATTAAAGAGTTTAAAGAACTAAAAGAAAGGTTGGAATCCTTAGAGAAAAGAAAAAGGAGAGGAGAAGGGTATGTGTAGGATCATCATGGAAAAAATAGGCCCTTAAATGGCAAAAAATTTAGAAAAATCAAAGTTAGGCAACTTGATGTAAAAATTTGAATAAGTTATCTGCATTATTCTGAAAATATGTAAGAATAGAATATGTAGAAAATTTAATGTAGTTTCTAAACTACTAGGTTTATTTAAAAACAAAAATCTATTTGGTGAAAATTTGAGATTTCAATGTAGTAGTACTTAAATTTTAGGGAAAAAATAAAAAGTAGGTGTCTATCTGACCACCTTAACCACAGTCAAATGATAATTGTTTTTTATAATATTTTAGACATAAGTAGATGACTCATTTCTGGATGTGATGCATTTTTTTTGTAATTTTTTTCCAAGTAAACAATTAATTATGATTTTTTATTACAACTTTTAAAAAATATAAAAATTCATATGTATGAGCACATTAACTTGGTCAAAACTTCATGAAATTCAATTTTTATTTTTCTAATCATATATTATTCAAAGCATAGAATGTGATGCATGTTTTGGATTCCAAAAATGGGTATGTACAGGATCATGATGGGCAGAAAAGTAGCAATATGTAAGTGATATGATGGCCCATGTGGCTAACAATTTTTTTTCTCCCCAAAATTGATGAAACAAAAATAGTTTTTAAAGGAGATGGGTATGTGCAGGATCATGATGGAAAAAACATGCCCTTAAGTGGCAATGAAAATTCAAAAAAAATAGAATTAGGCAATTTGACATAAAAATTTGAATAAGTTATCCATATTATTTCAAAAATATGTAAGAATAAAATCTATAGCGAATTGAATGTAGTTTC